>JAUDYJ010000004.1:73398912-74598912 GCA_030761175.1 Masticophis lateralis | reverse complement strand
GTGATGCCTGAAATTACCACATAATGACAAATTTACTTTATATTTGTAAGTCAAGAATCACCTGTAGTTGTCATACTGTCCATCTGTTTCATTATAAGTAGTCCTTTACCTATAGCCATTTTGTCAGCTATCGTTCCAATAGTAATTACAACTGGTGCTCAGAGTTCAGGCTGTCTCAGCATCCCTCTGGTCATATGATAGGGGTCTGATTGCTTGGCAACCCATTCACACTTATGACCAATTACCAAGCATCCCACAATTAATGATTGTCTTTTGCAACCTTCTCTATTGCCTTCCTCAGAAAATTAATGGGGAAGCCAGCAAGAAAGGTCAGAAGCTGCTGGAGTAAATTGTCATGCACCTTTCTCCCAGCCCTTTTACACTCGTGTCACACTTGCAACTCATGCACTCACATGCAACATCACTAACCTGCACTGTGCCTTCCTTGTACCTACCCAACTTGCACGTCTCTGAAGCAACCTCTCCTTTATTTTACTAAAAAGCATTCTTTGAAATAGTTAGCTGAGTAAAGGCATGATGAAAATAATGAAGGTCAATATTTATAGTTCTGTCTCTTGACTATGAATGTTTTTATCATACATTCCTTGATTTAGAGAAGTGAATCATAAAATGATTAGAATAGCATTTTGGAATATTTTATACAGTATGACAGGAACTTGTTTGCTGAATCTGATAAAAATAGTACAGTGTGGCAAAAAAGTATTTAGTCAGCCACCAATTGTGCAAGTTCTCCCACTTAAAAAGACGAGAGAGGCCTGTAATTGACATCATAGGTAGACCTCAACTATGAGAGACAAAATGAGAAAACAAATCCAATCACATTGTCTAATTTGGAAAGAATTTATTTGCAAATTATGGTGGAAAATAAGTATTTAGTCACCTACAAACAAGCAAGATTTCTGGCTCTCACAGACCTGTAACTTCTTCTTTAAGAGGCTCCTCTGTCCTCCATTCATTACCTGTATTAATGGCACCTGCTTGAACTTGTTATCACTATAAAAGACACCTGTCCACAACCTCAAACAGTCACACTCCAAACTCCACTATGGTGAAGACCAAAGAGCTGTTGAAGGACACCAGAAACAAAATTGTAGACCTGCACCAGGCTGGAAAGACTGAATCTGCAATAGGCAAGCAGCTTGGTGTGAAGAAATCAACTGTGGGAGCAATAATTAGAAAATGGAAGACATACAAGACCACTGATAATAACCCTCGATCTGGGGCTCCACGCAAGATCTCACCCCGTGGGGTCAAAATGATCACAAGAACGGTGAGGAAAACTCCCAGAACCACACGTGGGGACCTAGTGAATGACTTGCAGAGAGCTGGGACCAATGTAACAAAGGCTACCATCAGTAACACACTACGCCGCCAGGGACTCAGATCCTGCAGTGCCAGACGTGTCCCCCTGCTTAAGCCAGTACATGTCCGGGCCCGTCTGAAGTTTGCTAGAGAGCATTTGGATAATCCAGAAGAGGATTGGGAGAATGTCATATGGTCAGATGAAACCAAAGTAGAACTGTTTGGTAGAAACACAACTCGTTGTGTTTGGAGGAGAGAGAATGCTGAGTTGCATCCAAAGAATTACAATACCTACTGTGAAGCATGGGGGTGGCAACATCATGCTTTGGGGCTGTTTCTCTGCAAAGGGACCAGGACGACTGATCCGTGTACAGGAAAGAATGAATGGGGCCATGTATCATGAGATTTTGAGTGCAAACCTCTTCCATCAGCAAGGACATTGAAGATGAAACGTGGCTGGGTCTTTCAGCATGACAATGATCTCAAACACACTGCCCAGAAAAGGAAGGAGTGGCTTCGTAAAAAGCATTTCAAGGTCCTGGAGTGGCCTAGCCAGTCTCCAGATCTCAACCCCACCATTATTTCCACCATAATTCGCAAATAAATTATTTCCAAATCAGACAATGTGATTGTCTGGATTTGTTTTCTCATTTTGTCTCTCATAGTTGAGGTCTACCTATGATGACAATTAGAGGCCTCTCTCATCTTTTTAAGTGGGAGAACTTGCACAATTGGTGGTTGACTAAATACTTTTTTGCCCCACTGTATATGATAAAAGTTTAGCCTAAGAAGGAATAAATGAAGTATTTAAAGCTATTCAATTTGTATAAGAGAACAAAAGGAGCATGTATGGCGATTCCTTTATTGCTAAATGTATTCATATATTAATATATAAATGTTAACCTATGGTAACATTGGAGATGTGATGGTTGGTGATATATGTATGTTTGTACTTTTGTATACAAAAGACACCTTGTTTCTGGCTGAAAATGGACTAGGTTACAGCAAATTTTAGACTATGATGCAATAAGGAATAATTCATATACTGTATCAGGTACCAAAACTGAATTGTTTGATGGGGAACATGGATTGAATTTGCAACATGAAAACTAATGGTAAAAATCTAACAGTAGGAAAACAGAAATGTTAAGACATGCAAATGTTTATTAAAAAATGGCAATATGTGATCTGTTGCAAAGAATATTTGTCAAAGGTGAAAGTGTCTTTACAATAGACTGTGTTTCTGCCCACTTTCTATGTGGAAGTATTCATTCAGTATTTATGCTGCTGATGCTTGATTGTACTATACAGTTCAGCATGGGCTACTTCCAAGGCAAGTACCTCTCTATATCTCCCTCAATTTGTGGAATTCAGAACTTCTCCTGTGTTCTGCTTAGAGAGTCCAAGCAATGGGTGATAACGTTGTCTGATTGGCCAGAGACTGAGTTGTAGTTCGTTTGTTTGGTTCCTGTTTAGGTTCAGTTTGTTAACTCAGTTGGCCTAGAGACATATTCTGAATATCTCCATTGCTTGGACTGCTTTAGAAATACATAGCAGAAGGTTTTCATTACAAATTGCTTTGTTTCGGCTGGGAAGCAGTTTCTGGCATTGCGCCCAACCAAGCGCCTATCAGCTGAGCCGTGAGGCTCCATGGCAGTGTTTTTTCTTGCAGAGAGGTCTGTGTGGTATGTGGAGCCTCTATTCTTCTCCTCGATTGTTCCGGAACTGTTATCATGAGTTTTAGTGGCTGATTAGTGCGGGGAGAGTCATGGTGTCAGCTCTGCGCTTCTGTTAGCTGGGCAAAGATCCATGGTGTCAGATTCCAGTTCCCTAGGCAGGCTGCGTTCGAATTCACGCTTAAAGCCTTGGTGTAGGCTCAGTGTCATTTTGGATTTCTCTCTCCACTGCAGTGTTCATTCTATTCCACTTTCAAGCCGTGATGTCGGCTTGGCATGATTGAAGCCCTTAACTGTCCTCCATATTGGGATTTTTGTACACCAGGGAGGTGATTTCAAGGAAATTGGCAACAATTAATAGAGATTTTACAAAGGAGGATTTTTATTTGGCTGATTCATTTACCTCGTGTTTTCAAAATGGCGTCTCACAGAGGCTCCAGTTACAAAAAAGGGGACTTCTAGATCCAAAGTACCAGTTACTAGCTCCCAGTCTTCTGTTCAAGCCTCAATTTCATCTGCATCTGATAAGGATGCCATGAGATGACACCGTGCCTTAGATAAACAGTGTGATAAGGCCCAGAAAAGGGCAGAGGCTAGCAAAGCACCTTCCATATCTGCCTGAAACAGGGAAACAACTGATTCATTAAACAAGGAACCTCTGGCTCTGGAATCCCAACCAGGTCAATTTGGTTGGTCTCCTACTGCCTCCACTAGCACCCAGCAACTGCAGGTAGCAGATATGAATGCTCCCTTGGGCATAGCCAGCCCTGAGCCAGGATCCTCTCAGCAGCACAGGGGTTCCTGTGCCTCTGCTACCTTTATGTTTACTGTGATGGGGCTCCACCCGGAGGAAGGCCAGGGAACTGCACTGCCACAAGACTTGTGCAATATGATTGCCCAGACTGTTACAAGGGGCATTGATGCTGCTCTTATGCAACACGGTTTTTTAGCCCCACTGCCAGTGACAGACCCGAATCCAAGAGCCATTCCATCAGTGGGTCATTCTGACAAAGAGTACATTCTTGACTCTCGTGCTCCTTCACCTTCGCAGCAAAGTGACATGTCCTTTCATGGTGAAGAAGAGCAGGTGCTAGATTATAATTTTTCTGAGGATGAAAGGGTCATTTCTGATAAAGCCCCTGCCACGGGCCTGTTTTGTTACGACCTATTTAAAACACTATTGTACAAGGTATAGACAACAGCCAATATGGGGGCACTTATTGGGCAACCTGAGGGATCTTTGGACCCTCAAGATCCCATGGCTCTTCTTTTTACCAAGCCTATCACAGAGCAAGAGGTGGTTCCATCCCCTAAGCTCTTTGTGGATGTCATACAGCAGCAGTGGAATCAGCCCAGGTCCATCTCTGCTCCTAGTGGCATGGATCGGTGGAACAAGAACTTAAGGATCTCCTCAAACTTCCATCCATTCCGATGGCCAATTTGGCCTCATCTAACATCCTTCCTTCGGATTCAGATGAGGGCCTGAAAATAGAAGACTGAAGGGCGGAGCTTGCTTCTTGTAAGACCCACCAAGCAGCTGCCTGGGCCATTCATTCCGCCACAGCGGTGTCCTTTTCTCAAACTTCCCTAATTTGGCTTCATCAAATGCAATCCAGGGCGTCACCTGAGGACACCCGCTTGCATCAAGACTTAAATAAGCTAATTGCTGCTGCAGAATATTCAGCAGATGCTACCCTCACATCAGCTAAATTTGCTTCTCGAACCTTAGCATCTAATGTCACCCCCAGATGCCTCTTATGGCTGAGGCACTGGCATGCCGACATGAAAACAAAATGGTGACTAGCAGCGGCTCCCTTCAAGAGCAGCTCCCTCTTCGAGGTTCCTTAAACCCTGTCTTGGTGGAGGGCAAAGATAAAAGGAAGGTCCTCTCTCACGTCTATCGTCGTGCAGACAGACGAATCGGGTATCCTTACTGCAGACAGCCCTTTCGTGCATCTGACATGGGGTTTCAAAGTCTGACCTATTAAAGGCCCTTCCTACCAACCACGGACAGGCTGCAGGACAGGCCTTTCTTTCGGGATTGCTCCAGACAGCCACAGAATAGACATCCCTTTTGGGGAGCTGGCTACCAACCTTACCGTCGGTCTAAATGATTGTCACAAAAAGGGCCCTATTGGTGGTCACCTGGGCAGATTTGCAACCTGCTGGGTGACACACGACCACTGATGCCTGGGCATTACAGATCATAGCATTAGGGCTCACCCTAAAGGTTGACTCAGCCTTCCATCCTTTCGAGGTAGGTAAAATGAGGACCTGGATTGTGGGGGCAATAAGCTGACTTTGTATAAAAAGAACACCGCTTAGGGTGGGCTGAAAGCCCTATTAAGCAGGTATATACAAAAGTATGAAGGCTATTGCTTAAGGCATTGTAAGCAGCCCTGTGTCTTCGGAGAAGGGCGGCATGTAAATCGAACTAATAATAATAATGATGATGATGATGATCATCATCATCATCATCAGTTCCAAACCCACTCGACGGTTCATCTAATGTTCCGTCTCAGGGGACCTCACAGGGAGATCTCTGATGGGAGCTGAAATCCAGCACTTACTGACCATCCAGGCTATAGAACCAGTCCACCTTCAACATCAGGGTTTCGGCTTCTATTCGATACTCTTTCTGGTGCAAAAGAAATTGGGCGGCAGCAGGACCATCTTGGATCGCAAGAAGCTGAATGTACACATCAAGTACCAATGCTTCAAAATGCAATCCCTGTACACCATTCTGGGTTGCATAAGGCAGGGAGATTTCTTTTTTTTTTAATTGAAAAAGTTTTACAGATACAAATTTTCCCCTTTCCCCCCCTTCCCCTCCCTAACCCATCCCTCCCCACCCATGACTTCCCTTATAACCTTAAAAAATTTACAATTCATTTTTAACTCCCTAAATATTAAAAGGTGAAATCCAAATCATGTAATGTCATAAAACTCCCCCCCGCTAATCTACCCCCTGTCAATATTAAAAGTTTCTATATAACATTCAAATAGTAGCTATCTGATACATCCTTATTTTATATTTATTCTACACATAGTCTATCCCAAATGTTAAAAAGTAAAATCCAAATCATATCATGTCATAAAATTCCCCCCCATTACTCTACACCCTATATATACTATAAATTTCTACATGACATTCTCTACATAACATTTCCTACATAACATTCTACATAACATTTTTTACATAACAATTTCTACATAACATTCAGCTAAAAGCTATCTGATACTTCTTTGTTTGGTATTTATTCTGCACATAGTCTATCCATTTCTTCCATTCCCACACAAAAGTTTCTTGAGTCCTATCTTTTAGATATGCTGATATCTTTGCCATTTCTGCAAAGCTGGCCACCTTTAAAGTCCATTCTTCAATAGTAGGTAAGATATCTTTTTTCCACT
Source organism: Masticophis lateralis (assembly GCA_030761175.1). Classification (NCBI taxonomy): domain Eukaryota; kingdom Metazoa; phylum Chordata; class Lepidosauria; order Squamata; family Colubridae; genus Masticophis; species Masticophis lateralis. The sequence continues at coordinate 74,592,502 of JAUDYJ010000004.1, read as the reverse complement.
ATTGACCAATCAATAACCTAGCTGCTGTAATCATATATAATATCAGTTTTCTTTCATTCAGTGAAAAATCCTTAACTATACCCAATAGAGACAATTGTGGAGAAAATTGAAGTTTCTTCTTCAAAACATTTTGCATAACCCACCAAATTTTGATCCAAAAATCCTTCACTTTCCTGCAAGTCCACCATATATGGTAATATGTAGCATCTAAACAATCACATCGCCAACATTTTGGCTGAACATTAGGATACATGCATGACAATTTCTTAGGATCTAAATGCCACCTATAAAACATTTTATAAAACTTTTTCCCTCAAATTCTGTGACTGAGTAAATTTAACATTCTGGACCCATATCTTTTCCCATGTTTCCATCATAACTGGTTCTGCAAAGTTTTGTGCCCATTTTATCATACAGTCTTTAACCAGTTCATTTTCAGAGTCTTTTTCCAACAAAATATTATAAACCCTCTTAATATGCATTGGGCCTTTCTCTTTTATCTGTCTCACCAATTCCTCTTCATACATCATTAAACTGGTTTTTTGATCTTCCCTCCATCTCAATAGAAGTTGATTATACTGTAACCAAGTTAAATTAATCCCTTCTTCCAACAGAGTGTTAAGTGGCTTTAATTTCCATCTGCCCCCATCTTCAAAAAGTATCTCTTTATATAAAATCCCCCTGAGTGACTTTATATTCCGTGTAATATGACCAAGATCCAACCACAAAGGTATTTTGTAATCCAATTTAAGATGGTGCTTCTTCCATACGCTCATCAAGGAATTTCTAAGTATGTGATTCTTGAACACTTTATCAACTTTATTTTCATAAAATAAATATGCGTGCCAACCAAATTCCAAGTTGTGGCCTTCTATATTCAATATTTCAATCCTTGTCATTCGAAACCAATCACTCGCTTGTGTCAACGCTGCTGCTTCATAATACAATCGTAGGTTTGGAAGTTTAAGGCCACCCCTTTCACGAACATCTTGCATAATTTTCAGTTTAACTCTTATTTATTTATTTATTTATTTATTTGTTTAGATTTCTATACCGTCCTTCTCCTTGCTGACTCAGGGCAGTGAACAGCCAAATAAAAATAGTACACAAAAGTTAAACAATTTCTTTTAAAAAAAGCATATAACTTTGGCTAAAAATTAAAACCATTAACCATTAAATATTTAAAATACCCAACCCTATAATACAGATCTTAAAAATTCAGCGGGGTCAGGCTAGACCAGCAAGCTGAAAGAGATGAGTTTTCAGGGCCCGACAAAAAGTCCGGAGGTCAGCAATTGTTCTCAGTTTTGGAGGAAGATCGTTCCAGAGGGTAGGGGCTGCCACAGAGAAGGCCCTCCCCCTGGGGGTCGCCAGCCGGCATTGTCTGGCTGACGGCACCCTGAGGAGACCCTCTCTGTGGGAACGCACCGGCCGGTGGGAGGCTATTGGCGACAGAAGGTGGTCCCGTAAGTACCCTGGTCCTAAGCCATGGAGCGCTTTAAAGGTGGTCACCAACACCTTGAAACGTACCCGGAAGTCCACCGGTAGCCAATGCAGCTCGGGCAGGAGAGGTGTCACATGGGAGCGTCCCGTCGCTCCCATAATCCCCCGCGCGGCCGCATTCTGCACTAGTTGGAGCCTCTGGGTGCACCCCAAGGGGAGCCCCATGTAGAGAGCATTGCAGTAGTCCAGGCGAGAGGTGACGAGTGCCTGAGTGACTGTGCGTAGGGAGTCCCGATCTAGAAAGGGCCGCAACTGGCGTATCAGGCGAACCTGATAGAAAGCTCCCCTGGCCACAGCTGACGTGTGATCTTCCAAAGACAGCCGTGGGTCCAGGAGGACGCCCAAGTTGTGCACCCTTTCAGTGGGGGCCAATGATTCGCCCCCAATAACCAGTGATGGTGTCAGCTGGCTATATCGGGACACCGGCAGCCACAGCCACTTGGTCTTGGAGGGGTTGAGTCGAAGCCTGTTTCTCCCCATCCAGGCCCGCACGGCTTCAAGGCACTGGGACATCACTTCCACGGCATCGTTGGGGTGGTCTGGGGTGGAAATGTATAGCTGCGTATCATCAGCGTACTGATGGAACTCCACTCCAAAACCACGGATGATCTCACCCAGCGGCTTTACATAAATGTTGAACAGGAGGGGCGAAAGGACCGATCCCTGCGGCACCCCACACACTAGGCGCCTCAGGGTCGACCACTGCCCCCCTGTCAACACAGATTGCGACCGGTCGGAGAGGTAGGAGGAGAACCACCGTAAAACGGTGCCTCCCACCCCCAGTCCCTCCAACCGGCGCAACATGATACCATGGTCGATGGTATCAAAAGCCGCTGAGAGGTCTAATAACACCAGGATAGAGGAATAACCCCTACCCCGGGCCCGCCAGAGATCATCCACCAACGCGACCAATGCTGTTTCAGTGCTGTATCCAGGCCTGAAGCCAGACTGGAGCGGGTCTAAATAGACAGCTTCATCCAGGTACCAAGGGAGCTGCCATGCAACCACACTCTCAACAACCTTCGCTAAAAAGGGAAGGTTGGAGACTGGACGGTAATTAGCCAAAATAGCCGGGTCCAGGGAGGGCTTCTTGAGGAGGGGCCTCACCACCGCCTCCTTCAAGGCGGCCGGTAGGGCACCCTCACGCAAAGAAGCATTTATGATCTCCTGGAGCCAGCCTCGTGTAACCTCCCGGGAGGCCAGCACCAACCAAGTTTAACTCTTGGCTTTTTCTCATTCCAAATAAACTTATTCACTCCTTTTTGCCATTCCATCAGATGTTTATCACTTTTGAGCACCGGAATCATTTGAAACAAGAATAAAAACCTAGGTAGAACATTCATCTTAACTGCTGCTATTCTTCCAAGAGAGAAGAATAGCAGCAGTAGTTTCCAAGAGCTACCTAAAGATAGCTGCAGCTTTTTCCAATTTTCCATATCTTTTTGCACCTTTCGCCACAACACTTCATAGTTATTTTGAAAAAGTTTTATATTTAAAGCTGCAACTTGAACTCCTAGATATTTCACCTTTGCTACTATTTCAAAACCTGCCTTCTTTTCGAATTCCTTCTTTTGACCTTCTGACATATTTTTAACTATCATCTTGGTTTTTCTCTGGTTCAATCTGAATCCTGATACCAAACCATATTCTTCTATAATATCTTTCATCTGGATTATTGATTCCATCGGCCGTGTTAGGGTAACAACCAGATCATCTGCAAATGCCCTTGTTCTGTAATCCTCTTGCCTTATAGCTATTCCATTCAAAGTACTGGAATCCCGTATCGAGTTCAACAAGACTTCTAAAGTTAAAATAAACAACAATGGGGATAACAGACAACGTTGTCTTGTTCCTTTTTGTATATTAAAGTTTCTTGTTTAACTTCCATTAATGATAATTTGCGCTGTTTGCTCTTGGTAAATTGCTGAGACCACCTGAACAAACTGGTCCCCAAAGTTCATTTTTATTAAAGTCTTTAATAGAAAATTCCAATTGATTCGATCAAAGGCCTTTTCTGCATCCAAAAACACCAGCACTGCAGGGATCTGTTTACTTTTCTCAAGATGTTCCAATAAGTCTATAATTTGCCTCACATTATCCTTCATGTATCTGCCTTCTATAAATCCAGCTTGATCATGATGAATCACCTCTTGCATAACTGGCATTAATCTGTTGGCTAATACTTTTGCAAAAATTTTATAATCTGTATTCAGGAGAGATATAGGTCTAAAATTTTCCGGTTTTGTAGAACCTTCCTCTTTTGGTATCAGTGAAATAAAAGCTGTCTTCCATGAAGGGGGTATTTTACCCCCTTTTTGTATGCTACAAAATAAATCTTTAAGATGTTCAATCATTTCTGCTTGCAAAGTTTTATAATACACCACCGTCAAACCAGCCGTCCCTGGAGCTTTAGCTGATTTCAGTTTTTTAATTGCAAAAACAATTTCCTCAACTTTTATTGATTGATTCAGTCTTTCCTTTTGCTCTCTGGAGAATTTTGTAAGTCTACTTTCTTCTAAATATTTATCTATAAGTTCATTCTTTATATGGTCTTTAGCATACAATTTAGAATAATAATCTTAAAAAGCTTGTTTAATTAAATTTTGTTGAAAAACTTCCTTCCCTCCATATTCAATGGTATCAATAATTCGAGAACTCTGCTGTTTCCTCAGTGTGTAAGCCAACCATCTGCCCGGTTTGTTAGCATTACAAAATGTATTATCTTTTGCAAATTGTAAGTTAGTTGCAGCTTGTTCCGCTATAAACATTTGAAATTGGTCTTTCAGAAGTTTTATAATTTCTTGTAACTTTTTATCCGTCGGATTTTTTATAAGTAGTTGTTCTTTTTTCTTTATTTCTGCTTCCATTTCTAATTTTTTCCTTTGTTAATTTAATTTGTGTTTAGAATTCATATAAATCAGTACCCCTCGCATATAGGCCTTACTTGCATCCCAAACAACTTCAATCGGGGTATCCTTAAATTCATTTCAAAAAATTCCTTCAAATGATTTTTAAGTTCAGTTATTGATCTGTCCCCCCCTTCAGAGACCCACAAAAACACAGCCAGTCGAGGGTTAAGAATCACTTGGCACACTCCACAGTTCTTATCTCAAACTTGGCAGTGATATGCACACCGTCTGCCAAGGACTTTATTAGTTTACACAAAAAGAAAATCACCTACGTAGCTTTGCTGTTCATCTAGCTTCCAAGACTACGAGGTTGCTATGTTTGTTTTGTTTGTTCGTCACAAACATCTTGACCCACCGTCCTGTCTTATATAGGCTCTGGGTGTGGTCCAGTGACTCATTGATCCTGTGACTCCAATCCAGTGACTCAGGTCTATTTCCTCATACGTCGCCGCAGCTGCAGTAATCTTTTCTCTCGCCTTCTTTGGCGTGCGTCCAGGAATGACGTCTCTCCCTCACTCTCATCTGAGACACCTGTTTCCCCACTACTCTCTTTCAGCTCTTTCAGCTGGCACCTGAGACGGTGCCAGAGGGGGGGGGGCTGGGAGATCTGGCTGGCTCCTCTTCCTCCTGCTCAGAGCTTCCTTCCTCCAATGGGATAGGCTCAGAGGACGGGGCCACAACACTATCCCCCACCGCAGGGCCCTTCCCCCGGGTCTGACGGTCGGGATGGGGTCGGGACGGGAACTGTTCGTGGAAAGCCCGCACCAGGTCAGGGGCCTGAACGGCAGACGCGTCCACCCAGGTGAAATCCTCGGCCCCGTACCCTTTCCAAGCGATGAGGTATTGGAAGCGCCCCTTCAGCCAACGGGAGTCCCGAATACTGTCCACCTCATACGTCGAGGCGTCGTCCTCGTTGGCTGCAGCTGGGGGGGCAGGCGGCGGCGGGCGGCGGAGAAGGCTAGCGGGAGTCTCAGGGACCAGGAGGGACTGATGAAAAACAGGGTGGAGCCGCATGGAGCGGGGTAGAGTCAACCGATAGGCCACCGGGTTGATGACCGCCTCGATGGGGAAGGGACCGATAAAGCGGTGGGCCAGTTTCCTCACCGGCTGGTCCGTGGGGAGATGTTTCGTGGACAGCCACACCCGATCTCCAACTTCCAGCGGTGGCGTCACCCGGCGGGTGCGATCGGCGAACCGTTTATAGTACTCTTTCGCCCGGATCAGCTGCCGCCGCACCAGTTGCTGCACCGCCTGCAGCTCCGAGAGGAAGTCCCGGGTCTCAGGAACAGGGGAGTCCATGAAGGTCAACGGAAAAAACCGTGGATGGTACCCGACGTTGGCATGGAACGGTTTCATCTGGGTGGAGGTATGTTGGGAGTTGTTAAAAGCGAACTCCGCTAGGGGAAGGTACTCGGCCCAGTTGTCCTGCTGCTGGTTGACAAAACAGCGGAGGTACTGCTCCAGTATGCCAATGACCTTCTCCGTGCCCCCGTCAGTCTCCGGATGGTGCGACGACGACAGGCACACCTGCACCTCCAGCGCAGCCATCAGGCTTTTCCAGAAGCGGGCCGTGAACTGGGCCCCGCGGTCCGAAACTACCCGGTCCGGCAGGCCGTGGAGGCGGAAGATGTGTTGCAGGAACAGGCGAGCTGTAGTACGAGCCGAGGGCAGGCCGCGGCACGGGATGAAATGTGCCATCTTCGTGAGCGCATCCACCACCACGAGGACGGTCGTGAACGTAGCGGACAGGGGCAGGTCAGTCAGGAAGTCCATGGAGATGGCTCCCCACGGTCTCTCCGGTGTCGGCAGCGGCTGGAGGAGTCCAGGAGGGGGGCCGGACGCGGCTTTGCCTTTCGGCACGGCACACAGGACGTCACGTAGGCGTGCACGTCGTGCCGTACCCGAGGCCACCAAAAAGTCCGCGTCACTAGGTTCAAGGTCTTAAAGAAGCCGAAGTGCCCCGCCGCGGGGTTGTCATGGCACTGGTTCATGACGAGGGCTCGGAGCGGACTTGTGGGCACGTACAGCCGACCCCGGTGCCTGAGCAAGCCCTCCTCCACGGTCCATGGGGACATGGGGCCGACGTCCGCTCTCCGCTGCTGCGACCAGTCGTCCCGTCGCTGCGCTTCCAGCACCTGAGTCCGCAGGTCCACCGGTTCCTGGACCGCGGCCAGGGAGTCCGCTGGCAGCACCGTCCGGGGGGAAAGGGAGTCCTTGGGGCAAAAGTATTCCGGTTTACGGGATAGCGCGTCTGCCCTCTGGTTGAGGTGGCTCGGAATGTATGTGACGTGGAAGTTGAACCGGGCGAAAAACAACGACCACTGGATCTGTCGCTGGTTCAAATTCCTGGCCGTGGTGAGGTGCTCCAGGTTCCGATGGTCCGTCCGCACCTCCACCTGGTGTCGGGCCCCCTCGAGGTGATGTCGCCAAGCCTCGAACGCGTCCTTGATAGCCAGCAACTCCTTTTCCCAGATGGTGTAGTTGCACTCGGAAGGAGTGAGTTTCCGGGAGTAGTAAGCGCAGGGAAAAAGAGTGCCGCCATCCACCGGAGCCTGTAGCAGCACAGCTCCAATCGCCACGTTGGACGCGTCTGTCTCAACCACGAACGGACGGTGTGGATCGGGGTGCCTCAGGACCGGCTCCGTGACAAAGGCCTGCTTGAGAACCTCGAAGGCCTGCTGCTGCGGGGGCCCCCACTGGAACGGGACCTTCTTCCGAAGGAGCTGGGTCAACGGCACGGTCAGGGTGGCAAAGCCCGGGATGAAGGTCCGGTAGTAGTTGGCGAATCCCAACAGACGCTGGACGTCCTTCACCCGACGCGGGGGTTCCCAACTGCGCAAGGCCGCCACCTTGTGTGGGTCCATCGCGATGCCCTCGGGGGTGATGATGTGCCCGAGGAACTCTATGGAAGTCTGGAAGAAGTAACATTTCTCCAACTTCGCATAGAGCTGGTGCTCCCGCAGGCGCTGCAGGACCTGGCAGACATGCTGGAGGTGGCTTTCCGGGGTCCGGGAATAGATCAAAATATCATCCAGGTAGATCACCACGAACCGATCCAGCATGTCCCGGAACACGTCGTTCATCAAGTGCTGGAAGACCGCGGGGGCGTTGGTCAACCCGAACGGCATGACGGTATATTCAAAGTGTCCGTATCGGGTGCCAAATGCCGTCTTCCACTCGTCCCCCTCTCACATCCGCACCAGGTTGTAGGCTCCCCGGAGGTCGAGCTTGGTGAAAATCGAGGCCTCCCGCAACCTCTCCATCAGCTCCGGGATCAGCGGCAGGGGATAGCGATTCCGTACCGTGATGGCATTCAAACGCCGGTAGTCGCAACACAGGCGCAAGTCCCCCGTCTTCTTTTTCACGAAGAGGACTGGGGCCGAGAGCGGGGAGGTCGAAGGCCGGATGAACCCACGGGCCAGGTTCTTGTCCAGAAAGTCCCGTAAGGCGGCCAGCTCGTGCTCCGACATGGAGTACAGGCGTCCCGAGGGCAGGGGCGCGTTGGGCATCAAGTCCACCGCGCAGTCGTAGGGTCGGTGCGGGGGCAAGCGATCCGCCTCCTTCTCGCTGAACACGTCGGCGAAGGATGTCAGCTCCGGAGGCAAGGAGACGTTCGGGGCAGAGACGTCCTGGCCGGCACAGGTGTGGCGAAGGTGGTCGACACACTGCAGGCTTGGGAACGAGATAGCATTTCTCGACTACGCCACCTGAGGGTCGTGCGCCCGAAGCCAGGCCATCCCCAGGACCAAAGGTAAGTGCAGGTCCGCCGTCACATAAAACTGGATCGCCTCCTCATGGTTCCCAATGTCAAGGCGCAAGGGCTGAGTAGCGAAGTTGATGGGCCCCGCCACAAGTTCCCGCCCATCAATAGTTTCGACCCTCAACGGAGGGTCCACTGGAACCAAGGGAACCTTGTAATGGGCCACAAAGGCCTGGTCCATAAAGTTCGTGGTGGCCCCCAAGTCCACCAGCGCGTGCGCCTGGAGCCCCTCCGACCAGTTAGCCAACAACACCCGGGTGTTCAAAATCAGGTGCCGAGGGGGCTCACAGTCCACAGCCGCTGCCTCTGGCGGGGCATGGTCACCTGCCTGACCCAGAGTTTCCCCTAAGCCAGGCCTGACCCGTTTCCCGGCTGGTCACGCCGAGGCTCCGGAACAGGCTTGAGCGATCCACTCCGCTTCCGGGGACACGAGGCGGCGAAATGTCCAGCCTCGCCGCAATAGAGGCACAACCCCCCTTGGCGTCTCCGCATCGCTCCTGGGCCGTCAGTTGAGGTCTGGCTGCTCCGAGCTCCATGGGCTCCTCAGCCGTTGCCACCAAACGCGGTATGGTCCGGGGCGCTGCCGGTATGAAACGCGGGGGTGCCGGCGCTGTCGGTGGTTCCGGAAGAGCCCTACGGGGCCGTCGCCGTTGTAGGCGGGCATCGATGCGCAGGCAGTGGGTCACCAGCGCGTCCAGGGTCTGTGGCGCCTCCACCCGAACCAGCTCGTCCTGCATCTCATCGCAGAGGCCGTCCTGGAAGGCATCCATCAGCGCCGCCTCATTCCAGGCCGAATCCTGGCCTAGCAATCGGAACTCCGCAATATAGTCCTGCAGGGGGCGCTTGCCTTGGCGGAGGTCCTTGATGCGCCTCGCTGCCGTCTGCACCCGGAGGGGGTCCTCAAACATGGTGCGCAGGTGTTGCAAAAAGCCCTGATAGTCCAGAAGCTAGGGGCTGTCTTGCAGTAACAGGGGCGTGGCCCATCGGGCGTCAGTGCCACAGAGGGAGCTGATAATAAAGGCCACCCGAACCCGGTCATCCGGAAAATCCTCCGGCCGCATTGCCATGTACAGCTGGCACTGTCCCAAGAAGGCCGGGAACATTTCCTGCTGCCCAGAAAACTTATCTGGCATGTTCACTGGGCATCTTGGACAGGGAAGGGGAGCAGGTGGAGCTGCTACAGGAGCATTTCCCAAAGCAAGTTGTGCAGTTAGCTGTGCTACTTGCTGTTGCAGAAGTTGATTGGCCTCCAGCATCTGCTGTACCTGCTGCTGCAGCTGTTGGTCCATCATGGGTTAACGATGGAGTTTTGGGTGACGAACAAGATGATCTGTCCCCCCCTTCAGAGACCCACAAAAACACAGCCAGTCGAGGGTTAAGAATCACTTGGCACACTCCACAGTTCTTATCTCAAACTTGGCAGCGATATGCACACCGTCTGCCAAGGACTTTATTAGTTTACACAAAAAGAAAATCACCTACGTAGCTTTGCCGTTCATCTAGCTTCCAAGACTACGAGGTTGCTATGTTTGTTTTGTTTGTTCGTCACAAACATCTTGACCCACCGTCCTGTCTTATATAGGCTCTGGGTGTGGTCCAGTGACTCATTGATCCTGTGACTCCAATCCAGTGACTCAGGTCTATTTCCTCATACGTCGCCGCAGCTGCAGTAATCTTTTCTCTCGCCTTCTTTGGCGTGCGTCCAGGAATGACGTCTCTCCCTCACTCTCATCTGAGACACCTGTTTCCCCACTACTTGGCTCTCTTTCAGCTGGCACCTGAGACGGTGCTTGGGGGGGGGGGGCTGGGAGATCTGGCTGGCTCCTCTTCCTCCTGCTCAGAGCTTCCTTCCTCCAATGGGATAGGCTCAGAGGACGGGGCCACAACAGTTATATTCTTTTCATATCTAAACAAGTTTTCGTTTACTCTCCACGATCTTCTCTCCTTCTTTCCCATTTCTATTTCTATCCATACCGGGCTATGATCACTTAGAGTCCTCGGAAATATTTTTGTTTTCTTTGTTTTTAAAAGTAGGTCAGCTGTAACTAGGATAAAATCAATCCTAGAAAAAGATCTATGTCGATCTGAAAAAAATGTAAAGTCCATTTCTTTTGGGTTCTGCACTCTCCATACATCTTTCAGTTCCAGGTCTTCTTTCATATCAAAAAAAGTCTGTGGTAATTTAACACATGATTTTGCCAAACTCTTCTTATCTTTTTTGATATCTATCACTCCGTTCCAATCTCCCATAATTAAAATAGACCTATACTCCCATTGCAATATTTCAGAATATATTAATTTATAAAAGTTTTCCTGTTGTTGGTTAGGAGCATAAATTCCGATCACCAGAAGTGGTCTGTTCTGTGTATATAATTCAATTGCTAAATATCTTCCGCAATCATCTGCTTCTATAATTTTGGCTGATAATCTTTTATTTATATACATCACAATGCTATTCTTTTTCTCTAAATTTGAAGATATAAGTTGTGCATTTAATTTAGAATTCATCAAATATTTTTGATCCTGCATTCTAATATGAGTTTCTTGCAAACAAATAACATCATTATTAAATTGTCTCAAATAGTGAAATATTTTCCTTCTTTTCTGTGGTGAGTTCAATCCATTCACATTCCAAGATAGGAATTTAACTGTCATTTGTAGTCTCACGAAGCGTTGAAAGTATTTGCCAAAGTTTCTGTTCGAGAGTAGTAGTCTTCGGCCTGGCTCCTCCCATGGCTTCAGTTTTCTTTGATTTACCATTGGCATTCTTATCTTGTGGTGGGATAGACCTCTGCTGCTGTTGTTTGTCTAAAATTTGCTTGTGGGCTGCTCGAGTTATATGCTTGTCTTTAGGTTCCTGCAACAGTAGTTCAAAGTCCAATGCCACCTCTCTTGTACTTCTGGGTAGCCCTTTTCTGGCCTCTGAAAACTCCAGCAGTGTTTCCTCCGAAGAGCCGCCTACTGCTCCCTGGCTTTCCTCCATTGCTCGTTGAGTCTCCATTGCCTCCATCTCCATCTGCTTCAGCTGTTCCTCAGTCTCTTGTTCAAATTTCCTTCTCTTCTCTCTATAGCTAGCACTGAAGATGAACGTGGAGATGCTGCACCAGTTTTAAAGACACTGAAATAAAAATGTTCTGCTTTTTCAACAGTGTTTAGTCGATATCTCTCGCCTTGATATCTCAGTATTATTCCAACTGGGGCATCCCACCTAAATGGGATCTGATGTTTCTTCAATTCAGTCACCAAAAATCCAAAATCCTTTCTATCTCTTAGCATCTTAGGCAGCAATTCTTTATAAATACCAATCTCTTTTCCATCCACTTGGATAGTAGAAAGAAAAGACCTCTGCAAGATATCATTTCTCATTTTTCTGTCAATAAAGTAAATCACCACATCTCTAGGCAGGTTCTTTTGCCTTGCCACCCGAGAATTCACTCTATAGGCCTTGTCAATGTTACTCAAAATATCTTCAGGATTAGCTTTTAACATCACAGCAAGTGCATCAGCACAAACCGCTCTCAGATCTTCTCTATTATTTTCCTTTATTCCTCTCAATCTTAAAGCAAACTCCATAAATCTAAATTGCATCATAGTCACTTCGTTTTCAATTCTTTGAGTCTTGATGTCCACATTGAAAATTTTATCATCAGTTGCCCTCATTTTAGATTCAAATTCTGAACTCAGTTCACCCACTTTTTTATCAATCTCAACAATCGCTTCTGAGAGACCAGTAAATACTGTCAATATATCTCGTTTTATCTTGTCATATTTTTCTTGAACCAATTCTTTAATTTCCTGTTGAGATTTTTCCATAGCTTCAGTTTGGTTCCCTAGAGCCACAGCTATAAATTCTTTCAAATCTTTAAATCCAGTCTCCTGTTCTTGGCTCTGAGTCTGAATCTCTGGCTGCTCTTTTGTTTGGTGAGTAGGGGAACCCCCCCCCCCCCGCTGCTTTGGAAGCTGGCTTGGTCTGTTTTGAAGCCATGACTCTGCACAATCTTATTCTTTCTAGGAAAGAGGTCTCCCCCCCTTTTCCTTTTAAAGACTTCCCCAGCTTTATAAGGGAGAGAAACTGGATAGAAAACACTCTAAGAAGGCTTTTCTCTTTTCTTCTAGCAAACGCTGTTACTTTAAGTACTTTAGAATGAGTTAGAACACACAGGCATTTCCACTTTCACTTTCAGCTTTTTTTCCTCCGCTGAAGCCAGACGCCATTTTAATTTACTTTCACAACTTTCACTCCTTCTCCCTTCTTGAAATTATTGACAGGGCTAGCACAAATACTTGCGTTTTTAAAGTCCCGATTTCACCCTGCTTGATTTGAAGACTTCTGTTGTTTTTCAATGCTGGCGTTAAGCATATCGTCTGGCTCTGCTTTCTTATGCAGAGTTGTCCCCGGAGTCTGGAGCGTTGGCGAGCTGGATAGGGAGCCTCACCCTGCTTCCTCCCCAGAAGCAAAAAAGACAATCTGGGGGCTCTGCAGGGGCCTCTACCTTGTCTCGCTGGCTCTGCTCACGTTTTCCTCAAGAATACAGAGTTTTTCAAGCCGCCTCTCAGCTGTAGAGGCGGCTCTTTATCGGCGGCGGAGCTGGCGGTCTTAAAGAGACAGCCAGCGCCAACGGCGGCGCCAACAGGAAGTCAGGCAGGGAGATTTCTTGACTTCAATAGACCTACGGGAAGCTTACAGTGGGGCAAAAAAAGTATTTAGTCAGCCACCAATTGTGCAGGTTCTCCTGCACAATTTGAGATGAGAGAGTCCTATAATTGTCATCATAGGTAGACCTCAACTATGAGAGACAAAATGAGAAAACAAATCCAATCACATTGTCTGATTTGGAAAGAATTTATTTGCAAATTATGGTGGAAAATAAGTATTTGGTCAATATCGAAAGTTCATTTCAATACTTTGTTATATATCCTTTGTTGGTAATGACAGAGGTCAAACATTTTCTGTAAGTCTTCACAAGGTTGGCACACACTGTTGCTGATATGTTGGCCCATTTTTCCATGCAGATCTCCTCTAAGCAGTGATGTTTTGGGGCTGTCGCTGGGCAACACGGACTTTCAACTCCCTCCAATGGTTTTCAATGGGGTTGAGATCTGGAGACTGGCTAGGCCACCCCAGGACCCTGAAATGCTTCTTATGAAGCCACTCCTTCCTTGCCTGGGTGGTGTGTTTGGGATCATTGTCATGCTGAAAGACCCAGCCACATTTCATGTTCAATGTCCTTGTTGATAGAAGGAGGTTTGCACTCAAAATCTCACAATACATGGTCCCATTCATTCTTTACTGTACACGGATCAGTTGTCCTGGTCTCTTTGCAGAGAAACAGCCCCAAAGCATGATGTTGCCACCCCCATGCTTCACAGTTGGTTTTGTATTCTTTGGATGCAACTCAGCATTCTCTCTCCTCCAAACACAACGAGTTGTGTTTCTACCAAACAGTTCTACTTTGGTTTCATCTGACCATATGACATTCTCCCAATCCTCTTCTGGATCATCCAAATGCTCTCTAGCAAACTTCAGACGGGCCCGGACATGTACTGGCTTAAGCAGGGGGACACGTCTGGCACTGCAGGATCTGAGTCCCTGGTGGCGTAGTGTGTTACTGATGGTAGCCTTTGTTATGTTGGTCCCAGCTCTCTGCATGTCATTCACTAAGTCTCCCCGTGTGGTTCTGGGATTTTTCCTCACCGTTCTTGTGATCATTTTGACCCCACTGGGTGAGATCTTGCGTGGAGCCCCAGATCGAGGGTGATTATCAGTGGTCTTGTATGTCTTCCATTTTCTAATTATTGCTCCCACAGTTGATTTCTTCACACCAAGCTGCTTGCCTATTGCAGATTCAGTCTTTCCAGCCTGGTGCAGGTCTACAATTTTGTTTCTGGTGTCCTTCAACAGCTCTTTGGTCTTCACCATAGTGGGGTTTGGAGTGTGACTGTTTTGAGGTTGTGGACAGGTGTCTTTTATAGTGATAACAAGTTCAAGCAGGTGCCATTAATACAGGTAATGAATGGAGGACAGAGGAGCCTCTTAAAGAAGAAGTTACAGGTCTGTGAGAGCCAGAAAACTTGCTTGTTTGTAGGTGACCAAATACTTATTTTCCACCATAATTTGCAAATAAATTCTTTCCAAATCAGACAATGTGATTGTCTGGATTTGTTTTCTCATTTTGTCTCATAGTTGAAGTCTACCTATGATGACAATTACAGGCCTCTCTCGTCTTTTTAAGTGGGAGAACTTGCACAATTGGTGGCTGACTAAATACTTTTTTGCCCCACTGTATCTACATGTGCCCATCAGGCTGTCTCACAGGAGATTCCTCCAGTTCTCCTATGCCGGACAGCATTACCAATACAGGTCTATGCCCTTCGGTCTCTTGTCCAACCCCAGAATATTCACAAAGCTTCTGGACGTGGTGGCCACTCACTTGCAGGCAAGACCCGTACGTTTGCTCTGTTATCTAGATGATATATTAATCCTGTCATCTTCTCCTCTGCAGTTGAGTCTAGATTTACAGGTCACAGTTCAAACCCTTCAAAATCATGTGTTTACTGTGAGTTGGGAGAAAAGCCACATGACTGCCACTACCAACATCGTCCACCTGGGAGCACAAATTGACTCAAACCTGTCTCATCTTCCTCTCCAGAGAGCGTCTGTCCAACATCCACTCCATAAAGATAAGGACTCATGCATGGTCCTTATCTGCAATCGGGCGTCGATCCTCAGGCACAGATGTACCAGTGCATTGAGGGTCGTGGGGATATCAACCCGGACCAGCTCATCCTGCAACTCCTCCGATAAGCCATTCTGGAATGAGTCCATGATGGCAGCCTCATTCCAGGCTGAATCCTGGCTAAGCAGCTGAAACTCACTGATATATTCCTGCAGCCATTTCTGGCCCTGCTTCAAGGTCTTCAGTCATCTGGTAGCTGTCTGCATCTTGATGGGGTCCTCATGCATGAGTCAGAGATGCTCACAAAACCCCCTGAAATTGCCCAACAGAGGACTAGCCTGGACCAGCAGGGGTGTGGCCCAGCGAGCTGCAGAGCGGAGGGCAGGCTGAGTATAAACCCCATTTTATCCCAGTCAGTGATGAAGTCCTCCGTTCGCAGGCTGATAAAAAGCTGGCATTGTCCCATAAAAGCAGGAAACATGGCTTGAGTGCCATCAAACTTGTCTGGCACAGTAACATGACATCTTCTGTGGGGAGGGAGAGAAGCCGGAGCTTGGAGCTGAGCCATCTGTGCAGCTAACAAAGCTACTTGCTGCTGAAGTTGCGTGTTTTCGGCACAGAGCTGATCCATTATGATCAAGGTTTGTTACTAATTATCCTCATTAGGCTGGAAAACAAATTGTTCTGACCCACATCCACGTAGTTGATACTAAATGCAAATCAGTTCCAAAAAACACATTTTTTAAAACCACTGAGAATTAAATCATTCTCAGTGTATTCTAAATGAAATGAAAACAAAATCCTTAAAACACCAGTCTTTAGTTTATCTCTGACCTTGGGATAATTAGGCAAACCACCAAAGGCTTTTCTTGGCAATAATTCAGGAACAGAAGAAATAACTACAGCCAAACAAGAAGCAATTCTCTCAATGGTTGTTTTCCAGCAAAGAGGCCAAGAGCCATTGCTGGCCTTTTAAGGTTTATGGGAGGAGCCAATCATCTCTTGGTCCTACTCCCGAGTCGTCCTCTCTGCTTTAGCTGCTCCTGCCTTCTGCCAGCTCTTCTCTTGTTTCTCTGCCTCTCTACTGTCAGCCTCTGGAGGCTCCGAAGTCCGCACATCACTCCCTGATGACCCTGGTCCCATCTCTGCCTCCGACGCAGAGCCCTCATCCGGGCCTTTCCCAGCCTCCAGGACTGGCCCATGTTCTTCCTCAAACTCATTGCTGTCCGATTCCGCTGCCAGCTCCGCAGGTTGCTGGCGGACCACAACATTCTCCAGATCCAGACCATCATTAACACAGTAAGCCTAAACAGGAAGGAGGAGGTGTGACCAAACAAACAAATGATAACTCAGTCTCTGGCCAATCAAACAAGACCCATTGTTTGGACTCTCATGCAGCACACATAGAACGAACATTCAGGTAAGTACAATGTCCCATTTATTTATTTATTTATTTTTTATTTATTTATTTATTTTTTTATTTATTTCAATTTATATACTAATGTACAGAACTTCTAATGTATTTTGAAATACATTAGAAGTTCTGCCATTGAGGAAGGCATTGAGGAATCTGGTAAGGATATATCTCTGAAACATTGACCAACAAGTCATGGGTTGCCTAGTTACTTTTAATAATTTAAAGTGAATGCTTCCAAAAAAGAAAGCAAATTGTTGCCCAAGAATTCCAGAATGGGACTTTTCGTCTCGGTCTCTTTGCCTTGCCTGTTTCACCTTAAGGTTTTCACATCTGCATTATTAGCCACAAACTTCTCCTCGGCTGACCCGCACCCAGTCTTTCACCCCTGTACATTGGCCATGGCCCCTATCTCCCAGTCCCTTTGCCGTGGCCCATTTGTTGAAGTACATTTCGTGTCGGGCTTTTGGCCTTCCAGGACAATTTGCAGCCAGCCAATTGGTGCAGGGGCTTGGGGGCTTTGGGAGTGGAAGAGCGGGGGCTGCAGTTTAGAAGGGAGGCTCAGGAGGGCCAACAACACCCCCCCCTTTGTCCAAAGTGCCTGAGACAATGGCTGGTTCGCATCGCCATGAGCTGCTCACCTGTCAGTTCGGAGCCTTCCGAGACTGCTGAGAGCAGTGCAGGGGTGGGGTGGGGGAGGGGGGCTGTAAAGGGTGAGGGATCCATCACCCTGAATGGGAAGGGAAGAGCGGGGCAGGAGAGAGAAACAAAAATAAAGAAAAGGGGAGAGAGAGAGAGAGAGAGAGAGAGAGAGAGAGAAAGAAAGAAAGAAAGAAAGAAAGAAAGAAAGAAAGAAAGAGACAGACACCCCCCCCCCCTTTGTCCAAAGTCTGAGACAAAAGCTGGTTCATATCTCTTTCCTGGGAGGCCAAAATCCCAACGTGGCTAATAACTCAGAGGCGAAAACCTTAAGGTGAAACAGGCAAGGCGAAGAGACCGAGGCGAAAAGTCCTAGACCCCAAGAATTCTAATACTGTACCAGCCTCCTTGCTATCCAGCAATCTTGGACTTGATTGGGCTTCCTTTCTTAGGAAAGATTATAGAAAAAGTGATTGTGAGAATCCTTTTTTAAAAATATTTTTTTTCATTTATTTAGCTTTTACAAAGTTAAAATACAGATTAAAAACAACTACAAACATAACAGCCAAACAAAAAACAATAAAAATGTGTGTACAACAAATAACAAATATATCATTAATGTTCAACATAAAATGTCCATCTTGACTGAATGCTGAAAAATATATCTCAAATATCTGATATTTCCCCTGCCCCTTGCATAATAGGTCTACAACAGTTACTATTTTTCCATCTACCAGTATATATACCAAAAATATTATGTTATATAAAAATATGTCCCTGACATGGAAATTGCAATGCCTTATTTATTTATTTATTTATTATTAAATTTATATCGCCGCCCATGGTGACTCAAGGTGGCTTACAAAATCTCAAAACCACATTTAAAAACAATAAAACTAACTAAAAATCAAATAAATTAATGTAATAATAAAATCCCCACTCCCCACTCCCAATCCCAGAGAAAGCAGATCACACGAGCCATTTAATGGACTCCATCCCACTCTGAGTTCCCCAGGCCTGCTGGCAGAACCAGGTCTTTAGTGCCTTCTGGAAGAGAATTAGAGTGGGGGCCATTCTAATCTCTGGGGGAATTATGTTCCAAAGAGAGGGAACCACCATGGAGAAGGCCCTTCTTCTGGGTCACACTAGGTATATCTTCCTCGGAGATGGGACCCGCAGCATTCCCTGCCTTCCCGCTCTGATGAGTCGGGTAGATGTTACCGGCAAGAGACAGTCCCTCACATAACCTGGTCCCAAGCCATGAACTTGTTTAATCCATTGTCTCTAATCAAGTTAATTTTGCCATCTCTGCCAATTTTAAAATCCATTCTTCAACAGTTGCCGTCCCTTTTTCTTTCTAAAATTTGGCATTGACAATCTTTGCAGCAGTTACCATGTAAAGAAATAAGATCTCCAAACAGTTTTTCTTTTGATTTGTCCATAATGCCTAAAAGAAAAGCTTCAGAATTAATTAGTATTTGCATTTTGAGTATTTTCTGCCTTATCATTATTATGTTTATCCAGTATGATTTACACACAAGACCACCACATGTGATAAAATATTCCTGGAATTTCATTATATTTCTAACACTTGTTAAAAGTTCCTGTATACATTTTTGCCAGTTTGTTTCTAGTCAAATACCATCAATATATCATTTTATAAAAAAATATCTTCAGAGAATCCTAATGAAATGGATTATCTGTTAAATAGTGGGTGGAGTGAAGAGGCAGAGAACCATGTGACTTCAGCTTTTTAATGTACAAGGAAACTCCAGCAAGGTCTGCCGGGCAGCTTGCCTTTTTATAGGGGCCGCCAGACGAATTGATCAATCACTTTAAGCTATTCTTCCTGCCTGGATGGCGGAAGCCTTCTTCTCTTCAGCTTCCTTTATTTTTTTTGAACATTTTTTATTTATTTTTAACATAAAACATAAAACAGCATCTTTTTAACTGGTCCCCAGCATTGTCTCCTCCACTCCTCCTAGGTTTATTTTTGGCTGGTTCACAGCCTAATCATCTATTCTTGATCCGGTGTAAAGTAAGTATAAATTCTTGATCCGGTATAAAGTAAGTATAAATTCCAAATTTCATCAATTAACATCTAAAGAAAAAAGAAGAGAGGAAAAAAAAACAGAACAAGTCTGAACCCAATTCTTATCATTCAATCTAACATCTTATTCTAACATTTAACATTCTATTGTGTAATCACCCTAAATCTTAAACTTCAAATCTAAACAGCTGTTTATAATATTCATTTATCGTTTTAACAATCAGTATTTCATATATTCACCTTACTTCAAAGACCCAAATCAAGTCAATTTCTTTTAAATCACATCTAATAATCAACATATAATATTTCATTCCTCTCTTAAAAAACATATCATAATCAGTAACTATTCTTCAAAGATATCTCCTTCACTCCTCCTAGTTTTATTTTGGCTGGATTGCAGCTTAATAGCTGGTTTCCAGAGATATTCCTCCATTCCTAACCTTATTTGTTAGCTGGATCACAGTTTAGTTTTTTTTTTTAATTGAAAAAGTTTTACAATACAATTTTTATACCCCTTCCCCCCCCACTCCCCCCACCCAACTACCACCCCCTCCCTTTCCCCCCTATCCCACCCCCTTCCTCCCCTGACTTCCTTTATTAACCAATCATATATATCGATCAACATCAAACAACAAAAAAATAGGTGAGATCCAGCTAAAAATATAACAAATTTAACCTTAAGTAATAAAAAAATTTAATCTAGACTTCTAACATCTTTTACCCCCCTAATTCAAATATATAGTAACCATAAATCATTTGTAAGAGCTCATAGCAGTCTAACAAATATTGCAAATATGACAAATATATAAAAAAACTAATTTTGAGCATCATAAATTTTTAGAATAAAATACCATATAAGTGTTTAACATTAAATATAATTCCCAATATTCAATAAAAAAGTATATAAAATTCAAATAATACATCATAAATTTCTTTTTAAAATTAGATAAAATAAGGCTAATCTATCAAATATATAAACTTATTTTTAACATTATAATGTATCTAAATATTAATATAAATATGTAACAATAAAAATGTAAATTCAAATATTTAATAAAATAATTAATAGATATAGTTATGAATCAAATGCTAGTTGAAACTTCTTACTTTGATATTTATTCCGCATATACTCTACCCATTTCTTCCACTCCTTAACAAAGGCTTCATGGATCCTGCCTTTTAGGTATGCAGAAATCTTAGCTATTTCTGCAAAATTAGACATCTTCAATATCCATTCCTCTATAGTAGGTACACTATCTTTTTTCCAGTATTGACCAATCAGTAGTCTAGCTGCAGTAATCATATATAAAATCAATCTCGTTTCAGTTGGTGAGCAATCCTTAACTATCCCCAACAAAAAAAACTGAGGAGAAAATTCAAGCTTCGTCTTCAAAACATTCTGCATAACCCACCAAAGTTTAATCCAAAATGCTTTCAGTCTTCTGCAGGTCCACCAAATATGAAAATATGTTGCATCCAAACAATCACACCTCCAACATTTAGGTTGAACATTTGGATACATACATGATAATTTCTTGGGATCTAAATGCCATCTATAAAACATCTTATAAAAATTTTCCCTCACATTCTGTGCTTGTGTAAATTTAACATTCTGGACCCAGATCTTTTCCCATGTTTCCAACATTACTGGTTCTGCAAAATTTTCTGCCCATTTTATCATACAATCTTTAACTAATTCACCCTCTGAATCTCTTTCTAACAATAAATTATACACTCGCTTAATATGCATCGGCCCTTTACATTTTATCTGAGTCATCAAATCTTCTTCATGTAACATTAGTCCAATTTTCTGATCTTCTCTCCATCTCGCTTGAAGTTGAAGGTACTGCAACCAAGTTAAATTCGTCCCTTCTTCCAACAGAGTATTCAAAGGTTTCAAACTCCATCTCCCCCCATCATTAAAGAGCATCTCTTTATATAAAATCCCCCCAAGTGACTTTATATTTGGCATAATCTGCCCAAGATCCAACCACAAAGGTATTTTGTAATCCAATTGAAGCTGGTGCTTCTTCCAAACTCTCATCAAAGCATGTCTCAAAATCTGACTGTTGAATACCCTATCCAACTTATCTTCATAGAATAAGTATGCATGCCAACCAAGTTCCAAGTCATGGCCTTCTATAGTCAAAATTTCTATTTTCGTTGTACCAAACCAATCACCCACTTGTGTCAACACTGCTGCCTCATAGTATAAACGTAGGTTTGGAACTTTGCGGCCACCTCTTTCATGAACATCTTGCATGATTTTAAGTTTAACTCTTGGTTTTTTCCCATTCCAAATAAATTTATTTAGACCTGCTTGCCATTCCATCAATATCTTATCACTTTTGAGCACCGGAATCATTTGAAATAAAAACAGAAATCTAGGTAGAACTTTCATCTTAATAGCTGCTATTCTGCCAAGTAGAGATAGTTGCAGTTTCTTCCAAGTTTCAAGGTCCTTTTGAATCTTATGCCACAATTCCTCGTAATTATTTTGAAAAAGTTTTATATTAGAAGCTGCAACCTGAATTCCTAGATATTTCACCTTTGTAGCTATTTCAAAGCCTGCCAACCTTTCCAGTTCACTCCTTTGTGGTTCCAACATATTTTTAACTATCATCTTAGTCTTTTTCTGGTTCAGACTAAAACCTGAAACCAAACCGTATTCCTCTATAATGTTTTTCATCTGTATGATTGATTCCAAAGGTTGTGTTAGGGTAACAACCAGATCATCTGCGTATGCTTTTGTTCTGTAATTTTTTTGCCTTACAACTATTCCATTCAAATTGTTAGAGTCCCGTAGAGAATTCAACAACACTTCTAGAGTTAAAATGAACAACAATGGGGATAGCGGACAACCTTTTCTAGTTCCTTTCTGTATATAAAAATTAGTAGTTAAACTCCCATTAATAACAATTTGTGCAGTCTGTTCTTGATAAATTGCTGAAATCGCTTGTATAAACTGGTCCCCAAAATCCATTTTATGCAAAGTCTTTTTTAGAAAATCCCAGTTGACTCGATCAAAGGCCTTTTCCGCATCCAAAAACACCAGCACCGCAGGGATCTGTTTATTTTTTTCAAGATATTCCAATAAGTCTATAAGTTGCCTGACATTGTCCTTCATATGTCTGCCCTCTATAAAACCTGCTTGATCATCGTGAATCACATCTTGAATAACTGGCATCAGTCTGTTGGCTAATACTTTTGCATAAATTTTATAATCCGTGTTCAGGAGAGATATTGGTCTAAAATTTTCTGGTTTTGTAGAACCCTCTTCCTTTGGTATCAATGAAATAAAGGCCGTCTTCCATGAGGGGGGTATTTTGCCCCCCTACTGGATGCTACAAAACAAGTCCTTAAGATGCTCAACCAATTCTGATTGTAAAGTTTTATAATATACTGCTGTCAAACCGTCCGTCCCAGGAGCTTTGGATAATTTCAGTTGTTTTATTGCAAATAGAATCTCTTCACATGTTATAAGTTGATTCAATCTATCACTTTGTGTACTTGAAATTTTTGTAACCCTCTTCTTATCAAGATATTCATCAATAAGATCCTTTTTGATATTATCAGCATGATATAATTTAGAATAATAATCTAAAAAAGCTTGATGTATTAAGTTCTGTTGAAAAACTTGTTTACCTTTATACTCAATAGTGTTTATAATACGAGAACTTTGTTGCTTTCTCAAGGTATAGGCCAACCATCTACCAGGTTTATTAGCATTACAAAAAGTATTATGTTTAGCATATTGCAAATTAGTTGCCGTCTGATCAGCCATCAATATTTGCAATTGATCTTTCAAAAGTTTTATAGTTTGCTGTAGTTTCTCATCAGTCGGATTTTTTATATGCAATTTTTCTTTTTCCTTTATTTCTGACTCCAATTCTATTCTTGTCTTTTGTCGTGTTGACCTATACTTAGAATTCATATAAATCAGTACACCTCTCATATAAGCCTTACTTGCATCCCAAACAGTTTCAATAGGTGTACCCTTGTTCAAATTAATTTGAAAAAATTCATTAACATGTTTTTTTTAATTGAAAAAGTTTTACAATACAATTTTTATACTCCTTTCCCCTCCCCACTCCCCCCATCAACCACCCCCTCCCTTCCCCCCCTATCCCTCCCCCCTTCCCCCTCTGACTTCCACTATTAATCAATCATATATATCAATCAACATCAAACAACAAAAAAGAAACCCGGTGAGATCCAGGTAAAAATATAACAAATATAACAAATTTAACCTAAATAGTAATAAAAAAATAATCTAGCCTTCTAACATCTTTTGCCCCCTTAAAATATATAGTAACCATGAATCCTTTATAAGAACTCATGACAATCTAACAAATATCACATGTATAACAAATATCATTAACATGTTTTTTAAGGTCCATGATATTCTTCTCATATCTGAATAAATTCTCATTAATTCTCCAAGATCTTCTCTTCCTCTTACCAAAGTCCATCTCCATCCATACCGGACTATGATCCGTTAAAGTTCTAGGAAATATTTTAGTCTTAACCACTTTAGTAAGTAAATCAGAAGTAACCAGCCTGAAATCAATCCTAGAAAAAGATTTGTGTCTATCAGAAAAAAATGTAAAATCCAATTCCTTCGGATGATGAATTCTCCATACGTCCTTCAGTTCTAATTCTTCTTTCAATGCAAAGAACGTCTGTGGTAATTTGTTCCCCCTCTTGGCCAAAGTCTTCTTATGAAGAATTGTATCAATCACTCCATTCCAGTCTCCCATAATCAAAAAAGACTTATAATTCCACTGCAGTATTTTAGTGTTCAATAATTTATAAAAAAATTCCTGCTGTTGATTTGGGGCGTAAATCCCAATAAGAAGCATCGAAACATTCTGTATATTTATTTCAACTGCAATATATCTTCCTTCATCATCCGTTTCTACGAGTTTAGCTGGTATTCTTTTAGAAATATACAAAACTAATCCATTCCTTTTCACAGGGCTAGAAGATATAAAATGTAGTCCAAGTTTTGAATTTGACAAAAAATTTTGGTCCTGGGTTCTGATATGAGTTTCTTGCAGACAAACAACATCATTTTTATATTGCTTCAAATAATGAAATATTTTCCTTCTTTTCTGTGGTGAATTCAGACCGTTCACATTCCATGATAAAAATCTAATTGTCATTTGGGGATTGTTGAAGCGATTTGAGCATTTGCCTAAGACCCTGTTCCACAGCAGATGTCTTTGGTCTCACTCCTCCCACTGCTTCAGATTTCTGTTTCTTCCCATTTGCTCCATTCTCTTCTTGTGGCATCTTGGACCTCTGTTGATTTTGTTTCTCTAGTCTTTGCTTCTCTGCTGCACGAGTTATACGTTGATCTTTCGGTTCTTGCAACAACAAGTCAAGGTCCGGCTCCACCTCTCTTGTAGCTCTAAGCTGCTTTGGTTTAGGCTCTAAGAAATCTGCAAAAAAATCCTCTGAGAGACCACCTACTGCTCCTAAAGTTTCTTCCCTTGCTGTTTCTCGAATTGCCTGTGGTTCTTTTTGCTTAATCAATTCTTGAATCCCCTCTTCAAAGTCCTTCTCTTTAGAAGTTTCTTCTACAGATAAAAGTGTAGATGAACGTGGGGGTGTTGAAGTTTTCTTAAGAACATTATGATAAAAATATTCTGCTTTTTCCACCGAAGTAATACGGTATCTTACATCCTCATATCTCAAAATAATGCCAGCAGGAGCATCCCATCTGAATGGACTCTGACGCTTTTTCAGTTCATTTACCAAAAAACCAAAATCTTTCCGATCTCTTAACATCTTAGGTGGCAGCTCTTTAAAAACGCCAATTTGGCTACCCTCATGTTGAACAGTGGTGTGGAAAGAACTTTGCAAAATGTCATTTATCAGCCTTCTATCAGTAAAATAAATCACTACGTCTCTTGGCAAATTCCTTTGTCTTGCCACACGAGAATTAACCCTGTAGATTTTATCAAATCTGTTAGCAATTAAGTCTGGTTCAGTTTTTAAAATCTTAGCCAATATTTCCACACAAGCTGCCCACAGGTTCTCTCTACTATCTTCTCTTAAACCTCTCAGTCTTATAGCGAACTCCATATTCCGAAATTGCATCATTGTGATTTCATCTTCTAACCTCTGATTTTTGACCTCAACTTTGAAGATTTTTTCATTTACTTCCTTCTTGTTAGATTCCACTTCAAGATTTAAATCATCCACTTTTTTCTCCACCACCAACAAAGCATCTGTAAAAGCAACAGCTACATTGGCTACATTCTGATTTAACTTGTCAGTTTTTTCCTCAACCAACTCCTTCATTTCCGTTTGATTTTTTTCCATCTTTTCATCCATTTTACTTATTTTTCCAGAAAGCTCTCCTAGTGACTTATGTATGTTAAGTATAAAAGCTTTCAATTCCTCAGTCCCACTTTCTTGAGTCTGACTCTGAGCTGGTGCTGGAAGTTTGGCTGACTTTTCCTTTGTCTGGTGTGTGGGGGAATCTCCCCCCGCTTTTTTTGAAGCCATGCCAGAACAGGATTTTAGTCTCTGAAAAAAAGAAAATCTTCCTCCTTTTCCTGTCCTCCCCAGTTTTGCAGAAAAGGAATCAAGTCACTTATATTTTCCAATTTAAATTCTTGCAAGTATGTTACTTTCAATTACTGGCAGGCAAACTGATAATTAGCACTTTCTCATTTCACTTCCACTTCCTCTGCTTTAGCCAGCCGCCATTTTCCAGACACTTTCACTCAGAGACTTAAACTTAATTTTAAAAAATCCTTTAAAAATACTTAAATTCTTAGAAAAAAGTCCAGATCTCACCAAATCTTTTAATTGCAGAGAAACTAGATTGTAATGGGTGGAGTTGCTCTCGTCGTCTTGCTCCGTCCAAGACAGAGGTCCCTCGCCGATCGGAGCTTCGGTAGACTGGGAAGGGAGCCCTCTCTCAGAATGCCTTCCAGGGCAAAAAAAAGACCCTGGCAGCAATTCTGGGGCTCAACCTGATGCTACCAGCTCTGTCCTCCCTTCCGATCCGAAGGGAGGATTTTCAAGCCGCTTTGCCGATCACAAAGCGGCTCTACAAACGGCGAAGCCGGCGGCCATAAAGAAAAGCCGCCCAACGATGACGAGGACGCCACAGGAAGTCACAGTTTAGTTTTAACTACTTTCCAACATTTTCTCCTTCACTCCTCCTAGATTTATTTTTCGCTGGATAATGGCTTTTCAGCTCTTTTCCAGTGGAGCTTTCCTCCGCTCCTTACCTTATATTTCACAGTTGATTTTAACTGGTCCCCAGCATTATTTCCTCTAGTCCTCCTAGGTTTATTTTTGGCTAGTTCACAGCTTAGTTAGCTGTTTTCCAGTAGTGCTTTCCTCCACTCCTTACCCTATATTTAACTGGTTCACAGTTTGGCGCTAACTGCTCTCCAGCATTTATCTCCTCCGCTCCTTCTAAGTTTATTTTTGGCTGGTTCACAGCATAATTAGCTGTTTTCCAGTGATGCTTTCCTACACTCCTTACCTTACATTTAACTGGTTCCTAGGTGGTTTTAACTGGTCCCCAGCATTGTCTCCTCCACTCCTCCTAGGTTTATTTTTGGCTGGTTCACAGCCTAATCATCTATTCTCCAGGGATGCTTTCCTCCAATTCTAACCTTATGTGTAACTAATTCACAGTTTAGCTTTAATCTGATCCCCAAAATCATACTTCCTTGCCAATTTAATCTAATAATGCATCTTAATATATATCTTCTCTCCTACTCTCCCCTAAACTATTAATTTTATTTAAATTTCTCCCATTTTGTATTTGTTCCTTGTTTTTCTATGTAAAGCAACATTTTAATCCATTTTGAAACACCAATTTACCATAATTATAAAATCTAAAAACAAATCTTATTAGTATTCAAAAATTCATTTCCATTCTTATTTACTATGAAAAAACAATTTAAACCACTTTCAAACAATTTTCTATAACCATTAAAACTCTTATTATTTAAAAAAATTCTTTCAAAATCTTCACGTTTTTATAGTTTTTCTGTAATGATCTTTCCTGCTTTAAAAATAATCATAAAAGCTATAAACAATTCCTGTTAATATTCAAAGCTCCATTCACATTTTCTTATTTTCTATAAAGGACAATATTTTAAACCGTTTTTAGGAAAAAAACACAATTTTTTACATACGTTGAATCCATAAGGAATTATTATTAATAATCAAAAATTCATTCATAATCTTCATATTTTATGTAGTTTTTCTATTATCATTTTTTCCCCATCTTAAAAGTCACTTCTCTCAATAGTAATAATGAAAAATCAAAAGGGAAAGAGAAAGGGAGAAGAAAAAAGAAATAAAAGTATAGCAAAAGAAAAAAAAGGAAAGATTCAAAGAATGAAAGAAAGAGAAAAAAGAGAGGAATAAAACCAGAGAATAATAAAAAAAAGAAAAAGAAAGTAAGAGAGAGAGAGAGAGAGAGAGAGAGAGAGAGAGAAGGAAATCTCCTCCTTACATTGTTTAAACATCAATTACATAAAAAGCATTTACATCTATTTTATTCAAGCTATAGCACTTTTCTCATCTTGCTACCCAATATATTCCAGGTTTTTTTTTTCTGCAAACTGTCCGTACTTTTTCCTTTCAGTTCCAATATTAATAAGTTTATAAAGACTAAAGGATTTAGTTCTTCTGTATTCTATATATGATATCATCAAGTCTTCTTCTGTCACTCCGCCCTTCCCTTTTATTAACACCATTAATCAGCAGTTTTAAGAGTTCAAATTAATTTCTTCTTTCCAACTGTCCATAAGTAATCCAAAAACAGATTGAGTACATCTAGAATCAAGTCTTAGTTCTTCCTTCAATTAATCCAATTTGGGAAACAGGATACACAGTTTTTTCTTTAAATAGCAAACAATTCACAGTTGCAGTTTTCACTTTCAATTCTCAGCAGGAAGTCATTTTAACTTCCTCCGCTTGTTAACTCTCGTTGTTTTAAAAAGACATTCTACTTATTCCCTCTTCTTCTTCTCGAAATCCATCAGAAAAAGAATCCATTCTCATAATAACCAATAAAATATCAAATTGTAAATCCATCCAAAGGAAGATGATTAATTCTAAAGGCAATCAATAAATGCTGTATCCTTTAATGGGTCTACTCTTTGTTAATTGCTTTACATCCTTTACCTAAATAGTTTTTAGCCGCTATTATGGCCAGGCCATTGTAGTACCCAATTATTTGAAGGCTATTCCCGCCTGGGCTAGTCCTACTCACCCGGCGTTCGAAACACCTTGCTCCTGCATCTCCTCCTGCACTTTGCTTGTCTCGGTTGCTGAAGCTTTGGGGCAGCCACCATGGCTGCTGCTCTCGCTGCCGCCGGCTTAGAGGGCAATCCTCCGGCCCTGAGGAACCTGCCCGTTCCTCTCGGCCATCTGAGGGGTCCCCCTCTAATCCCCCATCCCTCCAGGACGGGGTAGGTCTGCAGACCTGCCGGCGGTGACTTTATAGATGGGGTTTTTGCGGGGCTCCAAGGAGCCCTGCTATTTCCCCGTCCGCTCGCTGTGGCGCCAACCGGAAACTCTCCTCTCTTCAGCTTCCTGATGAACATTCAATACCCCGCCCCACCAAGATAGGTCATTGACCAATCGAGGTTTGTCCAGCTAATGTAGTCCCGTAAATAGATGGGGTGTCGGGTAACTCGCTCCAACCTGAGCAGTTCAGTAGGTGTATCGGTGGCGGTCAGGTCAGTTGGCCCTGTTGCTGCTCCCTGTCTGTCCAATGGATCTGTCAGCCTCTATGATGCTTGCTTGCTTTCGGCTGCCATTGTAATGGGAGGGGGGAGGTATTGCAGATATTTGGGAGGGTGGGGAAGTGAGCTGCTGGAGATGTCTTGAAAAAGAGAGGAAAATTCTGTTTTCATCACAGCTGCAGAGAGAGCTGATAGCTGTCAAGGTCAACCATTTCGACATACCAGATAGAGGGGACTGTCTGAAGAAATACCTCACATGACACCTTGGGGAGATATGGATTGGACTCAACCTGGGTCCTTGGGGAGAGGGATTTGGGGATGCTTTCAATAGGTAATTTTCATGCATATTGAAGAATCCTTAAAACATGGATGTGCATCAGGCTTTGGGATCTCATAGAGCCTATTAAATGGTTACATTGCTACAGTGCATTCTCCTCTGTCTTTTTATTATTGTATTTTAAATGTAGGCTTTCATTGTTTTTAATGGTAGAAGATTATGGTTTTATTTATGTTTAACTATATATGCCACTAAGAATCATATGCAAGTGAGATGAGCAGCCATATAAATTTAATAAATGAATAAAATAAATATATAATTAAGCTATCCAAACTTAATTGGATTATAATTAACATTTCATAAATATTGTTTGTTTATTGCTTTCTAGTATGCCAGTCGTATGGATGAAACTCCAGCATATTATGGTGGCAGACATAATTGTTGGAGAAGGCTGACATTGGAAAATTGGCCTAGAGCAATGATAGTGTATGACATCATGGATTATGCATACTCTGGGAAGCTGTCTGCTCGACTTAGAGCCGAACTTCCATTTCTGTTGCTGCAACCACAGAACGAAGAAACATGTCGTGCTCAAATCTTGGCTGTTTGTCAAATTAGGTAAATAATGTCAATTGTCGCCAAATTTGATTGCTAACTTTCTTTGGAATGTCTTTCTTCACTTTTACTTTTATTTATTAAAAGACAGATAAGAATTAATACCAAGAGAAATGTCATATTTGTAACTACAATATACCATATTTTTTGGACTATAAGATGCACTCCCCCCCCACAGAAAAAATCGGTGGAAATGTCTGTGTGTCTTGTAATGTTGCTGAAGCCCCGCCCACCTGCCGGGCCCCACCTTCAGCTTCTGCCTCCCAGCAATTTGCCTCCTTGCAGCAAACAGCCTGGTGAGCTTCAGCACAGCCTGATTTAGCACAAGCAGCTGATTGGCAGTTGGATCTACCTCTCAGCATACCACTAATTAGCTATTCCGGGCTGTGGGGATCAGCGCCATCAATCGGTGCCAGCACCGCCCATTGCCGCTGCCACGTATCGCCACTTCCATGCATCCCATTTTTGGCCCGTTCCAGTTGGTGGGGATAGGTGGCGGCGGCAATCCCCGCCACCTGGAACAGGCCAAAAACGTGACGCATGGAGGCGGAAAATGGGGCATGCGTGGAACCTGGAACAGTTGATTGGTGGAATTCTGGGGCCCAAAAGAAAATAAGACCAGGTCTTATTTTCGGGAAAACAGGGTAATGCCATCTTAATGTCTTCTTAGTACTACAAAAGGGAGGCAATACAATTTTACATGTTGCTGTAGGAATATTTGGTTTGCACATTTGTCCATTATTTTAATTACGATATTATACTATAAATATTAGAATGGATGTGATAACATAGATCTGAAGTTGGTTGATCTCAAGCTAGTATGTTAGTATTTGAATGGGGTCTACCAGAAAATATCAGGTCTGTGGAGTAGACTTTTTCTAGAATATTTTTCAGTCTTTCAGATATTATATTTAAACCATAGCTAATGCGCAGATATAAAAAAGCAGAAAATTGTTTTAATCATAGTATTGTAAGCATGGGAAGATGACCCTATGTTTAAAATACCTTCCCTTTCTCAAATGAAAAGGAGTTATGAAAAAAATGTGGATATAATTAGGGGTGTCAAACTTGCAGCCCATGGGCCGGATGCATCATGCGCTGGCCACCCCACCTCCATTTTAGCGAAGGAGAAAAAAGTTGTGATACATCACGTGATGACAACATGATGCGAGTTTGACATCCCTGATATAGAAAGTTTGTCTAATATACAGGAACCCACATTATCAACTGAGGACATACGAATAAAGTATGCTTGTGATATATTTGGTATACCTATTTGTGTCTATGTTTACATATCTGCTGCAAGCTACATTCCTCACCATCCAACTCCCAAAAGGCAGAGATGATTGTATTAATAACTGTTCATTAAAAAAACAACTTCCTGTAAAAAATCCCATTTAAGCAATAATTCATACTGAACTGCCTGTACCAATTGTTCTTTCTCTCATACATAAATCTCTATTGCACATAGAAACATATCATACATGCATTCCCTTTCCTCTTCCATCAGGTATAGTAAAAAAAAAGAAAAGAAAAGCACACCAGCAAGTGGAGTAAGAATAGGTGAAGAAAGGAATGAGAACATATTTGGATGGCGATGAGACAGAGGGAAGCAGTAATTGGATAGAGAAGGAAAAAGGGAAAGAAACTGTATTGGGTCATTATGAAAAAAAGATATACATTCATCAAGCAAAGAATCCCCCTCCCCTTTCAGTTTAGATTCAGATCAGGACATGGTATGAGACAGCATTGGTCAAATTTTTTGCTTGCCTGTGGAAGGCAGGAAATGGAAGTAATGCATCCATCCTTCTTGATCTCTCAGCAACTTCTAATACCATCAACCATAGTATTGGGGATTGTCTTGGACTCATAGCTTCCGTTCAATGAGCAAGTGGAAACTATGGACAGGAAATCCTTGGCACAACTACATGTAGTGCAAGCATTCTTGAACTGGGACAATCTGTTAAACATCACTTAGGCTGTAGTTATTTCTCAAGTAATTTGGATTATTGTATGAGGCTGCCCTTAAAGACAATCTGGAAGATGCAGCTGCTCTAGAATCATACAGTGTAGGTGGGTTATGGATGCATCTTAATGCATCAATGTAGTGGATCTCTCTCCTTTGTGAGCGGCCTTGTTTCCCAGTAGGCTTCCAAGTACAATTCAAAGTACTGGGTCATGACCTTTAAAGCCCTTAATGGTATGCAACTCAAACATTCCAACAGAATGGGTGTGCTGCAGCTCCCTAACCTTAAAACAATGCCTTCTGACAGAACCAGAATTACTGTATTTTCCTGCGTATAAGACTACTTTCTAACACACAAAAATCTTCTCCAAAGTCGGGGGTCATCTTATACGCCGGGTCTCATTCTCCTGTAACCAGGCAGACCAGCCCATAAGGCTCTGACGAGCCTTAAATGGCTCTGAGGAGGATCGTCTTATACGCCGGAAAATACGGTACTTTTCATTTGTGGCACCTGCCCTATGGAATGATCTCCCCTTTAATATTTGAACTGGCCTCAATCATGTTGGTTTTAAGAAAGCCTTGAAGACCTAGATATTCTTTCAGACTTTGGGACCAAAATATTAGGTGGCGTTATCCTGAGAGATTGAATATATGTCCAATTGTGTTATTGGTTTTCATTGTTATATTTGTGATATTTTTTACATTGTAATTTGTTTTATGCTGTACGTTGTCCAAAGTTGCATACAATATTTGCAAATTGGATGACCATGTAATCTTAAATTAAAAAATAATCTGAATAGTAAATGAGCTTCAGAGATTATTTTTAAAGGCATCCATGGTTTTCAGGTATACATAGATATTTGCATTTATTTCCTATTTCTTCATTTTCATCAGTTGTGTCATCCACCAATTCACAGTATCATTTAGGAAAAAATAGTGCCTTCAACCAGGAGTGAAATCTAAATTTTTTTGCTACCGGTTCTGTGGGCATGGCTTGGTCATGTGACTGGGTGGGCGTGGCCAGTTTGACATTATTAACGTCACTGCTGTGCATGGGGCACTTGGAGAGCAAGCGAGCAAGACAGCTTTCCAACCTGTGTGTGTGTGTGTGTGTGAGGGAGGGAGTGATCTGAAGCTGAGGCACCCAAACTTCTGGTAGCGGCGGGGCAGCTTCTGAGCAGCCAGCTCCACCTGACCTACTCCCTGAGTCTCGCCATTCTCCTGACCCCCTCCCAGCTCAAGCAGCCGCTTCCCTGCTCAGCCCCAACAAGCTATGCATCCATGGTGCCCGCACCAGCATCCCAAGAGAAGCAGAGATTATTGCTTGCAAGCAGACAAACAGAGGTAGCAAGTGTACGCCATGCTGTGGGAAAAATGAGAGGTCCTGTTGTCCCGCAGAGCCTGCCAATG
This sequence comes from Masticophis lateralis, assembly GCA_030761175.1. NCBI lineage: Eukaryota > Metazoa > Chordata > Lepidosauria > Squamata > Colubridae > Masticophis > Masticophis lateralis. The sequence continues at coordinate 74,559,551 of JAUDYJ010000004.1, read as the reverse complement.
CTTGAGTGGGGGCGGCGGGGGGGGGGGGGGGAAGGAGAACGGCAAGACTCAGGGAGTAGGTCAGGTGGAAGTAGGTCAGCTACTGGCTGCTCAGAAGCTGCCCTGCTGCTGCCAGATGTTTGGGTGCCTCAGCTTCAGATAGCTCCTTCCCCCCCACTCTCTCTCTCTCTCTCTCACACACACACACACACACATACACAAACAGAGGTTGGAGAGCTCTTTTGCTCTCTCTCTCTCCAAGCGCCCCATGCATAGCCCATTTGAGGAAAGGGCACGGACAGCTGGGCACGTTTGGCTGCAGAAGGAGGCGCAGCGCAATGGGGTTATTTTGTTCACCGAGGTGGTACTTCAGGAGGGCAGGCGGACATCTGCAGCTGACAACTATAATGAATATATCCACCTGCCCTCCCGAAGTACCACCGCAGCGAACAAAACAACCCCATTGCTATGGATGCATAGCTTGTCAGGGCTGAGCAGGGAAGCCGCTGCTTGGGGGGGGGGGCAGTAAGCTGCTAGCTCCTTCTCCGCAGCCCTGCCATGCTTACCTGCCTTCCACATGGACTTCTGCTTGCCTGCCTTCGCAAACTGGCCACTGGGACGCCAGGAAGGCAGCATGGAAGACAGGCAAGCATGGCAGGACTGCGGGCCGTGGATCAGTTCAGGGGTGTGGACAGCCAGCCATTGCTCCCAGTTCGGCGAACTAGCCTCAATCTCTGCTATCTACTTGTCGGAGCCGGTCCGAACTGGGAGCATTTCACCTCTGCCTTGGATACTATTAGAAACTTTAATTCACTTAAGTCACTGCTTTCCAGAAGTGAGGGATGAGAAAGTAATATCAATGTAAATTTGCACACGTTCCTTAATTGGAATAAAAAAATAAGTTAGCAACATGATCCTCCAGAAGTGTCTGTAGTGACATTAATTATCTTCAAAACATGTGCAGTTTTGTAACTGAGGCCACACCCTTGTTATGTGCACTGCATGTATATAAAGAGGACTGGGATTTCAGTCATCTGGCCATGCTTGCTATTTTGAAGCCAATGATTATTGCTATATACATCTCTGCTTCAGAGCACAAAATAATAGTTTTCACAGTATTTATTTTAATATTTAATGACATTTCACATCCGTAGAAGCATTTGTACTGTAGGATCTGTGAAAATAATGTTCAAAACACCAGTTCTTTTCTAGGTCTATGTCTATGTCACCTGATTTCATAACTACCTCCCCATCAAGACAAGAACAAAAGGCAGCCCAGAGAATGTCACAACGCCGCTCTTATCAAGCTAGGCAGAAGATTGCAAAAATGAAGAAAGTTTATAAAGCTGCAAAAGAAGAGGTAAGTAAAGATAAAGCACATGGAATATTTGTATTTAGAACAGTACTGCTAGATCATTAGAAGTCTATCAATATATTTTAAAGTACCAGGTTTCTGAATACTACTTTCAGTAGAGTGTTCAAATGGTAGGATATAACTTAATTGTACTGTATATGGATGGCATACTTGTATATGGTATGAAATAACACCTGAAAAAAGAGTATAAAACAGTTGCTGTGACTATTTTTTTCTGTTATTATCCAACCTGATTAAAAAAATCTTTGGCCAATGCATTTTGTGATAACATGGTTTAAGCATGTTATGAATCAAATTATTAGAAAATAGCTTCCACCTTCCAAAACCATACTGTTCCAATGAAGTACATAATTTGGCCAAGGATTTGCTATAGCTCATTTTGCCTCGAAGATTTAAAAACAAATCTTTACATCCCTTATCATGATCTTTACTTGAAAAGAACGTACTCTGACTTCAAGTGGGATTTATTACCTAGTGATAAGGCTGTTTTATATGGACCTGGTTGATATTTTAGTAACATCAACATCTTCATACATTATCTATATGTATGAAGATGTTGATGTTAAACGCTATACCCATCTGACTTACTAGATGTATTTGACGACCGAACTCTTGGCATTGTGAGACTCCCCCCTCTCACAAATTTGGCCCTCCACATTATTGGGGGCCTACCTTGATGACGGATTTTGGAATCCCGAGAGGTGGCATGGTGCTAAGAGGGGATTAAGGGCTTTCTTATCTAATTTTCTAACCAAAATTTTAAAGGCTTCTGAAAGGGGTGGGTGGGTATAAACACGGTGGATCTTGTGGATTTGAGGGGCAATCCACAAAGAGAGGGATTAGCAAATAATTTTCCAAAAGTGAAGCCAAAGTCAACAGAAAATTACATCATAGGAAACTCGGAACTGGGAATAGGCAGACTTAATACTGGCATGGAAATGGGCTGTTCCAATAAGGTTATGATTGGGAGGGGCCGATATGGTGGGAGCAGGAGGCCACATCATGTCAGGGGGGTACACATCCACTATCTTCAAGCGGTGGCATGCTCTGACCTCCAAAGCTCTTCTCGTTCCTTGGGTTGCTCAAGGTCTCAGAGCCCGAGTCTTAGGCTGATGTTATGCAACGCCAGGTCCACGGCTAACAAAGCCCCCCTCATTTGTGACCTAATTCAGGAAGGTAAAGCGGACCTGGCAGGTATTACAGAGACCTAGTTGGGCAATGAAGGGGGGGGGGTCCCCCTCATAGAAATGTGCCCACCAGGTTTCCGTGCATTCCATCAGCCACCGGGGCAGGGGTGGAGGTGTGGTGGTCATTATAAAGGAAGGTCTTGACTCTAGGGAAGTCACTGTCCCTCAGACAACCAGATGTGAATCCCTCCTTGTGAAGTGGGGTTATGGGTTACAGATGGGCCTGTTGATTGCGTACTTGGCTCCCTGCTACGTATCAGCAGCCCTGCCTGAACTCTTCAACGTAATAGCCGAGGTGGCAGTTGAGACTCCTAAACTACTGGTTATGGGGGATTTCAACCTGCCATCCATTGGTGAAACGTCTGAAGGGGCTCGGGAGTTTATGGCTTCCATGACGGCCTGACCTAATTAGTTCATGGCACTATTAACACGGGGGGACACACTCTGGATTTGATCTTTATCTCAGACCAGTGGCTGAATGGTCTAGATATAGGGGATATAGTCATCGAACCCTTGTCATGGTCAGACCATTCTCTCCTTAAGCTTGACCTTCTGACCGCTTCAACCCACTGCAGGGAGGCGGAATCAATTAAATGGTTCCGCCCCAGGTGCCTGATGGATCCTGATAGGTTTCGGATGGAGCTTGGGCCATTTCCTGTGACCTTGGCTCATGACTCGGCTGAAGACCTAGTGGCGTCCTGGGATAGGATGGCTGCTGGTGTTTTAGACCGGGTCGTGCCTTTGCGGCCTCTGACCCGGCGTCGAACCTACCCAGCTCCTTGGTTCTCTGATGAGCTGAGTGGGATGAAACACCGAAAAAGACACCTAGAGAGCAGTTGGAGGACCAGCCGTTCCGAATCTGACTGAACACTAGTGATATCTTATATTAAGACCTACTTAGTGGCGATAAAAGTGGCAAAATGTGACTATTTTTCCGCTCTTATTGCATCGGCAGATAATCGCCCAGCCGCCTTGTTTAGAGTTACCCGCTCTCTACTCCAGCTAAGAAGCTGGGAAGATCCTCTGCAAGGACAAACTGAGGATTTTGCACAATATCTGCACGATAAAATCGCTCAGATTCGGAAAGGCTTGGACTCTAACTGGGTTAATTCGGATGAAATGACGAGGGCAGATCTTGAGGACATTAATTGGGATGAGTTTGATATTGTGACTCCTGAGGACTTGGACATGTTACTGGGGAAGCTGAATGCGACCACATGTTTATTGGGCCCATGCCCTTCCTGGCTAGTGCTGGCTACCCGGGAGGTTACATGTAGCTGGCTCCAGAGAATTATTAACGCTTCTCTGAGTGAGGGATTCTTACCTCCTGCCTTGAAAGAGGCGATGATGAGACCCCTCCTTAAGAAGCCCTCTCTGGATCCACTGTTTTAGCAAACTACAGTCCAGTCTCCAACCTTCGCTTTTTAGCGAAGGTTGTTGAAAGTGTGGTGGCATGACAGCTCCCACAGTACCTGGATGAAGCTGTCTATCCAGACTCGTTCCAGTCTGGCTTCAGGCCTGGATACAGCACAGAAACAGCATTGGTCGCGTTGGTTGATGATCTCTGGAGGGCTCGGGATAAGGGATGTTCCTCTATCCTGGTCCTATTAGATCTCTCAGCGGCTTTTGATACCATTGATCATGGTATCATGCTGCACCGGTTGGAGGGGCTGGGAGTGGGAGGCACCGTATTACGGTGGTTCTTGTCCTACCTCTCTGACAGGTCGCAGTCAGTGTTGACAGGTGGACAGAGATCGACCTCGAGGCCTCTTACTTGTGGGGTGCCACAGGGTCGATCCTCTCGCCTCTCCTGTTCAACATTTATGTGAAGCCGTTGGGGGAGATCATCCGTGGTTTTGGGGTGCGATGTCATCTGTACGCTGATGACAGTCAGCTGTACATCTCCACAACAAACCACCCCAATGATGCCCTTGAAGTGATGTCTGGTTCCTTGAGGCCATACGGGTCTAGATGGGGAGAAACAGGCTTCGACTCAACCCTTCCAAGACTGAGTGGCTGTGGCTGCCGGCGTCCTGGTACAGCCAGTTATTCCCATCACTAACTATTGGGGATGAGTCATTGACCACCGCAGAGAAAGCTCACAATTTAGGCATCCTCCTGAATGCATGACTGTCTTTAGAAGATCATGTAACAGCCGTGGCCAGAGGAGCTTTCTATCAGGTTCACCTGATTCGCCAACTGCGTCCCTTTCTAGACCGGGACTCATTATGCACAGTCACTCAAGCCCTCGTCATTTCCCGACTTGACTACTGCAATGCTCTCTATATGGGGCTCCACTTGAAGTGCACCCGGAAGCTCCAACTGGTCCAGAATGCGGTCGCGTAATTATGGGAGCAACATGGTGCTCACATGTAACACCTCTTCTACGCGAGCTGCACTGGCTTCCGGTGGCCTTCCAAGTGCGCTTCAAGGTGCTGGTTCTTACCTTTAAAGTGCTCTATGGTTTAGGATCTGAGTACTTACGAGACCACCTGCTGCAACCGATAACCTCCTACCAACCAATACGCCCTCACAGAGTAGGCCTACTCATAGTACCATCATTAAAACCATATCGTCTAGTAGTTCCAAGGGAGAGAGCCTTCTCTGTGGGGGCACCTACACTTTGGAACAAAATATCCCCTGGAATACGAATAATCCCAGATCTTTGCACTTTCTGACGTGCCCTGAAGACCTTTCTGTTTCAACAAGCAGGGCTAGCATAAACATCTAAATTCTGTGCCAAGGTCTTAGCAGATACACTAAGTTGACTCAATTTATTACTTACTGTTTTATTAAAAAAAAATATTATATGTATATGAAATCCTATTCTGTTCACTGCCCGGAGTCCTTCGAGAGAAGGGCGGTATAGAAATTCAACAAATAAATAAATAAATCTTGTTTCTCTGCAAATTCAACTTCATATTATAATTTTATATTATTGTAAGGCTCTCTCCTCTCCGTTCAAGAAAGTAAACCTCTTGAAACAATCAACATTTCAAAAGGAACATTTATTGAAGGAAAGGAATTGCAGGACAAACTACAGAATGCACTCAAGCCCCCTCACCACAAGAATGGCAGCATCACGATAGGTATCTATGCAGGGGTGAAATTTAAAATTTTTCCCTACTGGTTCTGTGGGCATGGCTTAGTGTGGGGGTGTGTCCTGTGACTAAGTAGGTGTGGCCAACTCAATGTCACTCACAGCCATGCCCACTCAGTCACAAGACCCTCCCCCACCAAGCCACGTCCACAGAACCTGGTAGGAAAATTTTAAATTTCTATTCTGCTGCCCGCTGACCTCCCTTTGGTTTGGGTCGGGGGCTGGGCTGCGCAAGCGCACACCCAACCTACCATTGATGTATGAATGAAATAAATGGTGTGCGCTTGCGCAGCCGGCACATGGACCAGGGCGGTGATGGTGATGGCACATTCAAGAAGGAGAACAGCTCCGGTAACTTTCGGGCACTTGCCTTCCCTGGCAGCCAGCTGTGGGAGAAAGGTAAGGAGTAAGACACGCCACGTAGTGAAGGACGAGTGGGTGGTGGCTCCGCGGAAAGGCTGGAGTCAGGGAATGGTGCATTCCCTGACCCGGTTGAGGCAGGAGGTGAGCAGATGGCAGCTCTGGGGCTTCAGTGAATGGCGCGTCTCTGGGGCCCAGCCCCCGAGCCAAAGCAAAGGGCGAGCAGGTGGTGAGTGGGCAGGGCATGTCACTTTCTGGGCCTGTCGCTTCTGCCTGTTGGGCCACTTCCTGAAGCTGGCAGCTCTGCAGCCAGCTGCTTTGCTTTTTCCCTCTTTTCCCTCATGGGAGGCTTGCGTGCTGGCACCAGCAGAAGCACTGCGTGGAAGTGGCCCAACAAGCAGAAGTGGCCCAACTGCACCCGGAGAGAGAAGGGCAAGAGGGGCCAGTGGGCTGCAGAGGCTATGGCAAGCTCTGGGGCGGCAGTGATGCTCCAGGAGAGAGGGCGGATGTCCTGGGGCTGCACATGGAGTGCCTCCACCACCGCCTCTCTTGGCCCGAGCGCATGCACAGAGGCTCAAAAAACCAGGTTACTTACTGGTTTTAACTGCCTCCAATGACTTCTGGGCAGGTGGGCGGAGCTGGGCCGGTTCTCCGAACTACTGGCCATCATCGCTGCCGGATCGGCTGATCTGGTCCGATCCGGGAGCATTTCACCTCTGGATCTATGGGATCTGACAGTTATACAGTTCTCCATGGTAGTGGAGGCAGCATCCAGGAATGGGTTGTCCTCGTCTGTCAGCCAATTAGACTGAGTCTGTCAAAGCTGCGAGGACATGCCTTCTGCCAACGGTCCCCAGCTTTTGACTCAGTCTTCATTAAAGACAGATGTGATTTTGTTAGCTGACCCATTCTTAGATCACTTCTTCACCTCTATTCTAAATTACCATCTTTAATAAACTGAACTGTCAGCCTGCTCCCAGCTTTGGCTGGTGTAGCTGGCTTTTCCAGCATGAAAGGCTTTTAGCCTGATCCTGCTGAAGGTTGTGTCTTAAAAAACAGCAAGCCAGATGACGGATCATTCCTGGCAGTTCAGCGAGCAGAACAACTTATCACCACTGACCCTTGGGTTGCGCTGGACTTGATGATTGGCGCTAAATGATTTCGAGTGGCTTGTTGACAGTCGAGGCAATGCTGGCCAGCAGGAGTGGCCAGGATCATCATAGCATGCGTCCAGCACTGGGCGGCTGCCCAGATAGCCCAGCCTTAGCCTTCGGGCCCAAAAGGCACCAGAGTTCCAGCCCGGTTTCCAAGCAAACTCAGAAAGGAGCGTGAAGCTTTTAGCTGTGCTAGCTCTCAGCAGGGCCGTTTCAGGTGAGCTGCTTGATTTTAAAATGGCTGAGGAAGCCATGGCTGCCACTAATAGAGCGGGGACTGATGCAGGCAGCATGGATCTGGCTCTCTTGACCCCTGGGGAGGCAGATTTGGCAGGATCCTCTAGAGAGAGGCCTGTGGGCAAGAGAGCCGTGGCAAAGCCTCCCAAACACCACGGAGCCTCCAAAAAGGCCTCTAAGGCCTCGGAATTAGATGCGGTGAGGAGGCAGAAGACTATCGATCAGGAGATCGAAAAAGCCTTAAAAAGGGCAGAATGTCAGAAGGAATTACCTCAGACGGCCCTATATAGGGAAGCCAGTTCCCACCTTTTTACCTTGCAGCCGTTAGAGCTGCTGGAGGATTTTGACAGCTGGCCTGAATTGCAATGGTTGCCAGATGGCACCAGTGAGCAACTGGGAGCTAGTTTGCCTAGCAACAAAGGGCCTTTGCTAATCTTAGTGTCTCAGGCTTCTCAGAGAAGTTCTGCCTGGCAAGAACCTGTCAGACACAAACCAGCAAGCATAGAGGCTACCTTCACACCAATGGCTGCTGGAATCAGAGCAGAGCAGGTGCCTGCAAGCATGGGGGACATAATTTCGGAGGCCATAAAAAACAGCATAGCAGCTGGCCTGCAGCAGAGTCAAAGAGCTGCTTCCCTGCATTCTGGTTGCCCCTTGCTGCCTGCATTTCCCCTAGGGGCCAATGATGGAGACTTTCCTGCAGTGCAGGAGTTCTATTCCCCCAATCCTTCTCATCATTCTTCAGTGTCTGGAGATGAGACAGGCAGAGATCTGGATTTATCTGAGGATGAACGATTACTATCGGAGCAGCCAGCATTGTCTGGTCTATTCAGGCCTGCTGTATTCAAGTCCTTGCTTTTCAAAGCAAGAAAATCCACCAACATGACCCTCACCCCATACTTTTTGGATCCTGTTCCAGGACCCTCTGATTCTACAGGCTTTTTATTTTCCGAGCCAATCAACTAGGTGGAAGTGATGCCCTCCCCCATCTATTTCTAGACATAGTAAAGCGCCAGTGGACCTCAACAGCAACTGGGCCTGAATTATCACAGGCACCGTTGTTGCCTTCAGTAGATGCTCCTGTAGTCGCACTGGCTGTGCAGGCCATGATTCCCGAGGTCCCAAAGGAAGCTCTCAGACCTGAGGATAGGAGGTCAGAGCAAGTCTTGAGAAAGACACACCAGGTGGCTGCCTGGACTGTTAAGGCTGCCACATCAAACTCTTTCTTTAACTGAGCATCCCTCATATAGCTCAAGCAGCTACAGGATAGGATCCCAATGGGAGATACCAGGGCCCACCAGGACTTGAACAAATTACAGATGGCTTTGGAGTTCTCCGCTGAATGCCGCAAAGTTTGCATCAAAAGCCATTGCCTCCAATGTGATATCAAGGTGTCTCCTGTGGCCTTGCCAGTGGCAAGCGGATGCCAAGCACAAGTGGAGATTGGCCTCCGCTCCATTCTCTGGAGAGCGGCTTTTTGGAGACTCTCTGGATCCATTGTTGGTGGAAGCATGCGATAAACATAAGGTCCTTCCATCTTTTTCATGGCAGGCAGATTCCCGTCTGCCACCTTACTTCCGCCACCAGGCCTTCCCAGGGTCAGAAGGCAGATTGGGGCTATCTTGACCACAATGCCCTTTCCAGCAGAAGCAGGAACAACAGCCAGATAGGGCGGGGAGGTATAGGCCATTCCCCCCCAAACAGCCCTTTTGAAGGGGAGGAAGCTGTCCTTTCAGATGCCAAAGATAATTCCAGCAACGGCTCTCCCATTGGGGGACATCTGGCATTGTTTGTCAGGCAGTCGGAGAGCATTACTATGGATGCATGGGTCCTGGAGATGGTCTGGTCAGGCCTCTCCTTAGAGTTCCTCTCCACACCCCCGGGGATTTTTCATTAGCTGCCCTGTTTCAGGGAACAGCATCAAGCATGGTCTTATGGAAACCGCTACCCAACATCTTTTGGATATCCAAGCAATCCAACTGGTTCTGGAGACCCAACGCGGGATGGATTTTTATTCCATCCTCTTTGTAATTCCAAAAGCTTTGGGGGATACAGGGCAATTCTGGACCTCAAAAGACTGAACTGCTGCATTCACTTCAGTCCATTTTGGTTGGCGTCTCACAGAGGCTTATCTTAATGTCCATATTTCTCACAACCATAGACAGTATCTCTGTTTCTGTTACAAGGCCCGGCATTATCAGTATCGGGCCTTGCCCTTTGGCCTATCCTCAGCACCCAGGGCATTCACCAATTGCTAGCTGCCTTGGCGGCACACCTCCGGGCTGTTCCTGTGTGCGTCCAGTGCTATCTGGACGATATCCTGATTCAGTCTCCCTCCGAATCCTAGGCGCATAGGGATCTAGGAGTCACCATCTATGTACTTCAGGAGCATGGGTTTTCAGTTAATATCAGCAACAGTCACTTGACACTGACTAACCGGTTGCTGCATTTGGGGGCTGAGATGGACACCATGGAGTGCAGGGTGTTTCTCAGGAGCGACAGGTGAGTATAAAGGAACTGGTGTGCCAGATCTGGAGGGACCGGAACGTACCCCTGTCAACACTTTCACAACTCCTGGGGAAGATGGTGTCCTGCATTTCAGTTGTGCCTTGGGCACATTTACACGCTAGGACACTCCAATGGTTTCTTCTCCCCTATCAAATGGCAGGCAGGAGTAATTTACCATCCAAGTTTAGACTTACACAGGACATAGTCCATTCCCTAATATGGTGGGATTGCAAGGCAATTACTAGAGGCTGCATTTTCAAGGAACTGGAGTCACTAATGGTGATGACAGATGCCAGTCTCTTTGGCTAGGGAGCACATCTCCAGAATAGGATGGCCCAGGGCCAGAGGTCGCAGGCAGACCTGGCCCACAAGATAAACTGGCTGGAACTCAGGGCAATCTATCTGGCTCTACAACAGTTCCAGGACATCGTGGCCGGTAGGCACATGCTGAGTTGGACAGATAATGTAGGCACTAAGGCACATATTAACAGACAAGGGGGTTCCCAATCCAAGGCCCTTATGAAAGAAGCTAAAAGACTGTGTCTCTGGGCGGAGAAGCTCCTTTTGTCTCTAAGGGCAGAGCACATTGCAGGGACCACCACGTGCAGGCAGATTGGCTCAGCAGGGCCACAGTTGATCATGCAGAGTGGCGCCTGCATCTGAATTTATTTCAGGAGTTGACGGAGAGCTATGGATGACCAGCCGTGGATCTCTTCACCACTCCAGACAACGCCCAGCTGATGAAGTTTTTTGTGAGATTTGAGGTTCTGGGTACAGAAGGGGTCAATGCACTTTGTAGCGCTTGGCCGCAGGAGTTCCTGTATGCCTTTCCACCTCTTTCCCTCATCCTGAAGGTAATAAGAAAAATTCTGACGGAATGGGTGGAGGTCTTGCTCCTGGCTCCACAGTGGCCATGGTGACCATGATTTACCGACTTAGTCACCCTCTCGGTGGCCAGTCCTTGGAGGATACTGCCAGACAGAGTCTCCCTCAGCAGGGGGGCATTGTTCCACCCCGACCCACAGTGGCTTCAGTTGACTGCCTGGCACTTGAACGGAGGTCTCTGAGCCGTGACTATTATTCCTCCAAGGTAATAAACACCATTCAGGCCTCCAGGTGGCTTTCCACAAACAGACTTTATGATGTCACCTGGAAGGCTTTTTACTCCTGGTGCTCCAGGTTGCATTTGGACTTGACTTCGGTGTTCGTCCCCCAGATACTGGATTTTCTTCAGGCTTGACATTGGTCTTTCACCCAACACAATCTGTCATCAGGTGGCTGCCTTGTTATCAGTCCTTACTTGTGGGGGGTTGGAGTCCCTAGCTCAGCCATCTGCAGGTTCATCGGGCGCAACCAACCTACGGCCTACAGTGGTTCACCGATACCCTACTTGGGACCTCACTAAGGTACTGCTGGTGCTGACCGAGGCCCCTTTCAAACCACTGAGAGAGGCCACATTGTGTTTCCTGACCTGCAAGGTGGCATTCTTGGTGGCCATCACATCAGCCAGGCAGATATCAGAGTTGGCGATGCTTTCTGTCAGACCGGACCTCTGTGTTTTCCACCCTAACAGAGTGGTTTTACATTCTTTCATTCTGAAAGTAAATACGTGGTTCCACAGGACTCAGGAATTTATCCTACCAGATTTCTGTCCCAATCCAGTGCATTCACTGGAACGGAAGTGGCACATGCTAGATGTGATATGGGCACTCCAGATTTATATTAAATGAACTACCTTCTTTTGGAAGACGGAGTCACTTTTTGTGTCATTTCAGCCTGCCACCTTAGGGACTAAGGTCACTCCATCGACCATGGGCCGCTGGATTAGGGTGTGTATCACCAAATCATACGAGATACAGACCCTTCCATTGCCCAAGAGTATAACGACACACTCCACAAGGACTGCGGCCACAAGTGCAGCGTGGGCAATTCAGGCCTCTCTGGAAGAGGTTTGCTGTGCAGCTACTTGGTCCTCACCATCCCCTTTTATCAAGCACTATAAACTGGACAGCTATGCCTCTGATGAGGTGGCCTTTGGTAGGCAGGTCCTCCAGAGAGTGCATGTGGATGGGGGGGACCTTGGACCAGGCTGCAGCCCACCCATAGGGACACGACCACTTTGTTATGTCCCATTCCTGGATGCTGCCTCCACTACAGTGGAGAAGGAGCGTTGGTCCTACCTGATACGATCCTTCTCGTTGAGTGGAGGCAGCATCCAGCCCCACCGTAGAGTAGGAGTGGCCCTCGGTCTGCATTGGATCGCATTGGAGCTGACCACATCAAGTCTGTCCCTTCATCTTTGCCAAAAGCTGGGGAACATTGGCAGAAGGCATGTCTAGTGGGTACAAGAGCCTCGGTAGTGCAGTGGTTAGAGTGCAGTACTCAGGCTACTTCTGCTGCCTGCAATTTGGCAGTTTCAACCTCACTAGGCTCAAGGTTGACTCTGCCTTCCATAGGTAAAATGAGGACCCAAATTGTTAGGGACAACATGTTGACTCTTTTAACTGCTTAGAGAAGGCTGTAAAGCACTGTGAAGCGGTATTTAAGTCTAAGTGCTATTGCTATTGCTATCTAGCATTTTGAAAGCTTACCAGCTATTTCAAGAGAATGTAACGAGGTACAAAGGAAATGTTTCTGTTGTATTCTTTCCCCTCTAGTTCTACCTAGGATACTCCCCAAATCAAAAGTCCTTTTCCTGAAAAAGTAACCATAATTTCAAACGAATATTTTCAGCTGGGGCAACGTATTTTTTTTTCTAAGAAGGTTTATGTGACCCATTTGGTCCAAAGACATTTTGGAAGTAATAACAGTGTAGGACATTAACAATGTACTATGCAGCATTTCTTTTTATGTTATATATTAAAATGATTTTAAATATAATTTCTCAGATTCCAAGTCAAATGTATCCCAAGATATATCACATGTATGGAGAACATGATATATGGGGCGGGGGAGTGGCGGTAGTGATCAAGGAAGGCCTCAGTCCTAGGGAGGTCACTGTCCCTCAGATAGGCGGATGTGAATTACTCCTCTGAAGTGGGATCCTGGAGTTCAGTTGGGTTTGTTGGTTGCGTACCTACCACCCAGCTGCGTAGCCTCAGCCGTGCCCGCACTGCTAGATGTCTTGGCCGAGTTGGCGGTGGAACGCCCCAACCTCTTGGTTGTTGGAGATTTCAACCTGCCTTCGGCCAGGGAGACATCTGAGCTGGTGCGGGAGTTCATGGCCTCCATGGCAGCCATGGACCTGACTCAGATTGTACAGGCCCCAACTCATAATGGAGGAAACACACTCGACCTGATTTTTCTCTCTGGGCAGTGGATAAATGATCGGGGGGGGGGAGGTCTTTGTTTATTAACCCCCTGTCATGGACCGATCATTCCCTCCTTAGGCTAGACTTTCCTATCGCCTTACCCCGTCGCTGGGTGGCGGAATCGGTGCGCTGGTTCTGCCCCAGGCGCCTGATGGAACCTGAAAGGTTCTTGACGGAGCTTGGGTCATTTTCCACCTCCTTAACCCACGATTCGTCCGAGACCCTAGTAGCGGCCTGGGAACAGGCCACGATGGGGGCCCTGGATCGAATCGCACCTATGCGGCCTCTGATCCGGCGCAGATCCCGAGTGGCTCCATGGTTCAACATGGAGCTCAGGGAAATGAAGCACCGGAAAAGATGCCTGGAGGGTGGTTGGAGGTCCTCTCGGGCTGAATCTGACCGAACACAGTTAAGAACCTTTATTAGGTCTTACCTTGTGGTGATAGAAGCAGCGAAACGCCAATATTTCGCTGCTCTTATTGCATCTGCAGAAAACTGCCCAGCCACCCTGTTTAGGGTAACCCGCTCCCTTCTAAACCAGGGAGTGAGGGAGGACCCCTTGCAGGGTTGTGCTAAGGATTTTGCTCAGTTTCTGCAAGATAAAATCGCTCGGATCCAGACCGAGTTGGACTCCGACTGGACAGAATCCACTGAGGAGACTGGGGCTAGTCTTGGTGAAATTTTCTGGGAGGAGTTTGAGCCTATTTTGTTGGATGAAGTGGACAGGATTATGGGTCGGTTGGGGGCCTCCACGTGTGTTCTGGACCTGTGTCCCTCCTGGCTCGTTTCTGCAGCCAGAGAGGTGACTGGAGACTGGATCCAGGCAGTTGTCAACGCTTCGTTGAGGGAGGGTTTTGTCCCCACCTCGTTAAAAGAGGCGGTGGTACGACCCCTCCTTAAGAAGCCTAACCTGGATCCGGACTCACTTAACAAATTTAGCGAAGGTTGTTGAGACTGTGGTGGCACAGCAATTCCCTCATTTCCTGGAGGAAACGGACTACCTTGATCCTTACCAATCTGGCTTCAGGCGCGGCCACAGCACGGAAACGGCATTGGTCGCCCTAGTGAGTGATCTCTGGTGGGTCCGTGATGGGGGTTGTTCCTCCATCCTGGTCCTTCTTGACCTCTCGGCGGCTTTCGATACCATCGACCATGGTATCCTACTGCAGCGACTCAGGGAGTTGGGGATAGGAGGCACTGTGTTGCAGTGGTTCTCCTCCTACGTCTCGGGCCGCTCACAGTATGTATTGGCGGGGGATCAGGGATCCTCCCAGAGGCCTCTCACTTGTGGGGTGCCTCAGGGATCGGTTCTCTCCCCCTTGCTCTTTAACATCTATATGAAGCCGCTGGGTGAGATCATTCGTGGCTTCGGGGTAAGGTATCACCAATATTCGGATGATACCCAGCTTTACAGCTCTACCCTGGGCCACCCTGGGGATGCCCTTTCCGTGATGTCCCGTTGCTTGGAGGCGGTGCGGGTTTGGATGGGTAAGAACAGGCTCAGGCTGAACCCCTCCAAGACGGAGTGGCTGTGGGTGCCGGCATCTTGAGATTCTGAGATACCATCTCTAGTGATCGGTGGGGAGACTATCACCCCATCCGATAGGGTTCGCAATCTGGGTGTCCTCCTAGATTCTCGGCTATTGTTGAATGACCATCTGACGGCTGTAACCAGGGGGGCCTTCACGCAAGTACGTCTTGTACACCAGCTGCGCCCTTTTTTGGACCGAGATGCCCTCACCACGGTCACCCATGCTCTGGTTACTTCTCGGTTGGATTACTGTAACGCCCTCTACATGGGGCTGCGCTTGGGACATATCCGGAGACTCGTTAGTTCAGAATGCAGCCGCGTGGGTAGTTACGGGGGTTCTCGTTACTCCCGTGTTACACCTCTCCTGCGCGGGCTGCACTGGCTACCGGTTGTTCTCCAGGTTCGTTTCAAGGTGCTGGTTTTAACCTATAAAGCCCTACATGGCTTAGGCCCGGGGTACTTACAGGACCACCCTTTGCCTTCTTCCCACCGTCCAGTGTGCTCCCATAGAGTGGGCCTCCTCCGGGTGCCGTCAGCCAAGCAATGTCGGCTGGCGGCCCCCAGGGGAGGGCTTTCTCTGTCGGACCCTCTGGAATTGTCTTCCCACCGACCTCAGGACGGCCCCCGACCTCCTTTCCTTTCGCCGGGGATTAAAGACATGGCTGTTTAAAGAATATTACGATCGTGGGGTTATATAGTTTTTAGAATGATTTTATGGATTTTTAATGCATTTTAATGTGTTTATTATGTTTTGTATTTATGATTGTTTCTGCAAGCCGCCCTGAGTCCTTGGGGAGAATGGTGGCATATAAGTCACATATACATACATACATACATACATACATACATACATACATAAATAAATACTTAATAATAGCTGTCTGCATCCTGCATTAGGATTAGTAAGGATGGCCTGACTAAATAAAATAAATGAAATAATTAAATGGAAAGATTAGAGGTTGAAAGATGTTATTATTATGCACGCTTAAATAATATTGTAATTGGCATTAGAATGGTACATTGAAATACTGAATAACTAAATAATGGACTATATCTTAATGCAAATATGAATATTAATTTTAGTAATATATAAGCCTAACCAGTGTAATATTGATATCAGTATTATTTGTATCAAAATGAATGATACCCAGATGCCACACTGTTCATGTATTGATGTTGATGTATATATAAAAATAAAATAAAAAACATTTTAAAAAATGAACATTGTTCACATCTCCATTTTAAGCTAACGATTGCCTATCTTTCCTTCTGATCATATGAGCCACCTATAGCATAACAGCTTTAACACAAGGGGCGAGCAGACATATGTGCACAAACATACATGCAACCTGTTCTGTTACAAAAAGATGCTTATATGTTCACTGCTGGTTAAAGAAGTTAGAAGACCGTACAGTACTGTGCCTGTTTACAGTACAGTTTTCATTTACTAAAAAAAACCCACTCCAATCTAATACTTTGTTTGGATATTAGAATCTAATTCCAGAGCTGCAGTGGGCATATTAATTTTATGTCCAAAAATACTGTTTGTCCAAGGATAGATTGCTCAAAGATGCTTAATTCTGAGAAGAAATGTGCTTAGTTTTGGTTGAAATATTGAAAAATTACAATTTTATTCTAAATCTCAAGATCAGGGGTGTCAAACTCAAGACCCATGGGCTGGATCTTGCCCACGGGTTGCTTAGATCTGGCCTGCGGGCCCGCCCTGAAAACAGTGAAGGACCAGCCCATGGTGCCTCTGCCAGTGAATACGGCGCCCAGGCTGGCCACGTGTGGCGTCCCCGAGTTCTGTTTTCGCTGGCAGAGGGCTGCAGAAGGCTGTCGTGGCCAAAAACAGCTTCAATGAGTGACATTGAGCTGGCCACACACCCCAACCCCCCTGAGGTCAAACACAACTCTGATGCGACCCTCAATGAAATTGAGTTTGACCCCTGCTCAAGATAGATAGCTGCATTTGTATTAAAAATCTCTGCAAATCAAGAATTTAGTTTAAAATGTGTAACATTAGATTTCACTTTCAAATTATGTTTGCTGTTTTATATTTTTGTTTTTAGGACTTAAGCAGTCCTTTGAGTGATCATTCAGCTGGAGATCCAGGTCCAGAAAATCAATTTTCTAATGAAGATTGGGAGCAAGAAGCAGTAATGCTTTATGATTGGGCCAGATCACTCCGAACTGAAGATATTTGGGAAGATTAATCAGAGATAAATGTATTTTTGTTCAAGTCTCTGCCATTTCTATCATATGGTTGCAGCAACAGTTGAAATTGTTTTTTCCCATATAATTTTTTTGCTCTTTTTGCAGATATAACTATAACAGAAGATGAATATACACAATTCTCTGGCTTCCAAAAATTCCTAACAAAACAAGTTACTGTTGATAGAAAGATTTGATATTAAGTGAGAAGAATAAAGTGATGTAGCCAATATGCATATGTTACAAGTAATAACTTGAGGCATCTAGATGGAAAATAATAGGAAGAGGTTGATAAGTACTAAAGGTAACTAAAGAGATGTTTCCCAGTATGCATTAATATAAAGGAAACACCTGAAATCATTAAGTGTTTCACAAGATTTACATAGTGGTTTCCAATTGTTTCTGTACATCTGCACAACGACCCTTCCATTCAGTCTACCAGGAAAACATTGAGTTTTCATACTTACCCATTTATTTACTTATCAAATTTATATGAGCACCCAACACACCAAAGGCAAGGTTGACAATACACAACACCAGATAAATTTATCATGTGAGACATCTGTGAGCAGCTTTCAAAACAGCCACATCAACCTTGCAAAAGTTGCCTTTAGTTTTATGCTTTGAAGCATAAACTTGTTAATTCCTTCAATCAATAAAGGTGCTATAAAAATTTAGTAAATAAAGTAATTTGGCTTACACATTTTATGAAACAATTCTTTTAAATGCTTTACACAGTCATAGTAGTTTTAGCATATCAATGGACAATAGGCAAAGCTAAGCACTTTTAAACATTGCTTTCAAAGAAAAAAGTATAGCTTCCTTACTTTTCCCATCAAAGTTATTAAGGCTCTAAAGTATTCAAATTTCATTACATTGTTAAAATTTACAACTGGTCCAAATTTGCATTTCGGCTCAGCTGAGTACTTTCACAAGTAAGTCAATATATATAACTTTAAGAATGTTAAATTAATTAAGAATGTGAAACAGGGTTAATAATTGAAATAAAACAAAAATGGAAAAACTATAGTGAAAATTAAAAATATTTTATTTACATTATTTATATACAATTTTTACACCTTGCTTAAAAACAGAACAGAGTATATATGCATGTTTGAACATAATGCATTGACAGGATGAGTTGGAATAACATTTACAAAGAAGTAGAAAGAAAGAAAGGTTTTTAAGATTAAAAGATTGCAGTTTCACAATTGCTTCAGATAAATTATTAGAACTGCACAGTGCATATTTGAATAAAGTATTCCAATTTATTGTAGCACAATTCAAAGGTAACTCAAATTAACATGCAAACATTTTATTAGATATGAAAAGCAGCATTAGATTATGTATAACCATCCTGCAACAGCAATTTCTCCAACTATTGTAACTAACATATTCTCAAAATTTGGCATAGTATTTGAAATTCTATTTATAAAATTTACATATGAAATTTAATCCTAATTAAGATTTATTAATTTAATTCAGAATAACTGGTCCTTATTTTCATTCAAATGTATGTCACTGCCTCTTTTTTTTTCTTCCAAAAGTTGAATAAATCTTGTAATGCTACAATACCATAAAATTAAGAGAAATCATTTTCTGGTTATGGAACTTTAAGCAAATTTTGTTTTCAGGTATTGGGCCTTATTTCCTTTTCTGGTTTATATTGACAGTAACAGAGATATTCTTGAATTATGTATAAATATACTTGCTTTAGAATTGAATTTTATACTTTATTTCCATTTCTTCAGAATATCAGTAGTTTATGTGATAAGAAAATTTTCATTCAGTGACTGAATTTTCATTCAGTGACTTTATAATATTAATAAAAAAATGAGCAGTGATGAACTCTATGAGGTTAGCCTAGTGGTTGTTACAGTTTTACATGTGACTTTTCTTCTAGTACTAATTTAGTATAAGAAATGGACATACAAATCATCCTTTCAGTATTTATTTGGTGTCTGATTTTTTTCATGTGGTATCCTTCTCTTTTAGTTGTACTACTATTCTCCACTAAAATAGTATTCACAAGTAAATTATATTAATGCGGACATGTCATAAAATAAAATGTAAGAATAGGCTTTCTAGAATAATTTGTTTAAAAATAATAATTTATAAAGCACATGTAAACATTAATGCAAGACACTAGTGTTTTTGGAGAGCCATATATTCTTAAGAATAGTCTTTCTTCTTATTCTAACACTACCAAGTGTTTATACAGACTCCCAAGTGAAATAAATAGGCCTTAGTCTAGTGCATTATGTCTAAATCCTCTAAAAATGTTCACGTTTCCTTCCTCTTCCATTTTGGCACTAAAGTTGGCATTTTAATTTAACAATGAGATGAAATGGTATAAACTAAATAGTGAGCTTTTTAGGAGAGCGTGGAATCAATTTGGGAAGTTTCCAAAGTTCAGTGTAAGTTGGGTAGCTATATTTTAAATACATTTAAATTATAGTTGTGACAGACATGGATGGAGAAATACCAAAGAACTACAATTCTCAATACCCAAAGGATGAATAATTTGTTATACTTGCTACATTCTTACATTATTTTCTCTTGTAACCTTAAGTTACCTTCATATGCATAGGAATTTCAATAAAGTACAATTTTGAAGATTATCATGAACCACAGGAACATACATAATAGGTAAGAAATCATCTGACATTTATAAGCTGAAGAATATTTGCCTTTCAATCAAAGAAACAAAATCAACATTCACATTTAGATAAATTGTATTTTTATGCAACAGCAAAATTGAAAAACTTGAGGTTGACATCCTAAGTAGGCTAACTTTAAGTATTGGTTCAGTAACTCATTTAAGCTAATTTTCCATTAAGTATGCAAACAACCAGGCCTTTGTATTACAATGGATGAGAAATTAAATAAAAAGCACAAGCACCATAGTTCCATTACATTTAATGTGCCTTTTCAGATAACTTACTATAGTTGAGAAAGCAGAGCTGCAGTAGTTCAATGGTAAGAATGCAGTACTGCAGGCTACTTCTTGCTGGCTGCCTGCAATTTGGCAGTTCAAATCTCACCAGGCTCCATGTTGACTCAGCCTTCCATCCTTCTGAGGTCGGTAAAATGAGGACCCAAATTGTTGGGGGCAATATGCTGACTCTGTAAACCGCTTAGAGATGGCTGTAAAGCACTGTGAAGTGGTATATAATTCTAAGTACTATTGCTATATGTATTAATATATTTCATAATTTTACTATTGTCTCAGTGGTAAATTATTTTTTAAAACTCTTCTATAGGATGATTTAGGTATTGATCAGGCCACATAGCATATAAACTTGGCTATGGAGGATTCTGTTTTAAAAGCACTCCTAGAGCCTTTATCAACTCTGCATGGATAGACACACATTGATACATTTTATAAAAAAATATTTTATATATTAGTAGTGAAGACCCATGGCCTTAGCTCTTTGAAATATAACTGCAAGGGGACTGTCAAATTCTCCCAAAGGTGCTTTTTTTTTTTTCAAGAGGCAACTGGACAAGTCTTGAAAAAAAGCACCTTTGGGACAACCATGGGACAACCATTCTCTGTTTTCTCTGGAAAACAGAGAATCAAATTAACTTTACAAGAGATTAGAGCTATCAGTATTCAAATATTACTTAAAAGCCAGGCAGGTAAGCCATTGCTTAAGCCTAACGTAATGATTTCCCCCTAGTTAGATGTAAACAAAAACTCTCATTCTCTTACAGCCAGAAGTCTTTGGTCTCATAACAACCATAGTGAAGCAGCAACAGTAAGTGTTTAAGCTTCTCATACATATAATAATTAACATTATACAAAAGTGGCTCTTTAACATACTTGGAAAAAAATTCACTTCCATTTTTAGCTGATCTTAGCCTGCTATTACAAACACTTCTAGAATTAGTTAATTTTAGTCTAATGAATAGACTAAATAAAATAGAAATAAATTTTATGGTGAGCAAAAATTCAGGTTACTGAAAAATTCTATACCTATTTTGAGAGAATTAGATTATATTCCTCTGGCAATGTACGTTTTTAAAATGGGATGTGAGAAGTTATACATCACATTTTGAAGCATGCTGTGGATTAAGCTCATTTACAATTCCCCTCTCCTTTATATACTATATTCCATATACTAATATAAAAATGAATAGGTCTATAGCAAAATAGGAGAAATAATGGATGAATGTGTATATATAAACTTTAGTATGCTGCTTTTATTCTCCCAGAAGGCTAGGGAGTGGGTGAGGAGTGGGATGATTCAGTGGGCCAGTCACTGAGTCGAATTGCTTTGGCCACATCTCCTGAGGCCTCCATTGCTTCCAGTTTATTCGACTCAGTGGTTCTGACCAGACGTCTTTCTGAGTCTCTCACTCCCGACTGATTTAGAGATCTTCTTTTTCAACTTTGAGCTGAGCGAGCTGGCCACTTCAGTTTCGGCTGAAAACGCCGCTGCCACATCTCCGCCACCACCACCGCCTTAGCGCTCATCAGCTGAGAGGCAGGAGAGCGTTAATTGATTTCAGCTCCTTCTCCTGCACTGTGCGAGCAGGCCACTTCAGTTTCGGCTGAAAACACCACCGCACCGTCGCCCCCTCAGCACTCAACAATACGGGACAGCATTGTTTAAAGTTTCGGCTTTCTACTGTGTTTTGCGAGCGGGCTGCTTCAGTCACGCCATCGTCGCTGCCGCCTCAGCGCTCATCAGCTGAGAGGCAGTAACAATCTCGACCTAATTTCGAGCACGGAGGACTAATTGGAGCCAACCTGTCCTTCAGGAAGCTGCCGCCGCATCGCCAGAGCCCATGCTTGCCGCCCCACAGCTGAGCAGCGCTATCGCGGCAAGCGGCTGCCGATTTCCCCAGGTACTCTGTCAGCGTGCATTTATAGCAATTTTACAAGCCGGCGAAATTGGCCCTCAGCTACATCGCCATTACTTTCTGAGGCACTTTGTCAGTTGCGGTGGACATTTTAGATCTGCATAATTGCAATCCTTGTGAGGCAGCCATTTTAAATCAAGTACAGGGAGCGGTGACCATTTTGCAGTCCCATTAGCTACAACCTGACGGTGAAGGCTACATTGGCTATCCATTGCCTTACAAAGCAGCTTCTAGTGGTGGCAGTTCTCACTTCTGGGACAGCTACCTTATATTGTGTGCAGGCTATTGCCTCCACTTTCAGCCTGTTAGTCAACATGGGAGATCAGTCATCTAACAAGACTGAGCCTGGCCGCAAGGCCACATCCAAATCTGTATCCGGCAGGAAGGCCCATCAACGAGCCTCAGATCAGAATTTACAGGTTGAAAAGACCAGAGCTTCTCAGGGCACTCCTTTACCTACAGCTCGCCCTGAAACCCTTGACCAGTGGTCACCTGATAATCTGGATTTTTCAAGGGCCTTATCTCTGGAGAGGCCGGACCGGCTTTCTGACAGTTCTCTGTCTTCCCCTGGCAGACCAAAGGGGGATCCCTTTGATTGTTCCATCACTCCTCAGGAACCTCTTACTGCTCAGCCAACAGCTCATCGCTCCACCACGTCGGAGCTGGAGGATTTTCCTGACTCTATTCAACTATTAATTACCAAGGCCAATTCCCATGGCATTGCAGTGGGCATTAGGGAGCATCGCTCCGCCTCATTGGTTTCAGAGAGCTTTCATTCGAGGCAATCTCGAGTTTCTCCTTCTGCCAGTCTGACTGGATCACCTGAGCGTTCTCCATCAAGGTCGAAAGGCAGCGCTGACCTCGGCCTGGAAGACGAGCCAGAGAGAGATTCTGATCTTTCTGATGACGAAACCATTACTTCAGATGTTCTGGCATTCACGGGTCTATTTTGGCAGAAGCTTTTTAAGTTGCTTCTCCACAAAGCCAAAGTCACATCTGCGCTTCTGGATTCTGCCTCTGCTTCGGCGACAACTCCCGCTCCGATTGGCCATGGCATATTTTCTGAACCTGTTGCTGAACAGCTCTTCGTTCCTGCACCCAAACTTTTCATGGATGTTGTCCAAAAATAATGGGCTAACCCGGCTTCCCTTCCCGCTCCCAGTGGATCCGACTGTCGCAACTACAATATGGACCCTTCTTTGGCTAACCTTTTACAGGTACCTGCAGTAGACGACCCCTGGCTTCCCTTTCTTCCCCTTCCCTTTACATTTCTGGGGATACTTCTGAGGGTCTTAAACCTGAGGATCAGAAGTTTGATTTGTCCTTCAAGAAAACTCACCAAGCCTCAGCCTGGGTGATTCAAGCTGCTACCGTGGCCTCTTTCTTCTCCCGTTCCTCCTTATTATGGTTCCAACAGCTACAATCTCGTTTGCCAGCCCAGGAGGTCAGGGTCCATCAGGACCTAAACAAAACAATTGCAGCCAATTTGCTTCTGATACCACGCTCAATGCGGCCAAATATGCCTCTCGAGCAATGGCATCGTCAGTCACCTCACGCCGTCTGTTATGGCTGCGCCAATGGCCAGCTGACCTTAAAGTCAAATGGTGTCTAGCATCAACCCCGTACTCGGGGTCTAAATTGTTTGGTGACTCCCTTGAACCTTTACTGGTAGAGGATAGGGATAGGAAGAAGGTACTGCCCTCTATCACCAGAAGAGCTGATCGTTGGTCTACTCCCTACTACCGTAGACAACCGGCTCATTTCTCCCCTCAGGAAAGCACTAGCCAGTGCCCATATACGCAGGGATCCTTTTGTTCCCAGGATAGGGGATCCTTTCAAGACAAGCCTAAGTCTTTCGGTCCCGCGAAGCGGTCCTTTCATGGAACAGGCAACTGCCAGTTCCGATGCCAAAAGTGACTCTTGTCTCACTGCCCCCATAGGCGGCAGGCTGAGCTTCTTTATAGACAAATGGGTTCACAATATGACCGACCAATGGGTACTTCACATCATAGAATTCGGATTCCCGTTGGAGTTCCTTTCCAACCCCCCGAGCAACTTAGTACCATGCCCTGTCTCCAACTCCCGTCGCGTCAGCTCATGGACCTTGCAATTCAACATCTTCTAGAAATCAGAGCGGTGGAAGAGGTTTCTCCTGACCAGTGGAAACAGGGATTCTACTCAATCCTTTTTGTGGTACCGAAACGCTCTGGGGGCTGGAGAGCGATTCTAAACCTAAAATCGCTGAACATCCACTCGTTTACAGGAGTTTCAAAATGAGCACTCTAAAATCCATTCTGGAAGGGATCAGGCCCGGGGACTTTTTAGCCTCCATAGACCTATCCAAGGCCTACCTGCATATCCCGATTTCGCCGATCACTGGTGCTATCTCAGGTTCAGCTACGCGGGGCGTCACCTCCAATATCGTGCCCTTCCATTCGGCCTGGCATCGCCTCCGCGTAGCTTCACCAAGATCTTAGCGGCCCTCGTGGCCTATCTTCGGTCTGTCCGGGTCGGCTTCAGGCCTACCTGGACGATATTTTGGTCCAGGCCTCCAGTCTTCAAAGCGCTCAGGCTGACTTGCAACTGATCTTACAAGTATTACAGGACCACGGGTTCCTGGTCAACATACCCAAAAGTCAGTTAATACTCCAAACCTGCCTGACTCATCTCAGAGCAATCATCAACACTCAGGCAGGGCAAGTGTTCCTCTCTCATGAGTGGAGTGACAATCTCAGGATGCTCATCCATCAACTTTTCCGGGAACTGACGATGGCCAAAATTGAGCTCCCACGACTACTCGGGAAGTTAGCGTCATGCATAAACATTGTACCTTGGGCTCGGCTTTGAACACGCAGTCTTCAATGGCTCCTGCTTCCGCACCAAAGGACCAAAACCGCTGCCTCCCGGGCCAAAATCAGGGCCCCCCTGTCGGTCCGCTGGTCATTACACTAGTGGCTGTCTCCGGCACTGGAGAAAGAATGAGTCTTCTCAGACGTTCAACCTCTTCTCATGATGACAGACGCCAGCCTGCTTGGTTGGGGTGCACACCTGGGTCCTCAAGTAGCCCAAGGCCGTTGGTCCCTCACGGAAGCACAGTCCAGCATCAATCTACTGGAGCTCCGTGCAATCCGCTTGGCCCTTCAGGCCTTTCAACAAACCATACAGGGACAACACATATTAGTACTTATTGATAACGTGGCAATGAAAGCCCATGTAAATCACCAGGGAGGGATGAGATCAAGGACCCTGATGCACGAAGCTCTTCTCGTCAGGAGATGGGTGGAGGCCCATCTCATTTCTCTGCGGGCGGACCACGTTGCGGGCAAGGACAATCTCCAGGTGGACTTCCTAAGCTGGACCATGATGGATGTGTTGGAGTGGCGATTCCACCCCGATCTTTTCCAAGACATTTGTCTCCGCTTCGGACGGCCTCTGGTGGACCTGTTTGCTTCTCCAGTGAACACACAACTTCCCCGCTACTTCACCCATTATCCATCTTCGGGAGCAGAGGACAGATTCCCTTCGCTGTCCCTGGCTGCAGGAGCTCCTTTATGCGTTCCCCCCCGGCACTAATTCCACGGGTGATACACAAAATCATAGCGGAGGAAGTGGACGTCGTCCTCGTCACCCCTCATTGGCCGAGAAGACCTTGGTTTTCGGACCTCCTGGCCCTCTCAACAACATGCCCGTGGCAGTTCCCTCCAGAGAGAGTGTCCTTCAGCCAGAGGACGATCAACGACCCAGAGCCCCAGAGGGAGGCGCTCTACTCTGAGGACATCATTCGCATTATGCAAGCGGACAGAAAGCAGTCCACCATCAGACTCTGTAACATCACATGGAAGGTATTTATCTCTTGGTGTTCTGCGCGCAAGTTTAATCTGTTGTCAGCTTCTGTTCTGCAGGTGCTGGAGTTCCTCTACGATGGTACTGTAAGGGACTGGCACACAACGTTCTCAAACACCATGTTGCCGCCCTCGCCACGGTGTTGTCACCCAGAGGCAGAGTGCCATTGTCTCATCATTCCTCCATTTGCAGGTTTTTACATGGGGTCCAAAATCTCCGTCCTTCCATAGTCCACCGATATCCCACCTGGGATTTACCACAGGTGTTGAAGGTGCTTACTGAACCGCCGTTCGAGCCTCTACGTACATCCAGCCTCAGGTTCCTTACTCTGAAGGTTGCCTTCTTGGTGGCCATTACCTCGGTCCACTGAATTTTGGAATTGCCGGCCCTTTCCATCCGGCCTGACTTATGTGTCATTCATCCAGACAAGAGTTATCCTTCGTTTGGACCCGGCCTTTGTTCCAAAAATTAACTCCCAATTCCATTGGGAGCAGGAGATTATCCTTCCCAATTTCTGCCCCAAACCAGCTCATTCGCTAGAACACAGATGGCACACCCTGGATGTCCATAGAGCTATTAAGATCTACATATTGTGGTCGGCCCCTTCCAGGCGCTCTGAGGCCCTTTTCCTATCATTTCAACCTGCCTTGTTGGGATCTAAAGTTTACTCGGCCACAATTGGCCGCTGGATCCAAGCTTGTATTGCCTGGGTTTATGACTCATGCTCCCTTCCTCCTCTGAGGCGTATCACTGCTCATTCCACTCGCAGTGCAGCTACCACCGCTGCTTGGGTCATGCAGGCCTCCCTCGAAGAAATTTGCCGGGCAGCTACCTGGACTACTCCTGTTCACTTTATTAAACATTATCGTTTGGATGTCTTTGCATCTGCGGAGGCTTCGTTCGGCAGGAGAGTCCTCCAACAGGTACACTGGGCCTCAAGGCTTCCTAGGTTGCAGGATTCCCACCTGTAGGGTTGACGAGCTTGGGTATGTTCCACTCCTGACCCACTCCGCAGCCTTCTGGGAGAAGAGGCGTTGGGCTTACCGTGAACGCCGTTTCTCCGGGGGTTGCGAAGTGGGTCAGCCCCTCTCACCTGTGACTTCTCCTTAGTTCCTTACTCATTCTTTGCTGGAGACTGTCTTATAGATCTGCTTTCGTCAAACAAACTGTAAGCAATGGAGGCCTGAGGAGGCATGGCCAAAGCAATTCGACTCAGTGACTGGCCAGAACAACTGGATCATCCCACTCCTGACCCACTCCACAGCCGCCAGAGAAACGGTGTTCATGGTAAGTCCAACGCCTCTTTTATGAATAAAAGATCAGAATTCTTTTATTCATTCAGAAACTACTGGCGGTATATACCAACTGATATGCCTTCAAAACTCAATCCAAGCAGGGTGGTTTATCTTAAAACAGAACAAAATTTTTGTGCTACATTTTCCCTAGCACATAAATTCTGTTATCTTATTATGTTACCAGTTACAGAATTAAGCTTTGGTTGCATCTTAATAAGGTTAGTAACTGTCCAATGTCTACATTAAAAGTAGTAAACGTAAGAGGATCACTTTTGTTTTAGCATGCATTTGAATTTGTGCTAGTATGATGCTTTTTTCAGAAACATATGCAATTTATGAACATTCATATTTGTCTGTGTGCAAGAAACTAATGAGAAAATTTGGCCTACCATTTTTTAATAACATGACCTCCATAAATATAGCATATTATTACAGGGGTAATTTATACTTGTGATCTTTGAGATAATTACAAAGTAATATTGCCCCATTAATTTATCTTTCAGAGAGAAAAGCTTGGAAAGAACACAATTATATAATATAATGATATTATATATCATTTGCTTCAATCTAGTATGTTGCTGTTTAACACAGCAAAAATTGGAACTTAGCATATGAATAATGTTAAACTCCAAGAATATAGCATGTTGTTACGTAGAGGTTCCCAAAATGCTAAAATAAAATTGTGCAGTTTATATCTTTATGGTTTACATGAGCATTGAATCTCATGAAACATTTCAGCAGTCTGCCTAGAGTCAGCAAGTTTCAAATTGTCAGCTATTATTTTTCACATTTCCAAATTACTTTAAAGAGATAATGAAAGTTCAATGTCAATCCAAAATTCTATTCAGATTGAGGGATATCACACATTTTCAGACATGTGTCCACATACTTAGAGAGTGCTTTTAACATCATCTTATTGTCCAGAGGTAGGAACTCCAAATTTTGTCAACTACAACTGGCCTTGCTGAGTGAGGTTGGGTGTTGGTAGTTCAACAAAATTTCAAGGGATATAGGATCCCTCTGCTGCCAGCCACCCTATTCAGAGATAGCGAAGCCAGTAATATTTTCAAGTTTGTTGAAATAATGCTGAGTCAGTCAAATCTCTGTTTTTAAGTACAACAGCCTAATCAGAAAAACCATTTCCATAATGGTTTTGCCAATAGCTGATAATATTTGGAGAAAATTATCTGCTCATAAAGAGCAGATTTTATGCTTATTATACACATTTATGTTAGGTATTTCAGGGCAAAGCACTAAGAAGATAAAAGTTGGGAAATCTTTCAAAAATACACTTTCTTCACTTTCTTCCTTATTTGCATAAAAAGGAGTTCAAATATTACTCAAATGTTACTCAAATATTACTCCAGCATATACATTAATGAGAATGAAGCTTTTGATTATCCAATGAATATATATATGAAAGGATACCATCACAGCTAAAATTCTAGATATGGTTGATATCTGTGCACTAATAAAAATAGATTTTTAACTGCACATAAAAATATGCATTTTATCTTGACCCTATTTTATACATAAATTTTATTCACAAACAAAAAAAAAGGCAGTCTAGAATTTTCATTAAAAAACTTAAATTACTTTTAGAAACTTATTTTTCAGCAAGACTAATAGGAACTATTGCATAAAATTAAGGAAAATCATATAAAAGTAGAAAACTATTTTAAATTGTGACCAATATCAAAAGATGATGTGTCAAATTTGTTCAGGGGGTATAAAAGTGAAAATACAAAGTGAAATAAAAGTGAAAAAACAAATAATATACTTAAAACAAAAGGCCCATTGCACTGCTATATTAGAATAGAATCTGTTCTAGTAAGGGTGTCCAAATTTTCACCTGTTTAAAAAATACATTTACTTTTAAACCACCTTTCAAAAACAGTATGTTCCAGTACTTTCTGAACCACAAAGTTTTGTTTACAGAGACATGTGTTCATGTGCATCTATTATGGTGTTACAAGAAATAAAATGGAAGAACATCTTTTATTTTTCCTTCTCTCAAACTATATAATATGTAAAAAAAATTTAATCATTATGAAATTGCAATTATTCCTATATATAAACTTTGTAAATACATTCCTGTACACTTTTTTCTTTATTAAAATGTATATTACACAAGTCAATGATATTTAATTTGCTTTATTTCCCTCTACTTTACTCTGCTTTTCTCATGAATACTTTCTTCTTGAGTCTTTTAACTACAACGTCTAACATGTTCTAGCACATATTCAGGAAAATGTAGGCTACAAACTTGTAAACCATCAAGTTTGCAGGGCATTCTTGGATATTCATCTTCTTTCCATTTATTATCTTCAGGATCAAAAGTAAGAATTGAATCACTGTAGTGACCATTGTAACAAAGGCCTCCAAGAACCATTATCTGCTTGTCCAGGACAGCCACACCATGGCCACTTCTACCAATTGGCATAGAAGCCAAAATTGTCCATTGATCAGTATCTGGATCGTAAACCTCTGTAGAAGGGCAGCCTTGAGATTCAAATGAGGCTCTCAGAATTACACAGACCCCTCCAAAAACATAAAGCTTGCCATTGTAGGAAAGCATTTTGTGAAAACATCTTGCATAATTCATTTTGCATTTGTTTTCCCAACAATTAGTCACCACTTGAGTCCTCCTTGTTCGCTGTTCCACAGTTCCTTCTTTACTGGGATCAAATACACATACCTGCTTGGATGTAGAAGATGACGTTATTCCACCAGTAATGTACAATTTGCTTCCAAGAACAGTTCCTTCATGTCCGTATTTATTGACCGGATAAGGATCTACAAATTCCCACTTATCTTCTGTAATATCATATCGTTCGGTTGAATAAAATGTTTCATCTCTTGTTCTTCCAGCTACTGCATAGATGTATCTTCCAATAACACCAACAGCAAATTCTGACCGTGGCACAGACATATCTGCCATTCGCAACCAAGAGTTTTGCCTTGGATCATATCGGAACACCTTGGAGGAAGCATGAAATTCACCATCTGGCCCCAACTCTTCCCCACCCAATAAGAACACAAAATTATTAACAATAGCAAGGCAATCTGGTCTCAAAGGTACTTGTGGGCCTTCTAACTCCCACCAGACCCTTGGCTTGTGCAGAAGGAGTATTTTGCTATTTACCATGCTGTGTCCTATCATTCCTCTAAATACTGCAGTCTGGGGTTTGGCAGAACGAATGCGATTTGATTTCATTTCCATCAAAGGCTGTTGATGCACACTATGGAAGTAATTCATAGCCTGTTCCACTTCATGCCGCAACTGCCTGGAATAACGATAAAATTCTGAAGTTTTCACCTAAGAATAGAGCAAAATACATATATTTTATTTTCAAGATGCTACCCTCTGAAACTAGGCAGATTCTAGGTATTCTAGATACTAGTTTACAGAACTTACCAGATAATATGTAATTTAAGTCAATATAATTTAAATAGTAGTCCAATCTCAAATTAATGCTAAAAATAATGTTCAATTTACCGACTATACACTTGCTAGTTATAATTATACCCCAGGACTTAAGAACAGTCATGTTTTCACTTGCTTCTAGAAGTCCATGAGTATGAGGGCTATCCTTGCATCAGAGTATTTCAAAATAGGCAGATTTACAAACCTATCATACATAACACCTGGCTCATTTGGGAAAAGGGCAACAACTGTTAGAGAGAGGTGGTCCTATGTAGGCCCAAAACTATATACAACTTTGTATGTAGCATGAAAATGTTATAGAAAAATTGTTCAGAAATAAATTGGCTAATTTTCCAAATTAAGAGAAACCAGGAAACAAATACTTCAAATACAATTTACTAGCTAAAATAAAAACCCAGAAGAGCTTTTAAGTAATCTTATCCACCAGTATCACTTCTACTTTGCTGCTCTTCAACAAAATTACTCAGAATTGTACAATTCAGGTGGTTATAGGCCACACTGAACATTTTTCTCATTTTCAGTATGACAGATCTCAACACTGATTTGTTTAGGAATCGTTTAAAGCAACATTTTTAGATTGATCTTCTTCATAATTAACTCCTACTACTATTTATATCTTTAATATACAACACTTTCAATAAATAAGAAAATCCCCTTTTCCCTATTTTTATAATCTATTTGTCCAAGGCCATAAAAATGTGCAACAGAAGAAACTAATTAAAATATCTAGTCCTCTGAACATGCCTTTCAAATTCTAATTCAGAAGTTATCAGGCCCTAAACTAAAATACAAAAATTACCATATCAAATAAATGCAAACTTGTATTTTACTACTTCACTTATGCAGTTCAACATAACATAGCATCACCAATAATGAATTCCCTAATACTAATACTGAATTCCCCAAAGCTCTATTTTTTATAGAATATTAATGTTTAGTCTAACATTGAGGCAAGTTCTCCAATTACATTATATTATATTAACAACATAGTTACTGATTAGGGCCCTGCAAAATTCAGGCAGTCTTCATTCGATGACCACCTTGGTCAGCGACCATCTGAAATTACAATGGTACTAAATGTGATTTACAACTGTTCCTCATAGTTGTGGTTGTCACAGATCCCTTTAGTCATGTGATTATAATGTCTTGCAATTACATTGCAGCATCCCATGGTTGCATGATAGCCATTTGTGACCTTCAGCCTCCCATCAAGGAGAAGCCAAATAACAATAAACGTGACTGTGGGATGCTGTGATCGCATGGAATTCACCTAACAATGGCAACTGGAACTACCACAATTGATAAGTCAGCAGGGTCATATGATGCCACACTTTATAACCATGTCACTTAGTGACAGAGTTGCCAGTCCCAATTACCATAGTTAAACAAGGACTACCTGTATTTTTAAATTTTTAAAATTAAATATTTCCCTATATAAAAAATAGGGGAAAGTCTCCATTTACTAGCAATTACATGAATGAGAATTATGCACTCTCATTTTCAACCTACATGAATTGGTTTTTAATACAACACACCTTTCTTAGTACTTCTCTATCTCGTATCTTCTTATTTATCAACATATTGAGAACACCAACCTAGAAATATATTTTAGTTGGTAAGGTTTTTTTTTTTGGGTAAATTACATTATATAAGAGATTTTGAAATAAACACCTATTTGATATTTATGACTACTTAATTTCAAAAAGTATTGTTACAAGGAAAGCTTAGTTTTAACACATATTTCTAAACATCCATCTTTAAGATAGCGTCAAAAATAGTGTGTTAACCTTAATCATGGTTAAGACCATGGCTATTAGTCTTAACCATTAAAATGATTATTTACCAATTAATGAACTTCATTTCATAAATTATTTATATTAAACTTTGAATCATTATAATATTCCTTTTTTTAACAGTACCCATTTCATTAAAAGGCAACATTTCCTTCTTCTATATTTTGTCAATGAAGGTTCTGGAACTTTTAATTTGTCATTATTTGTTTAGTCCTTTATTATCATTCTAGGTCTAAATGCTACCGGTTATTAGCTTGAGCATTATCACCTTATTCCTCTTTTTTACCACCCAACTCAAAACATGCATATGAAAATACCTTTTGTTTAACAATTTAGAATAAAAGAGATGGTGCTAGAGCAAAGCATTTTGGGGGGGGAGGGGAAATGGGCATAGTCCTTGGACAAAAAGTTATTACAGGTAGTCCTTGCATAATTATGGTAACTGGGATCCACAATTCTATTAATAGTTAAGTAATATAGTTCTTAAACAAAACTTCATGTATCCTTGATGGGATTATCAACTCACTTCCACCACAGTCATTAAGCAAATCACATGCTTTAATTGAGACATCATGTGATTGAGACTTGCACTTTTACTGCCAAATTCTCTATTCTGTTTGTTAGAAGCCAAATGTGTATAGATAACAATCATGTGATAGTATGCTGTGACAGTAAACACTCGCTAGTGATGAAGTGCCTGAATCTCAATCATGTGATTGCAGAGATCCTGCAAAGGTTTAAGTGAAAGGACCAATCATAAAGTTAATTTTTCAGCACTGTCATAACTTTGAATGTTCACTAAACAGGACAATCACTAAGAGAGGACTACTTCTACAAATGAGACTAAGTATACACTGCAGATAGGAGATGGACAACAATATGGATACAAATGAATGCACTAGAAAAAAAAAACAGGATACAAAAGGATAAAACATACAAATACCGTATCTAAAAGTGAATGATGCAATTAGCAAATATCATATATAGAAAACTAATTTTTAGCGCTTTAATCAATTCAAATATTCGTAACCAATGATTACAGTACACAACAATCCTAATATTTATTTTAAAATATTTATTACTTTAAAAGTCAATAAGCATTATAGTTAAATGTTGGAAAATATACTTGTAATACTGTTGGTTACTTAGCTTGATCTCTTAAGGATGTAATTATTTCATTTTTAGCTCAAAATACATAATCTAAGAGGAGTTGTGTGTGTGTTTTCTTAACATATAAACACATAAAAATACAGTAATAAAGACTCCCTTTGCTCGAAAATTAGCTTTTAACATCAACTACGTCAATTAAGAACTCATACCTTTATCAAAATATACATGGAATTTAATATGCTAAGTATTTTAACAGGCACAATAATTTTATAGATATTAAGAGAAAACTGGGCAGTTGACATGTCTTTACACTATTATAGTTCACTATTATAGTTCACAGTATTCTAATAGTTCACAAAAAAATTCAATTTTACAAATTATATTTGTATATTAGTGGCAGCTGAATAGCAAGTACAGCTTGTCCTTGACTTATGACCACAACTGAGTCCAAAATTTTCTGTTGCTATGTGAGACAGTTGTTAAATGAATTTTGCTCCAGTTCACAACCTTTCTTGTCACATTGTTAAGTGAATCACTGTGGTTGTTAAATTACTAATATTGTTCTTAATTTGGCTTCCCCATTGATTTTGCTTATCAGAAGGTTGCAAAAGGTGATCACATGACCCCGGGACAATGCAACCATCATAAATTTTAGTCAGTTGCCAAGCATCTGAATTTTGACTGCATAACCATGGGGATGCTGCAACGATCATGTGACAAATGGTCATGTCACTAGTTTTAGTGCCGTCATAGCTTCAATGATCACTAAAGGAACTATTGTAAGTCAAGGATTATCTATATAGAATTTATATTTGATTACATGACATTTTAGAAGTTCTATGTATTAATTAAAACTGTAAAATAACTATGCATTGATAGAAGATATATTTAAGAAGAGTTTGCTTTAATAAAATCTATTATAGGAATATGGAAGCTTACAGCTCTTTAGATATGCTGGTTTATAAACTCCAGCAGCTCTTTCAACAGTTCAGGTATGCTAATACTTCTGAAGTCATAGGCCAGCAATATTTTAAAATGATTTCTCCACATACATCGATATATACTAAAACTCTCATTCTCATAACTTTTAAATGGTGAAATGGTGCATCATAAGACAGTAATTTTTGAACCAAGGTACCTCAAACAGACTGATTTACAGAATATGTCCAAAATCATGGACTCGAAATTTGACATTTTATACAATTATTTATGACATAAAAATTAATATAAAGTATTTTATGACATAATACAAAATAGATCATAAAACATTTTGTTTAAACAGATACATCTCTGAATATGTCTCTGAATTTTTAAGAGCTTTTCTAGTGAAGGCAGTATATTAGAAGCTCAGTCACTGTTGAAGGCATTGAGGAATTTGGTAAGGAAATATCTCTGAAATAGTGACCCAGTGGGTCATAAATAGTCTGGCACCTTTTAAAATTAGTCACATATTATTCTAGTCATCAAAAGGAAGATTCACATATTCCAGAGCAAGATTTTCCAGCCCACACTGACAGGTTGAGATAGTCAAAAAGTTGAATTCTAGATAACATAGCAGTACATGAACTATCTCTTGAAGTTTTTTCCTCTCATTATACTATTGTTTTCTTTTTAATTTACAAATGATAGAAGGGCTATTATTTATGTAATCAGATTTATGGGTCAGGGGAATGCAGGTATCTTATCCAAAGAAGTTACATTGCTTACAGGCTACACATGGTTCTGATGCATAAGTAAGCATAGAAGGTAAAAAAAGTAAAGGAGTCCCTGAGGATTTTACTCTGCTAGTCATTGCCGACTATAGGGGGTGGTGCTTATCTGTGCTTCAAGGCCTTTAAGCAAGTATTGTCCAAAGAAATTTCCATGGTCACGTGGCCAGCATGATGTCAGGGAACGCTGATTCCCACTGAAATGGGTACCTATTTATCTACCTGCATTTGAACTGCTACGCTGGCAGAAGCTGGGGTGAGGACAGGAGTTCACCTCATTGTTTGACACTCAGGACTCAAACCTGGGGACTTCCGATTTGGTGTCGCTGTGTTACAATCATAGGAGGTGGGGCTCCACGAACTTAGGCCGAACCCTTGTTGGGGAATCCTTAAAGGGCATAAATCACCCTGTAGGGGTGACAAAGGAGGGATGCCTTACAGATCACGACTCTCCTGCTTTGATCCAAGGCTTACTCTCCTATCCACCGTGAATCTGGGACAACTGAGGAAAGAAATGTGCTGGAGTGGTGTTTGAATAGTGGTCTGGAGCTGGGTGAGATGATTTTCTAGAGATTAAACCCCAAAGAAAAGAAACCCCAGAAAGATATCTCTTCTAAATCTTATAAGCAGCGAAAAAATACTTGGAGAAAAATCATAGACTTGAAAGAAAGTTAATTTTAAGAAAGGATATAATTTTTAAAATGCAGGAAGATTGGATTTGAATATTTGTTGGCACACTTTGAAAAGGCATTTTAAAATGCTGGAAATATTGGATTGTATATTGGAAAAAGTGAAAGAAATTATTTGAAGGGAACGGTTTTCAGCTGTTATACTGGGTGCAATGCTGAAATCCTAGGCAAGGATGCTATCTACTGGTGAAAGAAAGAAAATACGCTATATTTTTACAAAACTCGGAAGTCCTTGGGATTAATCAGGAATACAGAGTGGAGATAACAACATCTGGAAGACTGAGTTTTCTGCTGCATATTGTTTGATAATTATTCTTCTCAAGACTGAGGAGGGAAAATTTCCGATACTTTTGAAGATTGCTAAGTAGACTAGTTCACAAACACTTGGAACTATCACTGAAGTCAAAGAGTTGGTTGTGTGACTGATGAAGACAAGGGAAAATCTGGAAGAAGTAAATTGACTGGTGGAGGACGATAAAGAACTACAAATATTAGGCATTTTGAGAAATGATTTTGGGACTGAGCAAACAGCTATAATATTGGGTAGAAGCAGAACATCCACCAATATAAGATATGTGCTACTTGGATTTAGATTAGAGGTAGGAATTATGAAGAGGGGAAATATCATTATGCATATTCTTATATAATGTTTTAAAATTATAGATACAGGAAATAATCAGTACATGAAAGATGATTGTATTATACACATTTAAATAACATCACTAAGGTTACCATGACTATAGCATTGAATAATAAAATATTGAATAATTAAATGACAAGGGATTATATAGAGAGAGTAAATATTATGTTAATAATTTTGATTGTAATACATATATTGTTATGACAATGATGTGAGTATGTTAATATAATTTTAAAAATGTACAAGAATTGAAATATTAAAAGGGATAAGGGAGGAAACATAGAAATAGAACACCTATTAATATAAGAGTTGTATTAAGATATGAAACAGGAAGAAACTGGAATTGGGGGAAATAGCACAATATTACTATAAATACTTTTATGTAAAATGTCAAAATTAGTATACAGATGAAAGAATTAGAAGTTGAAAGATGATTTTTTTATGTACAATGTTATCATAATGGTGTGAGCATGATCAATGTACGATTATCAAAATTGTCAATTTTATTATTATTTGGTATGAAAATGAACGATACCCAGAAGCCACACTGTTCGTGTATTTAATACTTATATTTTTTTAAAAAACATCTAATAATAATAATAATAAAAAGGACTCGAACCTGGACTGCTGACTTTCCAGCCAAGCTCAGCATCTTAACCACTCAGCCTTTGTGCCGCCCAAGCACAGAAGACCCAATTATTTAATTACATAAAAAGGAAATTCTTATAGTTGGCCTAATTTAATTTTTTGTACTTAATTTGCTAAAAGAACATTACATATGATGTACAGACTTTACTTTCTCTGTTGCTTCAGCCTTATTCATATTCTATCTGGTTATTTCTCTTTTAATATTTTCTGTTCTGACCTTTCCAATTTAAAGAGTCTTTCTAAAGTCAAACTGTGTTCAACTTCTTAAAGTCATATGTTAATCAGTAAACCTGGTCAATAAACCAGTTCCTAATTGATTTAAATTATTTCTTGCACTCCAACAACCATAGCCTCCAAAGATCTCTATCAATCTCAACGTAGAGAACATTTACCATAATGCCCACTGCGCTGCCATTGAAGAAAAATTACTCTGGAAGAGGAACCACAGTTTATATACCAATCAGAGAACAGAAAAAAGAATTATAACTTAGTATCTCACATCTCTTTTTATGAAGTCAAAATAAAAACAGTACATATTTTTTTTCATTACAAATTCTGCACTGAATCTGTTGGAACCAACAAAATAAAGCCAAGGAGGGAATATTATGTACCCTCTCTTGAGCTCCTGTATAAAAGGGATATATCAGATCAATAAATCAAATTCAACATCTAAACATAAATGCTGAGATTCTTTTTCTAGCACACTCTTATATTTTTAAATATATAAGACTTCCACAACTGTGCCATGTCAATACACAAACCACAGATTGCACTGATTATCATAAACAGTCTTGTAGGCTTTTCACTACTGAATGGTTTTCACTTTGATAATCAGAAAAGCTGTAAACCTACCTGTTTTCTGGTTGTAAATTTTTTTAGCTTTAACTGGGAAACTTAGCTTTAAAATTAAAATCGCACTCATTTCAGACATGATTTCAAGGTTCCACTTTCTAAAACACTCTTTACATTTCTCCTTCAACTAATTTTGGGGATTTTACCTATGAATAGCATGCTGCCCTAAACACATGAATGCTATCTACTGCTTTCAAATGCACCAACCTTTTCAAAAACACTGGATGGTGTCATCAAACAA
Organism: Masticophis lateralis; assembly: GCA_030761175.1. Lineage (NCBI taxonomy): Eukaryota > Metazoa > Chordata > Lepidosauria > Squamata > Colubridae > Masticophis > Masticophis lateralis. Next base: position 74,521,458 of record JAUDYJ010000004.1, on the reverse strand, counting down.
AATCTGATATTCTGAATGATGGTGTCAGTATGTCTCCAGCGTCTTCTATCATGCCGCAGCCAAGTCTGAACAGCCTCATAGAGTTCTATCTCTGGGAATCTGCTCAGATGTTCATTATCCAAATAAGTCATAAGCTTTTCAAAACTGAGACAGGACAAAAAATCAGGTCTGGCCATCAGAGGCACAAAATTTTCTAACAAAAAGGAATCCAGTTGTTCTCTTACTCCTTCAATGTTTACACCAAAGTCATCTAAAAGTCTCATAATTTCTGCACAGTTTTCCAAACATATTTTTGCTAAAAGAAAGGAGCAGCAGAACTTCACCACTTCAATAAGTTGAACATACATGGCAGCCTGCAGGATCTCATGAACAGTGCTCATGCTCAGTTCAATAGTTCCATAGTACATGAACTGGAGAACATGACTGAAGCCTGTTGCTGTCAGTCCTTTTAAGTGGATTTTGTCCTGATCTCGTTCCCTCATATCAGCAGTAAACATAATCCTGAAGTAATCACTTTGGGTGGCAAGAAGTGCTTTATGAGCTTGAAATTGGTGATCCTCAATGACAAGAGTGACATCAAGCAGTAATCCCTCCTCATACAGTGTTCTGAACCCAGCTGAGACGCTGGTGTCATGGATGGAGGAACTAAACCCTTCCACGTCCCCTGCCATGAATCACCTGGAAAAATGTAAACAAAGAAAACTTTAGAATTTCATGAAATTCCTGAAGGTTGGAAACCTTAATATTTAATTCATTGCCTCATTTTCATCTTGAATAATATAATGGGCATCTTATACAACAACAGTCAGTATAGAAAATCTTGCTTTAGTAAAAGTAATCATAACAAACAGTTAAAGATTTGCTTAAATATTAACTTTTAAAGTCTTTATCCCCAACTTTCATACTATGCATATTAATTATAATTCTGTTTCATGGAACTAGGTTCCATGAAAATTTGCTTGTAATTTATATTCTCAGCCATTCTAGGTAAATCAAATCAAACTACAAAGTATTAAATTTGAACAAAGATCAGCCTTATTTGCAAATGAAGGGATGATAGAGCAAAGAATGCTACATTTAGTTTAAAAAAAATCAAAACATCTTTGAGTCATTCTTGACTAATGGTGATTGGTTAGATGTGTCCAAGCAGTTTTCTTGGCAAGATTTTTAAAGCTTTTTCAAATTTATGTCGCACTAATACATTAATACCAATTTAAGATCATCCTAAACTTGTGTAAAGTTGAACAGCATCAGTCATAATGGAAAAAAAGAAAATAAAAACTATTAACGTAGCACAAAAACCAACAATCAAGCCTTATAAAATACTGAGATCACATAAAGTCCATGTAAAGAACTAGACAAATGCATCATCTCTACTGCAATTAATAATATGCTCATTTTAGGGAAGATTCAGCATTGTGAAATAAGTATTTGCAGTTTGGAAAATGGGATAAATTGCAGCTAAACTTACTAATGTTCCCTTTAGTATTTCCAAATTTCCTAAAGAATTTGCTTGTAATTTACAGGTGAAACTCGAAAAATTAGAATATCGTGCAAAAGTTCATTTATTTCAGTAATGCAACTTAAAAGGTGAAACTAATATATGTGATAGACTCATTACATGAAAACCGAGATAGTTCAAGCCTTGATTTGCCATAATTTTGATGATTATGGCTTACAGCTCATGAAAACCCCAAATTCACAATCTCAGAAAATTAGAATATTGTGAAAAGGTTCAATATTCTAGGCTCAAAGTGTCCCACTCTAATCAGCTAATTAAGCATTAACACCTGCAAAGGGTTCCTGAGCCTTTAAATGGTCTCTCAGTCTGGTTCAGTAGGAATCACAATCATGGGAAAGATTGCTGATCTGACAGTTATGCAGAAAACCACCATTGACACCCTCCATAAGGAGGGAAAGCCTCAAAAGGTAATTGCAAAAGAAGTTGGATGTTCCCAAAGTGCTGTATCAAAGAACATATTAATAGAAAGTTATGTGGAAGGGAAAAGTGTGGAAGAAAAAGGTGCACAAGCAGCAGGGATGACCGCAACCTGGAGAGGATTGTCAGGAAAAGGCCATTCAAAAGTGTTGAGGACTTTCACAAGGAGTGGACTGAGGCTGGAGTCAGTGCATCAAGAGCCACCACACACAGACGGATCCTGGACATGGGCTTCAAATGTCGTATTCCTCTTGTCAAGCCACTCCTGAACAACGTCAGAAGCATCTTAACTGGGCTAAAGACAAAAAGAACTGGTCTGCTGCTCAGTGGTCCAAAGTTCTCTTTTCTGATGAGAGCAACTTTTGCATCTCATTTGGAAACCAAGGACCCAGAGTCTGGAGGAAGAATGGAGTGGCATACACTACAAGATGCTTGAAGTCCAGTGTGAAGTTTCCACAGTCTGTGTTGATTTGGGAAGCCATGTCATCTGCTGGTGTTGGTCCACTGTGCTTCATTAAGTCCAGGGTCAACACAGCCATCTACCAGGAGATTTTGGAGCACTTCATGCTTCCTTCCGCAGACGAGCTTTACGGGGATGCTGACTTCATTTTCCAGCAGGACTTGGCACCTGCCCACACTGCCAAAAGTACCAAAACTTGGTTCAATGACCATGGGATTACTGTGCTTGATCGGTCAGCAAACTCGCCTGACCTGAACCCCATAGAGAATCTATGGGGCATTGTCAAGAGAAAGATGAGAGACATGAGACCGAACAGTGCAGAAGAGCTGAAGGCCGCTATTGAAGCATCTTGGTCTTCCATAACATCTCAGCAGTGCCACAGCTGATAGCATCCATGCCACGCCGCATTGAGGCAGTAATTGATGCAAAAGGGGCTCAAACCAAATACTGAGTACATATGCATGCTTATACTTTTCAGAGGTCCGATATTGTTCTATGTACAATCCTTGTTTTATAGATTTCATGTAATATTCTAATTTTCTGAGATTGTGAATTTGGAGTTTTCATGAGCTGTAAGCCATAATCATCAAAATTATGACAAATCAAGGCTTGAACTATCTCTTGAGTCTATCTCATACAGTCAGGTCCAGAAATATTGGGACATCGACACAATTCTAACATCTTTGGCTCTATACACCACCACAATGGAGTTGGAATGAAACAAACACAATGTGCTTTAACTGCAGACTGTCAGCTTTAATTTGAGGGTATGTACATCCAACTCAGGTGAATGGTGTAGGACTTACAGCAGTTTGCATATGTGCCTCCCACTTGTTAAGGGACCAAAGGTAATGGGACAATTGGCTTCTCAGCTATTCCATGGCCAGGTGTGTGATATTCCTCATTACTCCAATTTCAATGTGCAGATAAAAGGCCCAGAGTTCATTTCAAGTGTGCTATTTGCATTTGGAATCTTTTGCTGTCAACTCTCAAGATGAGATCCAAAGAGCTGTCGCTATCAGTGAAGCAAGCCATCATTAGGCTGAAGAAACAAAACAAACCTATCAGAGAGATAGCAAGAACATTAGGCGTGGCCCAAACAACTGTCTGGAACATTCTCAAAAAGAAGGATTGCACCGGTGAGCTCAGCAACATCAAAAGACCCAGGAGACCATGGAAAACAACTATGGTGGATGACCAAAGAATTATTTCCCTGGTGAAGAAAACACCCTTCACAACAGTTGGCCAGATCAAGAACACTCTCCAGGAGGTAGGTGTATGTGTGTCAAAGTCAATAATCGAGAGAAGACTTCACCAGAGTGAATACAGAGGGTTCACCACAAGATGTAAACCATTGGTGAGCCTCAAAAACAGGAAGGCCAGATTAGAGTTTGCCAAACAACATCTAACAAAGCCTTCACAGTTCTGGAACAAGATTGTATGGATAGATGAGACCAAGATCAACTTGTACCAGAGTGATGGGAAGAGAAGAGTATGGAGAAGGAAAGGAACTGCTCATGATCCTAAGCATACCACCTCATCAGTGAAGCATGGTGGTGGTAGTGTCATGGCATGGGCATGTATGGCTGCCAATGGAACTGGTTCTCTTGTATTTATTAATGATGTGACTGCTGACAAAAGCAGCAGGATGAATTCTGAAGTGTTTCGGGCAATATTATCTGCTCACATTCAGCCAAATGCTGCAGAACTCACTGGACGGTGCTTCACAGTGCAGATGGACAATGACCCAAAGCATACTGCAAAAGCAACCAAAGAGTTTTTGAAGGGACAGAAGTGGAATGTTATGCAATGGCCAAGTCAATCACCTGACCTGAATCCCATTGAGCATGCATTTCACTTGCTGAAGACAAAACTGAAGGGAAAATGCCCCAAGAACAAGCAGGAACTGAAGATAGTTGCAGTAGAGGCCTGGCAAAGCATCACCGGGGGTGGGGGGGGGGAGGGAAAAAACAAAAACTGAATGTTGTAACAGAGGCTTTGTCTTGTGTGGAATATTGACAAGACAGATAAATTATAGACAGTGATTAAGGATTTGGAAATAGAAATTCCCCCTTTTCTTCCTTTAAATAATTTTGTTGCTTCTTGTTTTGATATTTGGTATTGTTCTGGTCATATTTAAAAATATATAGATTAAGTGTTATTAGTATTATTAATAAATATTGATTATTTAGTTTATTTATTTATTTATTTATTTATTTATTTATTTATTTATTTATTTATTTATTTATTTATTTATTTATTTATTTATTTATTTATTTATTTATTTATTTATTTAAATTTATATACCGCCCTTCTCCTAGTGGACTCAGGGCGGTGTACAGCCAAGAATAAAAAGCACTCCAATACAAAATTTAAAATATTAATAAAAGAATTAAATAATTTTGGCCCAATAAATTTAAAAACCCAATAGGCAATTAATAGGCAATTAAAATTTAAAACCCATAAAACTTTAAGCTTAAAAAAGAGAGGGGGGGGGTGAAGAAATCAGATTCAATGGAGAAATAGTTATAAACTTTTATAAATTCTTGTAAACTAAATATTTAAGAGTAGAAATACCTATTATATTAATTATATCCATATAATATAACTCAACTTACTATCAGTAATAACTAAGCAATTAATTTGTAACTGGATTGTAATTATATTGTACTGTTATCTTTATGTTGGGTTATTGATATATACTTGTAAATCTCTGATTAAGTAATTAAGGATAATACAACAGAAATAGAAATAGAAATTATAGTGTAATATATATAGATTATAAATAATAGATAAGCAAACTCAGTGACAACAGTGGATAGTAATTTGGGCAAAAATTTACAATATTCTGGGAGAACAAAGCAGAATCTTAAAAGAAATGACTACTATTACTACCAGAACCCTAAGAGCAGGGAAAAAGGCGGTATCAAATCCGACGGTGGTGATGGCCTCCCCATCAAACCAGAAAACAATAGATATGATGCTCCCAGCAGAAAAATCTAATACTAATTTATCGGTTCAAATGATGCAATCTACAGTGGTTACAATACAGGACATCATGATGAAACGGCAAGAAACAATGGTTAAAAATCATGGTGACCTGAAATTGGATATACAAACATTAGATACCAAAATGGATTCAATCCAACAGGCAATACAAAAAAATGAACAAAGAATTAAATCAACTGAAATCAAAACAGAACAAACTGAAAAAACTTAGAACAGGTAGACCAAAACCTAATGCTGGCAAATAAGGATTTGGAAAATTCCCTGATAGATCTTGAGATGGACCGAGCTGCTTTCTATTTGAGGTTTCAGAATGTAGCTGAAACAAAAGAAGAGAATTTAGGGGAGATAATGGTGGAACTGATTGCTGAAGCTCTGCAGAGAAACAAACGAGATTAGGAGCAAACTTGATGAAATATATCGAGTTCAAACTAACTATGCAAGATGTCATCACTTCCCAAGAGAGGTATATATTAGATATGCACGCAAAAAGATTTGGGAGGATGTATATAAAACTACAGAAGAAGAATATTCTATAAAGGGACAGAAATCATAACACTAAAACTGATTCCTATACTGATACGAGAACAAAGGAGCGATTATAGGTTCCTGGCATCATTACTGAATACAAAAAAAATCTATTTAGGTGGATCATCCCAGAAGGAATGATAATAACTTGGCAGGGGGGAAAAATTAAAATCGACAACTTGGACAAAGCCCAAGAATTATTCGATCAATTGACAGGGGTGGAATAAAGCTCAAACAGCAGAGAGCAATTGGAGATATTGGAAGGGGGTTGTGGGTCTGGTGGTCATGGTGGAGGGGACGGGGATAGAAATATGACCAGGGTGCAGGGGGGGGGGAAAGGATGGGCATTAGTACAGTAAGTGGGAGGAGCAGATATGACGGTCGCAGGGGGCCATATCATGTTTCGGTAGTGCGCACTTGCTGTCTGCGAGCGATTGCGCACTCCGGCCCCCAATGTGTTGCTCATTTCCTGGGTTGCTTAGAGTCTCGGGCCCCAGGTCTATGGCTGATGTTGTGTAATGCCAAGTCGGTGGTAAATAAAGCTCCCCTCATCCATGATCTTATTATGGAGGGGGGTGCTGACCTGGCAGGGATTACGGAGACCTGGTTGGGCCAGGAGGGAGGGGTTCATCTCGTGGAGATGTACCCACCAGGTTTTCGTGCATTCCATCATCTGAGGGCTCAGGGAAGGGGTGGGGGGTAGCGGTGATTATTAGGGAAAGTCTTTGTCTGAGGGAGGCCACTGTTCTTCAGATAGCCAGATGTGAGTCCCTTCTTGTAAAGTGGTCGTGGGGTACAGATGGGCCTGCTGACTACGTACCTGGCACGTGGCAGCGGCCCTGCCTGAGCAGCTCGACATTATAGCTGGGGTGGCGGTTGATACCCTCAGACTTATTGTTATGGGGGATTTTAACCTGCCATCCGCCGGTGAGATGTCGTAGGCAGCTTGGGAGTTCATGGCTTCCATGACGGCCATGGACCTGACCCAGTAGTTCAAGGCCCCACTCACATAGGGGGACACACTCTGGACTTGAGTTTTGTCTCTGGTCAGTGGTTGAATGATCTAGGAATAGGGGATCTAGACATTAAGCCCTTGTCATGGTCTGATCATTCTCTTCTTCACATGGACTTTCGAGCCGCTTCCCCCCACCAGAGGGAAATGGAACCGACCAAGTGGTTCCGTCCCAGGTGCCTGATGGACCCTGAGAGGTTCCTGACAGAGCTTGGGCCATTTCCTGAGACTCTGGCTTACGACTTGACTGAGGACCTGGTGGCCGCCTGGGACAGGGCAGCCGCTGGAGCCTTGGACCGTGTCATGCCTTTGCAGCCTCTGATCCGATGCCAATCCCAATGGGCTCCTTGGTTTTCCGAGGAGCTGAGAGAAATGAAGTGTCGGAAAAGACTCCTGGAGAGTGATTGGAGGACAAGCCGATCTGAATCCGACCAAACACTGGTGAGGTCTTATATCAAGACCTACCTAGTGGCGATAAAAGTGGCGAAATCTAGCTATTTTTCTGCTCTTATCGCATCTGCAGAGAACTGCCCAGCCACTCTGTTTAGGGTGACTCACTCCCTACTCCAGGTGGGGGTGCAGGAAGATCCCTTGCAGGATCGGGCTGAGGATTTTGTGCAATTCCTGCATGATAAAGTCACTCAGATTCGGGAAGGTCTGGACTCCGACTGGGTGAGTCCAGGGGAGGAGACAGGGGTAGGTCTTGAGAATATTATCTGGGAAGAGTGTGACTCCTGAATACGTGGACAAGATTCTGGGTAGGCTTAGCGCTGCCACGTTTATTGGACCCGTGTCCCTCCTGGTTGGTGCTGGCCTCCCGGGAGGTTACACGAGGTTGGCTCCAGGGAATTATAAATGCTTTGTTGAGTGAGGGTGTCTTTCCTGCCACCTTGAAAGAGGCAGTGGTGGAGCCCCTCCTCAAGAAGCCTTCCCTGGAGGGTGGGGCTGACTGCCATTTCCTCCTGACAGAGAAAGGATGTATCAGGTAAGACCAACGTCCATTCTCCTGATAGGAGGGAATTGGCAGTCAGGCTGGGGACATACCAAAGCCTCATGTCCTCCAGGGAGGGAGACCTCTGGCCCAGCAGCCATCAGGAGCAATGAACCGCCTGAAGAACTCGTCCTCCGAATGCTGCATCAACTGATGTGAAGGAGTCCACCTTATAGTGTTGTATGAATGGGCTAAGGCTGGTCCATGTGGAAGCTCTGCAGATCTCCTCCAGAGAAGCCTGGGTAGACCAAGCCGCAGAAGTGGCAGCACTCCTGGTTGAGTGAGTCGTGATGTGGCGTGGCGTGGCACGGGAATATTCAAATGGCGGTAGGCTATAGTGATCGTGGCCCTGAGCCACCGACCTAAGGTGGGGCCCGCCACGTGGGATCTGATGGCTGCAGGTTGGAAGATGATGAAGAGCGCCTCCGTCTTGCAGATAAGAGCCATCCGGGAGATATAAATCTTCAGGGCCTGGCGGACATCCAAGGTGTGCCAGGAGTGTTTCAATCGATGGGACGGCAGAAAATTTGGCAGAACGAGCTCCTGAGCTCGGTGGAAGGTAGAGTTCACCTTGGGGAGAAATGTGGGGTTGAGGCTGAGTACAACCCTGTCGCTATGAAAAATACAGAGAGAGACGCCAGCTCTGAAATGCGACGAGCTGAGGTGAACGCAACTAGGAATGATACTTTAAAGGACAGTAGATGGAGACACAGACAGACCTGAAGAAGGGGTTCGAACGGTGGCGCCATCAAGGCGTTGAGGACCTTGTTGAGGTTCCAGGTGGGGAATCAATGCACCAGGTTAGTGGCCCTTTGGAGGAAGTTGCGGATGATGGGATGCCTGGAGAGTGAGTTGGTGGACCCACCTGCCAGGACCGATGCGATAGCAGCCACCTGACGGTGAAGGGTGTTTGGTGCCAGGCCCTTCCCGAGACCCTCCTGGAGGAAGGTTAATATGTGAGCGATGGTGGCTGATGTGGGCAACACAGCGGCCCTAGAACACCATAAAGAGAAGGAGTGCCAAGTAGCTTCATAAATACGATTTGTCGAAGGATGGCAAGAAGCCTGAATGGTGGAAATTATGTCTCCCGGTAACCTGGCAGCAGTCAAGATGAGCCACTCAACCACCAAGCAGTCAAGCGAAAACACTTGGGATCCAGATGATGTAGTGCCCCTTGTGTCAGGACTATGTCGGAGTCTGATATGAGCCAATGTGGTGCTACAGACAGGGACACTAAATCCATGTACCACGGCCACCTGGGCCAGCGCGGGGCAAGAAGAATGAGTTCTGCTCGCTCGTCCAGCAGTTTTTGGATCACCGGAAGAGGGAGGAAGGCGTAAATTAGCCTAGGGGGCCACCGACTGCAGAGGGCATTTGTGGCTTCTGCTCTGGGGTCCAGGTACCTAGTGAAGTAACGTGGAACCTGATGGTTGGTTGGGGATGCAAAGAGGTCCAAGAAAGATGCTCTACTCCCCGTGATTCACAAGGTTCCAGCTGAGGGCGTCCGCCTGGATTTTTGCTGCACCCGAGATGTGGTCTGCTCTGTTGGAGGCTAGGTGTTTCTCGGCCCACAGACCCAGTTGGAGGGCTTCCATCATGAGGGATTTTGAGTGAGTGACCCCATTTTGTTGATGTGGGCTTTGGCGGAGATATTGTCTGTGAGAACCAGAATGTCCTTCCCCTCTACCAGTTCTGTGAAGTGGGCAAGGGCCAGGTGAACGGCCCCCAACTCTAGCAGGTTGATATTGAGGTGGCGTTCTCAAGCAGACCACTGACCTTGTGCTATGAGATGGTGGAGGTGGGTTCCCCATCCCGTGAGGCTGGCATCGGTGGTGAGCTGGAGCCGAGGAGGTTCTCTGTAACAGGTGCCCCGGGAGATGGCTTCCGTGGTCCACCACTGTAAAGACAAGAGCACAGGTTGCGGCAGTTGCAGTCGGGTGAGTGACATGTCGCATTTGGCCTTTTGGTGAGGAAGTAGGAGCCACTGTAGTTCCCTGCTGTGTAAGCGAGACCACAGGATAATGCCAAACGTTGACACCATCTTGCCCAATAGACGGGACAGTTTAAGAACCGTCACTGAACCAGTTGACAAACATTGGTTTGCCAGGGACCAGAGGCTATCTTGACAATTGGGGGAGAGGGAAACCATAGATAATTCCGTGTCGTTAAGAGTCCCCAAATGTAGAGTGCGGGGAGATGGCTTTTGGGCCAATTAATAGAAAAACTGTGACTTTGGAGAATGTAAAGAACAGTGGAGGTGTCAAGATGTGCTGTAGGGATCCGGAAGTTGGCGCGGATCCGGAAGTTGGCGTCACAGTGAGACATGCGGGGGTTTTCAGGGCTGCTGAAACGCCGCCGAGAAACTCTACTGCTGGACGGTCCAACCTGGACCACACAGTCTCGTTTTGACTGTGTTAGTGGAGGGCACATCCTGAAGCTCTCAGGGACATCGCTAAGTCCCTGATTGAGCCAGGAGAGCCCTTTTTCCAAAAGCAGAGCAGCAGCCATTAGGCTGCAGAGGCTGTGGCAACTTCAGGATGGAAGATCGGAATGACACTTTTTTTTCCTACTAAGACTACCCTCATTAGTGCATGGAACTGTGATGGATAGTTAATGAAGAGAAGCGGCAAACCTATTTTCGATTGATTTTATTTTTCCCAAATATATTTTAAAAGACTTGAAATTGCCTATTTGCCTTATTTCTGTTTTGGATAACTGGATTAAAAGCAGGAAAAACAGTATTGGGACACTTTTGAAATTTTTTGATCCGATGGATTTTGGTTTACAATATTTGCTGAGTTAATACATCTGGATTGGCTTTGCTTTCTTATTTTTGGATTGTTTAAAAGAAAGGTTTTTTTACTTTCCCCCCTTTTTTTCCCTTTCCCTTATAAGGATAGGAGAACTAGGGGAGGGGAGTGTGTAGTGCTGCCACCCACTGGAAGAGAAATTTTGTTGCAGAAGAAAGGAAACATTGCAGTCAAAACAAATGCAGAGACTGAAGAGTTACTGAATGTTGTTTACACAGGTGCTCTTCTATTTAAGTTTGTAAAGCCTGGGAATACACTGGAAGGCTCTGAAATCTTTTTTTCCCCGCTACTTTATTTTTTCCTTTTGCTGAGTAAATATTACAACTCCAGTGAGAAGTGTGGCTTGGAAAAAGGTAAAAGGGAAAATTACTCCCTTTAGGTTTTCTGGACATAAAGGATTTGAAGAATTAAACTTTCTGTTATTGCTTTTGTTTTTTTGTTTTTTTCTTTTTCATGGATCGTATACAAATTCTGGATTAAGGCATCCAAGAGCCTGAAAAATTATTGTTAATTTAAAAAAAAAATCTTATATATATATTTATTTTCTTTTTCTTTTTTCTTTTTACTTTGGCTTTTTATTTGAAGGAGCATCTCAATTTTTTGTCTCTTCCTATTTTGCCTTTTTTTTCCTTTGGATTAGGGTTTTTGGAAGAATCTGAAGAATTGAAGAAATTATTATTCCTCCTTTTTTCTACTGGTTTTTTTTTCTTACTTTCTTTTTCTCTCCCTTTTTTTCCTTTACCCTATCTTTTCAATTTTTTGGAATTTAAAGTGAATTTAGCCAACTCCAAAATGAGTAAAAAAGTAGCAACGGTGGGATCTGCAGCGACCACACCATCCTCATCACCATCTGGAGGCCAACGCTTTATCCAGACAATGTTGCAGCAAGAGAAAGAGACAACACAAATGATTCTACAAACACTTCAAAGAATGGAAAAACAACAAAGAATGGAACAGCAACAAAGAATGGAGCAACAGTTAATTAAAACAGATGAAAAGATGGTTAGCATACAACAAACAATGATGAAATATGAAGAAAGACTGGTTAAACTAAAGGAAAAAGATGGCCAAAAAGAAGAAAAAATGAAGGCCAATATCCCTGCTAAATGCAGATTATAAAATTTTTGCTATGATACTGGCAGAAAGACTTAAGAGATACTTGAATAATTTTATACACTCCGATCAAAATGTATTCTTACCTAAAAGACAAATTTGAGATAATACAAGAATAATTTTGGATACCCTAGAATATTATGAAGCTCATCCTGAAAAGCAGATGGCTTTGATATTCTTAGATGCACAAAAAGCTTTTGACAACGTCAATTGGCGATTTATGTTGTTACAGATGGAGGAGATGGGCTTCGGGAAAATATTTCTTCAAGCAATTGAAGCTATATATTCAAAACAAAAGGCTAAAGAAATGATAAATGGAGAATTGTCTGAATATATTGAAATAGAGAAAGGCACTAGACAAGGATGCCCATTGTCCCCTCTGTTGTTTATAATGACATTGGAAGTGCTAAACAGAAATATTAGAGAAGAAAAGGAGATAAAAGGTATGAAAATTCGACAAGAGGAATATTAATTACAAGCTTTTGCAGACAATTTGGTTTTTATTATGGAAGAACCCTTAACATCAATAAATAAATTGTTAGAAAGAATTGGAGAGTTCGGAGAGATGGCTGGCCTAAAAATTAATAAAAAAAGACAAAGATAATGACTAAAAATATGCTGAAAAAGCAAAAAGAATTGACGGAGATCTCAAGAATCCAGGTTACGAATAAAGTAAAATATCTGGGAATATAATTAACAGCAAGGTGTAGCTCTCTCAAAGAAGATAACTATATTAAGGTTAAGTGACAGATAGGACAAGATTTGGAAAAATGGGGAAATTTGCAACTATCTCCAATTGGGAGAATTGCAACCATTAAGATGAATATTTTGCCCAGAATTTTATATCTATTCCAAACGATTCCGATAAAGCTGGACAAAGAATTTTTTATAGATTTAAATAAAATGATACTGAAATACATTTGGCAGGGGAAAAAGGCAAGAATAAAAATGAAGTTGCTACAAGATGCTAAAATGAGGGGTGGATTTGGCTTACCCAATTTTGAAATTTATTACCAAGCAACTAGCCTAATGTGGATTAAAGAATGGATATTACTAGGAAATACTAGATTGTTAAATTTTGAGGGACATGATCTGTTGGGATGACATGCCTATTTGTGGTATAAAGGAACTAAAATACAGGGGTATTTTAGAAGACATAAAATACGTGAAGCCTTATGTTGAACTGGGAGAAGATTAAAAAAGAACACTATTTGAAAATACCACTCTGGGTATCTACAATTGAAGCATTTTCGTATTCAGTGGCATTTAAAGGGAAACAAATCATAAGATATAAGGAACTACTGGATGAAAAGGGTGAACTTAAAGCAAGATATAGAAGGTCAAGGGTACAAGATGGTTTGGTTTATATATATGCAAATACTTTCTAGATATCGATAAGATCTTAAACAAGAAGGGTTTTATAATGTATTGACTAATTTGGAAAAGATTTTGATGGGTTCTGATGATGTAATTAAAAAGCTATATGGTTATTTGCTAGAAATTAAATTGGAGGAAGAACAAGTTAAAGAATCAATGATAGCATGGGGGAAGAATTTTAGTTATGGTATTGATTTAGAGAAATGGCAAAAATTGTGGTCACTTAACTATAAAATGACAATGTCTACAGCATATAAGGAGAATTTGTATAAGATGTTTTACAGGTGGCATCTACCCCCATCGAGGATAGCCAGAATGTTCCAGAATAAATCGGAGAAATGTTGGAAATGTCACCAGACCCCAGGATCTTACTACCACATGTGGTGGACATGCGTAGAAGCAAGTAGATATTGGACCAAGATACACACATGGTTGGAAAAAATGAGAAAGAGACAATTGATTTTAAATCAGAGATCATTTTTATTAGGGATCATACCAGAGATATATAATACAGAAGTGCAATCTAATTTAGATTTACAATCTAATTGTAAATCTCTTGACAGCAGCCAGGATTGTATTTGCTAAAAACTGGAAAGGAGAAAAGTTACCTAATGCGCCGGGGATGCCCACTGCGTGGCAAGATTCAAGTCCAGGGAGGTTGCCCAAAGAGTTGTAAGATGTGTCGGGCACCCCCCCGAAGACCTCTGGAACGTCGCCAGGCTCTTTTATGGGGCTGGTGATATCGGCGCAGTGGTGAGCTGTTTAGCGACCCACCCCCCCGGCAATCCTCCCCCCTTGAAGCTGGAGCGGGGGGGGGGCAACGAAACAGCAAGGGACAATAAGACCGGGTGGTGAGGGCGACGGCAGTGGCAGATGTCTGCGGGTTAAAGCTCCTGGTGAAGTGGGGCCATGGTGTGCAGGTGGGCTTGCTGATCACGTATCTGGCTCCCTGCCACGTGACACCGGCCCTGCCCAAGCTTCTCAACGTTATTGCTGGGGTGGCGGTTGACACCCCCAGGCTTTTGGTCATGGGGGATTTCAACCTGCCATCTGTCGGTGAGGCGTCTGGGTTGGCTCGGGAGTTTATGGCTTCCATGACAGCCATGGACCTGACAGAACTAATTCTTGGCCCTACTCACGCAGGAGGACACACTCTAGACTTGGTTTTTGTCTCTGGTCAGTGGTTGAATGGCCTAGATGTTGGGGATATAGTCATTGAACCCCTGTCATGGTCGAACCATTCTCTCCTGAGGCTAGACTTTCTGACTGCCGAACCCTGCCGCAGGGAGGCGGAACCGATTAGGTGGTTCCACCCCAGGCGCCTGATGGATCCCGATAGGTTCCAGAGGGAGCTTGGGCCAGTGCCCGAAACTGTCTCATGATTCAGCCAAGGACCTGGTGGCCGCCTGGGATAGGATGGTTGCCAACGCCCTGGACCGAGTCGTGCCTTTGCGGCCTCTGACCCGGCGCTGAATCTGCCTGGCTCCTTGGTTTTCTGAGGAGTTGAGGGAGATGAAGCGCCAGAAAAGACGCCTAGAGAGTGGTTGGAGGGTGAGTCGATCTGAATCCGACCAAACAATAGTTAGGTCCCGTGTTAGGACCTATTTGGTGGCGATAAAAGCGGCAAAGTGTAATTACTTTTCCACTCTTATTGCATCGGCAGATAATCGCCCAGCTGCCTTGTTCAGAGTGACCCGCTCCCTCCTACATCAGGGAGCGCGGGAGGACCTCTTGCAAGGGTGGGCTGAGGATTTTGCACAGTATCTGCACAATAAAGTCGCTCAGATTCAGGAAGGCTTGGACTCTGACTGGGTAGATTCCGGCGAGGTGACTGAGGCCGGTATTGAGAATGTTATCTGGGATGAGTTCGATCCTGTGACTTCTGAGGACGTGGGCAGGATTCTGGGGAGACTAAACACAACCACATGTTTATTGGACCCGTGTCCTTCCTGGTTGGTACTGGCCACTCGGGAAGTTACACGAGGCTGACTCCAGAGGATTATAAATGCTACTTTGAGTGAGGGTTTCTTGCCTGCTGCCTTGAAAGAGGTGGTGGTGAGGCCCCTCCTCAAGAAGCCTTCTCTGGACCCAGCTGTTTTGCAAATTTTCATCCTGTCTCCAACCTTCGCTTCATTGCGAAGGTTGTTGAGAGTGTGGTTGTGCGACAGCTCCCACAGTACCTGGATGAAACCGTCTATCTAGATCCATGCCAGTCCGGCTTCAGACCTGGGTACAGCACGGAGACGGCATTGGTCACATTGGTGGATGATCTCTGGAGGGCTCAGGACAGGGGTTGCTCCTCTGTCCTGGTCCTGTTAGATCTCTCAGCGGCTTTTGATACCATCGACCATGGTATCATGCTGCGTCGGTTGGAGGGTTTGGGGGTGGGAGGCACTGTGTTGCGCTGGTTCTCCTCCTATCTCTCCGACCAGTCGCAGTCTGTGTTGGCAGGGGGGCAGAGGTCGACCTTGGGGTGCCTCGTTTGCGGGGTGCCACAAGGGTCGGTCCTCTCGCCGCTCCTGTTCAACATTTATGTGAAGCCGCTGGGCGAGATCATCCGTGGTTTTGGGGTGAGTTGCCAACTGTACGCTGATGATACTCGGCTATACATCTCCATCCCTGACCACCCCAATGATGCCCTCGAAGTGATGTCCCAGTGCCTTGAAGCCATGCAGGTCTAGATGGGGAGGAACAGGCTTCATCTCAACCCTTCCAAGACTGAGTGGCTGTGGATGCCGGCGTCCCGGTATAGCCAGCTGGTGCCATCGCTGGCTATTGGGGATGAGTCACTGGCCCCCTCAGAGGGGGCTCACAACTTGGGTGTCCTCCTGGACTCACGGCTGTCTTTGGAAGGGCATATGGCAGCCATGGCCAGGGGGGCCTTCTATCAGGTTCGCCTGATGCACCAGTTGTGCCCCTTTCTGGATCGGGACTCCTTATGCACAGTCACCCATACACTCGTCACATCTTGCCTGGACTACTGTAACGGTCTCTACATGGGGCTCCCCTTGGGGTGCATCTGGAGGCTCCAACTGGTCCAGAATGAGGCTGCGCGGGTGATTATGGGAGCGACAAGGCACTCCCATGTGACACCTCTCCTGCGCGAGCTGCACTGGCTTCTGGTGGTCTTCCGGGTGCGTTTCAAGGTGTTGGTTCTCACCTTTAAAGCGCTCTATGGCATAGGGCCGGGGTATCTGTGAAACCGCCTGCTGCTACCGATAACCTCCCACCGGCCAGTACGCTCACACAGAGGGGGCCTCCTCAGGGTGCCATCAGCCAAGCAATGTCGGCTGGCAGCCCCCAGGAGGAGAGCCTTCTCTGTGGGGGCACCCACCCTGTGGAATGAGCTACTTCCTGAAATTCTATTGATCCCGGACCTCCGCGCTTTCCGAAAGGCCCTTAAGACTTACTTATTTCAACAAGCCGGCCTAGCTTGATTGGTTTAATGGGGTTTTTTAAATTTTGATATTATCAATTTTTGGGTTTTAAATTGGGTATTTTAATTTGTAGATTTGAGATTTTTATACTGAAACGCCGATGATTTAATTTATTTTAAACTTCTTAAATGTTTGTACTATATGTGTTTTAATTTGGCTGTTCACCGCCCTGAGTCCCCCCGGGGAGAAGGGCAGTATATAAGTTGAAATAATAAATAAATAAATATTAGAATACAGGACGAAAAATATTTGATAAATTCTAAATTAGGTGTACAATTTATAGCTTCAAATTCAGAAAAAAAGAATGGTGTTGTAATTTACATAAATAAAAGACTGTCAGCTAAAATTATAGAAGCAGATGATTGCGGAAGATATATAGCAATTGAATTAAACACACAAAATGGTCCAATTTTGGTGGTTGGCATTTATGCTCCCAACCAGCAACAAGAAAGCTTTTATAAATTATTATACTCTAAAATATTGCAATGGGATTATAGATCTATCTTACTTATGAGAGATTGGAACGGAGTAATAGATCTCTAAAAAGATAAAAAGAGCTTGGCAAAGTCATGTGCTAAACTACCACAATTTTTTTTTTGATATGAAAGAAGATTTGGAGTTGAAAGATATATGGAGAATGCACAACCCAAAAGAACTGGATTTTACTTTTTTTTCAGATAGACACAGATCCTTCTCCAGGATTGATTTCATCTTAATTACAGCTGATTTACTTTTAAAAACAAAGAAAACAAAGATATTTCCGAGGACTCTAACTGAGCATAGTCCGGTATGGATAGAAATGGAAATGGGAAAGCACGAGAGAAGATCATGGAGAGTAAATGAAAATTTGTTCAGATATGAAAAGAATGTAAGTGAACTTAAAAAACAAATGAAAGAATTTTTTGAAATGAATTTGAATACGGTTACCCCTACTGAAATTGTTTGGGATGCGAGTAAGGCGTATATGTGGGGGGTACTGATTTATATGAATTCTAAACATAAATCAAATCAACAAAGGAAAAGATTAGAAATGGAAGAAGAGATAAAGAAAAAAGAACAATTACTTATAAAAAATCCGACAGATAAAAAGAAATTATAAAACTTATGAAAGACCAATTTCAAATGCTTATAGCGGAACAAGCAGCAACCAATCTACAATTTGCAAAATATAATACATTTAGTAATGCTAATAAACCGGGCAGGTGGCTGGCTTACACACTGAGGAAACAGCAGAGCTCTTGTGTTATTGGTAGTATTGAGCATGGAGGGAAGGAAGTTTTTCAGCAAAGTCTAATTAAAGAAGCCTTCTTAGATTATTATACTAAACCATACGCCAAAGATCATATACAGAATGAACTTATAGACAAATATTTAGAAGATATGAGAGTCACAAAAATCTCTAGGGAGCAAAAGGAAAGAATGAATCAACCAATAACAGCCGAAGAGATTATTTTTGCAATTAAAGAATTGAAAACAGCCAAAGCTCCAGGGACGGATGGCTTAATAGCAGTGTATTATAAAACTTTACAAGCAGAAATGACTGAACATCTTAAAGACTTATTTTATAGCATACAAAATGGGGATAAAATACCCCCTTCATGGAAAGCAGCCTTTATTTCATTGATACCCTAAGAGGAAGGTTCTACAAAACCGGAAAATTTCAGACCAATATCTCTCCTGAATACAGATTATAAAATTTCTCTGCAGTGCTGGTGTTTTTGGATGCGGAAAAGGCCTTTGATCGAGTCAATTGGAACTTTCTATTAAAAGACTTTAACAAAAATGGACTTTGGGGACCAGTTTGTTCAGGCGGTTTCAGCAATTTACCAAGAGCAAACAGCACAAATTATCATTAATGGAAGTCTAACTACAAACTTTAGTATAGAAAAAGGAACAAGACAAGTTTGACCATTATCCCCATTGCTGTTTATTTTAACTTTAGAAGTCTTGTTGAACACAATACGGGATTCGAGTACTCTGAATGGAATAGCTATAAGGCAAGAGGACTACAGAACAAGGGCATTTGCAGATGATCTGGTTGTTACCTTAACACGGCCGATGGAATCAATAATCCAGATGAAAGATATTATAGAAGAATATGGTATGGTATCAGGATTTAGATTGAATCAGAAAAAAACCCAAGATGATAGTTAAAAATATGTTAGAAGGTCAAAAGAAGGAACTCGAAAGGAAGGCAGGCTTTGAAATAGTAGCAAAGGTGAAATATCTAGGAGTTCAAGTTGCAGCCTTAAACATAAAACTTTTTCAAAATTATTATGAAGTGTTGTGGTGAAAGGTGCAAAAAGACATGGAAACTTGGAAAAAGCTGCAGCTATCTTTACTTGGAAGAATAGCAGCAGTTAAGATGAATATTCTACCTAGATTTTTATTTTTGTTTCAAATGATTCCGGTGCTTAAAAGTGACAAACATCTGATGGAATGGCAAAAAGGAGTGAATAAGTTTATTTGGAATGAGAAAAAGCCAAGAGTTAAACTGACAATCATGCAAGATGTTCGTGAAAGGGAACTTCAAACTTCAAACAGAATCTGATATGCCCAATGCATATTAAGAGGGTTTATAATATTTTGTTAGAAAGAGATTCTGAAAATGAACTGGTTAAAGACTGTACGATAAAATGGGCGCAAAACTTTGCAGAAGCAGTTATGATGGAAACATGGGAAAAAATATGGGTTCAGAATGTTAAATTTACACAGTCACAGAATTTGAGGGAAAATTTTTATAAAATGTTTTATAGGTGGCATTTAGATCCTAAGAAACTGTTGTGCATATATCCTAATGTTCAGCCAAAATGTTGGAGATGTGATTGCTTAGATGCTACATATTACCATGTATGGTGGACTTGCAAGAAAGTGAAGGTTTTTTGGATTAAAATTTGGTGGGTTATGCAAAACGTCCTGAAGAAAAAACTCCAATTTTCTCCTCAATTGTTCTTACTGGGTATAGTTAAGGATTTTTCAATGACTGAAACAAAACTGATATTATATATGGTTACAGCAGCTAGGTTACTGATTGGTCAATATTGGAAAAAAGATGTTTTGCCTACTATTGAAGAATGGACTTTGAAGGTGGCCAGTTTTGTAGAAATGGCAAAGATATCAGCATATTTAAAAGACCGGACTCAAGAAACCTTTGTGTGGGAATGGAAGAAATGGATAGATTATGTGCAGAATAAATATCAAACAAGGAAGTATCAGATAGCTTTTAGCTGATTGTTATGTAGAAATTTATAGTATAGACAGGGGGCAGATTAGTTGGGGGGAATTGCATGATATGATATGATTTGGATTTCACCTTGGGAAGTCAAGGGGGGAGGGGAGGATTAGGGTGGGTTAGGGAGGGTAAGGGGGGTGGAAAAGTGGGAAAATTTGTATTTGTAAAACTTTTTCAATAATAAAAAAAAAAAGAATGGAGAAAAGGGATTGCATCTTGAACCAGTGATAAATTATATACCGGTTCAAGGCTTTGATGTCTAATATGGCCTTCCATCTGCCCAAAGACTTCTTCATGACAAATAGGTGGGAGTAGAACCCCTGACCCTGTTGCAGATGGGGAACTACCTGAATGGCCTCAATTTGAAGTAGGTGCTCAATAGCAGCGGAGAAGGTCTAGTTTGGACTTGTCGTGAGATACCGGGCATTGGAGAAAAACAGGTGGAGGAAGGGAATGGAATTCTAAAGAGAGCCCTGAGGTGACCGTACGCAAGACCCAGGATGATGGATGACCTCCACTGAGAAGAAAAGAGGGTAAGTTGACCACCAATGGGACAGCCTGAGGGGTCCCTATCTGGACTGTCTGGAGAAATGCCCCCTGCCCCCGCAGGAGGAACGCTTGGCTGGAAACCTAGTCCCATGTCTGACCTGAGAGTCCTGGTGAGATCTGGACATTGAAAACGAGGCTGGAAGGAAGCCGAGTCGGAGGCTTGAAAGGACTGGTACTGTGGAGCTGTCGAATAGCGAGAGTCCCCCATCTAGTAGCTGGGGGAAGCACCTTGCGTCTATCCCTCGTTTCGACGAGAGGTGAGAGGCTGGCTCCAAAGCTCCAAAGCTGGACCAAAGAGATTGCCGACAGAATATGGCACGGAAGCAAGTTGCCATTTACTCTTCATGTCCGCCTGCCACTTACGAAGCCACAAGAGGTGGCAGGAGGCGACGGTGGAGCCAAGTGATTTTGCTGTTGGTGTTGAGAGTTGCATTGGCTGAATATTCCAGCGCAGCCAAGATTTTGTTTAAGTCCTGATGGGATCTGGTGTTGGAGAGAGGGATGTGACTCTGGAGTTGTTTGAGCCAGAGTAGGGCAGCTCTATTGAAGAATGAAGCCAATGTTAAAGCTTTGATTGACCAGACTGCCGCCAGGTGCTGCTTGAGTAGCGTCTTTTCAGCTCGCTTGTCCTCTGGTGGAGCAAATCCTCAGCTGGGCCTGTGGGATGTGGTACGTTGGTGAGGGCCACAATGGGAGGATCCACTGTGGGGGGTTGGAGAAGATCCAAGAGAGCAGCAGCCGAGTTATATAGATGCTTGTCTAATCCGTTGGGACTGGGCCCCACCCCTGGAAAGGACCACTGACGCTGGATCAGATCTGTAAATAGTTTGGGAGCTGGTAGTCTCCGGATCGATGGTAGGTTCAGTGAACATGGCCATTGCTGGGTTGCTACACGAGGTGGCCGCCGCGGTGGAAGGTGGTTCTTCCAAGCAGGTGGTGGTAATAGCTTTGAACAGGAGACTGGAACATCTGCGGCCTAAAAAGACATACAAACAATGGCTGGTCTGAATTTAAGCCTTCATCATCCGATAAGGCCGATTTGGGAAATTCATCTGCCTCAGAAACCGAAGCCTGATCAGCTGAGGTGGGGGATTCAACGTGATCTTGTTCCGAAAGAGAATCCTCCAGATCCCTGGACTAGACCTGAGGAGGTTAGAGTGCCTGGTTGAAGGCATTGAGCCAGGCTTTGTCTGATAGCTCTAGAAATAATGGCCTCTAATGAATCCACCATGACAGGAGGAGGGGCCTGTGTTGGTGGATCTGAGGCCAGGATCTCCGCAGACCTCTGTCCAGAGGTCGAGGGGCCCGATTCAGGCAGCGTTTGAAAAAGCAGCTGGCTTTCTGAAGCTAGAACCGAGGAAACATCTGCCGAAATGTCAGGGAATAAGTCCCTCACTGATCTTGCTGAGGCTGTGGCAGGATTGCCTCCGCTTGATGGAGGTCTGGATCTGGGCCCAGGATTGTTGGGAACCGCCTAGGCCTGAGCCTTAAGAAAGGCTTTTTCAATGGCCCTGTGCCTCCTTTGTTCCTCCTTAGAGGAGGAGGAGAGGGTGGTAGTAGAGGTGATCTTCTTCCCCTTGGCCTTATTTAGAGGGGGAGGCAAGGCAGACGAGCCCTCTAATGAGTCACTAGGACCCATCTCACTGAGTGAGGTGTGATTCCAGTAAGTCGCTAGCCGTCCGGCTATTAGCGCGACCGGTGCCTTCAGGCGAGCCGCCGCTCAAGCTGAGGCGGGCTGCTGGGCAAAGGTGTTTGAAGCGTAGCCGAGCTCACCCAATCACCTGGGGAGCTGTAAGGGACAGGCGGTGGAAGCCTGTTCAAGGTAACTGCCAGCCGACAGAAACAAAGCCAATTCTCGGCTGAAAGAAGGAAATCTTGCACACCATGATCTAGTCTGTAGATGAGGAATATGTGGAAGGCTGGAAGATAAGTCTGTCCAGCATAGACCAAGTTGAACAACTAGAGAAGGCCAAGAGGGTAGAGCTATTTAGATTGGCGACTCGGTCCTATGCAATACAGATGGAGCATCTCCCCAGCCTGACTGCCTTTTCCCTCCTATCAGAAATTACAAAACTATTTGAGATTTAAAAAAAAAAAAAAAGGAGTTCGCCAGGGATGCCCATTATCACCTTTGCTTTTTATTTTGACATTGGAGTCATTTTTGAAAAAAATTAGGACAAACACAGAGATTAAGGGGACCAAAATTAAGAGAGAAGAATATAAATTAAAAGCATTTGCAGATGATTTGGTGTTTTTCATTGAGGATCCAAAAGAGCCAGGCCCAATATTAATAAAGGAGATAGAAAAATATGGAGAAATATCTGGCCTTAAAAATCAACAAGACAAAAACAAAAATGATAGTAAAAAATGACAGAACAACAAGAAAAAGAATTAGAAGGGAAATTGGGATTACAAAGCGCTAAAAAAATTAAATATTTAGGAATATGGTTGACGGTGAGGTGATCCTCAATAAAAGAGGATAATTATACAAAACTTATACAGCAAATAAAATTGGATTTTGAAAGATGGGGTTCATTACAAATATCTATGTTGGGCCGAATCATAGCCATCAAAATTAATGTTCTGCCAAAACGTATAACTTTTCCAGACCATACCCATATAATTAGATAGGAAATTATTTATAGAACTGAATCAAATTACACTGAAATTTATATTTATTTATTTATAAAACTAACAGACCTCCAAGATAGCAGAAGCAGAGGTGGTCTAGGGCTCCCAGATTGGCGACTCTATTATAAAGCAGCAATTTTAACCTGGATTAAGGAGTGGACAAATTTAAGAAATAAAAGATTACTTATATTGGAAGGGCATGATTTACAAAAAGGGTGGCATACCTTTCTATGGGATAAAGAAAATAAATCCCATTCATATTTTTTTCATCACAAAATACGAGAGGCTTTAATGCCAATTTGCCAAGAAATTAAAAAAAATGTATTATATGAAAATACCTGGGTGAGTGTCGGCAATGGAGGCAATGATACACCCAAATGCTATGAATATGAACAAAATGGTCAAATATTACAAAATTTTAGACCCACAGGGAAATATTAAAAAAAAGACAAGATCTGAAGAAACAAGGAATTATTGATTGGTGGCCATATTTACAAATAAAATCGCAGTATTCAAAAGACAAAGAGGATTACGGCATTGAACTGGTTCCACAATATTTAGATAAACTACTGATTGGCCCAGATGACCAATTAATAACCAAATGGTATAAATTTTTTTGGAATTTGATAAAGCAGAGGAAATAGTGAAGGGAACGATGTTAGCATGGGCAAAAAATGTAGGGCATAATATTGAATTAGAGAAATGAAAAATAATTTGGAACAAAAAT
This sequence comes from Masticophis lateralis, assembly GCA_030761175.1. Taxonomy (NCBI): domain Eukaryota; kingdom Metazoa; phylum Chordata; class Lepidosauria; order Squamata; family Colubridae; genus Masticophis; species Masticophis lateralis. Next base: position 74,497,646 of record JAUDYJ010000004.1, on the reverse strand, counting down.
TATAAATTAACAAGATAGGTAAAATATAAGGAAAACTAATATAAAATGTTTTACCACTGGCATTTGGCTCCCTCAAGATTGGCAAAAATATCTCCAAATTTGGCTCCAAATTGCTGGAAATGTGGACAGAAACAGGGTATCTTCTACCACTGATGGTGGCTGTGTCCAGAATCAAAAAAATACTGGAAAAAAAATAAAAAATTGGTTGCAAGAAAAAACAGGTGTTCAATTAGAATTTGTACTAGAACTATACCTACTGGGAATAAGAAGATAAAACATATGATTTTACATATAACGACAGCATTGAGATTGACTTTTACGCAATGTTGGAAAAATGTGAAGACGCCCTTCGAAGATCAAATATTAAAAAAAAATTACGATTGCGCTGAAATGGACAAACTAACATTGGAACTGAAAGAAATGACAGACTCAGAGTACTATGTATCATGGGAGAAATGGTACAAATGGATTAAAAAGAAAAAGATGAAACAAGCTCAGACTTAACAAAATTTGATGAAGTAAAATATATAGACTATAAGTATTTTATAGGGATAAATTTTGCAAATGGACACAATTCTGCATAAAAAAATTGGGATTTTTTTCGTTTTCTTTTTCTCTTTTTTTCTTTTTTTCCTCTCTTCTCTTCCCTTCCCTTCCCTTTTTTTCTTTTTTTTCTCTCTCTCTTTCTGACTTTCTTTTTTTGTATCTCTTGTACTCTTTTTTCTGTTTTTGCTTGAATTTTTGTATGTTCATATTTGGTCTCGTGTTTATTGGAAAATTTAAAAAAATAAACATAAATATTTAAGGACCATTTTCGAAAAATTAAGTTATATAATTTTACTCTGATTGTTTTAAAAATTGGACTTTATTTTGTAAGTTTTAGCATTTTCAATTTGGTTTTTAATTTTTTTCCTTTTGAAATCAATAAGAAAACAGTATTTTGAAAGCATGAGACATAAATCAATAAGTACGTTCTTGTGGTGATACTGTTAAGAATCAGAAGCTTACTTTCTCTACTGGAAGTCCTATGAACTATCTGAATCTTAGTTCTAAAACAGACAAATAGAAGCTTGCACTGTAGAGTCTAGTTCAAATATGAATTCAGTAATATGTAAAACATGTATTTGTAGGAGATGACCAGGCTGAGCCTGAGGGAAGGGTCAGCCTGGTTATCTCCTATAGTATTTACAGAATATCCCACGCTGCATGTGATGGTTGAGAATATGGAATACTCATAGGTAGACAGAAATTTGTCTGGCGAAGTAGTTTTGTTGGTACCACTTCAGTTCAAGTTGGGACAACCCAATTCCTCCTTCCTCCTAGTGGATTGCCAGGAATCAGGCTGTCCAAACGAGCAAAGTCCCATCCATGCAAATGCAGGATCCAAGCAGCAGGCAAAACCACATCCTCAGTAAGCAGAAAAACCATCCTCCACTGAACTGGTCCTTGGTGTCCAAATATTGGGGGGGGGGGGGGATTGCGCATGCATGCACTGTATTATGAAATTTCAAGATGAGATTTTAAGATCAATTTGACATTCAAGAAATGATCTATATCAGTGGTTCCCAACATGGGACCCACATCCCACAAGGGGCAATTTGATTTTAAATGGGGGCAATTTGAAAACGGACGTTGTCTTACTTGAACGTCCATTTTCTGGGTGCTGCGGATACACTCCATAGCTGGGTTACTTCCTCACGTTTGACAGCAACTGAATGAAACATTTCAAATGAATTCAACTGTCTCTCCATGCTCTGGGCACGCCCCCTTGTCCCATGATTCCCCAGACTTGAAACGAAGGCGCAGCACAGCAAATGTGGAACCAACCGGGTAACGAAGAACAGGAACGAAACCAACAAAGCCTGAAACCACAGGAACAGAGCAGGAAGCCCCAACAGAAAAGGGAGGGAATGGAGTGTATCTGCAGCACCCAGAAAATGGACATTCAGGTATGACAACGTCCGTTTTCCAGTGCGCTGCGTCTACACTCCATAGCTGGGACATACCCTTAAACCCCAGGGGCAGGAGGCTGACTGCTCCCTGCGGCTGAGTCCGAAAGGACGCTTTGCAAGATCCGCCGCCTAAACACCTCCGCCTAGGCATAAGCGTCAAACCTATAGTGGTGGATGAAAGGAAACAAGGTAGTCTACCTGGCAGCCCGACAGATGTCTGACACTGATGCCTGAGTCGCCCACACCACCGATGTTGTCGCACTTCGGGTGGAATGAGGCAAGGTCCTGCCCAGAAGAGGCCACGCCTGAAGTTCGTAGGCAGACAAGATACAGGCCTTGATCCAGTGTCCCACCATGGACAAGGAAATCTTCTGTCCCATAAAGGCCGGGTGAAAAGAGATGAGAAGGGCCTCTGTCTTCCTAAAGAAAGCAGTTCTGTGAAAATAAAGACGCAGGCATGGCAGACGTCAGAGTGTGCCAGAGAACTTCCCAGTGATGTCTAGGAGAAGGGCAGAAGTCCGGCAGGACTATCTCCTGGGAGCAGTGAAACCACGAGTTTACATTGGGTGTGAATGCCAGATCAAGTCTAGGTACCACCATGTTAGCATGAAAAATGCATAGATCTTTCCTGATGGATAAAGCAGAAAGTTCCAAGATCCTCCGGGCTGAAGTAATGGCCAGGAGGAAGGCCACCTTGAATGAGAGAAACTTAAGCGAAACAGAACCCAGAGGTTCAAACGGTGGTGCAGTGAGCGCTTGCAACACAAGTGAAAGATCCCAAGAGAGGTACCGGTGCACTGTGGGAGGACGCAAATTAGTGATGCCATGCAGAAACCCCCATACCCAGGGTGAAGAGACAATTATTGATAAGGTGGACAGGAAAGGATCGTGGATAGAGCTGCAGCCTGGTGCCGCAAGGTGGCTGGAACCAACCCTTTGTCCAAACCTGACTGAAGAAAGTTGAGAATATCCTGGATGGCCGCCGAAGTCGGATCTACATGGTGACTGGAGCACCAGAGACAAAGGGCCCTCCCAGACGCCTCATAAAGCCTAGTCATGGATGGCCTCCAAGATGCCTGGTTTGTGCCGATTACCTTGTCTGAAAGCCAATCCTTCTTCAGGATGACTTGTTCAAATGCCAGACGGCCAGCTGGAGCCACTGAGGCTCTGGATGACAGATGGCCTCCTGGCACAGGGAGATCCGGTGTGTGTGGGGGTTCACCCATGGGCTCTCAACAGAAAACTCCATGAGATCGGCAAACTACAGACGGTGTGGTCAGTTGGGGGCCACCAACAGCTCCGCCCCGTCTGTGACCATCTTCCGGACAACCTGTTGAATCAGCAGGATCGGAGGAAATGCGTATGAGAGGCTGGTCGGCCAGCGACACTTCAGGGCAACCATGTTCTCCACCAGTGGACTCGGGTAATGGGTTATGTACCGAGGAAGCTGGGTGTTGGCGGGACTCGCGAACAGGTTGATGACCGGGGTCCCGAAGCAGACCGACAGTTCTTGAAGTAACTGAAAGTGCAGTTGCCATTCAGCAGGGTCGATCAGCTCCCTGCTGAGCCAGTCCGCCCGAACATTGGCTACTCCAGAAATATGGTCCCCCTGTATCAATAGAAGGTGGCGTTCCGCCCAGCTGAAAATCTTCTCCGACTCAAGCATCAGGGAGTGAGACCTCGTGCCCCCTTCCCAATTCACATGTGCTTTGGCCGAGGTGTTGTCCATGAGGACCAGGATGTGACACCCCTGCATGATGGGTTGGAAGTGAAGCAGAGTGAGGCGAATCACCTGGAGCTCTAGAAGGTTGACGCTGTAGAGCTTCTCCAATGGTGACCACAGTCCCTGAGCTACCTGGTTGACAAGGTGGGCACCCCAGCCCTGGAGACTGGTGTCAGTGGTCAGCACGATTCGGTCGAGTTCCAGGAAGTGACAGCCCTGCAGAATGTCTGGCGACTGCCACCATCAAAGAGGAAGACAGACCTGAAGGGGCACAAATACCTTATTGTGTTGGAACAGCCCCTCCTCTGAAAGGGGAGGAGTCATTGTAACGGGTGTGAGTGTCTGCATGCCCAAGGAACAATGTGGAAGCATTGCCGAGCTTGACACCAGCTTCCCGAGCAGTTGAGATAGTCAGCAGGGGAACAGACCTCTGAGCCAGGACCCGGTTGACTAAGTCTCTGATGCTCAGAACCCTGTCCAGAGACAAATATACCTGATCTTTGGAGGAGTCTATTACGGATCCTAGATGAAGAATGGATGTGGATGGGATAAGATGGCTCTTGTCCAAGTTTATTGAAAAGCTGTGCTTCTGAAAGGCCGAGAGCACCAGCTCCATGTCGCGTGTGGCTTGATCCCGGGAGGAAAGCAACAGGATGTTGAGGTAACGCAAGACTCTCACCAGGGCAGACTTGAGGGTGGTTGCTACCACTGCCACTAGCTTGGTGAAAGTCCTAGGCGCTGAGGAAAGCCCGAATGGCATGGCACAGTATTGGTAATGCCTGCCTGCATACTCAAATCTCAGGAACTGGCGATGAGAGGGATGAACTGGCACATGGAGGTAGACCTTGTGAAGGTCCACGGACTGCATGAGGTCCCCCTGCCACACGGACGAGAGGATCGACTGAAGAGAGTGCATTTTGAATCAGCGGTAACGTACCGCCAGATTTAGGTGTTTCAGGTTGAGAATCCCCCTGTAGCCTCCGCAGCTCTTGGGCACCAGAAAAAGGATCGAGTAGAACCCAGTCCCAAGGTGGTCCTTGGGAACAAGCTCTATCGCATTGATGTCCAGAAGATGCGTGATTTCTGTTGACATAAGATGCCGCAGCTCAGAAGAATGAGATACCGGGCACCTGATGAAATGACTCGGGGGTTGGCCAGTGAATTCAATAGAGAGGCCTTGGGAGATTGTGCAACACACCCAGGCATCTGACGTTGACAAGTCCCACTGGCGGTGAAAGGTTTACTGGACCCTGCACCAGCGAGTCATTTGCCCCACGGAAGAACTTGGAGCCAGAGCCACGGAACGGGCGTTTCGAAGCGTGTTGTGTTCTGCCTCTGTCACGGAAGTATTGTCTGTCCAAAAAACGGTCAGCAGTCTGGAATGACTGACAGTAAGTAGAGGAACCCTCGGGCCTGGAGAAGGTCCAAAAGGGCTGCCGCTGAGTATAAGGAGTGTAACGTCTGTCCTGCTTGCAATAGGCCGACGGGAGGACTTTGCGCTTATCTTTGTCCTCAATGAGGACTGGATTCAGCGCAGCACCAAACAAGTTAGGGGCCTTGTAGGGGGCTGCTGTGAGCTTCCATTTAGTTTTTACATCACCTTTCCAAGAGCGAAGCCAGAAGAGCCGCCTAGAAGTAATCAAGGAGGCGAGGGCCCGAGAAGCAAATTTAACTGAGTTAAGGAAGTGTCGGCCGAGTATTCAGTGGCTGCAACAATCTTGTTGATGTCTTGATGCAATCTGGTTTCCTCAGGGGGAAGCCATTCTTGCAATTGTCGCAGCCAGATCAGTGATGCACGGTTAAAGAATGATGTAGCTGTTGAGGTCCTGATTGCCCAGGCCACAGCTTGATGGGACTTACGAAGTGAGTTCCGCGCGTCTGTCCTCAGATCTTAGACCGTCCAAGGGGTCAGAGGAAATGACCGATGGTGAAGCGAGACTCGCCACAGGAGCATCGACGACTGGCAAATCCAAGAGTGCCTCCAGTTCAGGGGCTGGACAGTATAGCTTCTTATCCTGATTACTGGGCATAGCTAAAGACCCAGATTGGCCCCACGGTGTTTGTAGGACATCCGCGAATCATTGGGGGCATGGAATAAAGTCTTTCTCCAACTTGGCCAGCTTGAAGAGAGCATCATGAGGGCCTACTTCAGGTTGAGAAGTGGAAGGCTGCGCGCCAACCGCCCCCAGGTTAGTTGTCAAGCGTGCCTTACGTAGGAGTGAATTAAACAAGGCCGGCCTAAACAATCCAGTAAAACTGGAGAATCAGGTATCAAGTCGTCTTTCAAGAACTCGAAGTCCTCAGAACAGTCCTTCTCATGGTCAGAGTCCTCAGAGATGTCAGACTCCCGTCGGTGTGGCGAACGAGGTCTGTGCGTATGACCATAAGCCGCTCCCTGGGCTGGCACTGGAAGGGGGGGGCTGGTAAGCATGCTGCATACCAGCTGCCAAGATAGTGGATAAGGCCGTGGACAACATGGCCTGAAAGTCAAACTGGGAGCCTGCCAGTGGCGGTTCCACTGCGCGGACCTCCGCGCTCCTGGAAGCACGAAGCCGAGAACACCAGCCTGAAGATGACAAATGAGACTTCGTCTAAACGTCGCCAAGACATTTCCAATTTTACGTGGGAGAACACACAAATAACCAAAGACCTACATACAAACACCCGTGAAAACCTCAGAAGACACACACACATACATATATGCAAATTTGCTCCTGGAAGCACGAAGCCAAGAACACCAGCCCGAAGATGACGAATGAGACTTCGTCGAAACGTTGCCAAGATACCTCCAATTCTACGCGGGAGAAGACCCGAATAACCAAAGACCTACATACAAACACCCACGAAAACCTCAGAAAACAAATATGTACATATACATATACATATACATATACATATACATATACATATACATATACATATACATATATATAAACGTATAAAAGAAGCGATAGACATCATCTCCGGAACGTTTAAAAAGTTTAAAAATTTATTTAAAACTTATGCTAAGCTTTCGTCGGCCTCTACCGACTTCGTCAGTGTAAAATCCCCATTGATACATATACATATACGTATACATATACAATTGGAGGAGGTACTAGCCAACGACTGGTGGGAGGACCCCCAAAGTTCGACCACCAGCGTGTAAAGGCTCTCTTATGGCACACTAAGAGTTTCAGTGAGGTCCCGCCCTGAAGCACGAGTAGTATTGGAATAGCGCAAGTTCAAAGGCTAAAAGTATGGCCTGCCAGGCCAGGGATGACAGTCCTGATGAGGCACCTTGGAGAGCTCTTTGACAGTGCATTTTGGAGACTGCCTGGACTCTCCCACAGCGACAGAGAAATTTACGGCTGGGTGACAAAATGGTGGGCACCATTTGATCTGATCGCTGGTTTTGCCGATGAAAACGGAGCTTGCACGAAGAATGTGCAAACACTCCAAAGCCGCCTTAACTACTAGGGGAGTCTCTGACGAAAGGTCCTTGATGGTAGGAGCTGCGGCAGTGAACCGCCCAGCCCACTCGCCACCGGCGGCAAGGTGTCAAGCTGGATCCACCCCAAGGGTCAGAGTCCGGCAGCTGTTGTCGCGCAAAGCGCTGAGGCACAGAATGGCCTGAAGCGCCCAGACACGTCACTGCACTTATACAGCTGACAGTCGGCTCGAAGAAAAAAACCCTCAATCTTTGGTTCTGCACCACGAGCAAAAAGAAATCAAAAATAACATATATAACATATATAACAACAATAATTGGGTAGAATTGCCGCGATAAAAGCCCATGTTTTACCGAAATGGATCTTTTTATTTCAAACAGCCCCTGCAAGATTGGAAAAAAATTTTTTTAGGAAATTAGACCAAATTCTAAGTAAATTTATTTGGCAGAGTAAAAAGCCCCATATAAAGAGAAAAATGTTGCAAGAGCACAAAACAAGAGGTGGCTTGGGGCTCCCAATGTGGGAGCTTTATTACCTAGCCTCATCCCTGGTTTGGATAAAAGATTGGGTGATTCTCTCAAGAAAGCGCATTCTAACAATTGAAGGATACGATTTGCAGCAGGGATGGCATTCTTTTTTGTGGTCTCAAAAAGACAAAAAATTCAAATACTTTACAAATCATTATATTAGAGGAATTTTAATAATTAAAATGGTAAAGAAGCAAGTTTACACACAGATTCCTATATGGGTGTCTCCGTTAGAGGCAGTGACCCTTCCGACTGTGCACAACACAAAGAGGAACTGGGTTTATGGTGATTTGTTGGATGAAATCGGGAGACTTAGACCTAGAGCCGATCTCCAAACTAGAGGATTAGACATAGATTGGTGGTCCTATGTGAAAATTCAAACTAGATTCGCTAGGGATAAACAGGAACCTGGTATTTCCCTTCATTTGCAAACTTTTGACAAGCTTCTCCTAGGTGACCAAAGGAAATTTATCTCTAACGTTTACAACTTCCTCTTGTCCAATTTTATGGCGGAGGAGATTGTAAAAGACTTGATGATTGCCTGGGGGAGAAATATAGGAACAACAATTCAGCTTGATGCATGGCAAAATGTATGGAACAAAACTATGAAACTGACCCTTTCTTCCCCTTTCAAAGAAAACTTCTATAAAATGATCTACCTTTGGTATCTCCCCCCCACCAGAATTGCTAAGATGTCTCCAGGGTCCTCTGATAGATGTTGGAAATGTGGGTCGGCCAAGGGTACTTTCTTCCACCAGTGGTGGACCTGTCCATCAACTAGACGCTATTGGAGGAAAATAAAACAGTGGCTGTTGGAAATAACAGGTGTGAGCTTTCCCCTTTATCCAGACCTCTACTTGCTTGGAATAAGACCTGACTATATTGATAACAAAGATTGGTATATATTTGTCCATGTCTCAACAGCGGCGAGAATGGCATTTGCCCAACTGTGGAAAGATGTAGATACTGATAATAAACAAGATTCTCCGATGTGCTGAGATGGATAGATTAACGTATATTTTAAAAGACAAGAAAGATTCAATATATAATAGAAGTTGAGACAAATGCTTTGTCTGGCTCAAAAGAAGGTTAAACCTAGGAAAGGGGTGATAAGATCATCTATTTAGATTAATTAGATATTTATTAGGCTATATGATTTCTTAAAATTTCGACAAAAACAGGCTAACTCTTTCATAGATAGTAGAAATTGACTCTATTGAAATGTTTGGTTTGGATGACACTATTATTAATTGGAGAGTGAGCTTAACTCTCGGTTAGTCAGGTTTGTTGTTTCGTTTTAGTCTTGTGTTTATGTGTTTCTACATTTCACCATTTATATTGTTTTTCAATGTTTATTTTGTGTTAATCTTAATGTAAATATTTAATAAAGATTTAATTAAAAAAAAAAATAACAGAAAAGGCTACTCGAACTACCAAATAGCGAAATTTGAAGCATGGAGCAAAAAAATACACCTCAGTCTGTCAGCAACTGAGTGAAAGACCGGGGAATCATGGGACAAGGGGGCGTGGCCAGAGCACGGAGAGACAGTTGAATTAATTTGAAAAATTTCACTCAGTTGCTGTCAAACATGAGGAAGTAACCCAGCTATGGAGTGTAGACCCAGCACACTGGAAAATGAGCTAATTGAATTTTTGAAAGCTTGCTAATTGTTCTTATATATTTGCGTTCTTGTATATTTGTGATGAAACAACTGTGTTTCATTTACCTATTGTTGTCTTTGTTAAAGTGCATTTCCTAGGGCGATGATGGGGAACCCACGGCATGTGTGCCAGAACTGGCATGCAGAGCCAACGCCCGCTGCTCTTCCATGTTCTGGCGTGCCAGCCAGCTGGTCTTTACGCACGCAGGAATGCCAGAAACCAAAAGAGCAGTCACCCGGTGCATATGCGCACACCAGGAAAATGATATTTCGGTTCCTGACATGTGCATGCGCACTGGCTACTTGGTCTTCTGGTTTCTGGCACACATGAACATGTGAAGAACAGCTCACTTGTCCAAAGATGCGGAGATGGGATCCTGGCGGTTGCTTTCTAGGGGAGAGAACTGTCAGCTAGGACGGGTGGGCCAGGGATTCCTTCCCTCCCCACCCGAGTGGGCTTCTTGCTCGGCCTCAACCCTCCAGCCCACAGTGACACGCATCTGCAGTCTGGGGCACCTGGCTGGCTTGGGTGCCCCAGAAGAGCAGCAGCACTGCTTGTTCTCGGTAGCTGGCAAGGGGAAGGCGGCGGTTCTCCTCCAGAATCCCAGGTGCAAGTGGCAGGTTGAGACCTGCATAGCCCCAGGAAAGTAGCAGTGTTCTCAGTGGTGGGCGAGGTGGGGGTGGCGGTTCTCCTTCAGAATCCTGGGCACAAATAGCAGGGTGAGAAACACCGCCCTCCCCTTGCCAGCCATTGAGAACAAGCAGCGCTGCCACAGAAGTGGAGTCTGCACCGAAGGTACATCTCTCTGGTGCCAGGGTAAGAGACGTGCCGGCCATGGGCACGCTCTCTTGGCAGAAGGGGCAGGGGGTTTCGCTGGCTTGTTCTTGGTAGCAGGCTGGGGGGCACTGCATTGACACAATTCCAGGTTCCTGCGGCACCCCCTAACCCCCCGCAGCCCATTTTTGGTCCCAGGAGGCTTCAGGGAGGCTTGCCAGGCCCAAAATGGGTGGCGGCAGTGCGGCATGCATGGTGGCGGTGCGGCATGCATGGTGGGAGTATGGGTCACCTACACATGCGTGGGGGGAGTCACATGCGCATATATATGGAGGCGGGCAGTTAGGCATGCATGCACATGACACACACACCCTGTGCTCCCCCCGCTTTTGGTATGCAATGGCAAAAAGGTTAGCCATCACTGTCGTAGGGCCTGGTATCCCAGTTGAGGGAGGAGGCCGCAACTACCAGCCAATCAGATGTGTTCCCACTAAAGATTATGGGACTGGCAGAGTCTCTCTTTCCTGTGGGCTTTCCTGCTGGGTGGTTGCAGGGAGAGCTGCTCTGTGGAGAGACAGAGTGGATGGCTGCTGGGAGAAGCCCAGCAGTGAGGTAACAGAACCAGCACCCAAGTTTAAGTAAGAAATTCTTAGATTTACAGTTATTTTTAGTCTGTGTTTGCCCAGGCCATGTTTTACGTGACTTTTCCTCTCAAAGCAATCTGGGGCTGGGCCACATATGAGTAGGCCTTGCCAGGCCTGTGTGATTCACCTCCATCTACTGAACTACCAAAGCATTTCCCCACTAAGGTGCAGGTTCAAACTGAGTGAGTAGGTTACAACCCCCCTTTTGTTCATGACAATCTTATTCATAAATTAAGCAAAGATTTTTTTAAATTTCCCTCTTTCTGTGCCATCTTCTTGGAAATGCAAAATGATGAGTCACTTGAAACTTTATTCAATATAAAAGGAGCAATGGCATGGCTTTGTGATGAGACAGAAACTAAATACCCAAATTCAACCTATTTTGCAAGAAAATTGCTGTTATCGTTCCCATCTTCATATTTAGCTGAATGTGGCTTTAGTGCTGTAAATGATTTGCTACTGAAGAAATTGACTGGATATCACTGAACGAGGAGACTTGAGAATGAAGCTGACTAAATTGGAGCCTAATATAAAATCTTTGCAACAGGCATCAAGCACAAGTATCTCACAAATTTAAGTAGACTAAAGCTGCAATCCTACATAACTTTCCTGGGAGTAAGCCCTATGGAAGACAATGGTACTTACTTCTGAGTAGACATGCATAGGATTGCATTGTAAATATGATCTTGAGGTGAGCTCAAACTGTATTTTGAATTTGTTAGGTACCTTTATTTTAATATGCATAGTAATTAATATGATCAAAGTATTACAGAAAAACCTTTGTTTAAAATTATTTTATATTTATGCATTTCAGTTCTCTATTATATGTTTTGAAACTTTATTTGCTGTTTTTTCATATCCCTTCACACTATTATTCCTCAGTACTTTTACTGCCTTTGGTTCTTTTGTTTTTCATGGATGTCATGTTCTTTGGAATCTTGTTTAAACCAAGTTAATGGCCTTTTAGGCTTCCTCCGCATGAGTAGGAGTTCACTTTTTTAATAGTAAGAATTATATGTTATGGGGGGGGGGCATCAGAATTTTAGTGATGCTTAGGTGGGGCATGGCCAAGAAAAAGGTTGGGAACCACTGTTTTAGACTATTCTAACTGTATGCAGATCAGGGTGGGAAGAGTTGAAATAAATATCCCAAATGCAGTTCCAATATGTATTTTACGTTATTCCACCCTAAATAGGCAGACAGGGTATAGAATATTCCTTTAATGGATACAGAATTAAATTACCAACATTTAAATAAGAGAATGGAGTGGGAGACAAACACACAGAAAGATTCTATCCTGTGTAAGCCACTATTTTGACAAAAGTAATATTGAGATCAAAAGTTGCAATATAGTTCTATATTATATTACTATATTATTACAGTAAAGAATCATGGATCTTTACACTACCTTAAGAAGCTCTGGCAGTAGTTGCTTATTGAGAATCTTCATGCAGGTGAAAAAGGGCGTGGTTAGCATCGTGGCAAGACAACATGCTCCTGGGGGACTCCCGAGGAAGCGGTCAATATCTCTGTTGCCGGGTGGTCTCTAGGGACCGAAGCTGTCTTGTAGGGGTGGTAAGCAAGGGGAGCACATTCCAACAATCTCAGGGAATTCGCAAATTCCCTGATTGATCCAGAAAAAGCTCCCTAAACTGACACCAGATAAGGCAGCCATTGCGAGATGCTATGAAGCTGGGGCAGTCACAGCAAGAGCACAGAGGTGGCTGAAGTTGTGATCGGTGTGGGTGAGATTTGTATTCTTTTGAAACTTCTTTTGAAATTGTTGTCAAGAATCCCCTTGAAAGAACAGAGGAGGAGGGGGATTAAAAGGAGGAGGTGGAATTGGCCTTTTCCTTCCACCTCCAGAAGAACAGCAGCAACGAAAGTAGGAGGAGCCAAAAGAACTAAGAAAGTTAAACTAAAAATTGCCTTAGAAAGAGTTGTTTGAAGAACAAAGTCAGAAAACTGGACTGGATTTTTTAATTTTCAGATTGGGGAATAAGAACCAAGCTAAAAGTGACTATAAGAACTTTCTTCTTTTTTTTCTCTTTTTCTTTTTTTTTTTCTTCCCATTGAACTGAATTTAGCAACAGTGCCATGTAGAGGCAATAGTGAAAACTGGAAAACATTAGAGCAAGGATGAGATCTGACCTGGGAGCCTATGAATTAAATTGATAAGAAGTTGTTTGGATTGTCAGAGATTGGAGCACTGGAAGCTTTGTTGTTGTTTTTCATCTGAATAGTGCAGCTCTTGGAATTTGAAAGGCAAAATAACAGAACAGGCCAAGGAGAAATTCCTCCTTGGTTTTTTTTTTAGTTGCACTTTGAAATAAGGCCTTTATTATTATTTTTCCAAAGTGGCTGTTATTTGTTCCTCTATTTTTCCTATTTAAATCTTTTTGCTGCCATGTGGTAATGTTGTGAATTTTTATTTTGGAATAACTGTAATTTGGGGGCCTGGGAGGTTGATTTGGATTATAAATTTTATTTTTCCTCTCTCTGATGTAATTTGGATTAAGTAAGAAAAACCTGAAGAAAAGAAGCAAGAAAAAGAGATTTGGATTACAAAACTTTTTGGCTTCTCTTTTTTCTTTTTTGTCATTTTTGTTATTACTCTGGTTTCCTATTTTTCTTTTTGGTTTTTCATTTCTTTGCGTTTTGCTGCTCTTTTTTTTTCTTGTTTTTTGGCAGGCCTATACATAAACTGGCTTGGAAATGCAACGAGCTATATCTGGTGGATTACAAAGATCAAGACATTACAAGATGAAGAAAACAACATCAGCATTTTCCTCAGTGTCATCCTCTGCAACTTCTAGTCCTGGTCAAAGAACATTAGATTCTATGGCACAACAAGATTCTGTTAGATTCTATAGCACAAGAAAAAAGCCAATGCTATGCAATTAGAATTAAAGAATATGATACAAACTCTTCATGAAGACTTGAATGAAATAGGCAAATTAGATGAGAGAATGGAGAAAGTAGAAGGGGAAATTAAAAATGTTTAAGTGAGTATGGAGAAAAATGAGCAAAAATGCAAAAAGTAGAAGAAAAAGCTGAATTAACAGGAAAAAAAGTGAGAGAGCTGGATTATAAACTGATAGGAGCAGACAGAAACAAAGGGAAGACAATTATCTCCTTAGAAATGGATCGAGCAGGTTATTGTCTGAGATTTCAGAATGTGGAAGAAGAGAAAGGGGGAAATTTAACAGAGATAATGGCAGATTTGTTGGTGGAAGCGATAGAGGAAACCAAGGAGAGAATTTTGAATGACATTAATGAAATATTTAGAGTGCATACAAGATACACAATTAGAAATAACCTACCCAGAGAAGTGCATGCTAAATTTACTAAGAAAGCGATAAAATGGGCGTTGGTCCTACTTGAACACTATTTCTAGTAGAGCTGGAAGAGAGCATCCAAGAATGGGTAGTAGCTCTATCTTCTGTATGGAGACTGAGCACATGATCTTATTTGCATCTCTGGTCACTTCCTCCTTGTCTGGTGATTCCCCCATTTGGCGAAGGCATAGTGATGAATAACTTGTGACCTGCAAAACAGTAGCCCCTCCTGGACCGTGGACCAGATGTTAATAAGGGTGGGGCTGGATGCTCTCTTCCAGCCCTACTAGAAATGGCATTCAGGTAGGACCAACATCCATTCTCCCCAGAGCTGTACGACAGCATCCAGGAATGGGACATACCAAAACCTGCCTGACAGAAAAATGAACTATTCCTGTAAAAAGCATAACCTGAGTAATGCCACTTTAAACGCCATGTTTTACCTGATATAACCTGATTATATAACTTGGTAGTGAGGACATAAAGGAAACTGTGTTGTTCCTGTGACGCTTGTTTTGCAGGATATATGATGCATACAGGACATATGATGCATATTTTTAAGGAAACAAATGTTTTAAGGAAACAAAAATTCCGAAATGGGCCTGTTTGGGGCCTGCCCATTCCAGAAGGGGAAGTCCACAAATAACGGTATCACATACATAAGTGGTATTTTTGAAGGGTATTATTGGAGAGGAATTTCCAGGGTGGAACCTGTGCCAAATATGTTATATAAGATCTGAAACCAATTTCCTGGTGGACTGTTTGTATCAGTTTGTATCGGGCTTCTGTATCCTGAAAACTGTATTTAAACCATGTAATCAAAGTGGTCAGACATGCTCTCTTTCATGCGAGACCCTTTTGCAAAAGATTGAAATATATATATATATACCTACCTATATTGAAATATATATATATATTATTGAATTTCTATACCGCCCTTCTCCCAAAGGACTCAGGACGGTGAACAGATTAAGATTTCATATACATATAAATATATTTTCTAAACAGTAAATAATAAATTAAGTCAACTTGGTGTATCTACTAAGACCTTGGCATAGAATTTTGATGTTTATGCTAGCCCTGCTTGTTGAAATAGAAAGGTCTTCAGGGCAGGTCGGAAAGTGCGAAGATCTGGGATTATTCGTATTCCAGGCGGTATTTTGTTCCAAAGCGTAGGTGCCCCCACAGAGGAGGCCCTCTCCTTTGGAACTACTAGATTGCATTGTTTTAATGATGGAACGATGAGTAGGCCTACTCTGTGAGAGCGTATTGGTTGGTGGGAGGTTATCGGTTGCAGCAGGTGGTCTCGTAAATACTCAGGTCCTAAGCCATGGAGTTTAAAGGTAAGAACCAACACCTTGAAGCGCATTCGGAAGGCCACCGGAAGCCAGTGCAGCTCGCGTAGAAGAGGTGTTACATGCGAGCACCATGTTGCTCCCATAATTACTCGCGCAGCCGCATTCTGGACTAGTTGGAGCTTCCGGATGCACTTCAAGGGGAGCCCCATGTAGAGAGCATTGCAGTAGTCAAGTCGGGAAATGATGAGGGCTTGAGTGACTGTGCGTAATGAGTCCCGGTCTAGAAAGGGACGCATTTTTATTTTTATTTTATATATATATATATATATATATATATATATATATATATATATATATATATATATATATATATATTAATAAATCTGCTGTTTTTTCTTGTTCCTGCTCTCTGTGTCACTTATTATATGGTAATGCTGATTTCTGCATTTAACAATTGGTGCCTGAATGGGACTTGGAGACACCCTTCTGGAGTGGAATTTTTACCTGAGGACCGGTGGGTACCCACACTGATTTTAGCGTTCCTGACCGGGTAGTTCCTTTCCAGAGGGAATTGCTCTTCTTTAACCTGATGTGACAGGGACCTTAACAACTGAGAAGGGAAGTCTGAGCCATGCGAGACCAAGACTACAGTGCACTGACCAAAGTGAGTTTAAGTTCGGGGTACTTATGGGGTGTCTCGCTTGGGTGGTCTGACTCCTTGAATGTCTGGTGCTGTGTGGATGTTGAGATGCATTAGATGTGATTAATACTCACGTTGAACATGCTAACTTGAGCTTTCCTCTGCGGTTCCATTTTCTGGGCGACTGGAGTGGCCAGAGGCTAAGCGTGTTGAGTGGATTTTTTAAGGGGAGAGGAGTTCAAGGAGGGAAATATCGGCTTTAGCTATAAATAGATAAGTAACTATGGGGCCCCAACATGGAATATTTGTTAAGGATCTTGAGAAAATTACGGTGAGAAACATAAGGAAACTCCTTCTATGTCCCCCTATCCCTTTTATTAAGAGATAAGAACATTCCCAGGGCAGAAATAGGTAGTCTGGCGCTTAAGGGGATAGAACAACAGGAGTTACTATGGATGGAAGAAGTAGAAATACTGTAATGGTATACAGATCTCATTCTTCAATGAGGCAGAAAACTCTGAAAGAATGAGGGTAAAGAAGGAAAGGTTTATTGTTCTTCCTACCTGAGATTAAATGTGATGTGATGTGATTTCTGTTGTGATAGTAATATGTGCATGCCAGCGAATTAAGTGAACTTCTTGGCTTGAGCTTGGAGCTGTGGAAAACAGGTGGTGGTTAGGGCCAGAAATATTTTTGATTAGAAACCACATCCTGAGGTTTTCCACTGCTTGAGGAATAAACTACAAGATGTCAAGGAGAAAAACAAAATGGGAATCTGAAGGGATAAAACCTTTCCAGGTTTTATTCCAGGTTTGCAAATGTTAAATGGTATGTATGTGTGAAGGCGTCTGTGTGTAATGAGAGTTGTTTAGGCAATAGAGCTCATTGGCTTGTACAAATAATAATGATAATACTAAGAATAATAATAAAGCTCCCCGAAATAATTATGCTGACTAGTTGGCAAGGAGAAAGCATGTATGTATGTTAGCGTACACTAAAAGGTCTGATTGCAGTATAAATATGAGTGTGTGTGGAAAGCCCTCACACGGGAGTGTAAGGTGATCCTGACACTTGTGAATGCCTGTGCGCTGAAACCCCCCCCCCCCCGAGATCTCCTTTTGTAAATAGTAAGTGGCAAGGGTTTGTTGTTGCTGTTGTTGTTATGAAGATAATAGCAAGTGTTCGAATGAGAAAGAGAGAGATGAGAGAGATCCTACAGAAAGAAGTATTTACGATGGAGTAGTATTTTTCCTCCCTATATTTCCCCTTTCTTTTTGTTTTGAACAAGAGAAGTAGGAAAGGTGGGGAGGTGCGGTTTGTTCTCCTAATCGGAAGGACACGGCAGTCAGTTGTGGTATTGGACTCTTCTATGCAGCATATGACCAAGTCTGCAAACCTTTAAAGCTCCGCCCTCTTCTGGAGAGTTCCCAGTGTTTTGACTCGGTCTGTGCTAGACAGTCGTGTCTTCCCAGACCTGTCTATTCCTTCTAGCCACTGTGCTTTTTTGCTGCCCTTTTTTGGATTTTTCTGCTGGATTTCTTGTTTACGACCTTTGGACTGCTTATTTGACTACGCTTGTGGATTCCGGCGTGAAGGGTTCTAACCTGATACCGCCAAGGGCTGCGCTGTGGCGTGGGGCTGCCGGCTGGCATATCCTCCTGAGGGGTAGCACAGAGTCAGCGCAGCTCCCCTCATTCTCTTACAAACATCGGGTGAGCTCCCCTCACTGCGCTGGAAGGCTTCCGCCTAGCAGCGTTATCGGCGGCTCCCTGAACGGAAAAAAAGTCCGCCATTTTGTGTCGCTGTATTCTTTGCTGCTTGGAACTGCCTAAGGCTAGCGACTGGACCACAACAATATAAACTATTGCTTATAATAGTAAAAGGAAAAAAGAAAGGGAAAGGGAGTATAATAAGATACAAGAGGAAATTAGAACTTGGGAAGAAAAATTAGGTATCCACCCAGGAGATGATAAAATAAAAATTAATTGGATAACGGCTAAACACAAATTGAACCTGTTAGAATAGAAAAAAACTATTAATTCTTTGAGATAAATAAGATTGTTTCAAGCATGTGATGCTCTGTTAAACTCACCTGGGGCAAGCAACAGATGTAGTCAATATAAAACTCACACCTGAAAGCAGATAAAAAGGAGATAAGTTCACTTAGTCTTTGCATTGTGTGTCTGTGTGTGCCACACTAAGCATGGACAACAGAAAGAGGAGAAGAGAACCTGTTTGAGAACTTGAGAACCAAAATTGTGGAAAAATATCAGCAATCTCAAGGTTACAGGTCCATCTCCAGAGATCTAGATTTGCCTTTGTCCACAGTGCGCAACATTATCAAGAAGTTTCCAACCTATGGCACTGTAGCTAATCTCCCTGGGCGTGGAAGGAAGAGAAAAGTTGATGAAAGGTGCCAATGCAGGATAGTCCAGATGGTGGATAAGCAGCCCCAAACAAGTTCCAAAGCAATTCAAGCTGTCCTGCAGGCTCAGGGAACATCAGTGTCAGCGCGAACTATCAGTCGACATTTAAATGAAACAAAACGCTATGGCAGGAGACCCAGGAGGATCCCACTGCTGACACAGAAACATAAAAAAGCAAGATTGCAGTTTGCCAACATGTACTTGAATAAGCCAAAATCCTTTTGGGCAAATGACTTGTGGACAGATGAGACCAAGATAAGAGCTTTTTGGTAAAGCACATCTTTCTGTTTACCGCAAACAGAATCAGGCCTACAAAGAAAAGAACACAGTATCTACAGTGAAACAGACGTTGTCCTTACCTGAACGTCCCTTCTCTGCGCGCTGATGGAGAATCCAAAAGGATGGATAGTTCCTCAGCTTGCTTGCTAGACTGGGTGAATGTTTCTTTAAGAAACTTCTCTGGCCACTCCTCCCTCGCCCGACTGAGCTCCAGTTCATTCACAAAGTTAGCTAGAAGACTGTGCTGACCTAAAACGACAAATTCAACAAAAAAAAATCCCGGGAAAAAAGAAAGCAGCCGAAGGGATGGGTTGGATTCTCCATCAGCGTGCAGAGAAGGGACGTTCAGGTAAGGACAACGTCCATTCTCCAGCGCGCTGCCTGGAGAATCCAAAAGGATGGGATATGCCCAAGCTAGTCACTTGAAGGGCGGGAGGCTGCGTCGTCCCGGGCAGGAAATTCCAAAACAGACTGCAGCATATGTCTACCAAAGGAGGCTTCAGCCGAAGCGAAGGAGTCAATTTTGTAATGTCTCACAAAGGGTGTAAGTGAAGTCCAGGTAGCAGCTCTGCATATGTCCAGTATAGAGGCCTGGGTGGCCCAAGCCGCAGAAGTGGCTGCACTCCGAGTAGAATGTGGTAAAATTCTACGAGGTGGAACCTTCTTCTGTGAGTGATAAGCCGTGGCGATACAGGTCTTAATCCATCGTCCGATGGTGGCTGATGAGACCTTGTTGCCTAACGTCGCAGGATGGAAGGAAATAAATAAGGCCTCCGATTTTCGGAAAGAAGAGGTCCGTTTTATGTACCGTCGAAGAGCCCTTCGAACGTCCAAGGTATGCCATTGTTGCTCGCGACGATGACTAGGAGCCGGGCAAAAATCAGGTAGGACCAACTCCTGAGCCCTATGAAAGGTGGAGTTCACTTTGGGCAAGAAGGATGGATCGGTGCGCAGCACGACTTTATTTGGATCGAAAATACAAAGATCGGCTCGCACCGACAATGCAGCCAATTCGGAAACTCGTCTCGCCGAGGTAATTGCAATCAGAAATGCAACCTTGAGTGAGATATCGAAGTGAGATTGAAGCTAGAGGTTCAAACGGAGAAGACATCAGAGCATAGAGGACCAACGACAAATCCCATGTGGGATACCTGTGAATCGTAGCAGGTCGTAGATTAGACGCCCCTCGTAAGAAAGTCAGGATATCTGGATGAACAGTCAGGGACCTGCAGCCAGCCTCAGATAAAACGGTGCTAAGAGCAGCGACTTGACGCCTCAAGGTGTTGGGAGCCAGACCCCAGTCAAACCCATCTTGTAAGAAAACAAGGACATCCATGGAGCTTGCATCCGTGGGATCCCGATGTGTCTTGGAGCACCAGGAGCAAAAGGGGCGCCAAGTGGCGTCATATATGCGATTAGTGGATGGTCGCCTGGCTGACTGCATAGTGCGGATAACGTTGGCAGGCACGTTGTTCTTCCTCAGACATATCCTCTCAAGCGCCAGACGGTCAACTGCAACCATTGAGGATCTGGATGCAGTATGACCCCCTGGCTGAGAGATATCTGGTCGTTGGGGATGTGCCAAGGACACTCTACAGACAGGTTTAATAGGTCCGCGTACCAGGCTCGACGAGGCCAATTCGGAGCGACCAGGAGGAGATCTGCCTTCTCCGTCAACATCTTGCGAATCACCCGGGGAATGAGTGGTAGAGGGGGAAAAGCGTACAGAAGGCCCGAAAGCCACTCGCTTCGAAGGGCGTCGCAGGCTTCTGCCCCCGGACAAGGATAACGACTGAAGAACCGGGGCAGTTGAGCATTCCGTGGCTGGGCGAATAGATCGACCTGTGGACGGCCGAACCTCCTCGACAACTCGTGAAATAAGGCTGGGTGGAGACGCCACTCTGCTGGATCTATTTGAGTCCGGCTTAGCCAATCTGCTTGGACATTGTCCACCCCTGATATGTGTTCCGCTGTTAGAGATAGTACATGTCTCTCTGCCCAGTGAAGCATCCTCAGAGTCTCGTCTAGTAGAGCCCTCGACCGGGTCCCTCCTTCTTTGTTCACGTGGGCCTTTGCGGTAACATTGTCCGTGAGGACCAGAACGTGTTGGCCCTCCACGGCCGGTTGGAAATGGCGGAGGGTGAGATGGATAGCCCGAAGCTCCAACCAATTGATGTCGTGCCTCAAGTCCCTCAGGGACCATTGGCCCTGAGCCACTGACAACTGCAGATGTGCTCCCCAGCCGAACTGGCTCGCGTCTGTTGTGATGGTTATCCGAGACGGATCCTGAAAATAACAGCCTTTTAGAATGGCTGGAGAAATCCACCACTTCAGGGAAAGACGAACTCGGGCCGGAAGGACTACTTTGGAAATGGAGCTGGCTCGGTGAGACCTCTCGTAGGGAAGGAGGAACCATTGGAGGGGACGACAATGTAGCCGAGCCCACGGGACAATTGCGATGCACGATATCAGTTTCCCCAACAACTGGGACAGAGTGATCAGGGGGACCCGCCTGAGAGACAAGACATGTGTCACCAGAGAACGAATGCTGTGAATTCTGTCGGGAGACAGGAACACATGGCCGCTTACAGAGTCTATGACAGCGCCAAGGTGGAGGATTCGAGAGGTGGGCACTAATTGACTCTTGTCCAAGTTCAGGAGAAACCCATGTTGTTGCAGCATGAGGATCACCCTGGAGAGGTCGGAAACCGCTTGATCTGGGGTAGCAGACAGAACAATGATGTCGTCCAAATAGCACATCACTCGTATCGGGATCCATCGCAAGGCAGCCGCAATGGTAGCCAGGAGCTTTGTGAAGGTCCGAGGAGCGGACGAGAGGCCGAAGGGCATCGCCCGATATTGGAAGTGTTGCTTTGAGTAGGCGAACTGAAGAAAGCGTCGTTGCCATTGACAGATCGGAACATGCAGATAAGCTTCTTTGATGTCTATCGAAGTCATAAGATCCCCTTTGCGGATCCCCTGCAGAATGGTTTTGAGAGAGTGCATCTTGAAATGATGAAGTCTGACAAATTGGTTTAAGGCCTTGAGATCTAAAATCCCCCTCCAGCCCCCGGAGGACTTCGGCACTAGGAAGAGTCGAGAGTAGAAACCTGAGCTCCTTTCCTCTGCAGGAACAGGCTCGATAGCGCAGATTTCTAGAAGGTGACGAATCTCTGCAGCCATCAAGGATCTCTTCTCCGGATTGCTGGGAACTGGACAGGTAAGGAAGCGCCTGGGAGGAATGGAGAGGAAGTCGATCGTAAGACCGAACGTCACAGTTTGGATGACCCAAGTATCCGTTGACGAGGAAACCCATTGGGGCAGAAAATGAAGAAGGCGACCTCCAATGGGAAGGGATGCGTGATAGTCACTTGCCCCGACGGAAAGACTTTCCGGGAGCGCCTCGGAACTGTCGCCGGGAAGAGGGTTGTCCCCTGCCCCTGTCACGGTAGACAGGTCTGTCAGATGATCTGTCACCGCCGTGGGAGAACTGTCTGGGGAAGAAGGACCCGCTGGGTCCGGCATCCATCCGAAAGGGCTGTCTCGGGGGAAAGGGAGAGAACCTCCTGTCTTGACGCCGAAAGGAGGACGGCATGATTTTTCGTTTGTTCTTGTCCTCTACAAGAATGGGATCAAGGGCATCACTGAAAAGAAGAGTTCCCTTATACGGAGCAGATGCCAGGCGCCATTTGGATTTGAGGTCTGCTCTCTAATGGCGGAGCCAAAGGAGGCGCCGTGAAGTAACATTCGATACCAGGGAACGTGATGCGAACTTGGCCGCATTCAAGGAAGCGTCAGCCATGTACTCAGTAGCTGCCAGGATTTTATTAACATCATGGTGAAGCCTGCTATCGTCAGGTGGTAATCGCTCCTGCAGCTGGCGGAGCCAAATGAGGTTAGCTCGAGCAAAAAAGGAAGTAGCAGCACGAATGGCCCAGGCGGCCGCTTGATGGGTCTTACGGAGAGACAGCTCAGCCTTCTTGTCCTCTGTTCTTAGGCCGTCAAGAACATCGTTGGAAATGACTGAAGAAGAAGTTAGCTGAGCCACTGGGCCATCCACAGAAGGAAGCTGGATCAGATCCTGCAAGGAGGGATCTGAACAATAAAGCTTCTTGTCCAACCTGTTTGGAGCTGAAATGTACGCCGGTTGGGACCAGGACATCTTAACCACGTCGGAGAATAAATCAGGGCACGGAATAAAATCTTGTTCCGGCTTGTTCAGTTTGAACAGATCACCGTGAGGTTGGGCCTCCGCCGATTGAGTAGAAGACGCAGTTGACAAACCCATATTTGTTGCGACCTTGGCTTTGTGGAGCAAGGATTTAAACATGGAAGGACGAAAAAAACCAGTGAAGGCAGGCCTCTCAGGTGGTAGGTCTTCGTCTTCTGACAACTCCATTTCATCAGGTTCTTCTTCGTCCCAGACAGAATCATCGGCTAAAACGGAATCAGCGTAATACGAACATTCACGGTGAGAGTCAACATACCCATGGGACACATGAGGATGTGAAGAAGACATGCAGTGAGCGTAACAGCCCTGCGAGTTGGATGACAAGATTCTGGACACGGTTTGAGAGACCAAGTCTTGGATATCTTTAGATAAGGTTGGTTGCAAACCCTCAGTAGGGCGGAGACCAGCAGCGGTAGGTGTAAACGTGGCCTCAGGGGCCGCACGCCCCGTAGAAAGTGAAGCCTGAGCATGAGTAGGTGGAATAGCAGACGGGAAGGCAGCATCCCGAAGAAGTCCCATTTGAGAAGACTCGTGAGTAGAGGCCGAGTGGTCTTGCGCAGTTGAAGTCCTCCTGTCAGGAGACAACTGAAGCGTGGAAGCTTTGGCCCTCTGCTGGGCCAAGAGGTATTGCTTCTCAAAGGCCTTACGCTTCCTCTCCTCAGCCCTGTCAGAGGCAGAGGTGCGCCTGGTAGCATTAGGGCTGGCTGAGCGAGCCCTGAGCGAACTGTGCCTAGTGGCACGAGAAGGAGCCTTGGACCGCTTCTTAGCCTCAGGTGGGCTGCAACCTTCCACATCTGATGACAAATCAGAATCAGCCATTGCTAGAGGAGGCGTTGAAGGATGGCTTGTAGTCAAGGCCTGGATCCTTATCTCTATCCCCCCCCTTTTTTTTTGGAATCAATTAATCAATTAATTAGGTAATAATATAAATGACCGTATAAATTTATAGAACCGTAGATACAAATATATATATATATATATATTGTTTTTTTTTTTTGATTGAAGATAAAAATTCGGAATCAATAAATCAGGTGAATGTCTTTAACAATTAATTTTGTAATAAAAACTGTTTTGTTTTGTTTTTTTTATAATAAAAGAAACTGAAGCAACAAACAGCAGCTAACGAGGAAACGTCCTCCAGTCAGAAAGTGAGGCAGAAGGGTCATAAAATGGCGAGGGGGTGTCAAAACACCTCAACTAGCCGCTTCGCTAGGAGACAGTCAGTAATTAGAGCGCTGATGTCAAAAATGGCCGCCTGACGATCAACGAGTCCGTGAGGCAATTCAGTAAGATAAACGGCCGTTTGAGTAAACAAAATGGCGCACGGCTCGAAAATGCCGCCAAACGCCCAACTGACAAAATGAGGTCTCTGAAGACAGGCGCTGGCTGGAGGAACCGCCAGAAAGCGCCGCGAAACTCCAAAAATAAAAGGAGCTTGACAATCGAAAGGCAGAGGCCCCTGGCCGCCAAATCAACGGAGGAGCGGTGTGGCGGGCGGAGGTGGCAAATACAAAGTCCAGGAGCCAACACAACCGCCGGCGGCAGAAAGATCGCTCGGAGATGCCTCAGAAGGTATCGCTCCGAGGAATTAAAGCAGAGCGAAGGGGAGCCTCCTGGATCTCCAGGGAACTCACCCGCCGCTCTATCCACCGAACAGCTGATCAGACAGTCAATCGGCCACACCGCCCGTTCGAAGATGCAGGAAAATTAAAATAAAAGGCAAAAAGGAAGGATAATTTCTCAGATTGTTTTCTAAATTGTGCTAGAGCCAAGGAAAAACCCAGTCTCTCGCTCGACTGAGTGAATGAACTGGAGCTCAGTCAGGCGAGGGAGGAGTGGCCAAGGAAGTTTCTTAAAGAAACATTCACCCAGTCTAGCAAGCAAGCTGAGGAACTACCCATCCTTTTGGATTCTCCAGGCAGCGCGCTGGAGAATATGGTGGAGGTTCACTGATGTTTTGTGATTGTTTTGCTGCCTCTAGCACTGGGTGCCTTGAATGTGTGCAAGGCATCATGAAATCTGAGGATTACCAACGGATTTTGGGTCGCACTGTAGAGCCCAGTGTCAGAAAGCTGGGTTTGTGTCGGAGATCTTAGATCTTCCAGCAGGACAATGACCCCATAAATACATTTAAAAGCACCCAGAAATGGATGGCAACAAAGCGCTGGAGAGTTCTGAAGTGGCCAGTAAGAAGTCCAGATCTCAATCCCATTGAACACCTGTGGAGAGATCTTAAAATTGCTGTTGGGATGAGGCGTCCTTCCAATAAGAGACACCTGGAGCAGTTTGCAAAGGAAGAGTGGTCCAAAATTCCGGGTGAGAGGTGTAAGAAGCTTATTGATGGTTATCGGAAGTGACTGATTTCAGTTATTTATTCCAAAGGGTGTGCAACCAAATATTAAGTAAAGGGTGCCAATGATTTTGTCCAGCCCATTTTTGGAGTTTTGTGTGAAATTATGTCCAATTTGCTTTTTTTTCTCCCTTTTTTGGTTTTGTTCCAATACACAAAAGGGAATAAACATGTGTATAGCAAAACATGTGTTAGTGCAATACTTTTCTGTGAGAAATACTTCATTTTCTGCAAAAATTTCAGGGGTGCCAACATTTACGGCCATGACTGTAACTGAAAACACTGCTTTTAAAGGAATTTGGGATTTGCTAACGGGAAGTTTCTATAATGTTGAAAGACATCTGCAATTTACAGGAATAATAAAACTGATAAAACAGGAAAAGGGGGGATTGAGAGAAAAATGAATTATTCCTGTAAAAAGCATAACCTGAGTAACGCCATTTTAAATGCCATGCTTTACCTGATAGAACCTGATTATATAACTTGGTAATGAGGACATAAGAAAGGAAACTGTGTTGTTTCTTTGACGCTTGTTTTGCAGGATATATGATGCATACAGGACATATGATGCATATTTTTAAGGAAACAAATGTTCTGGTAAAATTCCGAAATGGGCCTGTTTGGGGCCTGTCCATTCCAGAAAGGGAAGTCCACAAATAACGATACCATATACATAAGTGGTACTTTTGAAGGGTATTGTTGCAGAGGAATTTCCAGGGTGGAACATGTTCCAAATATGTTATATAAGACCTGAAACCAATTTCCTGGTAGACGGTTTGTATCCGTTTGTATCGGGTTTCTGTATCCTGAAAACTGTATTTAAACCATGTAATCAAAGTGGTCAGACTATCAGGTAATGCTGATTTCTGCATTTAACACTGCCTGTCCCCTACGTGTGGGAGCAGTCTGGTCCCAAGACCACCATCCCGACACTATGAACTCTCTGGAGAACTAGCCTCCCAAATGCTACCTCAGCCGAGGCAAAGGAGTCTAATTTATAGTGCAGAATAGAGATGGGGAGGACCAGGTAGCTGCCCGACACACTTCCTCAATGGAGGCCTGTGTCGCCCACACCAGTCATGCCCGTGTTCCTTGTGGAATGCGCTGTTATGTGCCTAGGTGTAAGCAGGTGTTGTACCTTGTATGCTTTGGCAATGCAAGCTCTAATCCAGCGACCCACCGTTGAAGGAGTGACCATGTGTCCTAGTGTAGATGGTTGAAAGGAGATAAATAAAGATTCCATCTTCCGGAAGGAAGACATGTGTTTAATGTAGATATGGAGGGCCTGTCTCACATCCAACTTGTGCCATCTCTGTTCTAGGGCATGTTTCAGGCCTGGGCAGAAGTTGGGTAATATCAACTCCTGGGCTCTGTGGAATCATGAATTAACTTTAGGAATGAAAGAGGGGTCCAAATGTAAGACCACCTTGTCCAGGTGGAATATGCAGAGGTCCCGTCTTACACAAAGCCACCAGCTCTGAAATCCTTCCGGCCAATGTAATTACGACTAGGAAGGCCATCTTAAGGGAAAGGAAACGTAGACTGGCTGACCTCAAGGACTCAAAGGGACTCTGTGAAAGTGCCTGTAAAACCTTAGTCAGATTCCAAGTGGGGTATACCTGTGAACCTCAGGTGGGCTTAAGTTGGAAGCACCCCTGAGGAATCTGCGCATTGTGGGATGTTTAGGAACTGACTCTAAACTCCTGCATGAGAGGATGGAAGACAGTGCAGCTATCTGTCTCTGGATGGAGTTGGGCATTAACCCCTTGTCCAATCCCTCCTGGAGGAACTCTAGGACTTGTGCCACTGAAACTCCCAAGGGATCAGTCCCAGATCTAGAGCACCAAGCGCAAAATGCCCTCTAGGTTGAATTATATATCCTATCCGTGGACTGTCATCTAGAAGTTTGGATTGTTTGAATGACTCTGGGAGAGAAATTCTCCCTCCTCAGGGACCGCCACTCTATCGCCAGGTGGTCAGTTGGAACCACTGAGGCTCCGGATGGACCAGGTCCCCTTGTCTGAGGAATAATCTCTCTCGAGGTATTCTCCAGGGTGATCTCATGGACAGGTGGACCAGGTCTGCAAGCCATGGTCTCCTGGGCCAACATGGAGCTATCAAGATCACCTCCACCTTCACCGTGAGAAACTCCCTGATGACTGCCGGTATCAAGGCCGGTGTGTGTGTGTGTGAAGGCGTATAAAAGACCCCTTGGCCACGGACATCTCAGGGCATCTATTCCCTTCACCCCCCGTGTTCTGAACCTACTGAAAAACCTCAGCAGGTGGGTGTTTTCTGGAAAGCAAACAGATCTATAACTGGCCTCCCATAACAGATTATCAGCTCCTGGAACAATGAGGGGTGCAAGTGTCACTCTGACTGGTCCACTGTCACCCTGCTGAGAAAATCTGCCTGCACATTCAGGGTCCCAGATATGCGCTCTGCCCTTATGGACTGAAGATGACTCTTCGCCCAGCGCCCCAGACAATCTGCCAGTGCTGTGAGGGGTCTGGAATGTGTACCCCCCTTGGCGATTGATGTGAGCCTTGGCTGTCATGCTGTCTGTTAAGACCAGCACGTGTTGCCCACTATGGCTTCCTTGAAACTCTTGAGGGCCAAGTAAACCACCCTGAGCTCCAGCCAATTGATCCTGTGCAATAAGTCCACTTTTGTCCACCAGCCCTGCGCAATCTGTGACTGGCAGTGTGCCCCCCAGCCATAAAGACTGGCATTCGTCAGATGGTCTGCTTCTTTGAAGAGGCACCCTTTTGCAAGGGCCTGTGACCTCCACACCGAAGGGACTGCAGTACCTGTAGAGGAACTCTTACCCTGTCCTAGGAATTGCTCCTGCCAGATTGTTGGTAAGGCAGGAGAAACCACTGCAGTGCCCTGGTGTGTAGTCACGCCCACAGAACGATGGCAATGCACATCATCATCTTCACAGAAGCTGTGACAGGAGTACGAGTGGTACTGTGTCCAGCAAGCCATGATGCGGCTTGCTAACTGTTGCAAGCTGTCCTGTCTCTCCGGGGAGAGATAGACCACGGTGTATCTATAATGGCTTCCAAATGAAACAATCTGGTGGTCAGATAAAAATGGCTCTTCTTGTTATTTATCGAAAAGCCATATTTTTGCAGAACTTGGATTGTGATCCGAAGATCTGCTTCTGGGACTGGACCAGGACTGAATCAGAATGTCGTCCGGGTAACATTGGACTCTGACTGACACGGATCAAAGGTGGGCTTCTAAGGCCACCAATATCTTTGTGAAGGCTCATGGTGCTGAGGGCAGGCCGAATGGCATGGCCTTGTATTGGTAATGTCTTTCCACATATGAGAAACAGAGGAATTGTCTGTGAGCTGGTCTGATGGGTATATGGAGATATGCTTCTGTGAGGTCGATAGATGTGAGGAAGTCGCCCTGTCATGTACCTCCCAAAATTGATTGGAGTGACTGCATCTTGAAATATTTTTATTCCAGACACGTATTGAGACATTTGAGATCTAAAATTGTTCTGCACCCCCCGAAGCTCTTTTGAACCAAGAACAGTATTGAGTAGACACTCAGTCCCCGTTCCTCCTGCGCGACAGGTTGAATTGCCTGGATTTCTAGCAGGTGTTGAATCGCTTAATTCATCAGGCTTTGTTCAGCTGCATTCCCGGAGGCAGGGCAGTTGATAACAAATCTTGGTGGGTGGGAGTGGAGAGGAATTCTAGAGCCAAACCTGAGCGTACCGTGCTGAGTACCCACCTGTTTGAGACGGTGGCCTCCCACTGAGGGTAGCGGAGGCTGAGCCGACCATCCAGATGCGTGAAGGTCCTGCAGTCACTTTGAACGACAATATGTGCGACTTCCTGTTCTGCAAAAGGGCTGCTTGCTCTAAAACTATTGGCAGCTCCAGAACTCCGACCTCTCCGACTTTCTCTCCTTCTACCTGAATAAGATCACTGGAACTGTTGAAATTTGCCTTCCGATTTTGGAACACAAAAGAATTGCCTCCTAAGATAAGGAAAGAACCTCCTGTCCCCCCTCTGAAAAAGGGAGGGCATGGCCTTGCCCCTGTCCTTGGTCTCCACCAGAATGGATTCCAGGGCCTCTCCAAATAAGTAACTGCCCGCAAAAGGGGCAGAAGCCAACTTGTTTTTATTATCTGTCTGCCAATATTTAAGCCATAGCAAATGACCGGCTGTTACTGAAGAGACCAGTGATCTGGATGTGAACTTTGCCACATTCAAGGTGGTATCTGCTGAAAACTCAGCTGCAGCCACCAACTTATTTATATCCTGATGAATTCTCGCATCCTCCGGAGGGATCCTTTCCTGTAACTGGCGAAACCAGAGCAAGGAAGCCCTATTGAAGAAGGAAGCTGATGTGGCAGCTTTAATGGCCCCGGCAGCTACCTGGTGGGCCTTCCTTAATGACCCTTCAGTCTTTTTGTCCTCGGCCTTCAGACAATCCATTGCCTCTGTAGGCAAGAGTGCCACTGAAATCATGGCAGCCACTGGTTTGTCATCGGTGGGAACCTCCAAAGCTGCAGACAGATCTGAAGCCACATTGTAAAGCCATTTTTCAGTTCTAGATGGATGCATGCCCACTCCAGGATTGGTCCACCATCTTTGAACCACATCCAGAAATAATTTGGATGAAGGAATCATCTCAGTTTCCACCGTAGGTTCAGAAAAAAGCAAATGACCAGAATCCTCCAGGCTCTGGGTAGATGCAGAAGCCTGGTCAGGATCCAAATTAGTGATAGCCTTGGCCTTACGCAGCAATGACTTAAATAAATCTGGCTTAAAAAGGCCTGTAAAAGGCTATGGATCCGGAGGTATCCCTTCATCTCCTGAAAGGTTCTGGAATTCCTCCTCCTTAGCCAAGGAGTCCCCACTCCTCATAGAAGGAACTAGAGGTCACAAGGATCTAGCCACTCCTCCTGAAGGATAGGTGGTGCCTGCTGATGATAGTAAGAACTCCCTTGAGAAGGAATGTTGACTTACTGTGATACGTTCCTTCTCGTAGGGTGAAATGGGAGGTGCCAGTTTGGGTTTATCCTTGGTCTAGCTCTATGGACACTAAGTTGAAATTTCTGAAGGTACGCCTCCCTGGTGACGTTCCTCCAGTTTTGACAATGAAGGCAAAGTGCTGGAAAGCCATCTGAAAGACATAAAGAACACTCCCCACCCAAAGGGAGTTGGCCCAGATATCCAACACAGGCTGGGTCTGGCACCTCCCATTTCACACTACGAGAAGGAATGTATCATGGTAAGCCAATGTCCCTTCTCCATTCTGTGGAAATGGGAGGTGCCAGTCTGGGATATACCAAAGAAAGACTGTCCAGCATTACAGGCGGGAGCTGTCCTGGGCTGATGACCCTGGATCCTTGCAGACCTTCTGCAACACCCTTCTCCCAAACACAGCCTCCGCCGAGGCGAATGAGTCCAGCTTGTAGTGACATATAAAGGGAGATTGGAATATCCACGTAACTGCCCTACAAATCTCCTCCATGGAGGCCTGAGTTGCCCATGCTGCCGTCGTGGCTGCACTGTGGGTAGAATGCGCAGTTATCCCCTGCAGCAGCGGGAAAGCCTGGAGCTCGTAGGCACAAGCTATACAAGTTCTAAGCCAGCATCCCACCGTGGATGGGGGTCACCCTTTGTCCTAGTGTTGATGGTTGGAAGGAGACAAACACGGACTCCATTTTCCGGAAGGCAGCTATCTGAGAAATATAAATTCGTAGGGCCCTCCTCACATCCAACATATGCCAGGTCTGTTCTAAGGCGTGCCTGGGTCCTGGGCAGAAATCCGGCAGGATCAACTCCTGCGCTCGGTGGAACAAGGAATTGACCTTTGGAAGAAAGGTAGGATCCAATCGCAGGACCACCCTTTTAGAGTGAAAAATACACAAGTTTTTCCTCACCGACAAGGCCGCCAGCTCAGAGATCCATCGAGCGGATGTGATGGCCACAAGAAAGGTGACCTTGCACGACAGGTGACGAAGACTTGCCTCCCTCAATGGTTCAAAA
The DNA here is from genome assembly GCA_030761175.1 of Masticophis lateralis. Classification (NCBI taxonomy): domain Eukaryota; kingdom Metazoa; phylum Chordata; class Lepidosauria; order Squamata; family Colubridae; genus Masticophis; species Masticophis lateralis. Next base: position 74,466,351 of record JAUDYJ010000004.1, on the reverse strand, counting down.
GATGCCTTTGTCAATGCCTGTAGAATCTTGGTCAAGTCCCAAGTGGGATAGCAGTGGAGCGTAGGTGGTTTCAAGTTAGCAGCTCCACGCAAGAACTTCACGTGTAAGAGTGAAAGAGAACTGTATATTGTGCAAAATAATTTTATATATATACTTGATTAACTCTTGTAAAACAGTATAATTATTTACTAATACTTTTTGATTGTGAGACACTTGATTAATTGACAACTAATTAACTATATGGATGATTAATTAAGAACTAAATGGAATAAAAAGTTTAAGTGGATATTAATTTAAACAATATTTAACTCATATACTTACATCAGTGATATTTGATTTGACAGACTGATTATTATATTGTATTAACTATATTAAGATTTAATGAAGTATTAGAATCTTAAGTTTTCCCCCCCATCTCCTTCACCCTATATTTCTTCTCCCCCACTTGAATATGTATCTGTATATTTAATTAATTATTAGAGTGCTAAGAATATTTATAGAAGTAATCTACAACCCAATAAGACTAACTACTATTTAAAGATCTACTCAACATAGGCTCCAGAAATTACCACTGACAAAAATACTACTATAGATAATGAAACTGAAATACAATAAGAGTAGTTCAGTACATGAAATTTTGGGAAAACCTACCAAAAAAAGTTAAGATGACAAGTACTGGAACAACCACTATAACCAAAGCAAATAAGAAAATAACTTCAAATCAAGCCTCCCTTACAGCATCCCCTGCACAACAAAGATCTATAGAAACTATGCTTGGAATAGAAAAAGAAAAGACAGGTTCCATTTCCAGCATGCAAAACATCCAGTCAGTCTTGATACAGGAAGCGATGAATAAGACCCAGGAATCAATTGCTAATAATCACGAGGAGACAAAAAGAAATCATGACGATTTAAAATCCAATGTGGGAGAGATAAATGATAACATAAAGAAAATGGATAACAAGATAGAAAGAATCCAACAGAACATTGCCAAAAACGAACAAAGGATTCAAAAGACAGAACTCAAAATGGAACAGACGGTCAAGAAAGTAGAAATGCTGGAATAACAGATGGCAAGTAATTGAGAGCTGGAAGACTCACTTACCTACTTGGAAATGGAGAAGGCATCATTTTACTTAAGTTTCCAGAATATAGCAGAAACCAAAGAGAAGACCTGGGAGAGACAATGATGGAGATTTTTGCTGAAACAACACAGAGAGATAAAGATGACATACAAAGGGATATTGATGAAGTTTACAGGGTGCAAATCAATTATGCATGTAGGAACAAACTGCCAAAGGAAGTGCACATCCGATTCACAAAGAAAACGATAAAAGAGGAGATATATAGAAAAATGAGAGAGGAGGTTATTACTTCCTTCCCTTTACAAAGGGAAGGAAATAATAACATTGAAACAAATTTCGAGATGGGTAAGGGACCACAGGAAAAACTATAACTTCCTCACAACACAATTAAATAAACACAAAGTAATGTTCCATTGGCTACTACCAGAGGGCATCTTAATCTCGTGGCAGGACAAGAAATTTAAGATAGATAGTCTGGAAAGAGCCCAGGAGTTTTTTGACCAACACTTTGTCCTTGAGGAAGATCAAGAATCCAGAGAAGAATTGGAAAATAAGAGCCAAGAGGAACAACCTATAGAAGAAACAGAAGGTGAACAAGAGGAAAAGAGAAGACTGGAAAGAGAAAGAACAGAGAGAGAAGGAGCCAGGAGAAAAATGCAAAGAGTAAAAAGAAACATAAGGAAATTAAGGACAACAAATAGATAAGAAAAATGGAACAAGAAATAAAAATGATTTTGATCAACATAAATGGTTTAAACGCCCCAATCAAAAGAACCCAGACATTTATCAAATTACAAAAATTGGAGATGGACATTATAAATCTACAGGAAGTTCACGTCAAAAAACAACACCAAAAGATATTAGAAAATAAAAGATTAGGGAGCCTTTACACTTCACTAGCAGAACAAAAAAAAGAGGCATCGCAGTCTACATCAGGAAACACTTAAAAACAAAACAAATATACACAGATGAAGAGGGAAGAGTTCTAATGATCAAACATGCCTTCTTCAAAAACATACACAACAAAGTAAAAGACTTGGATTACGAGAATATTTGCATTGCAGGTGACTTCAATGCAATTTTGGACACGGAAAAAGACTATTGGAGTACTAGAAAAAATAAAACTAAGAAAAAGACTCTTCCGGACACTTTTAAGGAGATGGCACTAGAACTATGCCTTCAGGACGCTTGGAGGGAAATAAAGGAAAAAAAACAGTATACATTCTATTCCAATCCACATCTATCCTAGTCTAGAATAGACATGGCCTGGATGACAACAGATCTTAGGAAAGACCTAGAAGAAATAGAAATAATGACAAACATATGGGCAGACCATAATCCAGTAAAAATAACTTGGAAAGGCTTTCGGAAGAAGAGATAGATGATGAATACCGAAATCTTAAAAGGCAGACTATGTACAAATGATAGAAAAAGAAATGAAAATATTTTTCGAGATCAACATTAAAGAGCAAACCTCCCTCTAAAACATATGGGACGCGGCGAAAGCCTATGTAAGAGGCCTAACAGTAGCATATGTGGCAAAGAAAAACAAAGAAAACAACAGAAAAGAGACAATTTGTTGAAGGAACTCAAAAAATATGAATCAGAGTTACAGGACGAACCTCAAAATAAAAGGATCAAAGAAAAAATAAATTTGACAAAACACAAAATAAAGTTGATCACACAAACAGAAATAGCTAGGAAAATTAAATTAGTAAAACAAAACCATTTCAAATATGCAAGTAAGACAGGGCGATGGTTGTCATACAAATTGAAGAAAGAAAAAGAGAGAAGGACAATACATCAATTACAGGATGATACAGGAGAGATATATTACAGGAACAAAGACAAAAAGAACATAGCAAGAACATTTTTCCAAAAATTATATGAACAAGAAGAGACTTCAGAAGAGGACATCAAACAATACCTAAACGAAACCGACATCAAAGAATTAGAAGAAACACACAGGGACCTACTGGACAGGCCAATCACGATGACAGAATTAATAGAGGAATGGATGGAACTTAAAAATAAAAGATCACTGCATTTGGAAGGATTCGATTTACAATGAGGATGGCACACATTTCTATGGGAGGGCACCGATAAACAACATGGATATTTCCAGAAGCATATTGTCAGACAAGCATTATATCAGATGTGGCAGGGCATTAAAATGGGCGTTGGTCTTATCTGATATGCCCTTTCTCTTACAGAAGGGCACGGCAGTCAGGAATGGGAGGCAACTCCTTGTCTGCTTTATTAGGACCGAGTCTGCCAATCAAACTAGTCCCGCCTCTTCCTGTGACTATCCAGTTTTGAGACGAGGACGCTGGTCAGACTGAAGTGTCTACAATTATAAAAGAACAAAATTAGAGAACCCAAGCCCGCCCCCCTCCTGACCGAAGCAGGGATGGCCCAGAATGGGTGGGGCTGACTGCCATGCCCTCCTGTAAGAGAAAGGGCGTATCAAGTAAGACCAATGCCCATTCTCCAAGCATAAGTATCCAGCCTGTAATGCTGGATGAAGGGTGTCCGCGAAGTCCAAGTGACAGCACGGCATACCTCCTCCAAAGAGACTTGAGTAGACCTGGCTGCCGAAGAAGCCGCACTCCTGGTGGAATGGGCAGTGATGTTACGAGGCACATGGGATGGGATTCGTATGCCAAGGAGATAGTTGCTCCAAGCCAACGGCCCAGGACTGTGGATGAAACCTTGGAGCCCATAGAGGAAGGCTGGAAAGACACAAAAAGCGCTTCTGTACACTGGAAGGAGGACGTCCGGGCAATATATATCTTGAGTGCTCTCCGGACGTCTAGCGTGTGCCAGGTCCTTTCCAGATGGTGACAAGGGGAAGGACAAAAATAGGGAAGCACGAGTTCCTGGGACCAGTGGAAGGACGAGTTAATTTTTGGAATGAATGCCGGATCCAACCGGAGAACAACCCTATCACTGTGGATAATGCAGAGGGGTCCTGTCGTATGGAAAGGGCCGCCAATTAGGATATCCTTCGAGCAGATGTGATGACGATGAAGAAGGCGATTTTGAAAAGTAATTATTTCAGGGAGACCTCCCATAGGGGCTCGAAAGGAGATTTGGTCAGGGTGGAAAGGACCTTGGGAAGGTCCCATGTGGGAAACCGATGGACAACCGGAGGGCGAAGGTTAGAAGTGCCCTTCAGAAAATTCCTGATGAGCGGATGTTTTGATACGGTCTCTGAGGATCCACAGGTGAGAATGGAAGAAATAGCGGCAACCTAGCGACGGAGAGCGTTGGGAGCCAAGTCAGATTGTAGGCCATCCTGTAGGAAGTCCAAGATGTTTATAATGGAAGCAGAGGTAGAAATGAGTTTCCAATGTCTGCACCACCTCGAGAAAGATTGCCACGTGGCATTATATATGTGATTTGTCTATGGCTTACAAGAGGCCTGGATAGTGGCAATGACCTCTGGAGAGAGTAGAGCGTTTGTCAGGAGGAACCACTCAATCTCCAGGCAGTTGGCCGGAACCACCGTGGATCGGGGTGAACCACAGAACCCTGCTGTAATAAGGTCCTGTCGTCCAGTAGCTGCCAGTGTGGTTCCACCAACAGAGACATCAGATCCGCAACCACGGATGGCACGGCCTGTAAGGAGCCAGAAGGATGAGTTCCACTTTCTCTTGTAGCATCTTTCTGGTGACCTTGGAAATCAGGGGAAGGGGAGGGAAGGCATAAAGAAGACTAGGAGGCCACGGGCTGCGAAAGGAATCCACGGCTTCTGCTCCCCGAGTCGGAAAGCGGGAGAAGAACCTCAGAAGCTGATGATTGGACCCGGATGCAAATAGGTCCACTGCTGGAGTGCTGAAGCGAGCCAACAGTTCTTGGAACAGTGGAGGGTGAAGGATCCACTCCATTTGATCTATTCAAGAGCGGCTGAGTGTGTCTGCCTGAACATTTGCTGTCCCTGAGATATGGGCCACTTGAAGGGATGCAATATGAACTTCCGCCACACGCCTAGGCGAAGAGCCTCACATGAGTGCTCTGGAGCGGGTCCCCCCCCCCCCGCCGGTTCACATGGGCCTTGGCAGAGACATTGTCCGTCAGGACGAGAACATCCTGACCCTGGAGATGAGGTGCGAAGGTCTGAAGAGCCAGAAATATGGCCCTGAGCTCCAAGACATTTATGTTGAGGGTCCATTCCTGTTGAGACCATTGGCCCTGAGCTAGGTGAGCACCCCAGCCGAATAGGCTGGCTTCTGTTGTGATGGTTAGTCGTTGAGGTTCCTTGAACAAGCAGCCTTTGGACACCGCATCGGACATCCACCAATCGAGAGATCAGAGGATCGCCAGGGGAATGGAGATTCGGGACACCAAGGTGCTTCTGTGAGACCGTTGGAAAGGAAGAGCCTTTGCAGCTCTCCGCCATGAAGGCGAGACCTTGGTATGATTCCAAAGGAAAAAAACATCTTTTTTAAAAAAATTTGATTTATATGCTGCCCTTCTCTGGAGACTCAGGGCGGCTTACAACGCGTTAAGGAATAGCCTTCATATTTTTGTATACTTTTACAAAGTCAGTTTATTGCCCCCACAAATTGGGTCCTCAATTTACCTACCTTAGAAAGGATGGAAGGCTAAGCCTGGTGAGATTCGAATTCACTAATTGCAGACAGCTGGAGTTAAATTGCAATGCATTAGTCTGCTGAGCTATCCATCTTACCCACCAGGCGGGAAAGACCCAGGGGGAAGTGGAGCGTTGAGCCCGAAATCTCCCTGCGAGCTCAGAAATGCTGTACTGGCGTTCTTGAGTCAGGTAAATCTTAGAACTGATGGTGTCAATGATGGCCCCCAAATGCTGAATGCGGGTGGAAGGATGTAACTGACTCTTGGCCCAATTAATAAAAAAACCATGAACTTGAAGGGTCTGGAGAGTGTAATCTAAATCACTGATGGAACGGGCTTCTGATTGGGAAAGGATGAGTATATCATCCAAATAAAAAACAATCCTAACTGGAAGAGACCTGATATGACCCATAAGGGCTGCCATAATCTTTGTAAATACCCTTGGGGCTGAGGAAAGACGAAAGGGAAGGGCTTTGTATTGATAATGTCTACCCTGATAACAAAACCAGAGAAATTTACAATGTTCAGGGCAAATGAGGACATGAAGATAAGCTTCAGTCAAGTCGATTGACAACAAGAAATCCCCCTGGTGAATACCAAAAAAAAATGGTATGGAGGGACTGCATTTTAAAGCGGCGATAATGAATATGTCGGTTCAGGGATTTAAGATCAAAGATGGCCCTCCAACCACCCGAGGACTTTGGGACCAAAAACAAACGAGAGTAAAATCCAAGCCCCTGTTCAGCCGTAGGAACCATCTGAATGGCCCTGATATTTAACAAATGTTGAATAGTCAAATCAAGGTGAGCCCTTTTGGTTCTATCATAGGAAATAGGACAACACAGGAAAAGCTGAGATGGGGGGGGAGAGGCAAGAGGCAAACTCGAGGAATAAACCAAACCGAATGGTTTGACCCACGGGTCAGAAATAGAGGAATCCCACTGGTCAGCGAAAAGTGCCAGTCGGCCCCCGAGTCAGGAGAAAAACTAACGGGACCTATGGAAGGGATGGCCCCTGCCACCCCTGAAGGATCTGCAAGGTTAGAATCGGGACCCTTGTCTAACCTGGGAATCTTGTTGCTGTCCACCTCTGGGTTGAAAGGACCTTTGAGCTCTGTGTTGTTAGAAGGCATTCCTGTCAGAACGAAAGGAATGGGAGCGAAAGGAGCTCTGTTGATGAGAGTCTGTGCGACGTAGGAGAGAAGGCAAAATCTTGTAAAGATCCCTTGTTTCGATGAGAAGAGGATCCAAGGAAGATCCAAATAACTTGTAACCTGCAAACGGAGAAGCCAAACACCAATTTGTTCCTGGCGTCAGCCTGCCACTGCCTCAGCCATAAGAGCCGGCGCGAAGTGACCGATGTACCAATGGCCTTGGCAGAAAACCTGGCAGCATTAAGAGTAGCATCTGCCGAAAATTCCACTGCTGCGAGAATTTTGTTGATGTCTCGGTGAGATCGAACATCAGAAGACAGGATTCTCCCCTGTAATTGGCGAAGCCAGAGGATAGAGGCATGATTGAAAAAGGATGCAGCAGAGGAAGCCTGGATTGCCCAGGCTGATGCTTCGTGGCCCTTAATCAGAGTACATTCTGCTTTCTTGACCTCCAGGCATAGAGGACCCATTACAGGAGAAGATGAAGCTAGGGCAACAACTGGAGTATCTACAGAAGGAACTTGCAGAAGACTAGTTAAATCAGAAGCCATATTGTAAAACCTTTTGTCCAGACCATTGGGAACTGGACCAGAACTACGAAAGGACAATTGCCTCTGGACCACATCCTAGAACAACCTGGCAGCAGGAACCACTTCTGTTTGAATAGAAGGTTCTTGAAATAGAGATGTAGTATGATCATGAGCAATTGGGCAAGCTTCCTTTTGGGATGAAGCGCCCCCATGACAGATAGTGTTTTGAGCTTTGAATAACAGAGAACGAAACATCTGAGGCCTGAAAAGACCTACGAAAGATGGCTGGTCAGGCTCTAGGCCTTCATCTTCAGAGATATCCTGATCCAGGATAACATCCTCTTCCGAATGAGAATCCTGACTAACATTATCCGGGGATGATGGCCTGGCACAGACTTCCCCAGAAACATTAATTGGCTGAGACCTCAATGATTGACTATGGCGTTCAACATAACTAGAGACCTCTGAAGGAGCCCTTTGTTGGAGCTCTTGGGCAATGCCCTGTTTAATGGACTCAGAAATTAAATCAGGTAAAGCAGGAGGAATTACCAGGGAATGATCCTCCCTCTGTTTGGGACTTGAGGTAGAAGCCCTGAGAGGTACACCCCGTGTCCCTGGGAGATGGCTGAGGGGGGGAAGCAGGAGGAGGAACGTCCACAGAAACTGAGGGAAACACAGAAGAAACATCTGGAGTATTGATTAAGTCTCTATGAGTAGATTGATCTGGAGACATGGCCGGTCCAGCCCAGGCTTGAGGAGAAAGGCTGGCTACATTAGAATGGGCAATTGGAGGAAAAGAAATGGACTCTGCTGCTGGAAGCAGTTCCTTGGAGGCCCCTTTTTCAGCTTTCTGAAAAGCTCTCTCCATAGCCCTGTGTCTCCTGTCATCCTCCTTAGAAGAGTTTTAGAATGGGAAGTCTTATCAGCTGTCCTAGCAGACTTAGGGTGATAATGGTCTCCCGATGATCCCTCTCCAGAGCTGGAATCGTGCCCCTCTTTCCCCTGGAACTAGCCATGCAGGAAGCATTGTTTTTACTGGCATCCGCCATTTTGAAATTAAAGTAAATGACTGTCAGGTATGCTTCCTTCAGTATCCAGGAAAGGAAGACCCAGACTTCATCATAGTTAAAGACTGGTACTTTTACTAGATATGAAATGAACGCAACCACGGAAAGCAGGATTCTGAGGCAAAACGCGCGAAAGTTACAATTAGAAAGCATCCCCTCCCCTGTCCACCATAAATCATCCAATCCACAGGTCTCCCAGAGGTCAGGTGGGAGCAGACGTCTGGTTGTGTCAGCATCCAGGAATGCAGTGTCCGTTGGTCTGATAACAGCTTAGGAATTGGTTTTGTTTCTCAGATTTTACAAAGCCCGCGTGAGCCTAAACCCCCCTCCCTCTGTTTCTATGACAGCCGAAGCAAGGCAAAGCTAGCGAGGTTGACATTCGGCCCCCCTTCAGAAAAGATAACTTCTAGTCCTGAAACAGAGAAAAGAAGAGGTAATATCACAACAATCAATAACTATCATTTCTCAAGGTTTATCAGGGTATTTGGTGTGAAACAACTGCACTTTTCTAGGTGCCCGAACATCACATTTATTCACCCATTCAGCTTGTGATAATGGGAAGTGCTTCCATGCTACGAGATACTGCACTTTTCCATGATGTTTTCTAGAGTCCAAAATCTCTTTTACTTCAAAATGTTGTTCCCCTTCAATGAGGATGGGAACAGGAGGAGGTTCTTTGGACGGACGTAGAGGGGACGATTGTTCCAGTTTCAGTAAGCTAACATGAAACACTGGATGAATTCGTCGCAAGTTCTTGGGTAAATCTAATTCAACCGTGACTGGGTTAATGATCCGAGTTCAGGGAAAGGGCCCACATACTTAGGTCCAAGCTTTTTTGATTTCTGAGGAGTTTGCAAATACTTGGTAGAAAGATAAACCATGTCCCCCACTTTATAAACATGTGCAAGGCATCTCCTTTTGTCGGCTTGGGCTTTATGGGCTTGGTGAGCATCATCTAACGCTTTTCGAGTTACTGCCCAAGTCGCTCGTAATTGATCGATCCATTCAATTGGAGAAGGGTTCTGTGGGTTATCGTGAGGTAACTCTGGGATTGGCACAAACTCCTGGCCAGAAGCCACCTTGAAAGGAGTGAAACCTGTGCTGCTATGTATGGAATTATTATATGCCACTTCTGCGAAGGGCAGCAAGTCTACCCAGTTATCTTGCTGGTAATTTATATAACATCTCAGATACTGTTCTAGTACAGCATTGGTTCTTTCACAGGCCCCATTGGTCTGGGGGTGGTGGGCGGAGCTTAGTCCTTGGGCGGAGCCTATCAGCATCAGGAACTTTCCAAAAACTGGAGGTGAACTGCACTCCCCTGTCTGAAATTATACGTTTTGGCGCTCCATGTAGCCTATATACATGTTGAATGAACATCTTAGCAAGGGCTTTTGCTGATGGGATCTTAGAACATGGGATAAAATGCACCTGTTTGGAAAACAAATCAGTCACTACCCATATAACTGTGCACCCCCCACTTTCGGGAAGGTCTACAATGAAGTCCATGGATATTTCTTTCCAAGGGGCAGTGGGTCTGGCCACACTTTGGAGAAGACCAGGTGCCTTCCCGGGAGGTTTCTTAGCTGAGGCACACACTGGACAGCTCGCGACATATGCCTCTGTGTCCTTTTTGAGCGCAGGCCACCAAAACTGTCTTTTGATGAGATGTAAGATTTTGACAAATCCAAAGTGTCCCGCCACTTTGGAGTCACGGGCGTGTTGCAGAACGGTTACTCATAGGCTGGCTGGGACGTACAATTTAGCTCCAATCCAAGCTAGACCATCACGAAGTGTACATTCGTTTGAGTGGGCTTGGAACCACTCATCAGTTTTTAAAGTCTCTTGTAGTTTCTGGAGCAAATCACCTGAGAGGCTTGGGTCACTTTTCGACTGTGCTCGGGTAGTCACTGGTGCCGCCAGTTGGGCTGACGGGACAATTGGACGAACAACTTCCTCCCTGGTGCTGTTGTATTGAGGCAATCTGGACAGAGCATCTCCCATGAAATTCTTCCCGCCAGGAAGGTAGCGCAAGGTGAAGTTAAAGCGGTTGAAGTGTTGGGCCCAGCAAACTTGTTTTGGCGACAGCTTACGTGGAGTTTTCAAAGCCTCGAGATTTTTATGATCAGTCCAAACTTCAAAAGGATGTTTAGCTCCTTCGAGAAATTGTCTCCAGGTTAGAAGTGCCCAGCGTATGGCGAAAGCCTCCTTTTCCTATATGGCCCATCTCCTTTCAGTTTCGGACAGCTTCCGGGACGTGTAGGCACAAGGCTGTAATTTTCCATCCACATTCTTTTGCAGAAGTACGGCCCCTACTGCGACATCACTGGCATCTGCCTGTACTAGGAAAGGTTCATCCATGTCATGGTGCTTGAGGACTGGTTCAGCAGCAAAAAGCCGTTTCAGTTTTTCGAATGCTGCCTGGCAGTCCATAGTCCATTCAAGAGGTTTGGAGGGTTTTGGTTTTTCTTCACCTTTCGTTTTCAGGAGATTAGTTATTGGCAATGCGATTTTGGCGAACGAGGGGATGAACTGTCGATAAAAGTTAGCAAATCCCAAAAACCTCTGTAGCTGCTTGCAGGTGCGTGGCGCCATCCATTCTAACACCGCCTGAACTTTTGCAGGGTCCATTTCTATTCCCTCCGGGGAGATGCGATATCCAAGATAGTCAATTTTGGTTTGGTGGAATTCACACTTAGAAAGTTTTGCATACAGTTCAGCAGCCCTAAGTTTTTTCAGGATGGTGCGTACTAATTTCACGTGGTGGCCATGTTTTCAGAGTAGATAAGAATGTCCTCCAAATAAACCAGCACCCCCTTGTACAAATGCTCATGCAAAATTTCATTGATCAATTGCATGAATACTGCAAGAGCCCCTTGTAGTCCAAAAGGGAGTACTCGGAACTGGAAACATCCCAGCAGGCAGTTAAATGCAGTTTTCCATTCATCCCCCTCCTTGATTCGCACCCTGTAGTAAGCTTCCCATAAGTCTAGTTTGGTGAAAATCTTCCCCTTTCCTAAGTGAGCCAACATGTCCTTCATGAGGGGTAAGAGGTAGACATTTTCCACGCAAATGGTGTTTAAGTTTCTATAATCAACTACTAAACGGAAGAAACCATCTTTCTTCTCTCTAAACAGAACTGGTGCGGCCACCCGTGGTCTAGCTGGTTGGATGAAACCCCGTTCTAGGTTTTTGTCAATGAAATTTCGTAGTTCCCCCAGTTCGCGAGGGGTCATGGGATAAATTTTTGGCTTAGGGAGCTTCACTCCAGGGAGTATCTCAATAGCACAGTCCGAAGCCCTGTGGGGGGGTAGCACATCCGAGGCTTTCTCACTAAAGACTTCACAGAGATCCCAATACTCTTTTGGAATTTTCTCCTCCCCCTCTATGTGGTCTATTGCCATCTCCGCTTCTTCAGGCTCCCCTCTGCCTTCAAGGGAGGGTTCCTTCCCTTCTAGTGGTGGCTTCCCAGCACGAATGCGCAAAACCCCTGTTTTCCAGTTAATTCGCGGGTTCCATTTACGTAACCAGGGCAGGCCAAGTATGAGGGGTCGTTCCATGCTAGGGGCCACAATAAAACTGAGAGTCTCTACTTGGTCCCCTAATTTCATTTCAATGGGTTCCGTTATGAAACTGGTTGGCCCCCCCCCTGCCATCGACCCATCTAGCTGACAGAACGCAATAGGCCTTTTCAGTTCCTTAAGTCCCAGGCCCATCTTCTCTACTACTTTCGGGCTGATAATGCACCTGGTGCACCCAGAGTCTAATAAGGCTGGCATCTGTGCGTGGGCCCCTGTGGATGGCACCTGTAGTTCTATGGGGATTAGCAGGGGCCCCTCAGTGTGACTCACCAGATCATCGGAGTCGGAGTCGGTCTCGCTGTCGTCTGCGTTGGTCGGAGTTCCCAACTCACCCTTGGCCCGGGGAGCGAACTCTACGACTTCCCCCTCCAACGCAGCTTCACGAACTTTTGCGGGTGTTTTGTCCATCTTCTTTGACCCTCTGCTGGTAGTTTTAGGCACTGGCTTGGAGGAACACTCAGCAGCCCGGTGACCTTCCATGCCACACTTAAAGCAGGTGAAGAAGGGCTTCGGCTTGGGTTTGGACTCCGCCCTTCCACCAGCCGTCTTTGGGGCTTCCTTGCGGTGGTAGGAGAATGAAGGCTCCCCAGCACGCCCCCTTCGGAGTCGGCTATGGCTTATCTCAATTTCTGCATCCTCAGCTGCTATGTACCAACTGTCCAGATCTTCGGGGACCCCCCGCGCTCTACAGTCATGGTAGATTTCTTCATTCAGCCCGTCTTTGAAACCCTCCAGCAGAGCTATTTCTGACCACCCTGTCATGTATGGCGCTAGCTCCTGAAATTCTTGGGTGTATTCCGCTACCCATCTTCAGCCCTGCTGGATACTTTTCATACGGAGCCTCGCCTTCCGCTCAGCTAGGTGGTCCTCAAAACGCCTCCTAAGGGCCGTCATGAACTGGTTGTAATTCCGCAGCAGGGGGGAATTGTTATTGTGGAGGACCACCATCCACTCAGCTGCCACCCCCTCTAAGGCACTAGTGACACATCTCACTCGGGCTGCATCCAACAAATAGTCCTCCCCCCAGTCCTGCATGTGATTCCACACTTGGGTTAAGAAAAACCCCAAAGTTTTCGGGTCTCCTCCATATTTTCCATGAAGGGGGGGGGAATTTTAGGTTTCTTGCGCCTGCGGGGTGGGGCCTTCAAGGCTGGGGCCCCCTGGACTGCCGCATCTCTCGTTTGACCACCCAAAGCCTGGGATGTATCTTCGTCAGCTCTCTCTTCCTCTCCCCCACAAGCTCCTTCCTCAGGATCTACTTTGGAGTATTCTCTTCCCGCCCCTTCAGGGTTTGCATAAGACTCACAGTTTTTTCGGCTTTCTTCAACATCGCAAATGAGTTGTAGTGCTTGACCCATCATGAGACGTTCCTTCTGCTCCTACAGCCACACGCCTTCTCCTTTTCGGGGTCTGGAGGTTGTTACTCCACGGGGGGTCCTTCCCAGGTCCGGCAACCTTCCGACCCCTCTCGACCATCGGGCTGGTTCTTCCCTCGGCTCTTTCAGCTGTAAATTCTCCAGCCACACCGCAGTTTCTTCTGGTGGCTGGTACGAAGACATAGCCGAGCCATATGCCCCCATCTGATCTGTATCACTTTCCTGATCAGACATTCTGTGGATTTCAGCCCCCTCGGTGTTGTCCGGGATGGCTGAGGTGAGAATCCTGCTTATTGTCAGGTATGCTTCCTTCAGTATCCAGGAAAGGAAGACCCAGACTTCATCATAGGTTAAAGACTGGTACTTTTACTAGATATGAAATGAACGCAACCATGGAAAGCAGGATTCTGAGGCAAAACGCGCGAAAGTTACAATTAGAAAGCATCCCCTCCCCTGTCCACCATAAATCATCCAATCCACAGGTCTCCCAGAGGTCAGGTGGGAGCAGACGTCTGGTCGTGTCAGCATCCAGGAATGCAGTGTCCGTTGGTCTGATAACAGCTTAGGAATTGGTTTCGTTTCTCAGATTTTACAAAGCCCCCGTGAGCCTAACCCCCTCTCCCTCCGTTTCTATGACAACCGAAGCAAGGCAAAGCTAGCGAGGTTGACAGTGACCAAAGAAGCGGCAGCCTAGAAGCAATATTATTCTATTCCTGACTCCCAAACCAGGTCTGTTGCTGATATAAACAGAATTGAAGGAGATCGGACATTGCTTACCTGAATGTCCCTTCTAGGCGCGCTGCTGGAGAATCCAAAGTATGGGTTATCACTAGTGTATTAGCCAGAGACTGAGTGTGTGTTTCTTTAAATTTTGCCTTGGTTCCGCCTCCTTCACTCGACTGTGTCAGTTTTGTTGACGAAGATGGAAAAAGTAATTCCCCGTAAGTCTTATTGGTAAGTTGTAACAGGTAAATCAATTTCTATAAGTCAACCACCGGCAGAAGCCCAGACCGGAATCCCTATGGGTGGATTGGATTCTCCAGCAGCGCGCCTAGAAGGGACATTCAGGTAAGCAATGTCCGTTCTCCAGCGCGCTGCTTGGAGAATCCAAAGCGTGGGATATACCCAAGCAAGTTTCTTTAGGGAGGGCTGGTAGGACGGTCCGGAGGAGCCACCGAAGAAGTTACAAATTGCAGAACCGTGCGCCCAAAGGAAGCTTCCGCCAATGCGAAGGAGTCTACCTTATAATGTCTAATAAACGGAGACAATGTCGTCCAGGTGGCTGCTCTGCAGATTTCTAATATGGATGCTTGGGTCGCCCAGTCTGCAGTAGTAGAAGCACTTCTTGTGAAATATGGTAGAATATGACCTGGAATTGGTTTCCCTTTCACTGTATATGCCTTAGAAATGCAAGCTCTCAACCATCTCCCAATGGTTGTGGAGGAGACTTTCTTGCCCAAGGTAACTGGGAGGAAGGAGACAAATAAGGCCTCTGTACGCCGAAAAGAAGCTGTGCGCCTGATGTATCTGCGAAGGGCTCATGTAACGTCAAGAGTATGCCATAGTTCCTCAGAAGGATGTCTTGGGTTAGGGCAAAAGTCCGGGAGGACCAACTTTTGTGCCCGGTGGAAAAGGGTGTTGGTTTTTGGTAGAAATGATGGGTCCATCCTCAGAACCACTCGATTGGCGTGGAAGACGCACAGATCATCTCTGACCGACAAGGCCGCGAGCTCCGAAATGCACCGTGCTGATGTAATCGCGACCAGGAAGGCCACATTGAGTGTCAAGAAGCGTAGTGATATGGACCCCAGCGGCTCAAACGGTGGAGAAGTCAGGGCCTGGAGCACCAACAAAAGGTCCCACATGGGATATCTGTGTACCACAGGAGGGCAAAGATTGGTTGCGCCACGCAGGAAGCTCCTGATTCTCGGATCGTGAGAGGACCATCATAGTTGTCCGAAAGGACCGTATCCAATGCTGCCACGTGTCTGCGCAAGGTATTGGGAGCCAAATCTTTGAGGAAACCTGAATGAAGAAAATCTAGGACCTCTTTCACTGAGGCCGACGTCGGATCGGTATGTTGGGAGGCGCACCAAGCGCAGAAAGACCACCAGGTAGCATTGTATATCCTCATCGTGGATGGCCTCCTAGAGGCCTGTATGATGGAAATCACTCCCCCTAAGAGGTTATCCTTAGTCATAATGATCCTCTCAAATGCCAGATGGTCAACCGCAGCCATTGAGGCTCTGGATGCAGTATGACCCCCTGGCTCAGAGATATTATGTCTGCTGGAATCCTCCAAGGAGGTTCGACTGAGAGACCCATGAGATCAGCAAACCAGGTTCTTCGAGGCCAGTAGGGGGCAATGAGGAGAATGTCTGCTTTCTCGAGAATTACCTTGCGAATCACCCTCAGAAGTAGTGGAATAGGAGGGAATGCGTATAGCAGACCCTGCAGCCATGGACAATGTAGTGCGTCAACGTCTTCTGCCGCTGGACAGAGATAACGGGAAAAAAACCTCGGCAGTTGCGCGTTGTGGTGAGTCGCAAACAGATCCAGAACTGGATGACCAAACTTGGTTGACAGCTGGCAGAAGATCGCTGGATGCAACCTCCACTCTGACTGGTCTATCTGTTGTCTGCTGAGCCAGTCCGCCTGGCGGTTGTTGGCACCTGCTATGTGTTCCGCCGTTAATGATTTCGTGTGGCGCTCTGCCCAGGTGAACAGCAAGGTAGCCTCTGCCATCAGAGGTGCCGACCTTGTTCCGCTCTCTCGGTTGACGTGCGCCTTTGCCATCACGTCGTCTGTGAGAACTCTTACATGGCGGCCTTCCACCAGGGGCTGGAATCTGAGCAGCCTGATCGCTCAGAACTCGAGCCAGTTTATGTCGTTTTCCAGCTCCTCAGAGGACCAACTCCCCTGCATCAGATGAGAGAGAAGGTGAGCACCCCACGCCATCAAGCTCGCATTCGTGGTGACTGTCGTCCGCGGTGGATCCTGGAACAGGCATCCGGTGAGCAAGGCTGGTGAGTGCCACCAGAGAAGGGATTTGTGTACTTTCTTTGAGATGCGGACCCGTTTCCTGGAGTTGGCACAACGAGATCTCTGGAAAGGAAGGAGGAACCATTGAAGCTGTCTCGAATGGAACCTCGCCCACGGAATTATGGAGAAACAGGAGACCATTTTTCCCAGTAATGTTGACAGGAGTGACAAAGGTACCTTTGGAAGCGACAGCACCTGGGACACTAGGGATCTGATGCTGATCTGTCGGTCTTCTGACAGGAACACGATGCCCTGTTGAGAATCTAGGATTGCGCCAAAATGAAGTATCCGTGTAGTTGGATGGAGATGGCTCTTTTTGATATTCAGTGTAAACCCATGTAGCTGTAGAGATTGGGTCACTGCTGCCAGATCCCGCTCTGCTTGGTGGTGGGATGATGACAGGATGAGGATGTCCTCCAGGTAGCAATAGAGCCGAATTGGAATCTGTCTCAATGATGCGGCCAGAATTTTTGTAAATATGCGGGGAGCCGAGGATTGGCCGAACGGCATAGCCCAATACTGGAAATGTCTGCTGGCATATGTGAAACGAAGGAATCGACAATGTGCCAAACAAATTGGAATATGTAAGTATGCTTCCTTCAGGTCTATGGAGGACATCAGATCGTCCGGACGTATGCACGCTAGAATCAAGGTAAGAGATTGCATCCTGAACTTGTGATAAACAATGAACTTGTTCAGTTCCTTCAAGTCCAAGATGCCCCTCCAATCCCCGGAGCTTTTGGGTACCAGAAAAAATATGCTGTAGAATCTGGATCCCTGATGTTCCACTGGGACCGGTTCGATGGCTCGAATCTCTAGGAGGTGACTGATTTCTTTCTCCATCAACCACCTCTTTGTCGGATTGGATGAAACTGGGCATTGAACGAACTTGGACGGAGGGAGGGACCTGAGTTCCAGGGTAAGACCCAGGCGAATGGTCTGCAAGACCCAGGCGTCTGATGTAGTCATCTCCCATTGGTGTAGAAACAGATGAAGACGCCCGCCAATGGGAGGAGTTGGGTGGTTGTCACTTCCCTCTGCGGAAGGGACGGGATCCCGTTCCACGAAAAGGCTTCTTGTAGGTTGTCTGTCTGCTGCCTCTGTCTTGGACGCCAGATCTCTCATATAGTCTGTAGAAACTTTGATTCAAATTCCTTGGTTGGAAGGACCCGCTGGGTCCAGGTTCAGTCCAAAAGGGCTGCCTTTGTGAGTATGGAACGTATCATCTGGTACCTCGTTGGTAAGAGGAGGGCATCATCTTCCTCTTATCTCTATCTTCTACAAGAATAGGATTAAGGGCATCTCCAAATAATTTAGCTCCTTTGAATGGCACTGAAGCCAGCTGCCACTTAGACTTAGTCAGCCCTCCATTGACCATAGAAGCCGGCGAGACGCCCTGGTGGCAGTAAGGGACCAGGAGGCGAACTTGGTCGCGTCCAAGGAAGCGTCAGCCGAATATTCCGCGGCTACTACCAGCTTGTTGATGTCCTGGTGCAGCCGCTTGTCATCCGGAGGAAGGCAATCCTGTAGTTGGCGGAGCCAAATTAGGGAGGCTCGATTGAAAAACGAAGCCGAGGTGGCCGCCCTAATCGCCCACGCAGCAGCTTGATGGTTTTTATGAAAGAGCATTTCTGTGCGACGATCTTCAGTTTGCAACCCGTCTGCCACATCATTTGAGAGTAGAGATGAGGAAGACAATTGAGCAACTGGAGGATCCACCTCAGGTAGCTGAAGCATGTCCTGAAGGTTGGATGCAGAACAACACAGCTTTTTGTCAAGATTATTGGGGGCTGATAAGGAGCCAGGAAGACCCCATGGCTTCTGTAAGACGTCAGAGAAAAGTTGAGGACAAGGGATAGAGTCCTGAGTAGCCTCTTGGATGGTAAATAGTCCATCCGATGGAAGGGAGGAGGCAGATGCTGACTGTTCGGAGGGAGTTGTCAAGTTGGTTGACAATTTTGCCTTGTGAAGCAAGGATTTGAATAAGGATGGCCAGAAGAGCCTCGATGGAGGGGGTCTGTCTGGGAGAGGGGCTTCATCTTTGGAAAACTCCGAATCTCTGTGGTCCTCGTCATCCCAGTTGGAATCCTCACTGTGACTGGATTCCTGACCATAATCAAAATCCTGGTATGCATGAGCAGAAGGGACTAGCAGCCTTGGATGTGCGGAAAACTGCTGCACCATAGGCTGAGTAGTAGGCATTGAACCTGAGGCTAGGAGCCTGGACACTGTAGCTGCAACAATGGCTTGGACATCCATAGAAATATTGGGCTGCCATGCATCGGTAGTACATAAACCGGCAGCCGTAGGCGTAAAAGTCACCTCCGGGATGGGGCGAGTCGCAGGCGATTGAGACTGGGGTGGTGCTGCGGAAGACATTTGAGCCGGTTGGACCTCCTCTGAAAGAGACGGTTGAGTCTGAAGAGGAGGAGACTCTCTGCCTTCACCCGAAGGTGTGTTCACAGGGTTTGATCCGCTAGATGCCAAGGCCTTCTGATGAGCAAGACCCCATTGGCGTTCCAAAATCCAATGCCTGCGTTGCTCATCTTTGGTTCTGGAGGAACCAGATTTTGGCAGATGGGTCTCCGATGCTGGCAGGGGGGCAGATGACGCTCTGTGTCTCTTGGGCCTGGAAGTGGTCGGTTTCTTTGGCGGGAGGGAGACAGGTGCAGATTGACCATCAGACTGCTCCAGATCAGAAGATAAGTCCATTTCCGCCATTATTTGACAGTTGTGCTTAACGGAAACAGTATATTTAAAGATTTTTTTTTTAGGTAACAATAACAGAAATAATTGAACTGATTATTGACAATGCCGATAGGGAAGAAATAACAATGCCTCAACCACTGTGGTATTCACTTGAATAACTGGAAAAAAACGAACTATTTCCCTTTCTGGGAATCTCCTTCCCTCAAGGCGTAAAACGCTGTCCGCTGCCTTCAGTCGATGCCAAGGAGAATCGCTGTCTGTTCTATGGCCGTAACGAACCTCTGTTAATGACAACAACCGCGCTCAACGGAGCTGCCAACGGAAGTCTGCAACGTTTTGGTGCGCCTGCGCTCTATGCCGCCCTCTCGAAGCCCTTCAAATGGCGGCTCTCAAGCTTCAGAAGCGTTCAGACGCTTCCACAGCACATGCGCAGCTGGCGGTTAACAAATGACTGCGCTGGCAAGAACGAGCGGCTCGGCGGCAAACGGCAATCCAAGCTGGAGCGAAATCCGGCGGATTGAAGGTCCGAGAGTGCTTGGTGCCTCCCGACCCGCAGATACTTCCAACGGCTGATGTTAAAAAAGCTCAAGGAGCCTTTGATAGCAGCTGACGGCGAGACAAAATGGCGGCGGGCGGGAAAACCGCTCAACTGTCACCGCCGATAATTGAACAGGGAAATTCGGAATCACTTCCCCTGTGGCGATCCAGTCATTCAGTGGCCCAATAGATTAGCTCACGGCAGGGGCCTTAAAAGGAACCAGACTTCAGATTATGCGCTCTTTAGGCAGAAGTCTTTAACAATGTCTCAATGGGAAAGAATTCCCTCACGCCTGCTAGCAAGGCACAGGGCGTCAAGCTAAGACGGGGTAGAAATTAGAGTCTGCTCCGTCTGGTAGCAGAATCTCTAGGCCGCCAGACCGGTCAGCAATTAAGACTATGATTTTGGTGGAGAACGGTCATACTGGCAAGCCGGGAAACCAGATACATCCACCGGGGGCTTGATATTTAAGGAGAAATTCTGATTTAGAAATATTCTCCAAGTTGAAGCTGACCAGACCAAAGGGCTGGCGAGCCGGGCCAAGTCCTGCAAGACTCACCACCTTATGCCCAAAATTGCAGACCAACACGATATAATTCAAAGTCCAAATCTAAGTCCAAGGTCGAGTAGGAACAGGAGAATCCAAAGTGAAGATCAATAATGTATTATCCAGAGCAAGCCAAGGATCAGTCTCTTCAGCTCCACTGAGTGAATAAAACTGACACCAGTCGAGCAAAGGAGGCGGAACCAAGGCAAAATTTAAAGAAACACACACTCAGTCTCTGGCTAATACACTAGTGATAACCCACGCTTTGGATTCTCCAAGCAGCGCGCTGGAGAAGGGTACAGATATTGACTGGTGGCCATACTTACAAATAAAATCAAGGTATAAGAAAGATTCAGCTCAATTTGGATTCCAAAAAGGCCAATACGAATTAGATAAAATTTTACAAGGATCACAGGACAAATTGATAAAAAAAATTATAATTATTTACGAAGATATAAATTAGAAGAAAAGGTGGTTAAAGAAAACATGATAAGCTGGGCAAAGAATTTTGGCTATAATATTGAATTAGACAAATGGGAAAAATTATGAACAATAAATTATACATTAACAATGTCTGTACCCTATAAAGAAAATCTGTACAAAATGTTTTATAGATGGCACCTTTCACCGACTAGACTGGCAAGAATGTTCCCCAATACCTCCCCAACATGCTGGAAATGCAAACTCCATAAAAGAACCTACTATCACATGTGGTGGACGTGCCCAAAGGCAAAACAATACTGGCAAATGATTAGAACACAAATAGAACAAATTGCACAACAAAGAATAGAAATGAGGCCAGAAACCTTTTTACTAGGCATAATAAATGGACAATATGAAAAGGAAATAAAGTATTTAATCATTCATATAGTAACAGCAGCACAAATAATTTTTGCACAAAATTGGAAGAGTAATGACATACCAACAGAAGATAAAATAATTAGTAAAATCATGGAATGTGCAGAAATGGACAGACTCACAAAGGAATTACAAGAAAAAGAGGAACATGACTATTATCTAGTAAGGGAAAAATGGTACACTTGGTTGGAAGACAGAAAAGGAAAAAAAGACTAGGAAGTAATTGGAGTGACCTAATATAGAGATAGGAACACAAACCACTAATGCAGGTTAACAGTGAACTACAAAGATAGATATAAGAGAAAGACAAAAACAAGGAAGACTCAAAAGCATAAATAAGAACATAGATTAGTTGTGACAACTTTGATAAGATGTATATTTGAATTCTTGTTTACATGTTCTGTATGTTTTGTTGTTATTTGTTTTGTTCTGTATTTTTAAATAAATAAAATTTAAAAGAAAAAGGAAAAAAAGAAATGGAATTGCAAAAAAATCCACAAAAAAGAACATAAGAAATCAAATGGATTTGAAAAAACATAAACTGAATTTAATAGAAAAGGAGGACTTACCGTATTTTTCAGAGTATAAGATGCACCTTTTTCCCCCTAAAAGGGGGTGAAAATTTAGGTCCGTCATATACACCGAATATAAGCAGCAAGAAGAAACAGCTCATTTCAGCTTCAGCACAGCCTAATTAGCACAAGTTGATTGGATCGGCCTCCCGACTCTCAGTTGTTTTGCATGGGCCTCTGCTGCTTGCTATAAGGAGATAAATTGCTGGGAGAAGATTTTTTTTCTTATGCTAATCAAGCTATGCTGAAAACGAAAATAAAAGTAAAGGAGACTATTTGCTGTTTGCTGCAATGAGGCAAAATTGCTGGGAAGCAGATTTCTTTTTCTTGTTTTCCTCACCAAAAAAGATAGGCGCATCATATAGTCTGGAACAATTTATACTCTGAAAAATACCCAAGCTAAATTGTTACAGGGCGGGAGACAGATTGGTCCAGGGTCCTCTCGGCTGGCAGAAGTCTCTGCAAAACACGTCTCCCAAATGCTGCTTCCGCAGATGCATACTGGTATAATTTGTAATTCCACACAAATGGAGAAGGAGAAGCCCAAGTGGCAGCCCTGCAAATCTCCAGAATCGAGGCTTGTATACAACAGCCCAGGCTGCTGTAGTGGCGGCACTACAGGTAGAATGTGCCGTGATGCGACGAGGCACAGGCCGGGCCTGTTGTTTTTAATCAAAATTTTTTATTAATTTTATTCAAACATCCAAACAATACAAAATCAATTATTATGAAACATTTTATCCCCACCCAACCCCCCCTTCCCAATTCCCCCCCGACTTCTCAGAGCAAAAACAGGATATAAGATTTAACAAACATAAGCTAAAGTAAGCTAACTATTACAGAATTCAAAACTCTCTTACACTCGTTAACTCCCCCTTTTTTAAAAAAAAATTATACTTCAACCTCCATTTACTAAATTCTCTTATAGCATTTCACATTTGTAAAAGAAAACTATAATTTTAATTTAAACATTTTAAAATCTCTTAATACATTAACAAAACATTCTTTCAAAACTTTCAAAGAATTATCCATTAAATTTTAAGTTAACCACCTTTAAACTTCGATACTTTGAAACTACCATAAAGTTCAAGAAGTTATCCAACTGTAGTTAAACCTTTTCATTCTCTTATCACTTTTAAATTAGCCATCTTTAAATTTCAATACTTTAAAACTACAATATTATTCAAAAAGTTATCCAACTTTAGTTAAACCTTTTAACATCATAAAAAAAATCAAATATCAATCATTCATTTTTAGCTAAACATTTTTGCTTCAGTAAAACATTCCTCAAAATATAAAACTCGAGAAATTTTTAATCTAGCAGTCTTTCTTTCTTTCTATATTTTTTCCAGTCCTTCATCAATAATACTCCCTTCTTCAATGTTACTTCCCCCCCTACTTTTCAAGAATTTTTTGGTATGAAATTATAGTTGGTGTGTCTTTGGAATTCGTTCTCTTCTTAGAGTTGTTTCCTTTAAATTAAAACCCACATTTCGACTCCTCCTGCATTTAAAGTCAATCAGTTCGTTCCTTAAATATTGATTGTCTGTAGAGCCAAAACTTGTCAAAATATTTATCAGCCTACAGTAAAGTGTCTTCTTGCTGCTTGTCAATTAATTGAATGGAAGCCTCTTCCAAAACCTCTGTTTCCAGTGTAATAGCCTCCATTTTAACCCCGACAGTGTCTCTTTTGTCCTCCAAAGTCACATTATCCTGAATACATTCTTCCTCTTTTCCACCCAGCAAATCATTTTTATTCCCCAATTTAAAATCTTGAATAGTTCTTTTAATTATATATCTTATCTCAACAGTAAAAGATTTTTAAAAATCTTTTAAATCCTTCACAGACACCAGTTGTAGATTTGCTGACTCATATAATCCATCTTTGATTTCAGCCATTTTTCAATTGCCCCTTTCCCTTTTTAAATGGAGTTAACAGTCAATACTTGCATTTTTGTCTTCCTGGATTAACTCTGCCAGCATCCAAAGCTTTATAGTCTTCAATTGCTTTGCTGGTGTAGTTGCGACGCTTCGGTCTGCTTATTTTCTTAAGCAGACTCGTCCCGGCTCTGGAGCTTCAAAGGGCTTTCAGGGAACTCTCATCCTGCAATCCCCAGGCTTAAAAAGAGAAAAAGCCTGGGGGTCTAGGGGAATTCTACCCAGACCCTTCTGCTCTTCTCTCCCCCTTTTGCCCTGGGGGAGAGTTTTAAGCAGCTAGACAGCTGATTTTCGCTGTTCTAGCTGCTAACGGAGACACGGGGCTGGAGCTCTTAAAAAGAGCTCCGTCAGCGTTTTCACGGAGCCACCGGAAGTCAACTTGGCCTGTTGTTCATAAACTAAGGCAATACAAGCCTTGAGCCAATGTCCAATGGTGGATGGTGATACTTTCTTCCCCATAGACATGGGCTGGAAGGATACAAATAAGGATTCCATTTGTCAGAAAGAGGCCATGCATTTAATGCACCTCTTTAAAGCCCTGCGAACATCCAAGGTATGCCAGCGTTTTTCACGCAGATGTTTCAGATTGGGGTAGAAGTCTGGTAGAATAACTTCCTGCACCCAGTGGAACCAGGTATTTATCTTTGGCACAAATGTCGGGTCTAAACGAAGTATGTCCCTCTCTGGGTGAAAAATGCACAAATCTTGGTGCACTGAAAGAGCTGGAAGTTCAGATATTCTGTGTGCAGATGTGATCGCAACCAAGAAGGCAATTTTAAATGTGAACAGTCTGAGAGTGGTGGTCCTTAAAGGCTTGAATGGTAGTAATGTGAGAGCCTGTAAAACCACCAATAGATCCCAGGTTGGGTATCTGTGGACTGTTGGAGGTAATAAGTTGCCAGCTCCTTTCAAATAGCTGCGGACTCTTGGATGTTGAGACAGAGGAACAGGTCCATCTCCTGGTAAGATGGTTGCCAAAGCCGCAACCTGGTGACAGAGGGTATTGGTAGACAACCCTTTCTCCAGGCCCCGTTGCAGGAAATCCAGAACCTGTGGAACAGTTACAGATATAGGGACCAGGTTCTCTTTGGTGTACCAGCAACAGAATGACGCCCAGGTGGCATTATAAATCGGATTGTCAATGGTTTACTAGAAGCAAGTATAGTGGAAATTATGTTAGTTGGTGAATAACGTTCCTTCCTCAGGGTTTCCCACTCAAGTGCCAAACGGCCAGCTTGAGCCACTGGGGTTCTGGATGTTGGAGGGCTCCTTGGCTGAGGAAGACCCTCGCATCCAGGGATGCGAGATGGACAGTGACATCAGGTCCGCGAACCATGGACGTCGTGACCAATGAGGTGAATGGGAGGAAAGGCATACAGTAGTTCAGTCGGCCATGGGCAACGAAGAGCATTGGTCCCCTCGGCTGCTGGTGTCCAATACCAGGAGAAAAACCGAGGCAGGTGGGTGTTTTGTGAGCAAATAAGTCCATGACCGGACTCCCGAAGAGAACCATTCTGAGGTGGAAGAGGTCTGGGTAGAGGGGCGTCAACAGCTGGAGGAGCTCCTCAAGCTCCTTTTCAGCTGTGTACATTTTCTTATCCATGCCACTTGGTGCTGAGACCGAGACAGGTTGTTCCCATTGCCTTTGAATTACATCAACAAAATTTTTTGGTGAAGGAATAACTTCCTGGGTGGTGACCTGCTCTGTAAATAGACTAGCACAAAGATCCTGAGATTCCATAGTATCTACAGTGGAACTCTCCATCCGCCCCATGTTGTAGTCATTTTGGCCTTAAGTAATAAGGTTTTAAAAAGATGGGCGGAACAAACTAGAATAGGTGGGTTTATCTGGGGCAATCCCCTCATCACCTGAAAATTCAAAATCCCCTAATTCTTCCTCTCCTTCCAGCGAAGCCTCGCTGTGAACAGAAGCAGTGGCATGATGTGATTCCTCAAGATAAACTCTATTGCTATGCAAGGGGTGATGCAGAGGTTCAGGCCTTAAGGGTCCTGAATGTAAAGGAGCCATCAACCGTCTTTGTGTCAGTGCCTCATCAATGCCTTGAGTAATAGTTTGCACAATAGCATAACGTAACTCAGCAGACAATCCTTCATTTGCCAACTCCATGGGGCGGAGCCCAGCAACTGTGAGCATAAACATGGCAGATGGCACAGAAAACCCTTTGCCAGGCCTGTGCAAGGAATATGAAGTAGATTGAATACGGGTCTGCTCAATCCCTTCCTGAAATAGAACAGCATGAAAACCTGACTCTTGAGGCACAGTAGGAGACCAGTTAGGTTGATCCTCCTGCACATTTTGTGTTTGCAAAGCCGGAGTTAAGGGGTTAGTAAGCCCACTCTGACCCCTAGAAGCTCTGGGGATTTAGAGGCCCCAGCCTGTTGTTGAGCTTTTGCAAAATGCTTCTCTAAGGCCTTTTGCCTTCTCTGAACATCTTTTTCAACTGCTGCAGATGATAATTTTGAATGTTTGGCTTGGGTCCTAGTAGAGGCTTTGTTAGAACACAATCTAGGCTTCTTAGCTGTAGAACATTCAGCCTGATGCTGACTGGTGGAAGATCTCTCAGAATCACTAGTATTTGCCATTATTGTATTAAGTATTAAGCTAAACAATATATAACTGAGCTGTGGAGATAAGAATGCTAGGCAAACCTAGACAATTATTCACTACGTAGTCCAAACCTTTAGAAGTCACGCCAAACTGGCAACACGGTTTGTTTGTGTGTGAAACTGCAAACAATAACAGCAGCAGCAGCAGCAGCAGCAGCAGCAGCAGCAGCAGCAGCAGCAGCAGTAATAATCATGGCATTTCCAGTGCTAAAACAGGTGTGAGACCTGCAACACGGCCACAAATGCCACAAATGCCTAAAAATCGGCAACACGGTTTATTTGCATGTAAAGTGCTCCTCAGCGATGTCCAGGCCTGTTAATGAAGACAACTTGCTCCAAACTGCTGGTAGGCCGATCGGTTTGCACTTTCTAGCTGTTGTAAAACTGTATACAAAATGGCGGCTATCCGCCTTCCAATCAGCATGCTTCTTCTAAAGCTGCAGGTCTCAGTTGGTACCCAATTGGGGAGAAACCGAAGCCTCAGTTCTCCCAAATGCATATTATGCTCACCTGTGCCTCTCCACACTCTATCTAGCCACCCAAATATATGGCAACCAGCAAGCCATAAGCTGCCTAGTGAGAGACTTATATAGAT
This sequence comes from Masticophis lateralis, assembly GCA_030761175.1. Classification (NCBI taxonomy): domain Eukaryota; kingdom Metazoa; phylum Chordata; class Lepidosauria; order Squamata; family Colubridae; genus Masticophis; species Masticophis lateralis. The sequence goes on along the minus strand of JAUDYJ010000004.1, from coordinate 74,439,536 downwards.
CTATTTCTGGCTCATTAGCCATCATCAGTAAGCCACACCCACATCTCATGTATCCTACTTGTAAAGGTACAATATCTATTTTCTTACTTTTCGTAGGTTTTATGTGTGTCTTTCTTTTAGCCAGGTTTTTCCTATGTAACCAAATTTTTTCTGCTGCCCTGGTTGAATGAAATCACATTCACTACTTTCTGGACTTTTTTTCTTCTGGCAACCAGCAAGCCATAAGCTGCCTAGTGAGAGACTTATATAGATCTATTTCTGGCTCATTAGCCATCATCAGTAAGCCACATCCACATCTCAATGTATCCTCCCTGTAAAGGTACAATATCTCTCACTAGGCAGCTTATGGCTTGCTGGTTGCCAGAAGAAAAAAAAGCCCAGAAAGTAGAGAATGTGATTTCACTCAACCAGGGCAGCAGAAAAATCTTGGTTACGTAAGAAAAACCTGGCTAAAAGAAACACACACATAAAACCTATGAAAAGTAAGAAAATATATATATATATTCAGATGAATTTAACCCATGCTTGGACTCTCCAAGAAGCACACAGGAGAAAAGGATTTGGAAAAGCAGGGGATTGATATGGTATGGTATACACAACTGCAAATACAATTTAGATATGAAAAAGATGCAAAATTATATGGTTTTTATATGGAACAGACAGAATTAGATGAGATATTAACAGGAACAGATGAGGGAGCGATAAGAAAATTGTATAGCTATTTATGGAGTACCAAATTAGAAGAACAAGTTAAAGAAACAATGATAGCATGGGCAAAAAACATTGTACATACAATAGAGCTAGATAAATGGCAGCAATTATGGCATAGAAATAAGTTAATGTCTACTGCACACAAGGAGAATTTGTACAAGATGTTTTATAGATGGCATTTGTCACCTCAAAGACTGGCAAAAATGTTTAAAGATAAATCAATTAAATGTTGGAAATGCCATCAGACACCGGGATCTTATCATATGTGGTGGATGTGTGTAGAAGCAAAAAAAATACTGGGCAAGAATTCATATGTGGTTGGAGAAGATGATATGCTCCTGCCAGCAGCATACTGATTTAAAACCTGAGATATTCCTGTTGGGGATTTTTCCAGGGAATTACAGTAAAGAAATTGTATACTTGATTATTCAGGTAATAACTACGGCTAGAATTATATTTGCATAGAATTGGAAGGGTGAAGAGATCCCTACAGAAGAAAATGTGATTAAGAAAATATTAGAATGTACAGAGATGAACAGATTAACGCTTGCAATTAAAGAAAAGAAGGAATCTGACTACTATAATATATGGGATTTATTTTATCAATGGTTAAGAGAATATGAAAGCAAGGTATTATAAAGTTAAATAAGTTAAGAAGAGAAATGTTACAATAATAGATATGTTAAGTATTATGTACCGTGTTGGCCTTATTATTGGGGGGGGGTCTTATTTTTGAGGTACAGGAGGCCCCTAAACCTCAGCCCGCAGCAGAGGGACTGGTGCCAGAGCACCGACCAGCTGCTTTGCTGGTGCCACTCAGGCCGCTACCTCCAGCAACTGTGGCAGCTTTTTTGTTGCTTTCCATGCAAACAGCACAAGGTGAGGAGACAAGGCGAAGGGGGGGAACATGCCCTACATGTACCTGCCATCCATGTGGAATGGCCTTGTGGAGGCCACTCCTGCAACCCTAGCTTGCGTGCTCCTTAGTGGCGGCCACAAAAACTCTTGCCAGCCCTAGCCCTGTCAACCTGGGACTGGGGGGAGGAGGGGGACTGGCGCCAGAGCTCTGAGCACTGGCCGGTGCAAGCTGTCTGTGCAGCCATGAAGTGGGATCGGCATGGCTGGTTCTTGCCTGCAGCATCGCCCGCGAGGATCGGGTCAGAGCTGCAGTCGCTGCCGCCCGATATCAGCAGGCCAGATTCGGGACACACTGCTGCCACTCGGGAGAAGAAGAGAGAGAGGAGGCACTGCGAGAGAGCCCATTTCTCACGTTCTTCTCCTCCCAGGTGGCAGCAGCGTGTTCAGCTCCCCAAATCTGCTTGACAATCTTGGCCGGTGAGGGGAGTGGCAGGTGAGGAGGGGTGGGGTGGTGGAGAAGCGATACACATCTGAGTGAGATGGGGCTCCCCATGTTGTCTCTTCTCCCTCCCTCGCTGGGCATGGCAGGAGCTGGAAGTCAGATAAGACACAGCAGAGAAGCGAGATGCGTGTCTTAGTTTAGTTTAGTTTAGTTTATTAAATTTATATACTGCCCTTCTCCTGGTGGACTCAGGGCAGTGCACAACCAAGAATAAAAAACATTACAATACAAAATTTAAAATTTGTAAAAGAATTAAAAATTTTTGGCCCAGAAAATTTAAAAACCCATAGACGATTTAAAATTTAGAAATCCATAGACAATTAAAAAAGTAAAGGGGAGGGGGGTTACGCCAGCCCAGCTTGATAAAATAAAAAAGTTTTTAGGGCACGGCGAAAAGCCCGGAGATCAGATATCATGCGGATCTCCGGGGGCAGATTGTTCCAGAGGGCTGGTGCTGCCACAGAGAAGGTCCTCCCCCGGGCGTCGCCAGCCGACATTGCCTGGCTGACGGCACCCTGAGGAGTCCCTCTCTGTGGGAGCGTATTGGCTGGTGGAAGGCTATCGGCGGCAGAAGACGGTCCCGCAAGTACCCAGGCCCTATGCCATGGAGCGCTTTAAAGGTGATAACCAACACCTTGAAGCGCACCTGGAAGACCACCGGAAGCCAATGCAGCTCGCGCAGGAGAGGTGTCACATGGGAGCACCCCCTTGCTTCCATAATCCCCTGCGCGGCCGCATTCTGCACCAGTTGGAGCCTCCAGGTGCTCCTCAAGGGGAGCCCCATGTAGAGAGCATTACAGTAGTCCAGGCAGGAAGTGATGAGTGCCTGAGTGACTGTGCGTAAGGAGTCCCGATTCAGATAGGGACACAACTGGCGTATCAGGCAAACCTGATAAAAAGCCCCCCTGGCCACGGCCATCATATGCTCTTCTAAAGACAGCTGTGCATCCAGGTGGACGCCCAAGTTGCGAGCCCTATGCGTGGGAGCCAATGACTCGCCCCCAATAGCCAGTGATGGCATCAACTGGCCATATCGGGACGCCGGAAGCCACAGCCACTCGGTCTTGGAAGGGTTGAGTCGGAGCCTGTTGCTCCCCATCCAGATCCGCATGGCCTCCAGGCACCGGGACATCACTTCAAGGGCATCGTTGGGGTGGCCAAAGCCACGGATGATCTCGCCCAGCGGCTTTACATAAATGTTAAACAGAAGGGGTGAGAGGACCGACCCTTGCGGCACCCCACAAATGAGGCGCCTCGGGGTCGACCTCTGCCCCCTTGCCAACACTGACTGTGACCGGTCGGAGAGATAGGAGAACCACTGCAAAACGGTGCCCCCCACTCCCAACCCCTCCAACCAGCACAGCATGATACCATGGTCGATAGTATCAAAAGCCGCTGAGAGATCTAACAGGACCAGGATAGAGTCTTACCTGATTTCCAGTCCTGCCATGCCCAGCAAAGGGGGCGGGGAAGAGACAGCAAGGGGAGCCCGGTCTCGCTCCATGCATCTCTGCAGGCAGGAACCAGCCACGCCGATCTCTCTTCATGGCTGCACAGACTGCTTGGAGCTCTGGTGCCATTTTCCCTCTCCGTCCCAGCTGACAGGGCTAGGGCTGGCAAGTTTTTTTGCGGACGCTATTTGCGGCTGCCACTAAGAGAAGGGGTGCACAAGCCATGGTTTGCAGGATTGGCCTCTGAGAGGCCACTCCACATGAATGGCAGGTGTATGTGGGGCGCCTGGGGCATGTTCCCCCTCCCTTTCCCCACCTCCAGCCTTGCCTCCTCATGTCATGTTGTTTGCGCGGCAGCTGCGTATATGTCTAAGTATTTTGGGAGGATTATTTTGGGGCGGGGGTATTTTAGCGCATTCACTCGAAAGCCCAATTGGGCTTACTACCCAGACAGGTCCTAGTTTCAGGGAAACACAGTATTAGTATTAAAATAAGAGTAGATATAAATGATGAATATGGTGATAAATTTAAACTGTTATGACACAAAAAAATTTGTACCAAGACAACACACTGTTTAATGAATGATGAAATGTTTGTATTAAAAGGAAAAAAAAAGGTAGAAGAGAATCTTCATACAGGTACATAATCCATTTTGTAAATCAAAGATAGAAACCAGCAATTCCTATGAAACACAGTAGCATAGCTAGTGGTGAAGAAAACTAGGCTTTATAACACATAGGGGTCAGTATATACAGAACTGGCCCCATTTGAAGTGTTATAGCAGAATATTTAACCCAATATTCCATGGGTTAGTCTTCACCAAACAGAACCTGATATTCCCTGAATGCTCCATTACAGAGAACAACAGTAATTTGAAACAACTTCTTGAACAGTCATATTTTATCTTGAGGCCAAAAGTCTAGGATGTGTGCTATTTGCCATCCAATTTATTATAAAATAAGCATTTTTTAAAATCCATAATAAACATATAAACACAATTTGTAGCTTTTGTCTGTATAAAGGATTGGAATGACCAATCATTCCCCATTTAAAACAAACTCCAAAGAAAACTAGCATGGCCCTTTCAAACTCAGATTATCTTCTACAACCCAGCAAAAGGTAGAATAATTCAAGTTCCTTAACTTTATTGAAAGTAGTATATACTACAGATTATATATACAAAAAAGAGAAAGTTATACTGTAATATTATTGTATAAGTCCAAGCTAAACACTACTAATATTATAGGTGTTCCTTTACTTCTTAAAATATTTATCCATTTTGGCCATATGACTGGATCATACATTTTTCTAGTTAAAGAAAATATTCATGTGAAATAAGTCATATTCTTGCTGTTTCTGTAGTGGTTATAATTTTTACATAGATGGTTTGCTAGCTCAACACCCACCCTCGTCTGGGCTTACACCTAGCAATGGTGGTTATCAAGTGATGGAATAAAGTGCCACATTGGAAAAGCAACAGCTGTTTTCCAGAGGTCCTCATCTCATCATCGTCACTTTAGTCATTGCCTATCTACCGCAAGATGGAGGGCTTTTGATGTTTCTAACCAATAAGGTCTTGAGTTTTCTTTTGCCAATTGGACTCACAATTGATGTTGTCAATCCATCTTGTTTTAGGTCTCTTTCGCGGTCACTTATTATCAAGTGGGCTCCATTCTGTGACTGCCTTGGTCCACCTGCCATCAGAGCTGCTTAACTCATCCTTTGCATCGGTCTTCACACAAAAAGAAACTATAGCCCAACCTACCAAAAACGTAACTGTAAAAGACAGACTAGAAATAAAAGTTAAAATAAGTAAAACAATAGTAAGAGAACACTTGCCTGATCTTGACGAATACAAATCACTTGGACCTGATGGATTACATCCCAGAGTTCTAAAGGAGCTAGCTCAGAACCACTGTACCACATCTTTCAAAAATCCTGGAGCACCGGGGAAGTATCAGAGGACTGGAAAAGAGCTGATGTGGTTCCCATCTTCAAAAAAAAGGGGGGGGGGGGAATCAGACCCAGGAAACTGCAGACCAATCAGCCTAACATCAATACCTGGTAAGATAGTGGAAAAGACAATAAAAAAACAGATCTGCCAACATCTAGAGACGAGTAAAGTAACAACTAACAGTCAGCACAGGTTTGTTAAAAACAGATCATGCCAAACCAAACTTATTTCATTCTTCAACAGTGACTAAATTAGTAGACCAGTGAAATACTGTGGACATAATATACTTAGACTTCAGCAAGGCATCTGACAAAGTAGACCACAACCTACTTCTTGGTAAGCTAGAAAGAAATGGGATAGATAGCATCACCATCAGATGGATTTGTAACTGGCTAATAAATCGTACCCAATGAGTAGTTCTTAACGGGTCTATGTCTACATGGAGAGAAGAAAGCAGTGGGGTACCACAAGGTTCCGTCTTAGGCCCAGTACTCTTCAATATCTTCATAAATGACTTAGATGAGGGAATAGAAGGGGAATTTAACAAATTTGCAGATGATGCTAAACTGGCAGGAATAGCTAACACCCTAGAAGATAGGCTCAAGATCCAGATGGATCTTGACAGACTTGAACACTGGGCCCTATCTAACAAAATGAAATTCAATGTAGAGAAAAGTAAAGTCTTACACTTAGGCAAGAAAAACCAAAAGTACACATATAGATTGGATGAAACCAGGCTTAATAGCAGTAGCTGTGAGAGCAATCTTGGAATCTTAGTGGACAACCAGCTAAATATGAGGCAGCAGTGTGCACAGAAGCCAAAAAAGCCAATGCAATCCTAACAGAGGGATTAACAGAGGGATACAATCAAGATCAAGTGAGGTACTAATACCACTATATAAAGCCTTAGTAAGACCACACCTAGAGTACTACATCCAGTTTTGGTCATCACACTATAAAAAGATGTTGAAACTCTAGAAAAAGTGCAGAGAAGAGCAACCAGGATAATTAGGGGACTGGCGACTAAAACATATGAAGAACGGTTACAGGAACTGGACATGGCTGCTCTAGTGAAAAGAACGACCAGGGGAGACATGATTGCAGTCTTCCAATATTTGAGGGGCTGCCACAGAGAGGAAGGGGTCAAGCTATCTTCCAAGGCACCTGAAGGCCAGACAAGGAATAATGGATGGAAACTGACCAAGGAGAGATTCAATTTAGGAATAAGGAGAAATTTTCTGACAGTGAGAACAATCAACCAATGGAATAGCTTGCCTTCGGAAGTTGTGGGAGTTTCATCACTGGAGGCTTTCAGGAAGAGATTGGACTGCCATTTGGTGTAGGTAGGATCTCCTGCTTAGGCCGGGGTGGGGCGGGGGTTGGACTAGATGACTACAAAGTTGCTTCCAACTCTGTTAATCTAATCTAATCTAATCTAATCTAATCTAATCTAATCTAATCTAATCTAATCTAATCTAATCTTCTTCCACTAGGATATCTGGCATTTCATCTTTTGTGGATGCTGTTACTTTTGAGTGATCTTGATCTTTGTATAGCTCTGAATAGAATTCTCCAATGATTTCTAACTCATCTACATCACTGAAAATTAAATTCTGTTTGCTTGCCTCTATAGTGATCCCAACAACCATTTATGCCAGTGAGATCTGGAAGGTGTCAGCAAGTATTAAGAGACTCAATGTCTTCCAAAAGGATGCCTTCACTGAATCCTAAAGATTAGCTATTTTGACCATGTTGCTAATAAAGTAGTGATCCAAAAGAGTTTCTCCTTCAAATTATATAACACTGTCACACGCAGAAAACTCTAAGTTGCAAGGTCATATTCTCCATATGAAGAACAATCAAATTCCCAAGATGGCAATGAGATGAACTCCCTAGATGCCAAACGTCTAAGAAGACACCCTCAAAATACATAGTGAAGAACATTCATAGAAGACTTAAATACTTTAAATATCACATGGCAAGATGTTGAAATATTTGCCCCAAATTGAAAATATGGAGACCCCTTGCTACCCGATATGCTGCACTGCATGGGAGGATGTAATGCTAATGTTAATGCTAATGCATTAGCATTAGTCATATATCCATCCAGGTCCATTAAAATACTCTAAACTACACACATTTTTCAAGTATTTTAATCATATTTCAATTGCTACAATCCAGTTTTTCTACAGGTACAGAATATGAATTGAAAACTACAACAACGCATTTCCAAATTCCTGTTATTTTCATACTTAGTCCAGATTTTGCCTAGTTTCTAGTGATACCACATGCTGATTTTCTGACATCAGTAACATATAGGTATATCCACCACCCTATGCTTAAAAAAGCAAAATTAAGAGCATGTAGATTTCCAGGTGCTAATACTGTCTTCACCAACCTAGGCATTCTCCAAAAGTATGGATTCCAGTTTCCAATGTTCTGCAGGGCAAAATGTGAACATGTTCTACTAGTCAGCAAGGCTCATAACAGCATACAACAGTTTATGTCCAGGAATAATAATAAATCTTATTTATTGTTAGAAATAAAAATTAACATGATATAGCAACTGCAATGAACTATTTTTCTCACATTTAATTTTTTTGCCTAGAACCAGTTAATTATGAATGTAAAACAGCTGCTCTAGAAATTAATTATTTATGTACCGATAGTCCTCAACTACAACCATTTGTTTAGTTACCATTTGAAGTTACAATAGCACTGAAAATTGACTTACAAGTGATTTTCGCATTTATGACTTGTCACAGCATCCAATCAGGTGATCAAAATTCAGGATCTTGGTAGCCAGCATGTATTTACAATGATTGCAGCATCCCAGGGATATGTGATTGCCATCTACAATCTTCCCAGTCGGCTTCCAAAAGCAAAGTTAACAACCATGTGATTCATTTAAGAGTCAACCGTGGCAAAAAAAGGTTGTAAAATTGGGTGCAACTTGCTTAACAGAAATTCTGTCCCCAATTGTGGTTGTAAGTTAAGGACTACTTGTACAAAAAACTGAAAGCAAGTATGCACACTGTATTCATATTGGAATCACTAATGACATATGGATGAAGTGATGTTATGGGAAAATACATCCATATTATTTCATAAATATCTTATTATATTTAAGGCCAATTATTTCTGTTTTTATAATTTTCATTACAAAATTATGTTTTATAATTTTCATTATACAATCAATTAGACTAACTGAAAGCAACTGTGGACTAACCATGTAGCATATTTTGTTTTTCTTAAAAAATGATGCGCTGGTGCCCTATTAATAATTATTTGAAAAATGACCCAGAAAACTATTTTTAATAAGTGTTACAAAAAAGTGACACTGCAAAAAATTTCCTCTTTTTAAAAAAAACAGTTGCCCCTTCCACATTAGAAATTCAGAGAAAAGTAAAAAGGCCTAGCTTAAGCATTCATTTTGAGCGAAACAGAGTGTGAGAAGTAGGAAAGCTTTATCCGAGAAGGATCCAAAGGAAAAAGTACAACCCAAGTAACGCTCAAAGGACAGCAGAGGAGGCCAGGAGCAGGGAGAGCAACGAGGGAGGAACATCCCGCTCCTAGCTTCTCATACCTCTCGGCAGCGCTGAAATCATAGATCTTCCCGCTGACCCTACGAAGAGGGGCGGTCTTTGGGGGCCATAACGATAGAGAAGAGTGTCACAATGGGGCTGAAGTAGCTGGACATTGCAAACTGAGGTGTTGCGCCTAGGATATCTCTTCATCAACGCGTTCGTGAGAAAGGCCTCGACGGTAACACGAGGGCACTGGCTTTTGCCGGGCCCTGCTTCGTCCCCCTCCCAGAATCCCTGCCTCTCCCTTCCCTGTCACAGTTGTTTACCTTCTGGTTTGCCTAGAACAGCCACAGTCGGCATCTTCCCCCAACGACAAGCACCCCACACTGACCGTCACTTCCGCTGTTGTTGCCGCCACCGCCACCGCCACCACCTTAAGAAAGGCAGAGAAATACAGAAAAGGAGGAGAAAAAAATCTCCATGAATACGAAGTCGCTACTGCTGCTGAGGGCGTCGCAATTTCCCAGTGTCGCCACCTTCCCATTTCACGCATAGCAGCCGCCCTATTCGCTGTCTCCGCTGCCTCACAAAAGTCGCCAACTGCGTACGCAACACTTAGCCCCACCTCGCCCGGCGCCCCGGCCTCTGAATCTCCTCCCCTTGAGGTCGTCGCCTTTCTCATTCGACCGCTTCTTCACCGCTAGGATTCTCCAGTTTACGTTCTTTTTCCACCCAAAGTTTTATCTTGTTTGGCTTTGGCTACAAATCCCGTTAATTCATATTGCAAACCAGGTAAAAAAACGGATTTATTTCATGGGCTCTTCAGCTCTGTTTGGGGGCTTCTTTTCTGAAGCTCTGTTTGGGGCAGGGATGAAATGCTCGCGGATCGGATCAGATCACCCGAATCCAGATCCTTGCACTAGTGGATAGCCGTGTTCCTGTCCAACAGGCAACGAATAGTCAAAATAGGGAGGGCGAGGGGTGAAATGCTCCCAGTTCGGACCGGATCGCCTGATCCAGTCAGTAGCGATGGAGGCCGGTGATTCAGAGAACTGGTGGCAAAAATCTCTGCCTCCCCCCGCCCCCCATCATTGCCCAGCTGAGCCTCGTAATCATCAGGCTTTTTTTTTATTTTTAAAAGCATTTTTTTCTACAACCTCTGACGGAAGAGGTTATAGAAAAATGTTTTTAAAAGGAAAAAAATCCTCTGCCGATCAGGCAGGTCAGCTGGGATTGTCAGAGGCTTTAAAAGCATTTTTTTTACAACCACTTCAGCCAAAGAGGTTGTAGGAAAAAAATGCTTTTAAAAAGTTAAAAAAAAAAGTTGGCCATGCCTACTCAGTCATATTGCCCCATCACCACCAAGCCACGCCCACAGAACCAGTAGTAACAAATTTTACATTTCACCACTGGGAGGACCCAATCAAATCCAGCACCTGTTAACAGCAATGTCCCTCAAGGCAGCGTTTTAGGACCCCCACTCTTTCTGCTTTACATCAATGACCTATGCGATCTTATTAAAAGCAGCTGTGTCCTCTTTGCTGATAACATAAAATTATTGAACACCACTGAGAATGCTGCTGCCCTACAGAGCGACCTTGACTATGTGTCAGAATGGTCGCACATTTGGCAACTCCAAATCTCAACTAAAAAATGCTGTGTCCTACACATCTGCAAAAAAAAAATCAGAACACAAATACAAGTTGGGCGGAAACGATCTTGTAGATGACCCTCACTTTGTCAAGGACCTAGGAGTACTCATCTCAAACGATCTAAGTCCCACAACTCACAGTAACAATATTGCCAAATAGGCATTAAGAATTGTTAACCTAATCTTGCAAAGCTTCTTCTCCAGTAACATTGTATTGCTAACTAGGGCATGCAAAACCTTTGCCAGACCAATTCTTGAATACAGCTCATCCGCCTGGAATCCACACTGTATATCGGACATTAACACGATTGAGCGGGTCCAGAGGTATTTCAAGAGAAGAGTACTTCACTCCTCTACTCACAATTGAATCCCTTATGCCACTAGACTTGAAATTCTGAGCTTGGACAATCTGGAACAGGGCCACCTGTGGGCCAATCTAAGCATAGTACACAAAATTGCTACAACATCTTATCTGACTTCTTCAGCTTCAACCACAATAATACACAGGCAAACAATCGATACAAACTCAAGGTAAACTGTTCCGAACTCGATTGCAGAAAATATGACTTCAGCAACACACTGGTCAATGCCTGGAATGCTCTACCTGACTGTTGTTTCAGCCTCAAACCCTCACAACTTCAACCTCAAACTGCCTACTGTGGACCTCACCCCATTCCTAAGAGATCCATAAAGGGGGCATGCATAAGTGCACCAGCGTACCTACCGTCCCTGTCTTACTGTCCCCATTTATCTGTACTTATTTCCTTTAAGTTTATACCTATACCTGCTATCTTGTACATGTTTGACAAACAAAACAAAACAGAACAAAACAAATAAAATAAATAAAATGTTGATAACAGAAGTGATGTTTGAAGTTGAGGAATGCTCCAGAAAACAAGACCAAGGGAGCTACACTTATAAATAAAAAAATTAACAGTAATGGCTACTCTAATACATAGCCTCTGCATTTTTAATAATGCAATAATGTAATCTCATCTTCATTACATCAATACCCCTGACCTCATGAATTACTTGTATACTCTGATTCGCATAAATCTATATAAAGGGATTGCATTCCCACCCCTTTTTGGATATTAATTTAATTTAATTAATTTAATTTATTTTGTCGCATTTCTATGTTGCCCCACTCCCAAGGAACTCTGGTGGCTTACAACAGAGAATAAAACAATGCAACAATATCCTATACAAAAATTAAAAGAAGACATTAAAACGTAAAAACACATACACTCCAATTTGTGGCCGGGTCTCGCAAGATCACTATAACAGATATACTAATGCAGTCCACCATACTGAACAGAACAGAGCTGAAAGAGACTTGGGGGGTGTTCTAGCCCAACTCCCTTCTCAGGCAGTAAACCCTATACCATTGCAGACAAAAGGTTATCAAATCTCTTCTTAAAAACCTCCAGTGTCGAAGCACCCACAACTTTTGAGAGGCAAGTCATTCCACTGATTAATTGTTCTGTCAGGAAATTTCTTCTTAATTCTAAATTGATATTCCCCTTTATTAGTTTCCATCCATTCCTTCTTGTCCTGCCTTCAGGTCCTTCAGAGAATAAATTGACCCTCTCCTGTTCGTGGCAGCCCCTTAAAAATTTGAACACTGCTATCATGTCCCCTTCTTTTCATTAAACTAGATATACTCAATTCCTGCAACCATTCTTCATAAATTTTAGCCTTCTTTCACTTTGTGAAAGAAATTTGCATTTCAACTGATGGGTATTCTGGTCTCCATTATGTCCAATCTCATAAAGGACCTACAGTGGTTATACAGGTGGTAAAGTGGCCCTCTTCTAGTCTTGCACATAAAATTTCAAGCTAGACTACCATTTGTGTAATCATTCAGCATTTATGGATTAGAATCCCATCCACTTGTGCATCATCTGTTTTTAAATCAATTTCTGAATTGTATTAATGATGTTCAAAATACAGATTTAATCATAGAACTGGACCTACTATCTGAACCCAGAACTGTTTTTTATTTATTTGATTATTTTATTAGATTGCAAAGCCACCCAAATCAAAAAATATTCTGGGCAATGTACAATATCAAAAGCAAATGTACAATATCAACAGCAAATAAAACCAACTTACATAAAATTATAACAACACAGAAGATTCGTATCAATTAAGATAGTACATACTGCTTTGTTATTATCTGATTCAATAAATCATTCCTACAATAACATTTTTTCAGTGTTATGCTTGTACCACAGTTCATCCTAAGAGCTTAACAATTTGCTTCATACAGGACCAAAAACAAGTGTTATTCTGAGTTCTTCAGAAATGTTCAGATGAACTCTCTAACACATCGAATTGGGTAGTTTTACTAAAGGACTCTCCTACTTGAAAAGTAACACCAAACCTCTAATAGGGTTATATATGTGCAAAAATGATTGCGAACTTTTGATAAATGCTGGAGCCAAGTATATCAATCCTTAAACCCATCAAGTCATTTTTTCAGGCTTTGATATAAATGGAGGAGAATAACAAGGATTTTTATTGCAGCCTAATTTTTTTATTTTTATTTTTAGACACTACTGTGTTGCCTCCTGTTCCCATGCTGTTTCCTTGCTGTTGCCCCTATAACTATAGAAGCTTTATGAAACCATTTGTGAAATGGTTGATAAAGTGATTTTTTAATATAGGAAAATATAATTTTTTAAAATTAAGAGCGTTTCATTTTATCACAAGTTCATAGTTGGTTATTTTTTGGAAAGGGAAATCTAATGAATATACATATATAGTAAAATATGGCTTGGGAATATTAGCAAATTAATTTTATTTCTAGTTTGTGTGAAGAAATGCATAGGAGCAGGGTCAGAGGATAGCATATGCACACATACGTATTTTTATAAAACCAGTCGTTGGAAAACGTTAGTTTTCTAACGTTTATAGGTTAACATGGTGTACAAATCAAGTTGTGTTTTATAAAGTATGATTAAACTAATACAAGTTTAGAATGATGATGATTAAGGACCACACACCAAGTTAGAAGCTCGGGCCAAATTAGCAATAGGCACACACCAATGAACTCTGAGCAAAATCGGTATCAAAGGTATGGTAGTGAATTTCTGCAACTTACAGAGTAGCACCACTGAGGTAGAATGGTATTAGGAAAAATTACAGTAGAGCTCTAACGAGACATCCCTAAGCAACGATACTTCCGGTTTGGTCGTAAATTTACGGCCGTCAGCACCACCCATTCGGCAGCGGCCGAAGAAAACGCGCTCTGCCGCTATATGCGTTTCCTTACACGCCGGTTGCATCAGCCAGGCCCGCCGGGGTCCTTCTTGAGCAGCCCACCATATTGCCTGACCCAACCTCGAATTCTTTCCAAGCTTCTCCCTGGACAAAGCAAGGAGGCAAGATGTAACTCTGTTCCTAGATATTTTGTAGCATCGTCTGGGAATAAGCTGCGTGCCTCTGAAATTACTGGGTACTGTAGGGAAAAGTCAGGCAGACTCGGCGGACTTCTAACTTCCTTTCAGGCAAGATGGCGGGGACCGAAGCGGGAGTGACACTGGGGCAGCCGCATCTTTCTCGGCAAGACTTGACTACTTTGGTAAGAAGGGAATTCGGAGTGGAGAGGACACGTCAGCTAAAGAGTGCAGTATTCCAATGGTTGCCCTACGCTGTTTTTTTGCCCGGTACTCGAAGGCTGGGTGATGGTCGGAAGTTCAGAAAATCTGCCTTGCCTTGCTTGTCTTCTGCTTTTTTGTTCTTCTCAAAGGGTAGTTAGAATGGGAAGGAAAGGCTTTATGACGGTGGGAAAGAAATCTCCCAAATGTTCTCACGCTTCTTCTTCTCTACATAGCCATAACGCCAGGCAGAGTGACATCCTACCCTTACAAGCTGGTTCCAGAGAAAGAAATGTGATCTCTATCGATAACTGAATTCCGACGTTATATGGTTGTCTTCAGAGAGAGTATTTCCCTCTCTTTCTGCTTCATTCTGTAGCGCAATCAATACAGGGTAGAACAGAGAGAAGCTGCGTTCCCATTGCATACTGTACAGTACTAGGCTATGCTTTAGTTATGTTCGTTCAGGTTTGCATAAAAAGTCACACAATACTATAAAGTTAGAATGGTAGTACATTCCCAATCCACACCTGGCCTTAAGTATACCAGTAGTAGCTGTGATCTTCAGTACTACTAATGATAATTATGAAAAATTGTCAGCATGGTTTTCATTTCATTTTGGAAATATATATTTACTTAGCATTTGACAATAAATTGGGTAAAAGTCTTTCTTTGAGTAAGAAACTCATTACCCATTGCAACAAGCACATTTAAATTGTCGGGTACTAAAATATATCCAAAAATCTATAATAGTCTTATGATGAAATTGAATAAAATTTGCAATGATAATTTGTTGAAATGACATAAAACTCATTCAGTTATATTTTATTTTGATTTATTAAATTTATATGCAGCCCATCTCACTGTTAGCAACTCTGGGCTGCCTATAAATTTAATAAATCAGTATTTTTATAATATGGATAGCCCTCAGCTTAAGACCATTCATTCACTTTTGAAGTTACAATGGTGCGGAAAGAAGGGATTTATGACCAGTTGTCAAAGTCTGATAATACTTTCTGATAAGCGGTTTGGGGCAATGGTGGGATTCAAGTAATTTAATATTTTTACATAACCGGTTCTCTGTCCTAATGATTTCTTCCAACAACCAGTTTGCCAAACTGCTCAGAAAGTTAACTACCGGTTCTCCCGAAGTGGTGAGAACTGGCTGAATCCCATCACTGGTTTGGGGTAATGAAAGAACAGTTCTGGAAAGCACTGTAAAAACCAAACCAGCTTCATTGTGATAGGGTTTCACATTGTAACTAGTCAGATTTTATTTGTAGATCATTGAACAAGTTGGTTGGTTTTATATAAATTGAATCTTGAACCAGATACTATAAGCTGCAAACATTAGGCTTATATGCTAAATGAAACACATTATAATAAACCATGGTGTAAGGAATGTCTCTTAATTTGTGAAATAATAAAGCATGATTTAAGGAATTGCCTCTTAATTACTTGCAAGAGCTGTTGCCATCTTTAAAAGAGAAGCAAGCTGTCATTGCTCTTGTTGGAAAAGTAAAACAAGCTGTGGCTTTAATTGCATAGTGTGATTTTGATATTTTTTTTTTTTAGAGATTTGTGGCATATAAAATTGTTGGGAATCCTTACACAGAGAGAATATACTACCCAGTTACATTCCATGTTTGGTAGTGTGATGTATTTGTTGTTTGCAACTGTGGTTGTAATCTTATGATAAATAAGTAAACTTTTTTCACTTTTCCTCCTTGAAAAATAGGACTATGTTAATTTTACATAAGGAGCTTGTTAGGATAAATATAAAGAAACACACTAGCTCTTTGTTTTTTCCAAAAACTATATACTTTAATTGAGTCATTTTTAAACATACATAAAATAGTGTAAAATAAAAATTTACAGTGTGGAAAAACAAAAGCAAAGAAAAACTTTACACAAGAAAATAATACGCAGACAGCACAAACTGTAATTAAAATTATATCCCAACTAATTTTGTAAATCTTTAAAATAAAAACTTAACATTAAAAGCTTTTTAATGTTGACCAAGCCTGTTCAAAAGGGTTTCCAAAGGGAAAGATAGGTCATTTTCCTGATTAACCACATTCAGTTTTCTCAAAAGTTGCTAACAACTCTGAAATTCAATTTTTTATGTCTTCAATTACAGTATTTTCCCATCTCCTAAGGATATTTCTTTTGTTATTATTAGAGCACAAAATCCATCTTTGTTCTGAACATATTAAATTCCAAAAAGTTGGAATGTATTCCGAAAAGGCATGTATTCAGTATACACATGGTATCTTTAAAAAACAATTTTCTCAATATCTCTGTCAAGGTATAATTTTTTTATAATGCCAAAGATCCATTCTTAATGAAAGATTATAGATGTTATCCAGTAGATATGAAAAACAATATTTTGATAAAGTAAATTCAATTTTGAATCCCAGGGCAACAATTTGAGGACTTTGTATTGTGTGCAAGCTTTATAGCTAATTATCATGTTTATAGGATAACTATAAGATAAGATAAAATGTTTCATGAGACTATTATATGGGAAGAGTTTGACTCTGTGACTCCAGAAAACGTGGACAGGATACTGAGCAGTCTGAGCGCAGCCACATGTTTATTGGACCCGTGTCTCTCCTGGTTGGTGCTGGCCTCCCGGGAGGTGGCACGAGGCTGGCTCCAGGGGATTATAAATGCTTCTTTGAGTGAGGGTGTCTTCCCCGCCGCTTTGAAGGAAGCGGTGGTGAGACCCCTCCTCAAGAAGCCTTCCCTGGACCCGGCAATGTTGGTAAATTATCGTCCCGTCTCCAACCTTCGCTTTGTTGCGAAGGTTGTTGAGAGTGTGGTGGCGTGACAACTGCCTCAGTACCTGGATGAATCGACCTATCTAGATCCGTTCCAGTCGGGCTTCAGGTCCGGGTACAGCACGGAGACGGCATTGGTCGCATTGGTAGATGATCTCTGGAGGGCTCGGGACAGGGGTTGCTCCTCTGTCCTGGTCCTATTAGACCTCTCAGCAGCTTTTGATACCATCGACCATGGTATCATGCTGCACCGGTTGGAGGGGCTGGGAGTGGGGGGCACTGTGTTGCGGTGGTTCTCCTCCTTTCTCTCCAACCGGTCGCAGTCTGTGTTGTCAGGGGGGCAGAGGTCGACCCTGAGGCCCCTTGTATGTGGGGTGCCGCAAGGATCGGTCCTCTCGCCCCTTCTGTTCAACATTTATATGAAGCCGCTGGGTGAGATCATCCGTGGTTTTGGGGTGAAGTACCATCAGTACGCTGATGACACTCAGCTGTACATCTCCACCCCAGACCACCCCAATGATGCCCTCGAAGTGATGTCCCGGTGCCTGGAGGCCGTACGGATCTGGATGGGGAGGAACAGACTCAGGCTCAACCCTTCCAAGACCAAGTGGCTGTGGTTTCCGATATCCCGATATAGTCAGTTGGTGCCATCTCTGACTATTGGGGGCGAGTCATTAGCCCCCACGGATGGGGTTCGCAACTTGGGCGTCCTCCTGGACTCACGGCTGTCTTTAGAAGGGCATATGGCGGCCGTGGCCGGGAGGAGTTTTTATCAGGTTCGCCTGATTCGCCAGTTGCATCCCTTTCTAGATCGGGATGCGTTACGCACGGTCACTCATGCCCTCGTCACCTCACGCCTGGACTACTGTAATGCTCTCTACATGGGGCTCCCCTTGAGGAGCACCCGGAGGCTCCAACTGGTCCAGAATGCGGCCGCGCGGGTGGTGATGGGAGCGACGTGGCGCTCCCATGTGACTCCCCTCCTATGTGAGCTGCACTGGCTTCCAGTGGTCTTCCGGGTGCAGTTCAAGGTTTTGGTTACCATCTTCAAAGCGCTCCATGGCTTAGGACCAGGGTATCTTCGGGACCGCCTTCTGCCACAAACAGCCTCTCACCGACCAGTCCGCTCCCATAGAGAGGGTCTCCTTAGGGTGCCGTCGGTCAAACAGTGTCGACTGGCGGCCCCCAAGGGGAGAGCCTTCTCTGTGGGGGCACCTACCATCTGGAATGAGCTCCCCCCCGAGATAAGGAACTTACATGACCTGGGTACTTTTCGCCGCGCCTTGAAAACATTTTTATTTGAACAAGCTGGGCTGGCTTAACCTCCTTTATTTTGGGTTTTTAAATTTTATAATTATAATTGGATTTTTAAACTGTTGAGCCAAATTATTTAATTTGTTTTAATGATTTTTTAACTTTTGTATTTATTGTATCTTATTCTGGCTGTTCACCGCCCTGAGTCCCGTCTGGGAGTAGGGCGGTATATAAATTAAATAAATAAATAAATAAATAAATAAATAAATAAATAAGACACGAACAGCATTTTTTTTCAAATTTTAAAAACAAACTTTATTCAATGTAAAAAGATAAAAAATTGTACAAAACATTCTTAACTCTAAGAACGAAAATACAATTCTATATTACCTATATTCTAAAACTAATAAACAAGATTATCTATCTATGATATCTAAACATATAACTATATATATACATTAGCCTTAATTTCCTGATGACGGTGTAAATTTGTTACCTTTAATTTCTTAATGTATTTGACATCAGTTTTTTTTTCTGTCTATTGATCCATTCATACCATCTGTTCCATATTTGGTAATACTGTGAGTCTTCCTTGTTATTTAGTTTTAAAGTTAATCTATCCATTTCTGCACATCTAAATATCTTTTGAATTATTTGTTCTTCTGTTGGCAACTGTTCTAATTTCCATGATTGGGCTAGGGTTAGTCTTGCCGCTGTAATTATGTGTAATGTAATATTTTAGGTTTTTTTGCTATCTTTTTTAAGTACAGGTGAAACTCGAAAAATTAGAATATCGTGCAAAAGTTCATTTATTTCAGTAATGCAACTTAAAAGGTGAAACTAATATATGAGATAGACTCATTAAATGCAAAGTGAGGTAGTTCAAGCCTTGATTTGTCATAATTTTGATGATTATGGCTTACAGCTCATGAAAACCCCAAATTCACAATCTCAGAAAATTAGAATATTACATGAAATCAATAAAACAAGGATTGTACATAGAACAATATCGGACCTCTGAAAAGTAAGCATGCATATGTACTCAGTACTTGGTTTGGGCCCCTTTTGCATCAATTACTGCCTCAATGAGGCATGGCATGGATGCTATCAGCCTGTGGCATTGCTGAGGTGTTATGGAAGACCAGGATGCTTCAATAGCAGCCTTCAGCTCTTCTGCATTGTTCGGTCTCATGTCTCCCATCTTTCTCTTGGCAATGCCCCATAGATTCTCTATGGAGTTCAGGTCAGGCGAGTTTGCTGGCCAATCAAGTACAGTAATCCCATGGTCATTGAACCAGGCTTTGGTACTTTTGGTACTTGGCACCTGCAGTGTGGGCAGGTGCCAAGTCCTGCTGGAAAATGAAGTCAGCATCCCCGTAAAGCTCGTCTGCAGAAGGAAGCATGAAGTGTTCCAAAATCTCCTGGTAGACGGCTGTGTTGACCCTGGACTTAATGAAGCACAGTGGACCAACACCAGCAGATGACATGGCTCCCCAAATCAACACAGACTGTGGAAATTTCACACTCGACTTCAAGCATCTTGCAGTGTGTGCCTCTCCATTCTTCCTCCAGACTCTGGGTCCTTGGTTTCCAAATGAGATGCAAAAGTTGCTCTCATCAGAAAAGAGCACTTTGGACCACTGAGCAACAGACCAGTTCTTTTTTTCTTTAGCCCAGGTAAGACGCTTCTGACGTTTGTTGTTCAGGAGTGGCTTGACAAGAGGAATACGACATGTGAAGCCCATGTCCAGGATCCGTCTGTGTGTGGTGGCTCTTGATGCACTGACTCCAGCCTCAGTCCACTCCTTGTGAAAGTCCCCAACACTTTTGAATGGCCTTTTCCTGACAATCCTCTCCAGGCTGAGGTCATCCCTGCTGCTTGTGATCTTTTTTCTTCTATACTTTTCCCTTCCACATAATTTTCTATTAATGTGCTTTGATACAGCACTTTGGGAACATCCAACTTCTTTTGCAATTACCTTTTGAGGCTTTCCCTCCTTATGGAGGGTGTCAACGATGGTTTTCTGCACAACTGTCAGGTCAGCAGTCTTTCCCATGATTGTGATTCCTACTGAACCAGACTGAGAGACCATTTAAAGGCTCAGGAACCCTTTGCAGGTGTTATGGCTTAATTAGCTGATTAGAGTGGGACACTTTGAGCCTAGAAAATTGAACCTTTTCACAATATTCTAATTTTCTGAGATTGTGAATTTGGAGTTTTCATGAGTTGTAAGCCATAATCATCAAAATTATGACAAATCAAGGCTTGAACTATCTTGCTTTGCATGTAATGAGTCTATCTCATATATTAGTTTCACCTTTTAAGTTGCATTATTGAAATAAATGAACTTTTGCACGATATTCTAATTTTTCGAGTTTCACCTGTATGCCTAATAAAAAAATTTCAGGTTTTAGGTCAATCTCTTCTTCTGTTATTTCTGTTATCCATTTCCTAATTTTCATCCAAAATTTTTTAATTTTTGGGCAGAGCCACCAAAGATGATAAAATGTTCCCGGTGATTGTCTACATTTCTAACATATCGGGTTACAATTTGGATACATTTTTGCCAATCTAGCAGGGGCTAGGTGCCACCTATACCACATCTTGTAGTGGTTCTCTTTGTACGTTGTTGCCTTTATTATTCTACAATTATTTTCCCAAATCATTTCCCACTCTTCTAATTGTATGTTTCTTTCAATATTCCTAGCCCAGGCTATCATTTGGCCTTTGACTGTATTTTCTGCCAAATCGAACTCAAGTAGATATTTGTAAATCTTTGAAATTAATTTTCCCTCTTTGGTTTCTAGTAGTTTATCTAATTGGTTAGGTTTTATATCAACTCCTCCTTCTTCACTATCTTTTTTATATCTGGTTTGTATTAATAAATACGGCCACCAGTCTATTTCTATACCCAGGTCCCTGAGCTGTTGGCAGGATTTGAGTCTCCCATTTATATCCAGAATTTCTTTGTATCTTATTATTTTCTGAGTAGTTGATACGTTGGGATACATTATATTGGGATGCATTGTTGCCTCTAGTGTAGATATCCAGCCTGGGACTTTCATGTAATGCTTACGTTTCCAACCAGGTGTTAATTAATGAGTTTTTTATTATATGGTTTTTGAAATGTTTGTATGTTTTATTTCCGATGTTCCACAAGTAAGCATGCCAGCCTTTTAACAGATTGTGACCTTCCAATTTCAATACTCTTTGGTTGTCTAAATTAACCCAGTCCTTAATCCATATTAAACTTGCCGCTCTATAATATTTTTCCCAGGCTGGTAGGCCAAAGCCTCTTCTTGATCTATCATCTTGTAGTGTTTTTAAATTTATCCTCGGTTTTTTCCCCTCCCATATAAATTTTGCTATTAATTTATTCAGATTTTTAAAAAAAAAAGTTTCTCTAATTTAATCGGAATGGCTTGAAACAAGTAGAGGATCCTTGAGAGTATATTCATCTTTATCGCCGCTATTCATCCTAATAACGATAGTTTTAAATTCCCCCATCTCTAGATCTTTTTTAATTTATTGTATTAGTCCTCCATAGTTACTATCTTTGATTGCTATATTTCTAGTTGTCAAATTTATACCTAGGTATTTTATCTTTTTAACTACTTGCAGTCCCGATTGTTGTTCCAGTTCTTCTATTTGTTTTGTTTTTAGATTTTTGGTTAATATTTTGGTCTTGTTTTTGTTAATTTTTAACCCTGCCACCTTGCCAAATTTCTCAATTTCCTCCATCAGTTTTGATTGTGTTTCTAATGGGTCTTCTATGAAGAATACAAGGTCATCAGCAAAAGCTTGGACCTTGTATTCTTCTCCTTTTACTTTAAGTCCTTTTATATTTTTGTTTAATCTAATTCTCCTAAGCAAATTTTCCAGGGGTAAAATAAAAAGCAGGGGAGAGAGTGGGCATCCTTGTCTTACTCCTCTACCTATTTCAAAAGAATTTGTTAATTCCCCATTAACTAATAGTCTTGCCTTCTGATTTGTGTATATTGTAGATATTATCTTTTCAAATTTCTCTCCAAATTCCATATTTTTTATTTGTTGTGTCATAAATTTCCAATTGACACGATCGAATGCTTTTTGTGCATCCAGAAACAAGCGCTGCTTGTTTCTCTGGATGCACCTCATAGTATTCTATTATATTTATTACCATTCTTAAATTATTTTTAATTATTTTTAGTTTGTCTTGTCGGCAAGAATCTGTTCTGATCTGGATGTATTTTATTATTTAATATTATTTTTAATTTATTCGCTATTAAATTCATAAAAATTTTGTGATCTGTGTTTAATAATGAAATTGGCCTATAATTACTAAATTGTTTTGTATCTGTCCCTTCTTTGTGGATTAATGAAATATATGCCTCTTTCCAAGATTCTGGTATTTTTGCTTCTTTTACTGCCTCATTGTACACCTCTATTAATATCCCATTTAATGATGTTCCTAATCCTTCATATAGTTCTATTGGTAGTCCATCTGTTCCCAGGGTTTTATTGTTGTTGTTTTTTTGTTTCCTAATAGTTTCCTTTAATTCTTTCATTGTAATCTCCCTATTTAACAACTTTTTTTCTTCCTCCGTTATCATGGGCATTTCCTCCTTTAAGTATTGGTCTATTTCTTCTACTTCCACCTTTTCTTGCTTATATAAGTTTTGAAAAAATTGAATTGCTATCTCTTTCTTTTTTTCTGGGCTCTGATGTAATTTGCCTTCGTTATTGTGCAGTTGATGGATTATTCTTTTTTCCCTTTCTTTTCTTAATTTATAAGCCATCCACCTTCCTGGTTTATTTGCCTGTTCAAATTGATTTTGTTTTATGAATTTTAATGTATTGACATATTTTTCTTGTTCCAGTATATTTAGTTTGTGTTTGGCAGCCGCCCAATTAATTCTCGTCTGTTCATCTCCTGGTCTTTCCTGTAATTTCTCTTCGCAATTTTTAATCTCACTGTAAATTTTGTTATATTCTTTTTCCCTCTCCTTTTTCTTTTTACTATTAAAAGCTAATGTTATTCCTCTGATATATGCGTTTGTTGTGTCCCACAAATTTTGTAAAGATGTTTGGCTTTTATTATTATCCTTGAAGAACCATTTCAGTTCTTCTTCAATTCTTTCAATATATTCTTTTTCTTTCATTACTTGCGTATTCATCATCCATCTACCTTTCCCCTTTCTCCATCCTCTCCATTCTATTATTAATGGGTTATGATCGGCCCATTCATTTGCCCAATTTCTACTGATTGAATTTCTTGTATTAAGGTCTTCGTAGCCCATATCATATCAATCCTCGACCAAGACTTGTGAGGATTGGAGTAGTGTGTATATGTTTCCTCTTTAGGATTATATAATCTCCAGATGTTTACTAAATTTAGTTCTTCTATGAGGGATAAAAATGTTTTCGGGAATAATAATAAAAGCCAAACATCTTTACAAAATTTGTGGGAAACCAAAACAACAACAAAAGCATAGTGAGATTTTCTTCTCATCCGTTAGTGATATGTGTAATTTCCCTAGTTTTTTACATTGTAGATACTTTTCTTCTTGTTTTCTTATGTGAATTTCTTGAAGGCATATTATGTCTGCTTTTTGTTTGATTAGTTTTCTAAATGTTTGATTTCTTTTAACAGGAGAGTTAAGTCCATTTATGTTTATTGATATGATTTTCAAATTTTTGTCCATTTTTAAAATTTAGTCCTCTTTCTTTTTGTTCCTTTACTTCCTGACCTTTTTTTTTTTTTTGCTTGGTCTTGCGCTCTTGTCGTTACTCCTTTTTCTTCTTCTTCTTGAATTTCCCCTCCCTCCTCTTTTTCCTTCTCCTTGTTCTCTTCACATAGGGTTTTTTGGTCTTCTCGTCTCGATGTTGTTTGGCCTCTTCTCCTCGGCTCCTCTCCTCCGTCATCTATTCCTTCTTGTTCCATGATCTGGTCATATAAGTTTTGAGCTTTTTCTATCGTATCCACTTTTATCTTCTTCCCCTTCCACGTAGCTAGTACTCCTTCCGGCATTAACCATTGAAATAGTATTTGTTTTTTATTTAATAATACAGTGAGGAATCCATAATCTATATAATTTATATAACTACTTTTTAAATATTACTTCAAACCACATTTTTAAAAAATCTCATCACACTAAAAACAGTGGAGGGAAACATGGTGTATTAGAATTCAGTTTTATTTGGTTGCAAAATAATCTTAAACTGTGTGTAGAATTCTTAGTAGAGCAAGCATCTAAAGTACAATTTTACTTGAATAGTACAACCTGGTCTTGGGAGTTCTGCTTTTTTACATAGGAAAACAACAAAATATCCTTTATGCATATTGATCTTTACTGCTCTGGAATTCACTAATAATCTGTTCTTTGCAGGATGTTACGAAATTAACCCCTCTGTCACCAGAAGTCATCAGTAGACAAGCTACAATTAATATAGGTAAGAATATAACTAATTATAGCTAGAAGTTGCTGAGTGGTATTAATTGCATACTATTCATTGTGCAGTGCCTCAATAGGAGCTGTTAGAAAATACTATATGCTTTTATTCATTTGTTTATTTAAAGTTTAACCTAAAATGTAAGCCTGTAAGACATAAGTGCATGGACTACAGCTCTGTAGGTACGCTCTATATTGTTTAGTTCAGGGATGTCAAACTCGTATTGTCACATCATGTGACGTATCACAACTTCTTTTTCCTTCATTAAAACAGGAATGATGCTTCTGGCCCACGGGCTGCAAGTTTGACACCCTGGTTTAGTTGGATCACAAATCATAATTCCACTGGTTGTTTTTTATCAGTTCTAATCTGAGTTGATATAAGTATCTGTTAGTAGAGGTTTTACATAAAACTTTTTGAAACTTCTTTTTTCTAGGATGGGGTCCTCAAACGTTTTAAACAAGGGGCCAATTCACAGTCCTTCATACTATTGTGGGGCTGGACAGCTGGGTGGGCGTGGCTAGGTGGTCAAGTGACTGGGTGGGCGTGGCCAATTTAGCACTCCATTAAACAATACACACAAATTAAACTTTAATTTGTTTTGCTACTGGGAGTGTTTCATTTGCATGGTCCTCTTTTGGTTGACTTTTCTTTTTACTAGATCGTTTTTTAAGTTCTTTAGGAGTCTAGTGGTCCACTTCAGGAAACTCAGTTTTCCAGCAATTCTTGTCAGCCCCCAGGAGCTTACAATCAACAAGTCTCTCTTTCTCTATCTCTCTGTCAATCTCTCTCTCTCTCGTTCTCTCTGAATACTGGAGGCAGGGGAGGTAAAAAACAGGCCTGTTTTTGCTGGCAGTAACACTCTGCCGGTCAAAAATGGGGTGCGCAGAGGCCTCCCGGGATGTCCACATGCCCCATTTTTTGCCTCCCCTGCCTCCAGTAGCACTCTGCAGGCCAAAACTGTTGGCCTTACCTTCCAGTTCCAGCCCGTGGAGCTCGCAAAGGTAAGTTGTTCACTCACCCGAAGGGAGGGGGCCAGTAGGTGGGTAGGACTATGTGGGCGGGGCCACCTCATGGTCCTGCGTGGGCTGGATTAATGGCTTCGGCGGGCTGTATCTGGGCCGTAGTTTGAGGACCCCTGTTCTAGGATGTATAACGCTTTATGGCTTGACTTTGTTCAGTTTCTTTAATTCACCATCTAAATAGTCTGGAATGCATTTTAATTTGTAAGTCTAAATAGTTTCCATCATAACAACTTCCCCCCCAAAGGGTTATAATTTGATTCCTGAATTGTATTGCATTTTCAGTAGGAATCTTTCATTTGATTTCTATCTTTTCTATACCTTTCTGGTCCTTTCTTTGAACTTCTAAGAAATGTCTTAGTCTCTCTGTGTGGGGTGTGTGTGTTTGTGTGTGTCAGGGAGAGAGGAAGAGAAGAGTAAATTCATCTCATTCCATGCTCTGTTCTAGTTAACTGAAAATAATTCAGTTATATGGAACATAGTCTGTATGGGAAGGAAGGTTGAATTCAAATGATCATCTTATTATAGAACTGTTGTTGCCTCAAGTATATTTAAAAGGAGGTTAATTGTAAATAAACATATTGCTGACAATATTAAATCAAATATTTTTCCATGAATGCATGTAATATAATAAGAGTAGTTTCAGAATTACTAGATTAGTATATTAAATTATATATTTGCTTTTTGTTCCTAATTGCAGTTCTCACATAAAATTCTGCTCTGCAAAATGTTTTATGTTAATATTGCTACAGCTAGACTTGAAGTACAATGAAGTCCTACAATGTTTTGTTGTTATTAAATCATTTAATTTGGCTAATAACTCAGTTGCTATGGAAAGGCAATATTTTGTATTGTTCTAGTTCTGTTGTCCATTACAATACAAGAAAAATGAGTTTATTTATTTATTGGTTCGAGTTGAATTTTTCATAACATTAATAACATTAATATATTCAATATTTAAATAGATGTTGGGGATTATAAAATACATTCACTTCTTAGAGAATTTTTATGAAATTAATAACAATTTTTGCTTTTAAAATCTAGGTACAATTGGCCATGTAGCTCATGGAAAATCAACAGTAGTAAAAGCCATTTCTGGAGTTCACACAGTCAGATTCAAAAATGAACTGGAAAGAAATATCACTATCAAGCTTGGCTATGCCAATGCTAAGGTTTGTCACTATTGTACATCTAATCAAATTATAAGTTTTTATTTGAACCATCATCTTGTTTTAACTAAACTCAGCTGATCGCTAGTAAAAGACTTACTGTCTTTTCTCTGCAGATTTACAAGCTTGATGATCCAAATTGTTCCCGACCAGAATGTTACCGATCCTGTGGGAGCAGTACACCTGATGAATTCCCTACAGATATTCCTGGGACCAAAGGCAATTTTAAATTAGTCAGGTGACAAGTCTAGTTCAACATGATTTGGTTTTTTATACATAAATTTTGTGTGAAATTATATGTAAGTAAGTAGGCATAGGTTTTTTTTTTAAATTTGATTTATATGCCGCCCTTCTCCAGAGACTCAGGGCGGCTTACAATGCGTTAAGCAATAGCCTTCATACTTTTGTATATTTTACAAAATCAGCTTATTGCCCCCACAAATTGGGTCCTCAATTTACCTACCTTAGAAAGGATGGAAGGCTGAGTCAACCTTGAGCCTGGAGATTCGAATTTATTAATTGCAGACAGCTGGAGTTAAATTACAGCGCATTTGTCCACTGAGCTATTTAAACTTTGATTTCACTAGAAGACTTTTTTTCAAAACTTTTCAAAAACTTTTGCTGATTATGATAGACCCCTTCAAACAAATATAATTTCAGAATGACTGTATCATATAGGAATCATGAGAAATATGAAATTAACATTTAATGATAATTTATACTCATTAAATTAACATTTAATGACTATAATGTATTTAATCATATAATATTCCAACACACTCCATGAGTTCAATAGGACCAAAAATGTTTTGCTGCTGATTTTCTTTTGTTGTTTTTAGTGATTAGACATGGAATCAGTGTGTTGATAATCTTAACTGAGCATTTCCATAAATTCTTTTGTGTTTTGTTTATTTGTAATTATGTTATATATCTCAAGTCATTAATGTTTATATTTGAAACAAAACTTATATTAAAAAAAATTAAAATATATTTATATATTCCCTAGACCAGTGATGGCTAACCTTTTTGCCATCGCATACTGGGAGCCCGGGGGGGGGGGGGGGGACGGGTCGCGCGCGAATGTGCCCACACCCATAATTCAATGTGCCCTGTGCATGCGCTTTTGACACCACCACCACGCTTTTGGCACACGTTGGCACAGTGGGCCCGTTTTTCACCCTCCCCAGGCTCCAGAGGCTTTCTTGGAACTGGGGGAGGATGAAAACTGCCTTCCATACCCCTCCGGAGGCTGGAAATGGCCTGTTTGCTGACTTCTGTGGGCCCAGAAAGCCCGAAAATCAGTTGGCCTGCATGTGCATGTGCGCTGGAGCTGAGCTAGGGCAATGCTCATATGCCAACCGATATGGCTCCGCATGCTACCTGTGGGATGCGTGCCATAGGTTTGCCATTATGGTCCTAGACAATACAAATCTGTTTTATTAAACTCATAAAATATGTTAATACATGGCACAGGGGAAAAAAAGGGCGTGTGTACATCACACACACATGCATATACACACAAAACACTTATAGTGCAATATATTAGTTAAAAACAAGTTGATTAAAATTTTACGAAAAATTAAATCTGTGAAAGCTGTTGTCTATTAGAATCTTTTTTTAAATCAAGTTTTATTGATTTCCCTCCCCCCTACCACATTCACCCGCATATTTTATGAACAGAGTATTGGTCATATCATATCTTATTCAACTTATCATAACCAAATACATTTTACTTAGTTACAATTTCTGCCAAAATCTTTTTCCTTGTTTTTTAATATCTTAATATTTCTGTTTATTTATATAAACAACATCTTCATTCACCCTCAAGTTCTAATTTCTCTATTTTTACTCATATTTATTCTCTTTTATTTTTTAATAATTCATTCTTTATCCTAATACATTTACACATGTTCAGAGTTGCCTTTCTTCCATTTCATGTTTTTTATTGTACAGCAGTCTTTCTTCTCATCTCTTCCATCTCCCTCCCTTCTTTTATCCTTCCTTTCTTCTTTCCTCCTCTCCTACTCCTTCCCCACTTCCCCTTCCTTTCTCCCACTCCTCCTCTCTTTCTCCCTATCTAACCTTCTCTCCTACTCTTATTTCCCTTCCCTTCCCTTCCTTCCTCCCTCCCCTCTTCCCTTTCTTCCATTCCTCTCTCTCCTTCTCCCTTCCTTCCATCTCTCTACTCCTTCTTTCATCTCTCTCTATTGCTGTATTCATTTTCAATTTACTATTTTCCACTATGGTGTCCAGGCAACTCCGACTTTTTCTCCATTTATTAAATATATTTCTCAAAATTCCCCTCATCTTTTTAATTATTAACAATGTATTTCAACTTATTCCATTTTTACCTTAAAGCCTTTGCTAAATTAGCCTTCCAATCCTTAATCTATTTTACCTTTAACAATATATTTCTTCTATTTTACTTCTTACTTATATTTCATTTCATTCTTACATCATTTACTAACATTTCAGTTTTGTTCAATTTTACATTTCAATTTTTCATCTTAATTTCAATTAATTCCTTTGTTCTTCTCTATCTTTAAAACATACTTCTTTACCATCCACTGTTATTTTTCCAATATAACCCATTCTGTCTTTCACATTGCATCTACTGGTCTATTTTACATTAAACAGCATATTTCTTCTTTTTTGTTTCTTACCCACATTTCATTTCATCCTTACTTATATCCCTTTTACAATAATTATATATTTCTTCTAAATTACTTTTAATATACAATTTCTACTACTACTATCGTTCTCTTAAATCAACATTAATTTCCTTTCTGCTATCCCTTTTAACCATTTTCTTTTAATCTCTCCACAATTCCATTCCTTGATATTTTCCTCCCTTTCTTCCATTCTCTTATCTTCTTTTTCTTATATCTCCCTTTCTGCCTCCTTTCTCTAATTTTTACTCTTTTAATTTTCCCTCTCAATATTTCCCCATTTCCTTCTCTTCTCTTCTTTTTTGAGAGATATTGCCCCCTATCCATTTTCATTCTCTCACTGTCAATCCCAATCATCTATATTCAAGGTGTTGGTTACCACCTTTAAAGTGCTCCATGGCATTGGACCTGGGCACCTTCGAGACCATCTTCTGCCACCAGTAGCCTCCCACCGGCCAGTCCGCTCCCACAGAGAGGGTCTCCTCAGGGTGCCATCAACCAAATTATGTCGGCTGGTGACACCCAGGGGGAGGGCCTTCTCTGTGGGAGCCCCTGCCCTTTGGAATGAACTGCCCCCAGAAATGCGTAAGATCTCTGATCTCTGTGTATTTCGCTGTGATGTCAAAACCCTGTTGTTCCGTCAGGCGGGGCTATCAATGTAAAGATTTTAATTGGTTTTAAATGTGGGATTTTAAATTTGGGGGTTTTATATTTGAGCCAAATTATTTAATAATTTTAATTTTTAAATTTTGTCTGTCTTTGTGCTTTTAATTAGGCTGTACACCGCCCTGAGTCCTTCGGGAGAAGGGCGATATAGAAATAAAATGATGATGATGATGATGTCTTTATTTTCAATTATTTCCTTTTCAATATTGTCTTCTTGCTTCTCATTCATATTTTCTCTTTCCTTTTTTTTACATTCTAACCAGTCCTCCGCTTCATTTCCCTTAAACGCTTCTCTTATCTTTTGAAACATCTCCCTTAGTTTCTCATACTCATCCTCCCAATTTTCCATGTTATCAATTTAAAGGACAAGGATTTTGAAATTTGTTACTTTCATTTGCATATAATTCAAATTCAAGTCCATATAATGTCTCTTTTTTCTTTCCAAATAGTGTCCAATTCAAATATTCATTTAAACCATTCCAGTTTCAGTCTTTGTTCTTTCCACTTCTTCTGAAATCGTGCTCCAGCTGTTTAAACAAACACTCCTTCAGTATTTTCCCACAGTGATCTAAATAAACTTAGTGCGATGCTTTCTTTTCACCAGTAGATGTCTCTCTCCAATTCATAGATCCCCTGACAACAAAGTATCAATTGTAAATCCACAAAAATAATTATTTCCTCTTCTCCAAATTAAGTCCTTTTGTTATTTAAAGAGTACTTCTCTGTTTTCTTTTTCTTATTTTTAATTTCTTCCAAGTCCAGTTTTAAATCTAGGTGGCAGGTTCCTGAGTGCCAATTAGCTGCTAATTATACGTTGGGACTTCTTTCAAGCTTTAAAAAAAAATTTTTTCTTCTTACCTGTGAGTTGGCCAGTCACTTATCTGGTAACAATAGTCTGTTCAATCTCCACTCCTGCTCAGATCTTAGTCTGGTTGCCCCAGCTTGTAGCGGTTGTAATGGCCGCCTCCCCCACCGCTGGGTCAACAAGCTGCCTCCAACCTTCCGAGGAACTTGTCTGTTCCTCTTGGTCTTCCGAGGCGCACCTCTCTCTCCCCTGACCCTCCAAGATGGTTCTGGTCCGAAGACCCCCCAACAGCAGTTTGTCTGGCTAGGTTTTCGCGAAGCTCATCGGTGCTTCGCTATTTCCCAGCCAGTATCACCACGACACTTCTGATTCCCTCGTCTATTAGAATCTTGTAGTCTCTCAAGATACATCTTTTTTCCACATTTATTATAATATGTCAAAATTAATGTAATACTTTTGTGAGGAAATATTATTTATGGTTATTCTTTTTTTCCCTTTCCTTTATTATAGACATGTCTCTTTCGTGGATTGTCCTGGCCATGACATTTTGATGGCTACTATGTTGAATGGAGCAGCTGTCATGGATGCAGCTTTACTGTTAATAGGTAATTATTAGTGTAGGAGTTTGACATTGCAATAAATCCATGACATTATTGTGGCTAAAGAATTTTATTGTTACTATCATGCTTGCAAATTACATTATGTCATGTTATGCTGGAGAAGGAAACACTCTGGAGGGATGCATTCCTAAAAATATAGTGGAAAGTAGCTATTGGGACAAAGAGGGCAGGGAAATGAATGACCACCAGTAGAGAAAGCCAAATAATTCTCATTTCATTATTTTTCTTAGCAATGACTAAGAAGATTCAAGCACTGCTTTGTAATCATCAAATGTATTGCCTGATTGAATTTAATAAAATTTTGAAGCAAATTAATATGTGCTACTTTCTCTGCTGGAAAAATCGGTAGTTTCTACATCTCCTTTTCCATTTAAACCTATGTTCCAATTAACTTGTCATTCCTGAACAAGAAAAGGCAAAGAGAATGGTGTCAGAAGTATGCATTTAGGTCATGGAGAGCTGCACACCTCATATTCCATTCAAATACAGAGAAGTATAGGCTTCTGGAGTCACATTCTGTGCATGCTGATTATTGTTCTGCTCTCAATCTCCTGAAATAAGGATATGGAGCTTCTCTTCTGCTGAGTTATAAATAGACAAAATTAGTGGCTGACATTAGCAGATACTAAAGTAGGCTTCCTGCTATCTCTGCTTCAGAAAGAAAATGAAATTCACAGCAGTGTGAGATAGATAGAAATCCTTTGTCAGATCTCTTTCTAGATACTGCACTGACTGGTTAATAGTGAATGTATTCAGTCAATCTCACATCCAATACATTTTCTCTCTTTTTTGTCACATATGCACACTGGTATGTTAGCATTGAAACATAGAGGTTTACAGAAGTAAGGTTGTGTTAGTGTTCATATTGCTATAAGGATACTCGTACATTTCCTGGATTACATAATCAATTAGAGACACAAACTTCACATCCTTGTAAACAAGGTTTCATTAATTATAATGAATGTGCCGGATGTGAGTCGCTCCTGGTGAAGTGGGGCCATGGGTGCGGGTGGGCTTGCTGATCGCGTACCTGGCTCCCTGCCACGTGACAGCGGCCCTGCCCGAGCTTCTCAACGTTATTGCCGAGGTGGCGGTTGATACCCCCAGGCTTCTGGTCATGGGGGATTTCAACCTGCCGTCTGTCGGTGAGG
This sequence comes from Masticophis lateralis, assembly GCA_030761175.1. Classification (NCBI taxonomy): domain Eukaryota; kingdom Metazoa; phylum Chordata; class Lepidosauria; order Squamata; family Colubridae; genus Masticophis; species Masticophis lateralis. The sequence goes on along the minus strand of JAUDYJ010000004.1, from coordinate 74,406,708 downwards.
CGTCTGGGTTGGCTCGGGAGTTTATGGCTTCCATGACAGCCATGGACCTGACACAATTAATTCTTGGCCCCACTCACACAGGAGGACACACTCTGGACTTGGTTTTTGTCTCTGGTCAGTGGTTGAATGGCCTAGATGTAGGGGATATAGTTATTGAACCCCTGTCATGGTCGGACCATTCTCTCCTGAGGCTAGACTTTCTGACCGCCGAACCCCACCGCAGGGAGGCGGAACCGATTAGGTGGTTCCGCCCCAGGCGTCTGATGGACCCTGATGGGTTTCAGAGGGAGCTTGGGCCAATGCCCGAAACTCTGGCTCACGACTCGGCCAAGGACTTGGTGGCCGCCTGGGATAGGGCGGCCGCCAGTGCCCTGGACCGAGTCGTGCCTTTGCGGCCTCTGACCCGGCACCGAACCTGCCCGGCTCCTTGGTTCTCTGAGGGAGATGAAGCGCCGGAAAAGACGCCTAGAGAGTGGTTGGAGGGTGAGTCGATCTGAATCCGACCGAACACTAGCTAGGTCCCATCTTAGGACCTATTTGGTGGCGATAAAAGCGGCAAAGCGTAATTACTTTTCCGCTCTTATTGCATCGGCAGATAACCGCCCAGCCGCCTTGTTTAGAGTGACCCGCTCCCTCCTACATCAGGGAGCGCGGGAGGACCTCTTGCAAGGGCGGGCTGAGGATTTTGCACAGTATCTGCACGATAAAATCGCTCAGATTCGGGAAGGCTTGGACTCTGACTGGGTAGACTCCAGCGAGGTGAATGAGGCTGGTCTTGAGAACGTTATCTGGGATGAGTTCGATCCTGTAACTCCCGAGGACGTGGACAGGACTTTGAGGAGTCTAAACGCAACCACATGTTTATTGGACCCGTGTCCTTCCTGGCTGGTACTGGCCACTCGGGAAGTTACACGAGGCTGGCTCCAGGGGATTATAAATGCTTCTTTGAGTGAGAGTTTCTTGCCTACCGCCTTGAAAGAGGCGGTGGTGAGGCCCCTCCTCAAGAAGCCTTCTCTGGACCCGGCTGTTTTGGCAAATTTTCGTCCTGTCTCCAACCTTCGCTTTGTTGCGAAGGTTGTTGAGAGTGTGGTTGCGCGCCAGCTCCCACAGTACCTGGAGGAAACTGTCTATCTAGATCCGTGCCAGTCCGGTTTCAGACCTGGGTACAGCACGGAGACGGCATTGGTCGCGTTGGTGGATGATCTCTGGAGGGCTCGGGACAGGGAATGCTCCTCTGTCCTGGTCCTGTTAGATCTCTCAGCGGCTTTTGATACCATCGACCATGGTATCATGCTGCGTCGGTTGGGGGGTCTGGGGGTGGGAGGCACCGTGCTACGGTGGTTCTCCTCCTATCTCTCCAACCGATCGCAGTCTGTGTTGGCAGGGGGGCAGAGGTCGACCTCGAGGCGCCTCGTTTGCGGGGTGCCACAAGGGTCGGTCCTCTCGCCGCTCCTGTTCAACATTTATGTGAAGCCGCTGGGTGAGATCATCCGTGGTTTTGGGGTGAGTTGCCAACTGTACGCTGATGACACTCAGCTGTACGTCTCCACCCCTGACCACCCCAATGATGCCCTCGAAGTGATGTCCCATTGCCTTGAGGCCGTGCGGGTCTGGATGGGGAGGAACAGGCTTCGTCTCAACCCTTCCAAGACCGAGTGGCTGTGGATGCCGGCGTCCCGGTATAGCCAGCTAGTGCCATCGCTGGCTATTGGGGGTGAGTCATTGGCCCCCACAGAGGGGGCGCGCAACTTGGGTGTCCTCCTGGATTCACGGCTGTCCTTGGAAGGGCATGTGGCGGCCGTGGCCAGGGGGGCCTTTTATCAGGTTCGCCTGATGCGCCAGTTGCGTCCCTTTCTGGATCGGGACTCTATGTGCACGGTCACTCATGCACTCGTCACGTCTCGCTTGGACTACTGTAACGCTCTCTACATGGGGCTCCCCTTGGGGTGCACCCGGAGGCTCCAACTGGTCCAGAATGCGGCCGCGCGGGTGATTATGGGAGCGACAGGGCGCTCCCATGTGACACCCCTCCTGCGCGAGCTGCACTGGCTTCCGGTGGTCTTTCGGGTGCGCTTCAAGGTGTTAGTTTTGACCTTTAAAGCGCTCCATGGCATGGGACCGGGGTACCTGCGGGACCGCCTGCTGCTTCCGATAACCTCCCACCGGCCAGTACGCTCACACAGAGAGGGCCTTCTCAGGGTGCCATCAGCCAAGCAATGTCGGCTGGTGGCCCCCAGGGGGAGAGCCTTCTCTGTGGGGGCACCCACCCTATGGAACGAGCTGCCTCCAGAAGTTCGTTTGATCCCGGACCTCCGCACTTTCCGAAAGGCCCTTAAGACCTATTTATTTCAACAAGCCGGCCTTGCTTGATTGTTTTTAAATGGGGGTTTTAACAAAATTTCTCTTATTGATTTCTGGGGTTTTAAATTGGGTATTTTAATGGGGTTAGAATTTTATTTGGAACGCCAATGAATTTAATTTAATTTTATCATTCTTTTAATGTTTGTATTATATGTGTTTTAAATCTGGTTGTTCACCGCCCTGAGTCCCCCTCCCGGGGAGAAGGGCGGTATATAAATTGAAATAAATAAATAAATAAATAAATAATCCTTATTATAACACAAATCATATTTACTCATTACACGAAATGTACAGTTTCACTCTCAGGTGTTCTAATTACTTCTAATTATAATTTACAGGAGGATTAGCATTCTGTATTTTAACTTTTTATTAAGAAGTTGATCAGTGTTCTATATTCTGTTGTAAACATTGTTTTTCTGTTATTCCAGCTGGCAATGAATCATGTCCTCAGCCGCAGACCTCAGAACACTTAGCTGCTATTGAAATTATGAAACTGAAACACATTCTAATTCTACAGAATAAAATTGATTTGGTCAAAGAGAGCCAAGCCAAAGAACAGTATGAACAAATTCTAGCATTTGTGCAAGGTGAGTTTCCAGGTCAAAAATCGAGAAGTCTCTCTTGTTTACTACAAGCCAACTTTTTGTCTTGCCTCACAAACAGCTCATTTTCAGTTATTGCAATATCAGATTTGTCAAACTAATTTTGCAAATGTATTAGCTAATTTTAAATGTATTAGCTAAATTTATCCAAGATCAGAACTCCAAAGCAAGCAAGCAAGCAAAAAGTGACTAAAGGTTAAATGGGGAAATCTAATAAAGAAACCAAGTCAAACTCCAAGAAATTCTTCATAGCAAGGATCCTGACAAAGTGAGAGTCAAACCAGAGCCTCATATATCAAGATTGTACTAATAATTTAGACTTGCCAAAATTGTTCCTTAAAAGATCTTAGTCCAGAACAGGGGTATCAAACTCAATTTCATTGAGGGTCGCATCAGTGCTGTTGTTGACCTCGGGGGGGGGGGGGGGTTGGGCATGCATGACCAACTGGGTGTGCATCACCAGCTTAATGCCACTCACTGGGCGTGGATGACTGGGTGGGCATGGCCAGCTTGATGCCACTCCCCAAACTGCTGGCATGTTTCCTCTTCACGTTGGGTAGACCGGGCCAAAGCCACAATGGCTGGATGTTTTCTCTTCGCATTGGGTAGACCGAGCCTAAGCCATGTTGGCCCAATGTTTCCTTTTCGCATTGGGGAGACCAGGCCAAAGTGATGCAGGTCAGTCCCTTACATTTTCCAGGAAGGCCCTATAGGCCTGATGCCACTCACAGGCCTTGTATGACACCCCTGGAATAGGTAATGGATTCAGCAAGAGGTTCTTTTTCACAGTTACGTATTTTTATTTATTAAATAAATGTATATAGCTACCCAACTTATACGTAGGTGACTGCAGTTTACAGAATGATGTAAAGGAATGTGTGGATAATCTTGGGGAATGAGGGGCAGAGATGCTGCCTAGGAAATAATCAGATGAGTATTAGGAAACTGGACTTACTTAGTAAACATTTCACTTTTCATCCAAAAAGCTTCTTCAATTTTAAATGAAGAAATTAGAACTGAAGAAGCTTCTTGGATGAGAAGCAAAATGTTTTTAACAAGGAAATCCAGTTGCCTTTTGGAAAAAGCACTTTAGGGACTACCATTACCTGTATGATTGAGAATCTTCGTAGACAATCAGATGAGAGATGGAGGAGTCTCCAGTGGCTGGAGAGAAAGAAATTTAGGATTAGTCCTAATTGATCAGATGTTTAAAACAGACAAGAGGAAGTTTGTATCTTCAGTCATGCAAGATTCTGTTAGTGTTATCTTACACTAAAGTAGAATTGCTTATTTAGTTGTGCTTCTTGTCTGGTTTACCTGGGAATATTGTCATAAAAACAGTCTGTAATACTTCTGGTAGTTTGGTTGAGCATTAGTTCTGTTATCCAGTCACTTCATTTGCAGTAGAACATTTAAACACTGAGCCAACAAATACATGACAGGCAATTCAATTTGATTGCAACAGTACTGTCTGTGTAGAATTTGTAACTGGTGTTGGTACATATTATAATTATACTCTTGTCTGAAATTTTTAAAGATTTTAAGGATTGTCTATTTGTAATAGCCTGTATTTGTTAAAAGTAGAATATTTATCCAGTTGATTTCAAGTCACTGTAGAGTGCTTATGTCAAAGAAATCTTATCTGTTCTCAAGCAAAATTATAGATTCAGATTTTGCACTAAATGTTCTTGCATTCTAATAACAAACAAGATTAAGAACATTAATCTATCTGACATTCTATTTGTTTCTTTATCTTTTCTTAGATTTTTTTAATTGTAAGGGATTATCAAACATTGGTGAAAAAAAGAGGATGAGTCTTTATCCTTTTAATCCTTCTCAGGCCAACCTTTCTTTCTTTCTTTCTTTCTTTCTTTCTTTCTTTCTTTCTTTCTTTCTTTCTTTCTTTCTTTCTTTCTTTCTTATATAAAACTCTTTAATTTAATTTGGAAAGTAGAGGAATATACAAATATTTCCTAGCAGAAAATAATCCTGAAAATGCTCAGTTACTTTTAGTCAAGGAGAAGCCAGAAAAGCCATTTTTATGATTAGAAAATCATCTTGCTGATTACTCAGAGGAGGAATTTGGAGAGTGATGGCTAATTGTAACTACTACTTCAAATTGAAGACCAGTAGATAAACTGAAAATAAATTGATGCTTCAACTGAAGGAAGCATTTTTTCACTACAAATTCTTTCCTATCCTTAATTGTGGCATAAAAAGCATAAAAATCAAATCACTTTGGACCCTGAATCTTTACCATTCATCCTCAAACATTAATTTTCGAAGAATAGAATTGATTTATTGAAAATTATGATTATTTCTTCGGAACCAATTTTTCTTTAGCAAACCATTCTGTTAGTGAATCTGTATGGTTTCTTTTTCTCTTGTCCAAAAACAAATATATTTTGTAGATCAGGGGTGTCAAACTCAATTTCATTGAGGGCCGCATCAGGGTTGTGTTTCACCTCAGAGGGCCGGGGTGTGTGGCCAGGGTGGGGGTGGGTGGGCGTGGCCAGGGTGGGCGTGACAGCACTCAGCCTCCTACAGCACTCTGCCAGCCAAAACAGGGTGCAGGGGTTAATTACAATATGTGGGCTTTGCTTTGTGATATCCAGATCCAGCAAGCAAGGGGCATGACCTGCACAGAAAATACACTTTTGTTTGGTTATGAAAAATATCTCCAAACTCAGATATAGACTAAATGAAAACTGACTTTTAGCTATACACCTTCCCAGCAAACAGCAAATTTTGATGCTTCAGGTAAAGAAGATTCATTTTAGGATGAGTAATTACAGTTTGCATATTGGAGGTTCCTAAAGGAATGCTGGGAAACTGTATTTTAAAGAACATTTGAGAGAGGGGTGCAGAATAGCCTTTCTCTGCCTGAGGCTGTAAAGACCCAGAACCAATCAAAGCACTTTTTGTGAAGCAACTGATAACACTGACAGGGTAAGCCACTAGTATATGAAAATAAGAGCAAACTCCACTCCCTTCTAGTACTGATGATGTTACCTAGTTTTGGTAATGAAAAATCTGCAAGAAAACCAAGGTCAGTGAGCACCAAGGACCCCACAGTTCAATCCTAAACTACAAATATTCTCTTCTATCAATAATCACTCTTTGATTACTCAGAGCCTGCCTTATATGAGATGGTTCCCACTGGATTTCATTCTAAATTTTGATATGATTTCTGTAAATAAATGTAGAATTATAATGGCTGAGTCTTTGATCCTTCATACATCAAAAACATACAAAGCTAGGAGATAAACAAATAAAAAACAGATTTGAAAAAAGAAAAGGCTCAGGAAAGAAAAATGAAAGTGTAAGAAAAAAAGAAGAAAGAAGGAAAACCGAAAAAGAATGACTTCCAACTTTCTTTGGTACAGATATAAGTAAAAAATATATCAAACTCTTACTCTAAGATTAACATTTATCTACATTATTTCCATAATCCCATATCTAATAAAGCACAGATCAACTTCTAATTTCAGTTTCTCACAAAAAGTTCAGTAATGGTTCATATTGCTTTAATTACTATTTGTTAAGGAAACCACAACTGATTTATTTAATTGCATCAAACTAAATAAAACAGAAATGGAAAATCCTAAACTCTAGTGTAGACCCATGCTTCTCAACTTTGGCAACTTTTAAGGTGCATGATTTCAATTCCCAAAATTCCCCAGGCAGCATGAAGTTCGTCCATCTGATCTACAGATAGAGGTTTTTCCATTCCTCTTTTACTGGTTGTTATGAACAATCATAATGCAAAATCCTCACTTCCACCCCATCCCAGAGCAACAGAATTCCTCACTAACCTGCTTTCCGGCTCCATTGTCCTGCGTGCAGAGCAACAAAAGAAGACCATGTTCTAGACTACCAGTTTAGAAAAAATGCAGTCAGACCTTCCTTTTTTTTTTTTTAATTTGATTTATATGCCGCCCTTCTCCGGAGACTCAGGGTGGCTTACAATGCATTAAGCAATAGCCTTCATACTTTTGTATATATTTATACAAAGTCAGCTTATTGCCCCCACAAACTGGGTCCTCAATTTACCCACCTTAGAAAGGATGGAAGGCTGAGTCGACCTTGAGCCTGGCTAGGATTGAACTCGCAGAAATTGTAGGCAGCTGGATGTTAATTGCTGCCTTTAGTAGGAGGCATTAGCCCCCTACGCTACTCAGGCTCGTTGAGTATTGTGGGGTGAGTGGGAAAATCCATTGTGGGGTGAGTGGGAAAATCTCACGAAATTAGAAGGTCTGACTGAACTTTTTTTTTTTACTGGTAGTCACATGGTGTTTTGTTGCCCTGCATGCCGGAGAGTGGAGCCGGAAAGCAGGTTAGTGAGGGAATTGTGTTTGTTACAGGATTTTGGAGGAGGCCGTCCAGACCAAAAACGGGCCACATTTTTGGTCTGGATGCACGTCCCATTTTCACCGGTAGAGGCATTGTGAGCCGGTTCTTTGCTATTCCGAGGCCAGCCCTGCGGGCCGGATCTAAACATCCCATGGGCAGGACCCAGCCTGCGGGCCTTGAGTTTGACACCCTTGCTGTAGATTATAGAGCAAAAAATGTATTTGTGCTGGAATTTCCAATATGTTAATCATAATAGAGCATTACAAGTATTATAATATGTGACTGTTTGTTGAAATAGGTACAGTTGCAGAAGGAGCTCCAATTATTCCAATCTCAGCACAACTAAAATACAACATTGAAGTTGTTTGTGAGTACATTGTAAAGAAAATTCCAGTGCCTTTAAGGGACTTCACATCAGAACCAAGGCTTATTGGTATGTCTATTTGAGTCACTGATTCCACGTAGAAAGTACACTGACACAGGAATTTGGTTAATGATGTGATAAATACATATTTACTGTAGTCATTGGTAGTATTGTTAACATAGCATCTTTGCTACATAGACTTTATAGGAAATATTTTGATATGAAAAATTTAGCTTAAATTCAACAGTGCTATAGAGCATTAATTCTATGTGAAAATGATATGTTGTGTGATTAGAATCCACCAGGACACATATTTAGATGAATTGGAACACACTAAAATAGTGTATATTTATGTAACATATTTTATGACTTCAGAATCATGTAAATTTCTGTGCCCTCTTAATGGAGTGATGGTAAGCATAGTCATAAGAAATTAAATCACACTGATTTCATAGGGCCAATATTTATTGATTTGAGGATTGCAACATTAAACAGGTTACAAGTGGAACTCATTATTTGTATGGATAACATACTTTTTTTGTTAAATCAAGAACAGTTTGTCTCATATTCATGAGGTCCTTATTCAAGAAAACTGAATAGATGGTTCCCATAAACTGATTTTGAAATTCCATTTTGTAAATTATCATGTCTTGAAAGTTTCTGTTCAAGATAAATAAATCTGATACTGTTTTGTGCTCCTAGAATTAGTAACCGTTTTTGAATTGAACCTTATTAGATATATTTTCGTAAATGGGTAAAATGTCTAGAAGAAATTTATTTCTAGACATGCAATGTTTGTTTCAAGGGTTTGTGATAATGTCACATCTACCACATGAAGGTCGATCAAGAAATTGATTTGAGGAAGCAGTAACATATATTTTTAGTTTCTTTATATTCCTTTTATATTCCTTTTAATTCAAATAATCTTACCTTACCATGAGGACCCAGATTGTTGGGGAAAATATGCTGACTCTGTAAACCGCTAAGAGCGGGCTGTAAACTGCTTAGAGAGGGCTGTAAAGCACTGTGAAGTGGTATATGTCTAAGTGCTATTGCTAGTGCTATCTTCCAAAAAGAAATATGGAGCCAACAATATACACCAAATCAGTGGCTTAATAAAGTATTAGATTCAGAGCGTGACTAATTAATAAATATATTATGGTATTAAAATGTTTAAAGTTTTTTGCAAGCTGAACTTAATGGAATGTTCTTTTTAGTTATTAGATCTTTTGATGTTAATAAGCCTGGATGTGAAGTTGATGACTTGAAGGGAGGTGTAGCTGGTGGCAGCATTCTCAAAGGTGTATTAAAGGTAATGTTTCTTTCCAATGCTGATTAACAGACTTATCATTTTATGTTAATGATAGAATTGTATGTTTTCTTCCTCCTATTCCTTCTACATATGGGAGTTGAGAGATTCTCCAGAACTTGTTTGGTGAACATGAAGGCTAGGAGATTAAAATTAAATCCTGTTGGATGAATCAAAGTCCATAAATTTAGATATAATACTAGTATAAATGGATGTTTATGACAATCCCAGGCCAAGTGTGCATGTGTGCGTACATAAGTGGTTGTGTTCTCTTTACTAAATGAGGATTGCAAACAAAGACACTTGCAATATAGACACAAGTTCCCACCCCTGTTCGCCTCAAGTTCAACAAATTTGGCTTAAAAGTGTTCCAAATCAAAGCAAGCATGCAAGAAAGTAGTGAAGAAAAATCCAAGGATCAAAGCTTGTGATTGGCATGTCCAGGCTCAGGGTTATAAAGTTTTGCAAGTCAAGCTACAAGGAATGGGACTTAAGAGGCAATTGTCAATGGAGAGCTCTATTGCCTGTTCTACACTCTTTGCAGCCCATCAAACTGTTGTGTTGGGAGGGAGTGGTAATTCCACATCCTCATTTTCAGAAAGCTAAGGCAGCTATGACTGCAGTGCGTTGTTTTGCCTTACCTCTTTTGGCTAATTCAGATGGAAGTCCATTTGGTGGTGCTGGAGCTATCAACCCTAAAATGGTAAGCCTCTGGTGAGCCATCTCAGGGTTGCCATTCAGGGAGGGGAGGCTGCAGGGCCTGACTGGGAGCAGTGCTGATCAGCTGGAAGGTGGCAAATGGAGCAACCGTACTGATCAGCTGGGAGATCTATGGCGAATGGATCAGCTGGGCGTTGGAACTGATCAGCTGGGAAGCGAAGCGCCAACCAGCTGCAGCACGAAGAGCAGGCCAGCACCTGACTATCGGCCTAGACGTGGCTAAAGATTCCAGGCTGTTTGCGGAGTCCAGAAGCCAAGGGAGTGGGGTAGGCATGCGCAAGGGGATGTAAGATATGGTGGAAATGCCGTGGGTAATGCTGACTTCGTATGTCTCTCAGTGCCAGGTTTCCAAGCTTTCTAGGATAAAACACTTCAAACAAAAACTGTGTTGCTTGCAGTTTCTTGGTGTTGGATATACGGAACATGACAGTCTGCTTATCTGCCAGCATTTATGAAGTTGATTTTGGTGCTGGTTGCTCATCATTAGTTCCGTCTTGTGAATCAGAGAATGAAATTAGCCCAAGAATGGAATTAGTGACATAGTTTCAAGGTCTTTGGTGTGATCTATGGAATGCTTGGTTCTGATCTAGGTTTCCTGAGACAGTAAAAAGCACACGATTAATCCCAAATACCCTCTTTTTATTTCAAAGGCTGTGAATTATTGTTCATCCACAGCCCGTAATGAGTCACAAAGAGCTGGTAAAGAGTCCAGCAGAACTCTGCCACAGTCCTTTGGGATAAGGCTGATAAGCACCACCTTTATCTCCCATGACACGCTGCCAAAGACCTAATTGGCAATTAGCTTTGGAGGTTATACGGAGCACAGAGTCAAAATGGAGCTTTAGAATTTAAACTGACCAGCATGAACAAAGTTGCTTCCTGCAAAGGCTCACATGCCTTTGCTCCTCCTTTATGTCCTATGGGAGGGGCCAATCATCTCCAAGCCCTACTCCCAAGTTGTCCCTTTTGTTTTAACTGTTCTTGACTTCTGGCAGCTCTGTGCATGCGCGCACTGGGAACAGGCTCCCCCTATTCCTCTGCTTCGCTGGTGTCTGGCTCCGGAGGCGGCACATAATTCTCAGATGGTCCTGGTCCCCTCTCTGCCTCTGACACAGAGCCTTCATCCGAGCCTTCACCAGACTCCAGGACTAGGGAATGCCCATGTTCCTCCCCAATCTCCTCACTGTTCGACTCTGCTGCCAGCTCCGCAGGCCGCTGGCGGACCACAGTAGGTGTTTGGAACAATGATATCCATGCCATACTCTCCATTATTCATTGTATCTCCCAGGGGTGAAATGCTATTGGTTTGCTCCGGTTCAGGTGAACCGGTGTAAAAAAAATGCTTTAAAAAGTAAAAAAAACGTTCTGATGATCACAGCTGTGCTGTGCAATCGTTGGAACCTTTTAAAAACTTTTTAAAAGTATATTTTTACTACCGATTCAGGCAAATAGGTAGTAAAAAATGCTTTAAAAAGAAAAAGTTGGCCACACCCACCTAGTCACATCACACACACACACACACACACACACACACACACACACACACACACAAAGCCATGCCCCCCAAGCCATGTCCACAGAACCAGTAGCAAAAAAGTTGAATTTCACCACTGGTATCTCCTTAATTTCTATGATATTTATCATGTGAAATGACAATTGGGGAAAAACAAGCACTCCCATTCCTTCTGAAACTAATCATTAGTGTATCTGAACACATAGAGAAAACTAGTGTTCTACATAAACGTGTACAAACCATGGCTATAGTGAACTGACAAAGATTGGCTATAAAATCCATTACCAATGTACTATTTAGAGATTGATATGTAATAACCTTCCTTTCTTATATCTTATTATTAGGTTGGCCAGGAACTTGAGGTGAGACCTGGCATTGTCTCAAAGGATAGTGAAGGAAAACTTATGTGCAAGCCTATTTTCTCCAAAATTGTATCTCTGTTTGCAGAACATAATGATTTGCAATATGCTGCACCAGGAGGCCTTATTGGTATGTCTGTTTTACATTTATGTTTAAGAGAACATGGAAGATACCAAGATAAGACTGGCTATGAATATACAGTTTCAAGGACTTTTTTTGCAACAGCTATAAACATTTCTATACTTTCTAAAACCATTTTTAAAGTGGTAGTTATAGTATTATATGTGCATTATGTACATATTAACTCAAGCTAAAATTGAATACCTTTCAGTATTCACTTAAGTTTCATTTATAGCACAACACAAGGTGATAGACAGAATTAACATCTATCAATAATAGAGGAAAACATAAGGGTTTTTTTATTTTAGCTCATTCACCAATGGCTCTTGGATGAAGGGGAAAGAAAACTATAACTCTTACAACACTCCAGTTTGTTTTGCTATGATTTAGGAGTCTATATTCCTGATAGTGATGCTGTTTTACTGTCAGCTGTGTCCTTACTAGCTATTACTGTTTCCCCTGAGAATGTGTTTTGAACAATTTAGTGTCTTCCAAATCATCTAGAATTCAACAAATGTTATAATATTCATTTATTAATACATATTTATGTAGTATTACAAATAAAATTATAAAAGTGATAAAAGAAACTTTGGAACAGTGAAGCATATATGTGGCCTAAGCAGCAGAATCTATTTTTGGCAAATTCATTAGAATTATTAAACTATTCTTACAAGATCCAAGAAAAAGAAGAGAATCCATTGGAATGGCCAATTGATCAATTTCAATAAATAAATATTTATTTTAAATATTTTAAAATAAAAGCACTGAATAGTGTCTGGTGATTTAAAAGTAACTTAACAATTGAGAGCCTGTTGCTTTTTAAAAATAAAAGTATTTTGTTATTAGGTGTTGGTACCAAGATTGACCCAACTTTGTGCCGAGCTGATCGAATGGTAGGGCAAGTTTTAGGTGCAGTTGAAGCACTACCTGAAATATTCACAGAACTTGAAATTTCCTACTTCTTGTTGAGGCGATTACTGGGTGTCCGTACTGAAGGGGACAAAAAAGCTGCCAAGGTTAGTTAAATTACTTCTGGTGAATCTGGACATTCTGTAAATTTCTGTATTTTAAAAGGGATGCTTGCAAATTTAAAATGGTACAAATTGCACATATCTTTAAAATTCTTTACTAATTGTTGTAGGTGCAAAAATTATCTAAAAATGAAGTACTAATGGTAAACATAGGATCTCTTTCAACTGGAGGACGGGTCAGTGCAGTGAAAGCTGATCTGGGGAAAATAGTGCTAACTAATCCTGTATGCACTGAAGTTGGAGAAAAAATTGCCCTTAGTCGAAGAGTTGAAAAACACTGGCGGTAAGTTGATTTGAAATAAAACAATGTATCACTATAAATACATTTTAAGTTAAATACAAATTATTGGAAGAATCTAGCAGAAAAAGCAGATAATATAAAGTTAGTATCTATTCTGCTGGGTATAATCCATGATATTTAATACTAATTAATAACTTGTTGGACCTGACATAATGTTTCAAAGCACACTAAACACTGTTTTTCCACACTGGTAAAAAGATATTGCTTCCTAGTCTACCTAATAGTTTTTCATTTATACTTGCATCCTGCCATTCTATAGATGTTGAAAGAGTTTGTCAAGAGTTGCCTCAAACCACTAGATGGGTGGCAAATGTAATAATAGTTAATAAAACAAATTCTTCCATAAATTTTTCTTCTCATGCATAAATGTTACATGTTAACAACGTAAGAACCACTATTTAGAGATTGCAATTTGTATTTATAATGGTAAAATTCTAAGTTCAATAAAACGTTTTTATTCCAACAGGCGGGTCTGGCCTAACTCTCCCTTTTAAATTGGATTTTAAATGTTTATATAAATTGGATGTTTTAAATTTTCCGAGCCTAAATTTAATCTTTTTTAATAGTTTTTAACTTTTGTATGTTAATTGTATTTTATTTTGGCTGTTCACCGCCCTGAGTCCCTCTGGGAGTAGGGCGGTATATAAATTTGATAAATAAATAAATAAAATAGTAAATATAGTAATAATTTCAGTTATTGAAATTTCACACAACTCTATTCTAAGGACTGTTGTTGTTTGAGTTGATATTTCTTATCAAATATAATGGAACACAGGTAGTCTTTGATTGAAGACTGCCCTATTTAGCAACTGCTCAAAATCATAATAGCATTGAAAAAGTAAGTTTATAGTTGGTTATCAAACTTATGATGAATGCAGCATTCCAAGATCATGTGATCACAATTCAGACATTTGGTAAGCAGCATCTATTTTTTATCATCTCAGTCTCCCAGTCACATAATCACAATTTGTGACCTTCATGGCTGGCTTTTGATATTAAGTCAATGGGGAAGGTGACAGTAATTGCAACTCAGAGTCATGGATTTGCTTAACTACATCAGAACTTACATAAGTCAAGCATGGTAATTCACATGTTTCACTTACTACTGTGTTGCTACCAGTTCTAACTCTCATGAGAGAACTTACCTGTATACAAAACATTTCATATTGGAGCAATCAGACCTTGGGATTTTATTTTCTGATAATGGCCAATCCCAGTATTCCAAAGATGATTCATGAATTATCTGGAATGGGAAATGATATCTAATGTTTGCATAATGTTATCTTATACCTGTTTCCCGCAAAATAAGACATCCCCTGATAATAAGCCCAATTGGGCTTTTGAGTGCATGGATTCAAAAAAAAATATAAGACAGGGTCTTATTTTCGGAGAAAGTCGGTGTATTCTGTTTAGAGGATCTTCTTTTATTCAAATTTATTTTTGATGCCTTGAAGTTATTCTAATCTGCTTTTCTTGTTTTCCAGTTTAATTGGATGGGGACAAATTAGAAGAGGAGTGACAATCAAGCCTACTGTGGATGATGATTGAAAGCAAAAAGCCAATTCTTCAATTTGTAAAAAATGGTGTGTGTTTCCATACAGTTGGAATGCATCTTTAGTGAGGAAGCTGTTGCACAGATAATGTCCACATTGTATTGAAAATCAAATCTCTAACTAAAAGTCTTGACAGTGTCTGCAATAAATTAAACGAATTAGCAAAGGTGGATCTAATTCTCCAGTATTTCACAAAAATTAAATTTGTTTTGTGTTTATGTCAGTTTTTTAGAGACTGTATGGGGCTGACTATTTGATTTTAAACAATGTAACTCATTGTTACATTGTTACAACAATGTAACTTATTGTACATTGTTACAACAATGTAACTCAAGACCCCATAATCTGATTTTGAATTTTGAAAATTGCTTATTTTTTCATTTAACTCTTATAGGTCATTGAGTAACAAAAAACTGAAATGTTTGCCAATGAAACAAACTTAAATAAACTTTTCTTAGAAGATGAATTTTCTTTCTTGTTGTATACTTTGACCTTGCTGCAAATACGATTCTACATATTATTGAACACTGTTATATTTACAGCTAATGGTCCCAAACCACTGATCCTATTTATCTGTCAGTAAATGTTTTTTAAAAATTAAACCCCTCAAGAGAGAATTTTGAAATATAATTCCAATTACGTGTTCCAAAATAAAATATTTGCAACCACAATGGACAGTATCCAAAAAGCGAACTAATTATTTAGTTATTTAATTATTATTTTGGAAAAGGCTAAAATTATTGTATAGAAATGTATATCTGAATTGCAAGTTGAGAAGTGAATAATGATTTATACAGTAGATCCAGTTTAATGTAATTATGATGCAATACCATATCAGTCATTTATGACATTTAGCTACTCAGTATCCTGTGGGGGATTGCTAATAGAACATGAATACATATTTGAAATAGTTTAGCTGGGGTGATATTCATTTTGATGATTGCAATTAATCCTAGCCAAGGTAACTTTAAGCTTCTCCACTTTTCAATGTCTCTTCTCTTGCCATAATTTAAATAGTTATTCTTGATTATTACCTTTCAGATGCAAACCCTGGCATTGCATGGTGTCAGCTATCTTGACAACCATATTCTTGCAGCAGATGGAAAATCTTGTTTTTCTTAACTGTTTTATTGCCTTTTGTGGTCCTATAATAATTAATATCACATTATCTGCATAATATTTCAGCATATATTCCTCTATGCAAATTCTCACATCATATCCATCTTTGGTATGGAATTAATAAACACACTAATCTAACATGTATTATTGAGAGCAGGTTGGACAACAGAGAATATAATCTTGTCAGTAATTTGCACACAGTGGTTTTGAGTCCTGTATCAGCCATGCCAGTTTGACTAAGGAAAAGCAGTGGCTGTAAGCACTGATCTAGAAGTCACCAGCTGGGAGTCCTTCCAGTTGGACTGTTAAACTGGTGTTACTGCTGAAATTACTTACCTGCATGGTAGTGACTCTACAAGCTCCTGATCGTCATCTCAGGATTGGGACGGGAACTCCCAAAGTATCCTGGGAAGAAAGTCTGATGAAACTTGTGAATTCATGACCTCCATGGCAACTATGGTCCTTTTCAGGTAATCTGACCTGGGAGAATATAGATTGGTTTTTATTTCATTCCAGATGAATTGTGATCTAGAAATGAAATACATTAACTTATGCTATTGTGGTTAAATAATTTTCTAATCAAACTACACTACCAAGCTGCCTTTGACTTCAATATAGATGGTGGACCTTTTCAAGTGGACCCAAAATTGTCCAGTAGTTTTCCTTCTAGTTTGTAAGATTTGACTCAGAAACTGAGCAAGTTAAAGATTGTATGACCAAATGGATGCAGTATTTAGATACAATTGATATGCAGCAATGGAAATTCAATGGAAAAAATATTAGATTTACAGTTAATGTTGTACTTTAAAATGATATGTTTTACTAATATTACTCCAGTATTGGTTCCTAAACTGACAGCTAATTTTCTAAAAAGTATTGGTTATGTAACAATCAAGTTGGATTATTATTCCATATTTAATGGCACTGCTGTAAAGTTCAACAATTTTTGAAAATGATTTACAACAGAAGTTCTAAAAGTTGAACTTTTCTGTTAAACATCACATTAAATACATATAATTCTCTCAGTAAAATAATGGCAAATTACATTGTGGGATTATAATGTCTCAAATAATTTTGCATATAAATAACAATTTTTACACAGAATTTATGTCAATATAAAAACCATTTTTGGATTAAATTTCATTTCTTTTTTTTTCTACTACACATGCTTAAGATGGCATGCATAGCAACTCGATTTCTGAGTTGCTACGGCCTGATGGGGAGATACCTGGCTTTTGGGGGTCTTCGGCAGGCCAACTGATCTTCTATGGCCCCTGTCCGGTAAAGTGAGCACCACGCCGGTTGTTTAAGAGCTTTTTTGCTCTGGGACGCGCTGGCCAAGGAGGAGTCGTTGCCTGCAGGCACTGTTGAAGGATGGCCGTTACGGCCTGGATGGTGGCTTGCTCGGCAGCCTACTCGGCGTCCGTTGTAGCTGTGACCAGAGCGGCAGCATCGGTGGTGGCATCAGTGATGCGGCGTTTCTCGTCAGAACCCTGGATGCCCCTGGACGCTTCTGGAGGAGCTAGGGGGCGATGATGGCATGGGCGGTGATGATGCCGACGGTGGCAATGGCGACACGGGTGGCATTGAGGGCAATGGTGACAGTTTTGGACGGTGACAGGAGGAGCGGCAGCAGCCCTCATCCATTAGTGCGGCAGTGGGAGACTTTTCCAGCAACTCACCACCTTGGAACTCCCTGGGCCACTGCAGGGTTTCTGGTGCAATTTCGGAGGGCTAGCCCCTGTGCGACCCGGAGGCCTCCACTAAGATCGGATGGAGGCTGTGATTGGGCTATGATATGACTGTTTTGAAGATCTGGGAAGGGCTTGGAGGTCTGGAGGACGACAGAAAGGTGATTACACCTGTTGTCTCGTATGCCCCCTTCCCCCCCCCCCCCCGGCCGCTTTTAGGCCTAATGATGCTCATCTGTTACCCTGTTCCTGCTGATGGAGGGTATCCTCTTTCCGTATCCATCTTTAACCTTCCTCTGGTATGGCCGCTACCATGATCCTGTGGACCGGCCTTTCCTGAGCCCTTGAACCAGCTCTGTATGCCATTCCTTTGCTCCTTAACCGTCGGAGAGCTGCAGCTTAGGTTGTGAACACTGAGGAAGCCGGTTCTTCGCTGTGCTCTCACCACCTGGTGGAATGTACCATCAATCTCCATGGACACTTTTAAGGCCACCCACTGTGAGAGGGTGGTTTGGATGTTTGTTCCCTGATTGGTTGAAACGCCATATGACTCCTCCCACTGTCGTGAGAGGACAGTGGAGTCCAGACTAGCTACACCTAAGAGCTGCTTGTCCTTTTCTCCTGGACTCTTGGACTATCATGGTGGACTCCCGGGCCTTGTCTCACCGCCATCCCGGCGCTCTAGATGTATTCAGCAGCCGAGCTCCTTGTGCTGCGAGATTCCCCCCTCTCACAGGTTTGGCCCTCCATACTATCGAGGGCCTACCTTGATGATGGGTTTCAGAACCCAGAGAGGTGGCATGCAGCAAAGAGGAGGCCGCAGGGTTTTTTAGCTAAATCATTAGCGAAGATTTTAAGGGGTTCGGGGAGGGTGGTGGTGGTCATAGGAATGGACCTGGGGGGGGGTCCATATAGCTACAGAGCAGCATAGCACGTCTGATGGTCATGGGAGGGATGGGGATGGGAGCCTGGCTGGGGTGCCGGGAGACAAGGGGAAGGGCTGTTTAATTAGTATAGTGGGTGGGAGGGGCAGATAAGGCAGTAGCAGGAGGCCGTATTATGTTTCGGGAGTGTGCACTTGCTGTTTGTGAGTGATGGCACGCTCCGGTCCCCAATGCATTTCTCGTTTCCCGGGTTGCACAGACCCTCAGGGCCTGGGCCTCCGGCTGATATTGTGTAATGCCAGGTCCGCGATGAATAAAGCCCCCCTCATTTACGATCTTGTTCAGGAGGGGGGTGCTGACCTGGCAGGGATTACGGAGATCTGGTTGGGCCAGGAGGGGAGATTCCCCTCGTTGAAATGTGCCCACCAGGCTTCCGTGCATTCCATCAGCCGAGGGCTCAGGAAGGGTGGGCGGGGTGGCGGCTATTAAGGAAAGTTTTTGTCCGAGGGAGGCCACTGTTCCTTAGATAGCCGGATGTGAGTCCCTCCTTGTGAAGTGGGGTCGTGGGGTGCAAATGGGCCTGCTGACTGTGTACCTGGCTCCCTGCCGCGTAGCGGCGGCCCTGCCTGAGCTGCTCAATATAATAGCCAGGGTGGTGGTGGATCTCCCCAGACTTATGGTCATGGGGGATTTCAACCTGCCATCTGTCGGTGAAACGTCACAGGCAGCCTGGGAGTTCATGGCTTCCATGACAGCTATGGACCTGACCCAGTTAGTTCAAGGCCTTACTCACACGGGGGGGGGACACACTCTGGACTTGATTTTTGTCTCTGGTCAGTGGTTGAATGATCTAGAAATAGGGGACTTAGTTATCAAGCCCTTGTCATGGTCAGATCATTCACTCCTTCAATTAGACTTTCAAGCCGCTTCCCTCCGCCGCAGGGAACTGACTAGGTGGTTCCATCCCAGGTGCCTGATGGATCCGTATAGGTTCCTGATGGAGCTTGGGCCATTTCCGGAGGCTCTGGCTCACGACTCAACTGAAGAACTGGTGCCGCCTGGCATAAGGCAGCTGCTGGAGCTTTGGACCATGTCATGCCTTTGCGGCCTCTGACCCAGTGCTGATCTCAATTGACTCCCTGGTTTTCTGAGGAGCTAAGGGAGATGAAGCGCCGGAAAAGACACCTGGAGAGTGATTGGAGGGCCAGCCGCTCAAAATCTGACCAAACACTGGTGAGGTCTCACATTAAGATCTACCTAGTGTCGATAAGAGCAGCAAAATCTAATTATTTTTCCGCTCTTATTTTGTCTGCAGAGAACCACCCAGCTGCCCTGTTTAGGGTGACCCACTATCAACTTCATTTGGGAGCACTGGAAGGCCCCTTGCAGGGTAGGGCTGAGGATTTTGTGCAATACCTGCATGACAAAATCGCTCAGACTTGGGAAGGCTTGGACTCCAATTGGGTAGGTTCAGATGTGACAGAGGTAGGTCTTGAGAGTGTTATCTGGAGTTTGACCTTGTGACGCCCGAGGACATGGACAGGATTCTGGGTAGGCTTAGCACTGCCACGTTTATTGGACCCATGTCTCTCCTGGTTGGTGCTGGCCTCCCGGGCAGTCATGAGGCTGGCTCCAGCGATTATTAATGCTTCCTTGAGTGAGGGTGTCTTCCCCGCAGCCCTGAAAGAGGTGGTGGTGAGGCCCCTTCTCAAGAAGACTTCTCTGGACCTGTCTGTATTAACGAATTATCATCCAGTCTCCAACCTCCACTTTGTGGTGAAGGTTGTTGAGAGTGTGGTGGCATGACAACTTCCCCAGTACCTGATGACGCTGTCTATCTAGATCCATACCAATCGGGCTTCAGGCCGGGATACAGCATGGAAACGGCATTGGTCGCATTAGTTGATGATCTCTGGAGGGTTCGGGACAGGGATTTTTCCTCGGTCCTGGTCCTATTAGATCTCTCAGCGGCTTTTGATACCATTGACCATGGTATCATGCTGCGCCGGTTGGAGGGGTTAGGAATAGGGGGCACCGTGTTGCGGTGGTTCTCTTCTTCTCTGGCCGTACACAGTCTGTGTTGGCAGGGGGTCAGAGGTCAACCTCAAGGCGCCTTGTTTGTGGGGTGCCGCAAGGGTCAGTCCTCTCACCTCTCCTGTTCAACATTTATGTGAAGCCGCTGGGTGAGATCATCCGTGGTTTTGGGGTGAAGTTCCATCAGTACGCTGATGATACTCAGCTGTACATCTCCACCCTGGATCACCCTAATGATGCCCTTGATGTGATGTCCCAATGCCTGGAGGCCGTGTGGATCTGGATGGGGAGAAACAAGCTCAGACTCAACCCCTCCAAGACCATGTGGCTGTGATTTCTGGCGTCCCAGTATAGCCAGCTGGTTCCATCGCTGACTATTGGGGGTGGGATCTTGCCCCCTCAGAGAGGGTTCACAACTTGGGTGTCCTCCTGGATGCATGGCTGTCTTTAGAAGATCACATGACAGCTGTGACCAGTGGGGCTTTTTATCAGGTTCGCCTGATTTACCAGTTGCATCCCTTTCTGGACCAGGATGCCTTGCGCACGGTCACCCATGCCCTTGTCATTTCCCATCTGGACTACTGTAATGCTCTCTACATGGGGCTCCCCTTGAAGAGCATTTGGGGGCTCCAACTGGTCCAGAATGCGGCTGCACAGGTGATTATGGGGGCAACATGGTGCACCTATGTAACACCTCTCCTGCGCGAGCTGCACTGGCTCCCGGTCGTCTTCCAAGTGCAATTCAAGGTACTGATTACCATCTTTAAAGCGCTCCATGGCTTAGGAATGGATATTTACAAGATCGCCTTCTGCCACCAATGGCCTCCCACCGACCAGTACACTCCCACAGAGAGGGGCTCCTCAGGGTGCCGTCAGCCAAACTATGTTGACTACTGACCCCCAGGGGGAGAGCCTTCTCTCTGGGGGCTACCGCCCTCTGAAATGAATTGCCCCCAGAGATACGTATGATCCCTGACCTGTGTACCTTTCACCGTGCCCTTAAGACCCTACTTTTTCAACAGGCTGGGCTGGCTAAACAATGAATTTTAATGGGTGTTTTAGGTTTTGAGTTTTAATATAGGACCAAATTATTTAATATGTTTTAAACTGTTTTTAAATTTTGTGATATATGTTGTTTTACTGTGGCTGTGCACCGCCCCAAGTCCCTTGGGAGAAGGGCGGTATAAAAATTTAAATAATAAATAAATAAATTTTATGGGTTTTTATCAAATCCAAAATTTGAATTTTTCTTGATATAGAATCATGAACCAGATGACGTATTTTCTGATTTGGTCCTTATTCTGTTTGTTTCTTCCTCATGGATTCCCAAAAGCTGCCAAAACAGCCCTATTCCCCTATTATTATTTTTACTCTACTTGATTGATGGAGGTATTTACAGTTTTGTATTGTTTAATATTATTCTTTTAATGGGGACAGGCTATAAAAAAAACATGAACAAATACATAATGTAATAAAAGTAAATTATCCAGGACAAGTTATTCTAGGTATTATTGCAACTTGATTCTGGAATACTGCATTACCTTTGTGTGACATGCTTCCAACATTATTTGAGCATAAAATTACTCATTTGCTGTGAACCTAATTCCATTATTAGTAAGCTTTATGTGAAGTGTCCTGAGTAATGACCCCTGAAGGACAATCTGAAATACATTTAATATTAAAACTTTTTCAAGCGAAAAGTTTTGCTTTTGAAATAATAGTTTTCTTTCATTTTTGTTTTATTTTTTATATGAATAATGCAGCTGCTATACTCTGCAAGTATTCATATGGAGGGTTTAAAAATGGTTTAATGTTAACTATTCTCTATCCTTAAAATCTGCATATATTGGATTTTCTCCTGTTCTGTAGTTTAAAATGTCAAATTCTGTTCTGTTAAAGTTTATCCTGTCTCCTTTAAGGTTTTGGTCTAGGAAAATACTTAATGTTCTTAGACTCTTGGTCAATCTATTTAACTATGAAACACACCTAGCATGTGTTTTACTGGGATCAGTATAGGACTCCAAGGAATTTCTGCCATGAAAACAGCATTTCTGGGGGACAAAAACACAGCCTTAACCTAGGATTGGTCCTTCTGTTGCATTGTTTATAGAGATCCCTTGAAAACAAAGTATTTACATTGTCTTAAATGCTGTATTAATCATTCCATCATAAAAATTCTAAAACCAAAATGTATTGGTTTTCCAGAAACAAATTATTTATCCAGGCTTGGAGACTATGCCAAAGAACACAGATGTTGACTATTGTTTTTGTTGGTTAATAAAAAAAGAAAATGGATAACAAAAAAAGGCTTGGTTTACATATCAGACTAAGTAATAATCAGATAATTATGTTTGTCTTAATTCAACAAATTAAGTTTTATTCAAACAAACCATAGTTTAGGATAATGTACAAACTTCCTATTTATTGTATCAGTCAGGATTGTAATAACCTTGCAATTAAAGATATACTTGGGAGTTTAACATTAACTGATACAGTGGTATTGTCCTGTTATAGTTGCATTTGAGCCAATATCATCAGGACTGTTAATATGACTGCTGTTCTTCATAGTTTATATACAAGAATTGCGGACTTTTTGGGCATGAAAATTGACTAAGAATGGCACAATGCAGGAAGAAATCTATACTGCTCATAATGTAATTTCCAAGCCTTTTTTTAACCTCTATTTTTTCTTTACCTCTATGCTTATCATTTTTGTGATTATATTGATCCTTTTAGAGTTTTATATTTTTATGTTTGATTGGTGTATCATAAAAATTGTGCAAACCTGTCAATTTATTCAATTAACATACCATATGTTTTATTTGGTTACGAAGAAAAGGTTTGCTGATCAAACCAAAATATCCTTCTAAGTCAGAATTTTGTTTGCAAAGTAACCCAGTGGATGCTTCTTGAAAGCCTCAAGTTTTAAAATTGATTTCATACAGGCACATTGACAAAGAACCATAGCAGTCTTTATCTTCCTACATGTTTAAATCTATTTTTAATTCTAAATTGAATTCCCAACATTACATCATGTGACACTGAATTCCATAAACTATGGTATATAAAGTGTTCTTTATGAGGATGGATAGTTGCTCCTGACTACTTCAACTTTTAATGCTGTTCCCCCTAAATATCATACATTTTATTAAACCAAATGTTATTAAAACAATAAACCATGCACTTAAAATATTAGGAAAACAAGATAGACAACAATTTACTAAACGTGGTAATGTATTTTATTGCTAATAATTGAAGATACACAGCAGAAAATATAATAACAAGAGAAGTCTTCTCTAACCTTGTCATCCCCTTCCAGAGAATGGATTTCAGTTCTCAGAATTCCCCAGTTAGTTTGACTATACCTGAGAATTTTGCAACTTGAAATTTACCTTTTTAACTTTAAAAATGCTATCTAAGCTTAATAGAAAATATTAAAAATAGCATCTATAACACAAAGCAAAGACAAAATTGTGTTGTTGTTAACACACATTTTTAACACAGAATTAAATGGGATACAATGCATGTGATTTGCACCTTAGGGCTCCAAAGGAAATGAGCCTTAATTTGATCCATACTCATATCAAGTATCCACAATCTGATTTTGATATCTGAAAACAGAGAACAGTACAAACCATCTACGTAACTTTTAAATAATTGTGTCATTAACAAAATATAGATCGTTACAATGAAGTATTAGGTAATTTAAGTTTGCAACTATGAAACGAGAATTATTATTTTGAAACATTTTACAACAAAAGACACACTGGCACCCAATGTCTAATAATCGCAAATTTTGTATTTCCTAAGGTTGCACATTCTGATTTGGAAAAGTAGCTGTACAACAATAGTACCCCCGACTCCCTATAATAGCAGAAACAGAAAACATGATAGATAACTGCATTCACCAAAACGATTGATCTATATGAACCAGGATTAAAGCACCGTACTTTCATTTTCTTGGCTTCCTATATAAGAAAAATGTATGTTCTCCGTCAAATGAAGAAAGGGGGGGGGGGCAGAGGGAAGAGATAGAGAGCGGGACAATACTTTCATTAAAAATGCCGTAATAAGGTACCTCTTATTTTCATTTCCCAAAAGGCTGTGGATAAATTTATTTTCGTCAAGCGAGGGGGATGTGTTACGATTCGGGAGGCGGGGGTGCCCGGGGCAATGCCTGTGGAAAAGCCACCCCAAAATGTTGGGGATTTTCCAGGCCTAGACAACTCCTCATTCCCCGGCCCCGAGTTCAGAAAGTCTGAGCCCGGAGCTGAATTTTACGGCCGAGCTGGAACGGAGGCGGCGGCAGGAGAGGCAGCTGTAGCGGGAGGGGTTGGCAGAGACCCACCGCCCTTCTACTTCATCCACCCGACCCGGTTCCTTCTCGGTCGCGCGCCCGGTCTGGCCTGGCCCGGGGCCGAAGAGCAGGCGGCTCAAGCAGCAGTGGAGCCGGCAACTCCTTCCGCATTTCCCTGGGTCTCTCACGGGCAGTGACGTGACGTGCTGACGGCTGCCCGGCCCGGGGAGCTTGGCCGCTTCCACTCAGCTCCGAGCTCGGCCCCTCCCTCCCCTTCGCTCCCGCCCGCCCGCCCGCCCCGCCGCCGCAACACTACCACCGAGATCGGCCCAGCTACGCGGAGAAAGGCCTCCCAGAGCCCGCCGCACCGCCCCGCCTGGTAAGCAGTATGGGACAGGCCCGACCTAGGCCCTTACCCCTGCGTGGAACCAGGCCTCGGCGCCTGCTTCGGTACAGGCCCCAATAAGGCCGCAGCTAGGCCGCGCGGCGTTCCTTGTTGCAGGAACGGGCCGGAAGCCTGGCGGGGGGCGGGGGCCAGGCAGCTGTAGCTCAGCTTCCAGAGAGAGAAAAGCGGTGGGCTGTTGTAGGTTGCACGAGGAATGGGGGTCAAACATTCTTGGAGGACAGTGGGACTAGGCCTGAAACGGAGGGATTGCTGCTAGGGGGAGACAAGATGGCGGCAGCAAGGGAGGCTGAGGAAGAGTGCCGGACGCCATCTTGAATTAATCGCTTCTGGCCCCAGACAGTCCCCATTACAGGCGGGCAGGACAGGGCGGAGACGGCGCCAGTGGGGGAAGCTTGCCCCTCCCCTCTCCCTCCCTGTCTTGTGCCCAGTTGTCCTGCTCGGCTACTCCCGACC
The DNA here is from genome assembly GCA_030761175.1 of Masticophis lateralis. Lineage (NCBI taxonomy): Eukaryota > Metazoa > Chordata > Lepidosauria > Squamata > Colubridae > Masticophis > Masticophis lateralis. Next base: position 74,381,237 of record JAUDYJ010000004.1, on the reverse strand, counting down.
CCTGCATAATTTAGTCCCTCCACATTCTTCCCTTTCACGTAATATCCAGCGGGTGCAGAGGCATTTTCTGCCTATTATTGCTTTGCCTCCTAGCCTGAGTATCAGACAATGACCGACGGAACGCGAGTGATTATTCACATAGCTCCCCCTCCCCGTTACGTTGATACAGGAAGAGCTGTTTGCAGCGCCAGGTGCTCGGTTTTGTCCAGATGGTTCCGTCTTTCCGCAAAAAATAACTTCCTAACCATGAACCACCTACCAGTGGCAACAGATACCGAGGAAAATAATAGTCTCGGTCAGTTTCATTAATTAAGAAAAGCTGATTGCATGACAGACTTGAGGGAGCAAGCCTGTTATAAGGGAGCATAGTGGTGCCACAGCTGAAGCACCAGAATTAAATCCAAAATCCCACCAGAAACAAGCTTCCACGTGCACACATGTGCAGAGAAAGTAGTCAAGGAAAGCCTATGCGCTGATAAATATATTAGTAATTAGGTGTCATAAATCCTGTGGCCTCTGTTGCTCATTTGATAATTTTAATCTTAGTAATCATCAAGTGGTACGTAAATACTACCATAGGATAGTTAATTGCCAAGTAGGTAAATTGGATTATTATAGATTTAAAACTCCTCAAAAGTGACCATTTTATTGTTTTGAAATGACATATTGCAGTCAGTAAAGAAGCATCTGAAAAACAAATGTGATAGACAATAGCTTCTGAGTAACAGTGGTAGATGTGAAGAATATTAACTTGCCCTAGAAAATAAAATATTAGTCAAGACTTCTACAGAAGATACACAATTTAGGCAGGAAAGCAAAGATACAGAATGTCTTTATGGGAATGCTTATTTCAACAGATACATTCAGAAAGGCATAAGCAGGAAAAAAAATTTTATACTTGTGAAATGAATGGAAGCAGGAATGTATGCTAGATACTATATTAATACATTTTAGTATACTGCATTCAGGACTTAACAATGCCAGTCAAGCAAATAAAAAGTTTTTAATTATCCAGAAGCTTTAGATATTAAAATGGATGAAATTGGAAAAATACAGTTAGTACTTGCAGTATTTGATTCAGATTAAAGCAAAATATTATAGTCTAACAGAAAATGCCATGATGTTCATGCATAGGGAGAAAAGCATGAAGTGTTACAAAGAAGGTATTGATATTTTGCTCTGATACAAGTGAATTCTCCCATTGCTATAGGAGGCAAGGAAGGGACATCAACATATTAGCCATTCTTTTTATGCTTACTCAGGAATGGGGCAAAATGTTCAAGTCTCAAGGATGTGACAGTTTTTTCCCCAATGCAGGCTTGATTGCAATATACTGTATATGCCATGTGCTAGACTGGGACACTTATTAAAAGTCTATGCAAAACACATTTGTTTTAATTTTATAGACATTGTGACTAATGAGATTTAAAGGCCATGGATGAGGATGGGCTTGAACTACAGCCACATGACCCACATGCGTTTTTTGATCCAACAGGTATGTAAGAACATAAGATATAAGCTTCTTTTCCTAAACTCAATAACTATTGGGTCTTTAGTAATGAATCCAGGTTACTTTTATTACCCAAGTCTGGATATAATTTATTTAATAGTTAAACTAATTTAGAACTATTTTAGAATAGTTAATAATTTATTTTGAGGCTGAAAAATATAAAGAATATTGTATGTTTCAAATATTTACATCAGAGGTGGTATTCAGCAGGTTCTGACCAGTTCTGGAGAACCAGTAGCAGAAATTTTGAGTAGTTCAGAGAATTGGTAAATACCATCTCTGATTAGCCCCGCCCCCATCTATTCTCAGCCACCCAAGTCCCAGCTGATCAGGAGGAAATGAGGATTTTGCAGTAACCTTCCCTTGGAGTGGGGAGGGAAAAGAGTTTTTACAATATCCTTCTCCTGGAGAGGAGTGGGAATGGAGATTTTACAGTATTCTTCCCCTGCCATGCCCACCAAGCCATGCCACGCCTACCAAACCACGCCCACAGAACCGATAGTAAAAAAATTTGAATCCCACCACTGATTTACATATGATTATTGTGTACCAGTTTTTTTAAATAAAGGCAAGATAACTTACTAGCTATGCGGGAAGACAGATTATGAAATGTTTGTGAAAACTGATAGAAAAATAGGTTTTCAATCATTAGCTTTTAAAATAGTTCTTTATCTTCTATCACACTAAATTATATTGTAGAAATATTGCTAGTTACTAGCAAGTAGGAAGCAAATTATATAGAATACAGGTAGTCCTTGACTTACAACCTTTCATTTAATGACCATTTGAAGTTGCAATAGCACTGAAAAAGTTATAATCGTTTTTCATACTTAAAATCATTGCTGCATCCCCACAGTCACATGATCAAAATTCAGATGATTGGCAATTGTCTCATATTTATGATGGTTGCAGTGTCTCAGGGTCATGTGATCATCTTTTGCGACCTTCTGAGAAGCAGAGTCGATGGGGAAGCCAGATTCCCTTTACAATCATATTACTAACTTAATAACTGCACTGATTCACTTAATAACAACGGCAAGAAAGGTCGTAAAATGGGGCAAAACTAACTTAATTGTCTCACTTAGCAATAGAGGTTTTGGCCTTATTATGGTCATAAATTGAGGACTACCTGTATATGACTTCCATGATTTGCACCTGATAAATGAATCAAGACAAATAAAACCCTTCAGATCAATTTTTTTTCTGGTATGGTAAATAAGTTAGAGATATCCCTGCTATATCATAATCAAAATTTGCTGATTTTTTCTCAACTAAGATTTATGATAGAATAGGACTGATTATAATTTATATATTCCAGGAGCTGATGAAACGCATTTGAACGGAGATGAAATTGTTGTCGAAATACAGGAAACTGTATATGTATCAGATGTAGAAGATTCTGATATAGCTGTACATAATTTTGTCCCTGATGATCCAGATTCTGTAGTAATTCAAGATGTCATTGAGGACGTTGTTATAGAAGATGTTCAGTGTCCAGATATCATGGAAGATACAGATGTATCTCAAACTGTTATTATTCCTGAACCAGTGCTGGACACTGATGTCACTGAAGAAGTGTCTTTGTCACACTGCAGTGTTCCAGAAGATGTTTTAGCATCTGAAATTACAGCTTCAGCAATGGCAATACCTGAACATGTACTCACAAATGAATCAATACACGTACCTGATATTGAACATATGGAACATGTTCATGACCATAATAATGTTGTAGAAGCAGAAATTGTCACAGATTCCCTTGGAGAAGATGTAGTTTCAGAAGTCTTAGTGGCAGACTGTGCTTCTGAAGCTGTAATTGATGCCAGTGGAATATCTGTGGAGCATAATGATGAAAAGAACAACTGTGAAGACTACCTGATGATTTCCTGTAAGTGTCTGGGTAAACTATTTTAAGGACTGCAGTTTAAACTAGAGAATTTTTCATCCAGGCTATCCCACTGATCTTGTTCTTTGATTTTTGCAGTGCTAAATCAATACAACACGTAGACAATTTTAGATCCTGACATTTCATGTATCAAGAATGTAACGAACACATTTTAACACTATCACCATTTTACATAATAATTGAATTAGCTTCTGGTAGCCTAATATAAAAATAATTTGTTTGATAACAAGAACAATTTTGTTGTTAAAAAATAAATAATTTAAAGTTAAGATAATAAAATTAGCATCAGTATCCATTCCTATGACTTTAACATTTTTTTAAAAAGATTTTGCAGTGAACATTCCCATTTCATTGGGATTAGTACCACTTTAGTGGGATGGTAACAGTGTTCGGTGCGCCTCAGCATATACGTATGTCAGCCCCATGACCACTGTAACGTCTTTGGACAATGATGGCTCCTTGGGCTAGGAAGTAGAAATGAGCTCTGCCTCCTAGAGTCAGACATGACTGGATAGGGGAAACTTTTACCTTTACCTTTTTTACTATTAAAATACCTTGCATCAATCACTTATCATTCTTTGCTCATTGGGCTGCAAGCCTTGAACTAATGTGCAAAATCCATCACTTGACACTTGTTATTATTAAGATCATAGGGTTACTATACATTGTCAAGACTGATAGACTATTACTTTACACTTATTCGTAGTATCTGGAATGCTCCTCTTCCCAAATTTGCAAGGTACCCATTCTTACATTATTTAATTCCTACTGGAAATCCAGAGCTTTCTGTGGATAATCCTTATATGTAAATGTTGTTATTTTTGTTTTATTTTCCATTCTTCCATATATATAATGAATTAAGTTTATATATTATTTTAATCTATTCTTGTATTTTAATAATTTTAGGTTTAAGATGCAGTTGTTTAAGAATCCTTATAGGGATATATTAAACAAATACATTCGAATGGTTGCCAGCAGAAATACAGGATGGAGAGCTAACTGGCAACAGTTAAAGGATTGAAGAAATATTGATTTTTTTTTAAAAAAAAATATACAGTGATGAACAGTAGATGCATAGTGAATATGTTAGCAAAAGAAAAATGAAGTGGGAGGGTAAAATATACAGGTAGTCCGCAATTTACAACCACAATTGAGTCCAAAATTTCCATTGCTAAGTATGAACAGTTGTTAAGTGAATTTTGCCCTATTTTACTACCTTTCTTGCCACAGTTGTTGAGTGAAACACTACAGTTGTTAAGTTAGTAATGTGGTTGTTAAGTGACTCGGGCTTCCAAACTGATTTTGCTTCTCAGAAGGTTGCAAAAGGGGATCATATGAACTCAAGACACTGCAAATGTCATAAATACAGGCCAATTGCTAAGTGTCTGAATTTTGATCACATGCCCATAGTGATCCCGCAATGGTTGTGTGAAAAAAGGTCATAAGGAAAGGTCATAAGTTGCTTTTTCAATATTGTAATTTTGAATGGTCACTAAACGAATGGTTGTAAGTGGAGGATTACCTGTAACTTTGTTGCCTTTTTCTCAGTATTGCAGTACTATTGTTTGCCAGATGCAGAATTGCAATAATATCTAAAGTTGTTGAAAAATACAGCCCTAGACGAAGTATTCCTGCATCATTATCAAGGCCACATTATACACTAGAAATCTAGGAGTAATCTTTCATAATGTGATAGCAGCTAACCAACAGTAGATGATGTGTGGACTTTTCTATATCCTCTTAAGAATTGATTTGCCTTTTTTTCTTAATAATATGAAGACTGCTACACTCTTATTATGCATGAGTGTGTTATAATCCTTATTTCCTAAAAATATACTTTACTATTTTTCTTGTGGAAATTATAAATCTATATTTCTTAGGATTTGATATGAATGCCTGTTAGTATTGTGCTAGGTGAAAGTTTCTCACAATATTAATTTTTTTCTTAGAGCCTTATCAGAAAGTTGTAGATGTTTTATTTGTGTAGTCTGGTCTGTCTATAAGAGTATTGCAAAGTAATATGAAAGCATGCTTTTCAAATTCAATATTTCTTTTACATAGAAATACTAAATATCCAATCTGACATACTGTAGACACTTATTTTGTTGACTGTGATGGAAATTTAATTTATTCCTGTAATATGTGAGATATTGTGGAGGACTTTGCTGATGGTGTCTTTCTCAGCTGTTTAAAATCATTCCCAATGTAACTGCAATGCATTATTGCAAAATGAAAAACATATGGAAATTAATGGGACAAATTATATGAAATGGCCATATATAGAATGCTATTGTATATGGGAGATATACAATAGCTTCAGTGAATTATTTATTTATTTTATTTAATTTGATTTGTATCTCTGAGGACTCAGGACGGCTCACAACAATCAAGAAATCCCAACCCAAAGACTTCCGGTGGCGCCTTCCTCGGCGGCGGGCTTCTCCATACCCGCCGGCTTCTTGGCGCGTCAGAGCCGCCTTACAGCTGGCAGGCGGCTCGAACAACCTGCTCCTCAGCGGGAGGAGCAGGCAGAGCTTCTGGGGGTGAGGCTGGGCCCCCTGAGTCGCCCCAGGAATGCTTCGTTTGTCCTGGGGAGGGCTCAGAAGGATGGCCCCCTCTATATCCTCCAGTGAATGCTCCGCGTCGAGACAGTCCTCCGCTAATTAGCGGAGCCAGATGCTGGAAGCAACACCACAGCTGAAGCGTTTATTGAGCAAGCTGAAAAAGAAAGAAGAAAAGTCGAAGCAAGTATGGATTTTTTTACTGATTTTTTATTGATTTTCTGGAAGAGGAAAGAGGGGAAGGGGGAAGGAGAGGAAGAGAAGTCCTTTAAGATGGCGACTGGTCTTATTTGAAGAAATTCCAGAGCGAATGAAAATGGAGGTTTTGAAATAAATACTCTGCTATGTGAAAGTAAGTTTTGGATATTTTTTTTTCTCTTTTTAATTAATTAAAGTAAAGTAAAGTAAGATAAAGTAAAGCAAAGTAAGGCAATTTAAAGTAAAGATGACTAAAGGAAGGGGGGGGCTCCCCCATGAGCCAGCTGAAGAAGAAAGCTGAAATGATGCATTTGTGTGGATTGGCAGAAGGGGACTTAAAAGATCTTATAACAACTTCCCTACCGAGCGTAGTTGACAAAATCAAAAATTCACAGAAGAATCTTGTGGACTTGATTGCTGGAAAGCATGACCAATTAAGTCAAAATATTATTAAAGTAATTTCAGATCTTTCAAATGTGGTGATTGAAATGGAGGAGAAAGTAACTGAAATTAGCAGTAAATTTGATTCTCAGATTCAAGAAATACAAGAAAAGTTTGTGGAAGCTGAGATTCGAAATCAGGCTACACAGAATGACATTATCATGCTTCAAATCAAAACTATGGCATCAGCTTTTAGGGTAAGAGGTATTAAAGAAAACCAGAGAGATTTAAAAGCAACTTCTGCAAAGGTCTTTGCTGAATTACTAGAGCTAGAAGATGAGATAATTCTTGGTTGTATAGAGAAAATTTATAGAGTCAACTCACGAATAGCCAAACAAAGGAATTTGCCTAGAGATGTTGTTGTTTACTTTACTGATAAAAGGCTGAGAGATGACATCTTACAAAAGTCCTACTCTGCCAGAATGCAAGTAGAAGGTGCACAAATTAATATCTTTAAAGAGTTACCATGGAAGGTTCTAAAGGATAGGAAAGAATTTGCCTTTTTAACTAAGGAATTGAAGAGAAATAATATCCCATTTAGATGGGACTTACCAGCTGGCATAATTTTTAGATATCATGGTGTGAGATATTGTTTGAATACTATTGGAAAGGCGGAACATTTTTATAAAAATATCCTTAAGGGAGCTTCGGAATATCTTAAGAATAAGAAACAAGAAAGAGAGTTTGCAAAAGGTAAACAGAAGGATGAGATTCAAAGAATGAATCAAAGAATGTTAAAAGTACAAGGAGTACAATCTGGTTTCTCGGAGGACTTTACTATGGATTTTTCAGATGGAAAAATTGAGCATACCAGTGAACCTAGACTAGGAGCACCGGACCTTGAACTGCTGGAGCAAGATTTAAAAAATATTATAATTCAAGATGAGCAGCAGAGGTCCAACGCTCCGCAAGGAAAGGGTGGTGATGTCGAACAGGAACCAGAATTTAATGAGGAAATTCAAGCGGTCACTAATGAGTGTCGTGAAGTCCTCCACCAGTTACAGTTGTTATCAGAAAGTATGGAAAATTTCGGAAAATGGTTATAAAATTCTCAAAGTTTATACTGAATTGGACTTATGGACTATAAAGTCTTCATCCTGAATTGGAGACTTATAAAACTTTTATTACTCTGAATTGGATTCAACATCCTGAGCAAGTTTAACAGATCGCTGCAATAGTAGCAGCGTTCTGTGATTACCCTATTATAGGTTTTTTTTTTTTTGGAATTTATCATCCAAGAGGAAAGAATGGAAATGAAAACATCTTACAACCAGAAGGAGTGAACAACAAAGGGTGGCAGGATTTGAAACAGCTTCATAAGAACATCTGGGAATGCAGTTTCTAGGATTTTTTTCTTTTCTTTTTTTTTTGATTTTTTTGTTCTTAAGGCTTGGCGGAGCTGCATTGGGTTTCTTCTTGTTGAAATAGAATACGTTAGTCTGAATGATTCTACCTAGAGGCGTGAATATCTTCGTGGTTGGATGCTATCTATATAAAGTCACACGGGGGGTTTATACGGAATGCTTTATTTTATTGATGGGGGCAGATAGAAGATGAAGCTTATTGGAATTGGACATATGTGAAGAAAGAAGATTTAACTTCAATCAGGATGAAGAGAAGATTGAAATTCGAGTTATGGAAAATTATAACAATATATGTATAATTATATTGTACTGTATGTTTTATGTTCTTTTCTTTGGGGGGGGTTTTGTGTTCTTGAACTAAGGGGAGTAGTTGGGATTAAACTATTTGATATTACTTAATATGAATAAGTAGGTTATATAATTTTTGGGGGATCGTGTATGGCATATGATTAGTAATGTTAGTAATGTTTCTTTTTCTTTTTTTGTTTTTAAATTGGGTTAAATATTATAATGGTTATTTTTTCTGGGTGTTTTTCTTATTACAATATTGTTAATTTTAGATAAATATCTATGTTTATGGGCTTTTTTTTTATTTTCTTAATTCTTTTCTTTTCTTTTTATTTTCTTTTCTCTTCCTCTCAATTTAGAATTGAATATATAATAGTATTTGCTTTTCTTATCATTACAAATTCTTGCTGGGTTTTTTTTTTTTTTAAATGTGTACCGGAAGTCAGGGGTGGGATGGGGAAGGAGGGGGTGGGGTTGGGGGGAGATTGGGGGCGGTTAGGGGGAGATTGGGGGGGATGGGAGGGTGGGGGTGGGGGAGGGGTGAAAAAAGGGGAAAAAATTTGTATTGTAAAACTTTTTCAATTAAAAAAAAAAATCCCAACCCAAGTAAAACGTGAAAAATACATATTGAACACATATTAAAACACATTAAAATAATCAGAACCCCATCAGTCCAGGTTGGGCAATTTAAACAACCATGTTTTCAGTTCGTGGCGGAAAATGCATAGGTCAGGAGCCAACTGAAGCCCAAGGGGGAGTTGATTCCAGAGGGTGGGTGCGCCCACAGAGAAAGCTCTACCCCTGGGGATCGCCAGCCGACATTGTTTAGCTGACGGCACCCTGAGTAGGCCCTCCCTGTGGGAACGCACCGGGCGATGGGAAGCTGTTGCTGATTGCAGATGATACGACAAATATCCTGGGCCTAAGCCATGTAAGGCTTTATAGGTCATCACCAGCACCTTGAATTGTGATAATGGAATAACTAACATTTAAAATTAATGCAATTGGGGGGGGGGTGAAAAATTCTATTAAGAAGCATGAATGTATGATAGAAACAAGATAAGCATGATCATTCATGCATACCTATTCAAAGGATTGATTGATTGATAGATAGATAGTTTATTGTGAAACATTGAGAGGCTTAGTGAAAAATACAAAAATGATGAGAAGTATTGAATGAGGAGCAGACTATTAGGGTTGGGGTTAGCATGCGTAGCATGAGTTTGAGCATAAGTAGCATGAGCATTAATAGCATGAATAGTGAATCTTGGAAAGAAGAGGAACAAGGGAAAATAGAATGATTGCAAAAAGTACAAAGCTTGCTTGTAAAATATTAGAAAATGAATTTATCGCACAATAGAATGAATGGAAAGTGGACATCAGGAAAAATGTGGAAATGTCTTGGGAAAAAATGGAAGGAATTAAGTGAAGAATTATACTAATGAGAAGTGCATGAAAGGATTGTGGAATTGTGAGGTGAAAAACTGGATGGGAATGAATAATATATATTCTATGTAGAGAAAAACAATTGCAAAAAATGTAATAAAAATACAAGAAATGGTTATGATTAAAAAACGGAAAATGCAAACAGATTTGAAATAAAAACAGTTTGGGGATTGAAGAAGTTAAACAAGAATTCTTTTAATTGGAATTTTAAAATAAAAGTTATGCAATAATTTGGGATAAAACTCAAAATAAGGGAAGACTGAAAAATTTAGTAAGCATTTTGCTGAGCAGGTTGGATACACATTAGATTTCTGTTTAATGGGTAATGAAAAAACTATGAACATGAGGAAGAAAGTTTATTTTTATATTTGTTGATTTAAAGAAGGTGTTTAATAAAATAAATAAGATTAAATTATGGAGTGTTTTGTAGGAATATAGAATTAAAGGGAAAAATAAAAGTATACCATGGAAATAAATTAAACTATATGTGCAAATAAATAGAATGCTTGGCAAATAATTGATGTCCCTTTGGGTTTTAATGTATAAACATATTTATTGCTGGTCAGTGACCATAATAAAGTTGTATTCTATTCTATTCACATAAGAAATGCTTGCAATTTATGTTAGAGGAATGTTATTGTGATAATATTGTTGATTTTCTTGTAGTGGATGATGCTGTCAAAACAGAAGCTGACAATTCTGTTGACCTTAAATCTGATTCAGAAAGTGATCCATGTAAAATGGATGGCATTTGCCCAGAAGTCATCAAAGTTTACATTTTCAAAGCTGATCCTGGAGAAGATGACATAGGTGAGGTTTTCTTAGATGAAAGAAAAAATTAATATTTTGGTGCTTGGAGATCTCAAGAAATGTTCTGAGAATTTGTCATACTAAAAGCGAAAAGAACCCTGAAACACCCTATGAATGGCATTCCTAATAACTGCACTTTTTATTTTATTTTATTATTATTTACTTTATTCATTAAACATGAAATTCAGTCAACTGATCATTCAAAAATGCATCACAATTGTTGTTGTTGTTGTTGTTGTATTATTCATATATAGAGGCAGCTTTGTTAAGGTTCTGGCCTATGCGTCTCTTATGCATGAAAGCAGACTGAGTGACTTTGGACCAGTCAATCTGTCATCCCAAATGACCTCACAGGGTTGTTGTGGGGAAAATTAAAAAGGGGGCATACTGTATGTGTGTGTGTAAAGTTGGGTTAAAAATCTACTAATAAACTTTGGTTATCTCCCTTTGTAAAAATACAGACTATGTACTTAGTCTATGATCCTATACACATTTACTAAATTAATATAATGAAGCTTATATTTCAGTAGGATTTCACAATATCCCTCTTATTTTACTCAGTTCTTTCCAAATGTCTAGTTGACCGAACTCTCACACCTTTTAAAAAATTGTGTTACTATATTTTTTTTTCAGTTTCTTGAATTTGAACCATAGTGTAATAGAAGCATATTCTTACAAATAATGTTGTTAATTCTTTTTAACATAGGAGGCACAGTAGACATTGTGGAAAGTGAATCTGAAAATGACCATGGTGAAACTTTAATTAACCAAAATAGCAATGTTCGCATTCCAAGAGAAAAAATGGTCTATATGACAGTAAATGATTCTCAGCATGAAGATGAAGATTTAAGTAAGTATGTGACCTTCATTTGGGTTAAAGGTTTTAAAGGTTTTTAAAAATATACAAAACTCATAACATGTTTCTTCTATTAGATGTTGCTGAAATTGCTGATGAAGTCTATATGGAAGTGATAGTAGGAGAGGAAGATGCAGCAGCAACTCATGAACAGCAAATTGATGACAGTGAAATCAAAAGCTTTATGCCAATAGCTTGGGCAGCAGCTTATGGTAGGTCATTACTCCCAAAAATTAAAGAATACCTAGTAAGGATATTGGTTTCTGGTCTTCTGTATTCAAAAACTTAAAGTAATCTTTCTGGGATGGTGTTCAGTATTTCTGCCACGATTTCCGTATAAGAGTACATATATATTATTTGATTCTTGATTGAAATGATTTATGGTTTATTTGAAACTGTACAGGAATTAAGAAGAAAATTGTAATAAGAAATCATCTCTATTATATTTCTATTATAGTTAGAATAGTAAAAATAAAAAAAATGTATCTTTTTTTTTAAAAAAATTCTGCAAAAATACATAATTTATTCAACCTTAGAGAGAAGGAGAGTTTTTTCAAATCTTGAGACTTGGCATTTGTTAATTTTACTCAATATTTTGAATCAGATAAGTAAAAACGAAGTTTACAGGCCTCCTATAAAATTTAGATTTTTGTCACGTTAATTATACTTATTTTCATCGGGACTTCCAGCCTCGGTCCATTTCTTTTACATGCATCAATGTAGGAGATACTTTTATACTCTCCTCCCATAAGGGTGGAGGGTTGCTAGTTGACTTCCAGTCAGCCATATGGCTACAATATTTACATGCATCTTCCAGTAACCTTGGAAAAATAGACTCTGGTAATTGGATTCTATGGTGTCTGTTTGCCGGGAGCTTCTAGCTTCTACAGTATTCTTTCTACCTGTGTGTTCATCATGATGTGATTAAATTCATGCTGTGAATATGTATGTATAATACTTGAGACTCTTTCATGGTCAGTGAGGACAGTGAGAAAGATATAGATATATATTGGCAAAAAGCTACATGTGAATAATTCATTGAATAGAAGAAGGCTTGGTTTTTTAAATCTAAATCTTGCTTACTGTTGACTACAAAGATATCCAAATATATTTATTAACACCAAGAGCTGATTATTCACACTTGCCTTTTAAAAGTATAAAAATCATATTCAGAAATAGTATGTGGACTAATCCTTAGGATGCTAAATTCTGATCCACACTAGGAAATAATGATGCAGTTGAAAACCGAAATGGAACTGCAAGTGCCCTCTTGCACATAGATGAGTCTTCTGGTCTTGAAAGGCTAACAAAACAAAAACCAAAGAAAAGGAGAAGATTGGAGTCCAGACAATATCAAACAGGTACTCAGCTTTTGTTTGCTTGAAAATAGAATTGGAAATGGAAATGCATTCTCCATTAGCATTTTTAAAAGCACAGCCATCTATTATACACATTCCTGATGGGAGTTTTGTGTAATATTGCTTTATTGGGGTTGTAGACTGGTAAACTGATTTCTCATTTAAAAGTAGCACACTGTCTTCAACTTCAGTCTTGATGGATGTTTTGCATCAATACACAAAGGCACATGTGTATACCTGTGTATATGTTCTTTTGGAGAATATTTTGAAACATGCCAGATATGAGTCATTTCTTGAAAATATATCTATTCCCACAAGATTCCTTTGAGAGAATGCAGATGTTGCAATTGCTGACATGTCAAGATATTCCTTTCCACAGGGTTAATTTGTCTAAGTGATATGTTGGCTCTTGACATTGTTTCCAGTTATTGAAATTCTGTAAGCCATATTTCTATTGGAAGATTTTAATTTTGAGGGAGAAAGCTGACATAACTATTGTAATTACTTGACAATTAATTGAACTGAACTTTATTTGCAATTCCAGCAGTGTTCAGAATGTTGGTATCCTATGTATTTCAATTTGAAGCTTAGGCGTGTGCTTAATTCTGCTACTAAAACTAATAGGAACTTAAAATGTATAACTTCTGTGCAATTATGCTAGTGCTTGCCAGGTATTTGGTAGATGCCATTTTTATTATTTTTTCTTTTTTTATGCAGCCATAATAATTGGGCCTGATGGCCATCCTTTGACTGTCTACCCTTGTATGATTTGTGGAAAGAAATTTAAATCCCGAGGCTTCTTGAAAAGACACATGAAAAATCACCCAGAGCACCTTCTTGCTAAGAAAAAATATCGATGCACTGATTGTGATTACACTACAAATAAAAAGTTAAGTCTGCATAATCACCTTGAGAGCCACAAGCTTACTACCAAGACTGAGAAACTAATTGAATGTGATGAATGTGGAAAAAGTTTCTCTCATGCAGGAGCTTTGTTTACACATAAGATGGTGCACAGGGACAAAGCAGCGAACAAAATGCACAAGTGCAAATTCTGTGAGTATGAAACAGCAGAACAGGGATTACTGAATCGTCACCTTTTAGCTGTACACAGCAAAAACTTTCCTCATATTTGCGTGGAATGTGGAAAAGGATTTCGGCATCCATCAGAGCTCAAGAAACACATGCGAATCCATACTGGTGAAAAGCCCTATCAATGCCAATATTGTGAGTATAGATCTGCTGACTCTTCTAATCTGAAAACTCATGTAAAGACTAGGCATAGTAAAGAAATGCCATTCAAGTGTGACGTTTGTTTTCAAATATTTTCTGATACCAAAGAGCTGCAACAGCACATTCTTATGCATCAAGAAAGCAAAACACACCAGTGTTTGCACTGTGATCACAAAAGCTCAAACTCAAGTGATTTAAAAAGACATATAATTTCCGTTCACACAAAGGACTATCCCCACAAGTGTGACATGTGTGATAAAGGCTTTCATAGACCTTCAGAACTGAAAAAACATGTTGCAGTGCACAAAGGGAAAAAGCTGCACCAGTGCAGACATTGTGACTTTAAAATTGCAGATCCATTTGTTCTGAGTCGTCATATTCTCTCAGTTCACACAAAAGACCTTCCGTTCAGATGCAAGCGGTGTAAGAAAGGATTCAAACTGCAAATGGAACTCAAAAAACACATGAAAACACACAGTGGTAGAAAAGTTTATCAGTGTGAGTACTGTGAATATAGCACTACAGATGCCTCAGGTTTCAAGCGGCATGTAATTTCCATTCATACAAAAGACTATCCTCACCGTTGTGAATTCTGTAAAAAAGGCTTTCGAAGGCCTTCAGAGAAGAATCAACACATTCTGCGGCATCATAAAGACATTGGGTTACCATGAAGATTCAAAGACAGGGATTTGGGAAGGGTATAAAATATTTACTTTTTAGGCAGTCGTTGTATTTTAAAGCGGATCTTACAAATGAAATACTGTGCATTTGATTTAGTGCTGTGTACAGATAGGAATATTGCTTCTAGTTGACTTTTATATATTTTGTTCATTAGTGTGTTCTGAATTATCTTTCGTTTCTTTAATAAATGAGGAAAGATGGCAACAATAAAGTTGCGTTTAATAAAATAAACTTTGTCTTATACTGAATTTTTCAATTACATTAATTCTCCATGCCAATTCAGTTTTAACATAAATTAAATTTCTAATTTGTTCAAAGATGTCATATAGAGGGCTGTTCAAAAATCAGAGCTGAATTGATGTCAAAATACTGCATTGTACAATAGGATCCACTTGATTGTTCCATTGGTATTTAAGGAACTTACTACATGCTATTCATTTGAGTGGTTATTTAACTTTTTTCCAATACTGAAGTTATTTCCTTTATAGTATTGAATACTTCCATAACGTAAGAAATGCATTGGTTGCTGGGAGCATTTATTTTCAATAGGGTGAATTTTAAAGAAAAACTTGAGGCACTTGTTCATTAAG
Source organism: Masticophis lateralis (assembly GCA_030761175.1). Classification (NCBI taxonomy): domain Eukaryota; kingdom Metazoa; phylum Chordata; class Lepidosauria; order Squamata; family Colubridae; genus Masticophis; species Masticophis lateralis. The sequence goes on along the minus strand of JAUDYJ010000004.1, from coordinate 74,365,998 downwards.
TATTCATTATCTGCTTCTCTGCTTTTTTGTTCTGTATTGCAAATGTAATTGTATTTTTGAAACATATTGTTTCAGTTGTTGACAACAGATATTCAATTGACTGTTGCTAGGTTTATTCCAAATTAAATGCAGTTTTATTATAAGACTCTAACTGTATGGAATTTTTGGTTTGGTCTCATTTTTCTCTACCTGGATCTTTGGACAGCTTTCAAAGATAAACCATCTGGAGGGAGAACAGGTGGAGGAATAAATAATAGAAGCAGGTCATTTTAAAGAAACATTTATTTTCTTCCAGTTTAAAAATGTTTCTTTTTTATTCTTTTAGGGACACAGAATTTTCCTTACCAAAATAATTTCAGGAGGAAGGAATTAGACCTTTATGCCTATGGCTATTAAGGAGTAACTTTTTAATTACCCCATTATTTCTGTCCATTTACACACTTATGGATATATGTTGAATGACCACTGTATGCTTTAAAATTCTTGCAAAGTTAAAGCTGCTTCAGTCTGTTTCACAGTAAATGTTTAATTAGTTTATAATAAAGCATGCTGGAAACTTGATGAATAAAACATTTCACATTTCAAGTGAAATCAAAGCTAATTTTTTAAAATGTAATATTCTGACTATGTTCTCTGAGCTTGCTTTTTCTCATATGTCCCTCCTTAACTTTGGTTCCTAGAATTCAGTGTCAAGAATCAAATGTATTGAAAGTGAACAAAAGTTTAAGCAGTTTTGCCTCATGCTTTCCCATGTCTCCTCCCTCTTTTCATCAGACATAAGGATTCCAAGTCATCAGTTTTATACCATATATTACATTGTCAGAGATTATAATGTGTGTACGTACATTCCTTCACATAGTTCAATATTCCCTGGGTGATTCATTTTAATATAAAATTAGAATTCTAATACAAATAGTTGCGATGCAAACAAAAAAGCCTAATGTTAACATCTTATTTTGTATGACTTGTAAGATGTATATGGAATTATGTTTGTTTCTGACTTCTTAATGTGTATGAACTGTTGCATGTTCACCAAATTCTTAGAAAATATTGGTAAAAATTAATACTGTCGAGCAAGCTCTTGAGCTCTAAATCACACAGCTACAGTGTGCACATTATACTGACATAAATTAAGTGGAACATGTGAAATTGTATGGAACCATTTAAAGCTTTTGCATTGTGGTGATAAGTATTGCAGGATTGCAGTCTAAAAGCACCTCAGTTTATTAAAGCAAGTGTTTTCAAGATCCAGCAGTTATCCATGGAATATAAGTGTCTCATTTTTTTTTATTGAAGTCCTACATAGATTCCTTTGCAGACAAATAATTTTCAAGCTATTAAGATCTATTAACTTTTGTCATATTCAGAGGTATTACCAGAAGTATTACCATACTGGAATATTTTTTAAAAATTTCAGACATAAGAAATTTGGCTACTTGCTATTTCACTAATACCACCTGGAATCATAAATACATAGTTGAAGCATAATTTTGGCAATGTAGAAAAAGCAATTAAGAATTTATCAGTTGAGTGGATTTTGCACAATGTGGCTTGTATAAAAAGCAAATGAAAACTAGTTATTGTTAATGAACTGACATTAGTTATAAACTAGTTTTATTTGATTAGCAAACGCTATAAAATTGATGTTGAAGTTTCATGTTTTAAAATAGTACATTAAAAGGATGTAATATAAATAATTGTTCTGTAAAATGCCTGTTAAGTACTTGATGTCCTTCCCTCTTGTACACTATGTAAAAATTAAAAAACAAATTACATAGACTCATATATAGGGATGTGTGACGTAATGTGTACTTGATAATGTGAAAAAATAAAAATCAAATTATTTTCCTGTTAATTATATGTTTCATTTGCTACATCACTGTTTTCACCAATACTTCACACTACTTTAGCAATATAATTTTAAAATTCAGTTGTGTAATTACTTCCATGGAGTACTGAGAGATGCCTGAAAGTGAACCTGGAAACCTTCCTTTCTTCAGGAAACCATGCTCATACAATGAAGCTGATGGCCCCAGAAGCTACTCCTGTTTGGATTCAGTCAATTCCTTCCCTTGTGTAAAATGAATTGTATCTGTGTGTAATGAAAATGATTCTGCTGCTGGGAACAATAGCTGATATCTTGGCTCACTCCTCTTTACGAAAAGGTGAGTATATGTTCTATTAGTCAAAATTATTTATTTTATTTATTTATATTTCTATACCGCCCTTCTGTAGGACTCAGGGCAGTGTACAGCCAAGATAAAAACACAAACACATCATAAAATTTCAATTAAAATTATTACACAATTTGGCACAAATAGAATAAAAACCCAAAATTAAAATAACAAATTTAAAAATCGTTCAACTGTTTAGCCCCGCCTGTTGGAACATCAGGGTCTTGAGGACACGGCAGAAAGTATGAAGGTCGGGGATGTTACGTATCTCCAGGGGCAATTTGTTCCAAAGGGCTGGAGCCTTCACAGAGAAAGCCCTCCCCCTGGGGGTCACCAGTCAGCATAATTTGATTGACGGCACCTTGAGGAGTCCCTCTCTGTGAGAGCAAACTGGTTGGTGGGAGGCTATTGGTAGAAGACAGTCTCATAGATACCCCGGTCCTAAGCCATGGAGCGCTTTAAAGGTGGTAACCAGCACCTTGAATCGCACCCGGAAGACCACTGAGAGCCAGTGCAGCTCGTGCAAGAGAGGTGTCACATGAGCACAACGAGCTGTGCCCCTAATCACCCACGCGGCCGCATTCTGGACCAGTTGGAGCCTCTGGGTGCTCTTCAAGGGGAGCCCCATGTAGAGAGCATTACAGTAGTCCAGACGGGAGGTGACGAGGGCATGAGTGACCATGCGCAAGGTGTCCTGGTCCAGAAAGGGACCCAACTGGCGAATCAAGCGAACCTGATAAAAGCCCCCCCTGGCCATGGCCATCATATGATCTTCTAAAAACAGCTGTGAATCCAGGAACCCAGATTGCGAGCCTTCTGTGGGGGGCAAGGTCTCATCCCCAATAGTCAGCGACGGCACCAGCTGACTATACCGGGATGCTGGGAGCCACAGCCACTCGGTCTTGGAGGGGTTGAGTCTGAGCTTGTTTCTCCCCATCCAGATCCGTATGGCCTCCAGGCACTGGGACATCACGTTAAGGGCATCATTGGGGGGGTCCGGAGATGTACAGCTGTGTGTTGTCAGCGTACTGATGGACCCTCACCCCAAAACCACGGATGATCTCGCCCAGCGGTTTCACATAAATGTTGAACAGAAGGGGCGAGAAGACTGACCCTTGCGGCACCCCACAAACAAGGTGCCTGGAGGTCGATCTTTGCCCCCCTGCCAACACAAACTGCGAATGGCCAGAGAGGAAGGAGGAGAACCACCGCAGCATAGTGCTCCCTATTCCTAAGCCCTCCAGCTGGTGCAGCATGATACCATGGTCGATGATATCAAAAGCTGCTGAGAGATCTAATAGGACGAGGACAGAAGAACAACCCCTGCCCCAATCCCTCCAGAGATCATCAACCAATGCGACCAATGCCATTTCTGTGCTGTATCACGGCTTGAAGCCCAACTGGTACGGATCCACATAGACAGCTTCATCCAGGTACTGGGGTAGTTGTCACACCACCACACCCTCAACAACCTTCGCAACAAAGCAGAGGTTGGAGACTGGACGATAATTTCCTACACAGTCGGGTCCAGGGAAGGCTTCTTGAGGAGGGGCTTCACCATCGCCTCTTTCAAGGCAGCAGGAAAGACACCCTCACTCAGAGAAGCATTTATAATCCCCTGGAGCTAGCCTCGTGTAACTTCCCGGGAGGCCAGTACCAACCAGGAGGGACACGGGTCCAATAAACATGTTGCAGCGCTAAGCCTATCCAGAATCCTGTGCATGTCCTCGGGAGCCACAGAGTCAAACTCTTTCCAGATAATGCTCTCAGGACCTACCCCCATCTCCTCCCCTGGACTTACATAGTCGGAGTCCAGACCTTCCCAAATCTGAGTGACTATCATGCAGGAATTGCACAAAATCCTCAGCCCGACCCTGCAAGGGATCTTCCCGCACCCCCACCTGGAGTAGGAAGCGGGTCACCCTAAACAGTGGCTGGGTGGTTCTCTGCAGATGCGATAAGAGCGGAAAAATAGCTAGATTTCGCCGCTATAAGTGGAACTGTGTTTTACAAACTGGGCCTCCCATAGAACTATTACTACACTACTGCTTTCTCAGATTCTCATCCAGCTGCAAAGGTGAAGCAGGCTTCAATTCATCCAAGCTACTTTAGGGGCCTAGGAAGGGCACACTAACAAGTTCTACAGCAGCACACTGAAAGGATTTGGGTCAGCTTTAAGATCCAACAATCTCTTATGAGTGGACTCCAAGTTCAACTTGAGAAAAAAGTCTGCAGGCCACTACCCACTTTAGGGTCACACTGGCTGGCATCAAGTCATTCCCGATAAGTGAATCTGGCTTCAAAAAACTCAGATTTATGTGTTGGATAAGTAAAAGTTGGCAATTGAAAGAGACAACTCTGCTGTCTGTTCCTCTGTCCTGTTCTCGTTTGTTATGGACATGGAAAGAGGAGATCTTGTTCACATGCCTTTATATTAAACTATATACAGTAGTAATTGGAACTGATGGTCAAATTAATATGAAAGATAATTTTTCAACTTTAAAAGGAGATGTGAAAAGAATAAAATATTACCAAAAGGCAAGAGACAACCATCAGATATTTAAATACATTCTATTAGATTTTTATACTCTGCATCTTACCAATAGATGGCAATGGTGTACAAGACCTGAAGGAAGTTCAATACAGTGATGTATTTTCTAAAGAATAAACATAAATGGAAAGATTTGCCAGCAAATAAAAGTTAATGCTTTTGTGCTATAGTAATGGGGGCTGGAATTTAATATTTCATTCTAGGAAATTAATTGCCCCTTTTCATTTTATAGATCTATTATCTACCTCTCATCATCTCTCGATCATCTATCTATGCCAATCATCCATTTGGGGGGTTCTTGATGTTCTCTATGCTTGATTGTTTTCTTGCAGAAGTTTCATTATCAAACTAGGTAACAACATCAGTGCTAGTAGTGGGGTTTGCTCTCATTTTATATACTGGTAGTTTCCTCCTCAGTTGGTGAGAGTGATATTGGTAGTTCCTTGATTGGGGTATTGTTTGTTTCTTGATTGTTGGTCTAATATTAACCTTGGTATTAATCTCTTATTTAAATGTTGATTGCTGGTGAGGAGGTAATTTTATTTTTGGTTTCTTTTTTAGCTTTTGGGGTTGAATGAGGACCCCAAGGACTCCACAGTTATTGCTTTATTTGAGCAATTTGCACAATTATATCTTGTGCATCAGTTGTTGTCTTCATGGATCAGGAGGTCTTATACTTGCTGAAGGGTTAAGATTAGAGTTACTTTACCACCATAAGATTGCTGTCTTCGGAGTATCTGAGGTTGAGTCTTCTCCACAATGACACCAACCCCCCTTACTTTGGAACTGCTGACATACCACATTTTCAAATAAACCATAGTAACATACCACTTCAGAAAGGGATTTAGGGATGAGTAATATATTGTTGTATCAGATTGACTGAATAATTGTATTAGTTGGGGTTTTAGTTGAACTTTTGTTTCAAACTTATCATATTAATGCCTTAAATTTTTTAGAAACAATAGAAATAGAGTGACATATGAGCTGTATTAACAAATTTTAGAAAATTGTTAATTTCCTCCCACCATACCCATATCTAATTAAAAAGGTCACCAAAGTCTACAAATATTAACTAAATTGCCAGAGGTAGCAAACTGTTCACCGACAGATTATAATAATTATGCAAAACATTAAGATTGATAAAATTGTTCAGGGCTTGATTGTACCACTTCAAATTGCAGATGGAGGATTTTGTCTCTGATCCAAATAATCATTTTTCAAAGTCATTAACAAGGTCTTTTGGTTTCCTTAAGTTGTTTTGAAGGACTTTTGTTGGCTTGTGTGCTAGGCTGATTCCATGTGGTAGTAAACTCCAAAGACGCAGCAGTCTCAGACAAAAAAATAGGAGTCATCTACAACATACAATTTAAGAACTGCAACAACCACTATGTAGGACAAACAGAAGATTGGCAGAACACATCCATGAACACCAACTGATAGTCAAAAGAAATGACGAAAATTCTTTAATTTCACCACATATAGACAGATTTAACTATAGTTTCAGCTGAAAAAATGTAACAATCCTAGACCAGGCCGAGTCCAAAAATTCCAGGAAATTTCTAGAAGCCTGGCACTCTAACAAATCAGCCATCAACAGACACATAGACATTAACAACTTCTATAGACTAAACAAAAGAAGCAATCAACCAGCTCAAAAGAGGAAAAAGTCTTCAGCACTTCTCCACTAGTAATCAGCACTCAGATCAGCATAGATTAACTCCAAGGTTAACTTCTGACCAATAATCAAATACGCAATACCTCAATCAAGAAACTGCCAAAGAGCCATCAGAAAACAGCTGAACCAAAGAAACTCTAAGACTGCCCCCACCCACACAGACATCAGAATATAAACTGACAGCAAACAGGACTCCTTACTAGCACTGATGATGTTACCTAGTTAGAGTAATGAAAGGTCTTCAAGAAAACAAGCAATTTCAGAGAGCACCAACGACCCCACATTGGTGTGCATAAAGTATTTAAATTAGGTTCATAGTTTCAAGAACATTTGTTATGGATTTGAAACTATCAAGCTCAGTTCACTAATGTCTGAATGCATCTATCTCTCTGAACTGTGGAACAAAAATGTGGAAGTTATTAAACTTTTTCAAAGTGTGGAAGAGTATAAAGATATATCAATGTTATAGGAACAAAGAAGTTGAGCATTTCATTGAATCTGAAAAAAACTACATTAAAAATAGATGTAACCTTTCCTGGTAGATGATCCAGCAACCCAGTGTAAATAAGTAAGGGCACCCCAGAGCATGCACCAGCTAACTGGAATGCAGGCACTGCATACGACATAATGAAATGCAGCAGGCATATTGGACCGCCCTGCTTATTCCAGCAGAGAACTATTTTTGATACAGAGTAAGAAAAGAACTTCTCAAGGCTAGGCATAGACTGAGAATGACATTATCTGTTCCTGCCCTCCTCAAACAAGAAGTGCTTAGCTTCATCCCTGTACCAACAGGCAGCATTCCTTGTTAACAATACTGATGTAAATGACTGTCCACACATGAGGGAAGACAGTACCTTTTTCAGTTTGTGCATTTTGTTATGGACCTTCTGCTCATTTTTTTATGATAAACACATACATCCTTTCATAATTGTGAAGCAGCCTGATTTTCAAGTAAATCTGAATGGCCAATATTTAATTCTGCCTCTTTTGACATTTTTGCTCACAGTTTAGAAAAGACTGTTTTCATGTAAAAGCTAGTACTTTAAAAAAAATAGTTGCATTATCCTATCAAGAAACAATTGTATTTTTCCTACCCTTTTTATTTTTAGAATTTATTTATTTTTTAATCTGCAATATTCATCTATAATATTTGCAGATAATGTTATTTGCAATTATTCTGGTTATATATTGTGCTATGAGTGCTATAGAAGTCTTTTGAGGTTTGTTCTTCAGTCAGTTTTATAAGAGGAGCAAAATTTTGTTCCTTAATTCTATGCAGTAGTTTCAAAATAGGAATAGATAAGTTGCTAATTCTGTTTTTCCATGCTTATAACCTATTCCTAAAATTCATGCTTAAAAATATAGTACCGTGTTTTCCCAAAAATACGACCTACCCAAAAGTAAGCTCTAGCTTGATTTTTACATGTGTCCAATATAAGCCCTATCCCTAAAATAAGCTCTAGTTAAGACCTCACCCATTACAGGGTACACAGGGTGGGGCAAGGTGCATGGGTAAAAATTAAGCTAGGGTTATGTAATCTTCTATAAAAGTCATTTTGATTTTCATTTGGAGCATGTATTGCTATTAAAAGAATTTTCATATTGTTATCAATTATTTCAACCATCAAAATTATACCTTCTAAGTCTGAATATTTTTGTTCCGCCACTATTGCATTTTTAATATATAATACTACTCCTCTTTTTACTCCTCTTTTTTTGCTTTGTGATAGGGATAAAAAGGTTTTCCCAAGTTTTGGTTGTGTCAATAAGTATTTGTGTTGTTTTTTAATATGTACTTCTTGTAAGCAAATTATATCAGCTTTTAATTTCTCTAATTTGTGGAATACTTTCTTTCTTTTAATAGCCGAATTAAGTCCATTTATATTTATTGAAATTAATTTCATTTCTTCCATATTCATACTTCATATATAGGTTTTATTGCTCTAGTAGATCTTACTTCATGTTGTTCCTTTTGTTGAATAGCTCCCCCAACTGTTCCCTCTGTCGACTCAAGTATTGCCAATTCTTCCTCTGTAAATTTTACTGGGACTACAGGTTGGATTTCAAATTGCATTTCCTTTTCTTTTTCTCTAAGAAATTGGTAATAGAAAGCTCTTGCTTTATCAATTGTGTTCAGCCGGTATCTTTGAAGTTGCCATACAAAAGTTAATCCTTCTGGGGTCAACCATCTCTAGTTAATTCCCTTTTGCATCAATATTTTTGTCAAAAACTGGTACTCTCTTCTCAGCTCTTTTACTTTTCCTTGGTATTTGTCTCAAGACCACCACTTCTTTTTCTTTGTATTTCAAGGTTTTTTCTCTTGCTGCTTGAAAAATTTGTGCTTTGATCGATTTCTTAGTAAATCTTATATGTACCTCTCTTGGGACTTTATTACGTATTGCATATCTAGTGTAAACTTGGTAAATTGTCAGCTCCTTCCATCACCTTCTCTTTAGTAGTTTCTAAGGCTTCAGACAGCAATCCAATCATCACATTTGGGAGGTTTTCTCCTTTTTCTTCTTCCACATTTTGGAATCTTAAATAAAATTCTGCTTTTTCTATTTCCCATCCAATTAATCTACTTGCTTCTAGTTCCACGTCTCCCAGTCTATTCTCAATTTCTTTTATTTTTTTTTCCCTTTGTTCTTCCTTCTTCTCTAATTTTGTCAGCCTCTCTTCAAAATTCACCATTGTTTGCTGAATATTATCCACTTTTTCATCTATCTTAAGCAGCTGTTGTTCTATCCTTTGAACTTTTTCATCTGTCTTGGATAGATGTTGTTCCACTTTCGTCAGTTGTTATTCCATTCTTTGTACTGTTTGTAAAATTGTTTGTATTGGCGATTCTTTATCTTTGTCAGATATATATATTGATGGTCATGCTCAATCGGTTCTATGAGAAGTTATTTGGTCAATACAGCTTCAGGTTCAAAAAGGGTTGTTTTAATATTTACAAAATATATACATGCATACAATAATGAACAGGGTGTCCTGTTGCATTTTTCTTTTACCCTAACTGTATGACTCAGATGTTGAGAGGAGAGAGAACTTCACTTGTTGTCTTGCTGATAGATAGATAGATGAGAGTGGGAGAAAGATATCCAAGTGATCTCTGGGTAAGAATCCAAAAGAGAGTTCATTGGCTGATATAGTCACATGTGATGTCTGTAAAGACTTAACCCCTTCTAGTCTCTAGTGCATCACATACAGGCAATATCTGACAGACCCCTTCTATTGCCAAGTGTGATGGAACAGTGTTCAAAAATAATAACAAACACAAGTATAAGAAAAATAAATTATAAGTACAGTCCAACTGATTTACAGTGGTTCCAATGTGTTTCACAAGGTACAGGTTTAGTAAGAAATCGGCAATTTGGTCCTTGGTATCACAATGAACAAATTCAACAAAACCCTTTTTAACTAGGTCTCTCACATTTTTATAACGTATATCAATATGGCGAGATCTGAAGCTGACATCATCCCTGATCGAAGAGGCTATGACGGACTCATTGTCCTTGTGGAGAGTGATAGGTAGTGAAGGTTGTGTCCAAATATCTGAAACTAATTTGTATATCCATGTGAGAAGTGTGCAAGCGTCAGAAGTGAATTCAGCTTCGGCCATGGAATTAGCAATGAAGTTTTGGCGACAAACGCACCCATCTATGGGGCAACCATTTATGAAGTATATAAAGCTTGATGTGCTTTTTCTTGATTTTTCATCCCCTGCCCAATCGGCATCTGAATAACAGGTAAGTTCTGGGGCGACTCCTTCATCAGGTTCTAATAATAAGACTATATCTTGTTATGCAAATATCTGAGTAACCTTTTCATAGAAACCCAACGTTGTTCTTTAGGCTCATCTACTTGTCTAGATAAGAGATTTGTACTTAATGATATATCGGATCTACTCCATCTGCTCATATAAAGGAGTGATCCTATGATGGATTGCATTGGGATGGAGAGAGGTTTGCCCCTGAATCGTGAACCAGCACACAAGCAAACACACTAGGACTGAAATAAAACTAGCAGAGGAGTCTTGTATAAAAATATTCTTTACTACAAAACTTTTAAAAAACACTGTATCTTTTAAAAAGCACATTAATAACAAAGTCTTATCTTGGTTAAATAAAGCCAGGCCGTCTCCCTAAATTCCTCTCCACAATACCGAAATCAGTCCTTGGGAAAAACTAACAAGACATTAAACAGCTTCGGTGTCGATACATCATCAAGGTGGTAGAAGGGCAGCAGCATGGGCTTCAAAGTAAAAGTCACCTGTAAAAAGCAATCCAAACAGCAAACATGACTTGAAGCTCCTGGCAGGGAAACTGTCCAGCGTATCCCTCCAATCGTAGCAGCAAATGTTCAAATGTTGGCTTGCATGCTTCAACAAAAGCAAAAGGCAAGCCAAAGGTAGAAACTTCAAAAGGCTCCCGGCTATCTCAGCACACAGCTGCAAGATAGCTACGTGGGAGTAACACAGCTTCTCGGCTTCTTCTCCGCTGCTATCTCTGCTGCAGGTGTCGGGGCTTCCCAGCAGAGTTCTCCTCCCTTCTTTCAGGTCTGCATCCAGGTGCCTCAACACCAGCTCTGCATCTAGGCCTAAACAGCGTCTAGGCCCGACTAGCAAGGAGAAAGGTCCATGCTTATATGGTAAGCTAACCTGCAATTAACTAGGGCGGGGAAGGCTTGCAGTTAATTGCAGACCAGAGATGGCTTGATTAAGTCCATACAGTTTGTAGCTGATCAAGTGGCCACAGCAATCCTGAAAACACTTCATGACAATCCCCTTCTCTGTGGCTATTTGATTAGATAACAATCATACATATATCATTGAGTACATATACATGTCAATGGTTAGTATACTTTACATAGCCATCGATATTTTACTCAGGAGATAATGATGTTGTTCACGAGGCAGCGGTTTAGTGAACACATCCGCAACCTGTTCCCTAGTTTCACAATAAACGGTTTTAATGAAACCTGTTTTCACAAATTGTCTGACATGCTTACACTTGATGTCAATATGGCGTGATCTCTGTCCTACAGCATCAGCCTCAGATATGTTAATGGCAGCCATGTTATCCTCATAGATATTTATAGGATACATGGGCTCCCTCCATAGCTCATCAAAAGATCATCAAACCAAACTAGGTTATTGGAGGCTTTGGATAAACTCACATACTCAGCTTCCGCTGTGGAAGTTGCAATTAACTTCTGCTTGCCAGAGTACCAATACCCGGGACTACCATTCAGATATACAATGTATCCCAAGGTACTTTTTCTAGATCTAACATCCCCTGCCCAATCGGCATTCGAATAACAACACAACTTTAGTTCTCTAGATATTTCTGGCTCCAACAACAAAGAGTAATGCACAGTACCTTTTAAGTATCTCAGGACTTTTTTGACTCCAGTCCAATGGTACTGTGTGGGATGTTCCGAATGCCTAGACAACATGTTCGCGGACTAATATCTGGCCTCGTCCAATTCGCAATGTACAACAGTGACCCAATCATGGATTTATAAAGGGTCTTATTCTCAAACTCCGTACTCTCAGTGTACATGCTCTTAAGGAAATCTGTTGCCATAGGGGTATCACATGGTTTTGCTTCAACCATGTTGCATTTCTCAAGTAATTCAAGGATCTTGTCTTGCTGAGGGAGTCAAAACCCCTTCTCAGTTTTTACAAATTGCACCCCTAAGAATTTGCTGACCCGGCCTAGTGGTTTTAATGCAAAATTCTTGCCTAGGCTATCTGAGAACTCCTTGTACCTGTCCTCAGACTTGCAGATGTACAAAATGTCATCTATGTACAACAAGATGGTTTCCTTAATGCCCTGATGGTCCTTAATGAACACACATTCATCAGCCGATGATGGTGTAAAGCCCATCTGTCTTAAACTTTTTGTGAGACACTCATACCAACCCTTACCAGATTGTTTTAAGCCATATAGGCTCTTGTTCAACAACCAAACATCATCTTCCCGATGGCTTACTCTCTGAGGAATCCTCACATACAGCTCTTTATCTAATTGGGCGTGCAAATAAGCAGTCTGTATATCAAATTGATATATTTTTTCACCCTGCATGGTAGCAATAGTGAGAGCCATTTTTACGCTCTCAGGGCACACCATAGGCGAGAAGGTATCCTCATAATCATCAGGGAATCTCTGTGAAAATCCCTGCGCAACTAATCTTGCCTTGTATACTAAACCACCATTCTCAATAGGCTTCCTTTTATAGAGCCACCTGGTGCCAATCACCCTCTTATCCTTGGGCAACCTTGTTGGTACGAATATGTCTAGTTTCTTAAGGCTGCCTTATTCTGTATCCATGGCGGCAAGCCATTTCTGCCATTTGTAATTAGGCAAGGCCAGCACATCCTCATATTTGTGAGGTGTGGCCGAAACTTGGTTGACCGAGGTGATGAAGTCATCATACCTCCTAGGTTTGTTGCCTCTGGTAGATCTAACTGGTCTGTCTCTAGGTGCATCGTCCACATCAGAATCCTCTGATGGGTCATCTTCCTCGTGATCTACATTGCGCATCACTAAAGCTGGGTGCCTATCCTTCCAGGCCACCCCCATCTTATGCTTTAGTATCCCTCTCAAGGGTGCATGGGATGCACGCTTCTCAGAACTAGATGTATCCCTATCATCAGGTAGGTCCTCTGATACATCCTCCGCTTGGCTGTCAGAACTACGGGAAGGGTTCTGAGTGAGGATCTCATTTGCATGGATCTTTCTCCAATTAGCCCCTTCATGAAAGGTGGCAGACCTCGATATAACCAGCTTCCCATTTGGGTATGCAAACCTATATGCCTTGGAGCCCTGCTCGTAACCGATGAACCTCAGCCTAACTGAGGTTCAATCCCCTTTCCTCCTGAGCTCCTTTGGGACATGAACATCAGCCATCACCCCGAAAACGTGGAGGTGTGCCAACCTAGGCTTATGGCCATATAGCACCTCGTATTTAAATTAACATGTTCTCTTAATTTGTTTGCAAATTGTTCGCTGGATTGTATGTTGGGCCCAATATAAATCAAATCATCAACATAGATTAAAATAATTTCTTTTCCCCCTTCATAAAGTTTTGTCATTATGCAGTGGTCTGATCGAATTTGATTATACCCCATTGATTTTAAAATTTTGGTAGGGCAGTGAAACCATAGTTTGCCTGATTGTTTTAGCCATATAGCCCTTTGTGTAGCCTCCATGTTTTGCCGAATTCAACTTGGAACCCTGGTGCCCCATTGACATAAATTTCCTCCTCTAATGGTGCATGGAGGTATGCGGTCTGGACATCAAATTGGTAGACTTCTTGATTTGAGACAATGGCTGAAGTCAGTGCCGTTTTTATGCTTTCTGGTTTTACTGTGGGGGAGTAAGTTTCATCGTAATCTTAGAAAAGCCTTGGGCAAAACTTTGGGCTACTAGGCATGCTTTGTATAGATATGTGTTGTCGGGGAATGTTTCAATTTTGTAAACCCATCGAGTGCCAATCGGGTGTTTGTGTTGTGGAGGTGTTGTTTTTGTGAATACTTTTAAATTTATTAAACAGTCCATTTCTTTGGACATAGCGTCCCACCATTTTAATTGTTCTGATTCCGGTAATTGGAGCATGTGTTTAAAATTTTTTGGAGTGATGGGTATTTGGTTTGTCTGTATTACATTGTTCACGTCAAATCTTTTAGGTGGGATGCCTTGTGTAATTTGTTTGGATTTTCTGATTGGTAGTTGTGTATTTGTGTTGTTTGTTCGTGGTGTAGCTTTTGGTGGTGTTGTTTGTACATGTTGAATTCTCTGTGGTGTATCTGATGTATTTGTTTCTTGGGTTAATACGTATGAGTCATTTGAGTGTATTTTGGTCCAGTTGTGGTTTTCTATGAATGTGGCTGAATGGAAAATTATTACTGTGTTGTTGATAATGAATTGATATGCTTTCGAACCTGGTGCATATCCTATGAAATGCAATTTTTTGGACACCTCATTCCCCTTCCATCTGAGTGATTTGGGGATATTGATGTATGCATAGCAGCCAAAAACACGAAGATGTGTGAGGAGTGGTTGAGTGCCATATACAAGAAAATAGGGCGTTTGGATAATAAACTTATTTCATGTGCGGTTAAAAGTGTAATTGACATATGCAAGGGCTTCTGCCCAATAGCGAGGGGGTACATCAGCATCTAACATGATGCTGCGCATCATGGTCTGTAATATTCCATTTTTTCTTTCACAAATCCCATTCTGCTGGGGGGTAAAAGGAGATGTTTTGTAGTGTATAATGCCTTTGGGGTCAATCCAGTTTTGAAATTGTACGGATATGAATTCGGCTCCACAGTCTCTTTAATTTGATGATGTGTTGGTTTTGTATGAGAGTGTAAAATTTTTTAATTTTTTGGAATTCTTGAGATTTTTCAGTTAGGGTATAGATATGTCCAAAATGACTGAAATCATCAACTAAGTTCAAAAAATATTTGTGTTTGCCCAAAGAAAGTGGAAAAGGGCCTACAATGTCAACGTGTACTAATTCATATATGTGTTTTGATTGTCTGGTGCTAGTGTGGGGAATTGGGGCTGCCTTTGATTTTGCAGCTTTACAAATCTCACAGTCAAATTGGATAGGGCAATCCTTAGTGGATATGCCTTGTGAAAAATTTTGAGTATTGTCTACAGAAACAGTATTGGCATGTGCTAAACATCTATGTAATAAATGGGCACAATTATCGTGTAAAGGTTCATCTATATGAGTATGAATTTTTGTTTTGAGGTTCATAGGTTTTGTGATGTGGTGAAGTTGGAGAGAGGTGTGGTGTGGTGTGTTGGTCGTTGTGTGGTGTGGTATGGTACCTTCGTGGTGGGTGTCAGGGGTACGGTCGGGATGATTGTCAGGGTCAGGTCTCGATGAGGATTGAGGTAGTTGAGTCGTGGGTGAGGATGACGTAAAGGAATCTGGAATAAGAAAAGGTAAATCATTAATGACAGAAATATTAGCAATAATAGTGTTATCATGTTTGGATTTTATGAATCCGTGTTGATCATCAAGGGATACTTTAAAACTGATTTTACCTAATTTTGAAGTACTCAAAATATTGTGGCCAAAGGTAGGTGTATAGAGCACTTGACTAATTTCCCCTATACCGGGAATAAAGATAGATCCTTCATATTCAACTGTATTGGAAGTACCATTTGCTGCTGTAATAGAAATATTGGTTGGGTGAATATCATGTAATATGGATTTGTCATTGGTGGTATGGTGTATGCTTCCAGAATTGATGACCCATAGGTGTGTGGTGTCACACAGGTATTGTTGGGTGTTGGGAAAGATGCCGAAAGTTTGGGATTCAGAGTTAGAATATATAGATTGTTCGGTATGTTGTCCCCTTCTGTCTTTATAATCTTTGTGTGTGGGACCCTTTCTAATGTAAAATTCAGTGGCCATGGATCTTTTAGGTTCAGTATGTTCTTTGATAGTATGATTTCTTTTGTTAGTCTTGTCTGAAGGAGTGTATCCCCTTGTATCATGAGTATGGGTGGTGTTGTCACCATGTGGAGGATGGGAGTTGTAGGTATGATAATGTCCTGTATAGTTACAAGAATTAAAATTATTGTGATATTGAGCGGGTTGTTTCTGCCAGTTTTGGTAGAAGGATTTGTGTGAAGAATGGGAAGGATGGGAATCATGTTTAGGGTAGAGAGGGTGGTCAAAAGAAGTAGGGTATCTATCAGTATGATAGAGTCTTCTATCTTCATCTATTAATTTGGATTTGATTTCAGCGACAGTGTACATGTGGGGGAGGGGGGGTAAGGAGTGGAGACTATTAATGAATTCTGACCAACCAGGGATGTGTTTAATAGAATTGAAAATGATACCAATCATGGCAGTTTCAGGTACAGGATGATTTCGTTGAATCAGTTGTTTTCTCATGGATTCGGCAATAAGGCGGCAACTGCAAAGACTGAAAAGGATCTTTTTACATTGGAAACAATATTGGTATCAGTAGAAATATTTGCAGCTGCTGTAGCTGCAGCGGTATAGATGGGGAGGTCTGCAGCGGCGGCAAAAATAGAAAAGTTCTGAAAATTCAAAAAAAAAATGGGAGGATTTGAACTCGGTGCTCTGGATGAAGAAGGTAAGGAATCAGTCTGAATATCTCCAGTTGTGGGGTGGGTAGTAGGATGTATGGGGATAAGGGGGCTGGATGAGACCTTGTGGTCTGAAGTGGTAGACGTCATTTTGCTTAAAGTGTGGTCATATAAATTGTCGGCCATTTTGTGGGCCGCATGGTGGAGTGTAGGGGTGGCCATTTTGTCGGCCATTTTAGAAGCCATGCTTTCGGGGAAGGTGGAAGCCATATTGGAAGCAATAAAGTCAATGGGTGGGGGGGAGGATTTTTAATAAAATGGGTGTTTAAAAAGTCAGTCTGGGAATCTATGGGTTGAAGCAAAAAATTGTCGCTTACCAGGTCTGTTGTTTCGGTGTTCGGGTGAAGAGGAGAAAAAAAATTGGGTCCTTTCGTGAAGAGGTTTGTACTTGCTGCGTAGCTTCAATAGAAAGTTTTTTTAGTCTTTTGGATAATGATTGATGCTGTTTTGTTAAGGATATGGTTAATGCATCAATCTCTTGTAAAGATAATTCGTTCAGGTTCAAGGATTCCATGTTAGGAAAAATTGTTCTATGATTGTAAAATTTACAAAAAAAAAAATCGTAGACCTGAGCAATAATTTTACATCATCTGCTACCATTTGTCAGATATATATATTGATGGTCATGCTCAATTGGTTCTATGAGAAGTTATTTGGTCAATACAGCTTCAGGTTCAAAAAGGGTTGTTTTAATATTTACAAAATATATACATGCAAACAATAATGAACAGGATGTCCTGCTGCATTTTTCTTTTACCCTAACTGTATGACTCAGATGTTGAGAGGAGAGAGAACTTCACTTGTTGTCTTGCTGATAGATAGATGAGAGTGAGAGAAAGATATCCAAGTGATCTCTGGGTAAGAATCCAAAAGAGAGTTCATTGGCTGATATAGTCACATGTGATGTCTGTAAAGACTTAACCCCTTCTAGTCTCTGGTGTATCACATGCAGGCAATATCTGACAATCTTTATCTTTTTCTTGTTGCAACAGTGTCTGGATAGATCTTTGCCCACCAGATGCTGATGTTGCAGGCCTAGTTGCAGCAGATCCCACTGTTGCTACTTTTCTGTTCATTTTGTAATCCAATCAAAGGAAGAAAAAGAAGAAAAAAGAAGAAAAACAAAGGAAAAAAATCCAAAAAAGAGGGAGAAAATGGGGGAGAAAAAATAAGGAGTAAAAATCAACAAAAAAAGAAAAACAAAAAAATTGGTCAAATCAAATTCTTCTGGTTCTTCCAAACTGTAATCCTTTGGATATTAAAAAGGAAAATAGAAAAATAGAAACAGAAAAAAAAGGTGATCCAGCAAAAAGAGGTACAAAAGAAAAATAAACCATAAAAAGTAAAAAAATAAAAATAAAAAAATAAAAAATAAAAAATAAAAAGTAAAAATAAGAGTATCAATTACAAAAACCAAAAACAAAAGCCAGGAGTTCTTCAGGCACTTGATTACCTTAATCCAATACAGTTATATCCAAATTGTGAGAAGGGGTGTGGAAAAAAAAGAAAAAAGAGAGAAAGCTCAAAAATATGAAAATCAAAGGGAAAAAAGAGAAAGCATTCAGAGAGTGATACTTTAGTCAAGCCACAATATTAAGAGCAATAGTTCAGAAAAAAAAACCACAAGTAACAGCTCTACATAGCACAGTGACCTTGTATCTTATTTCAAGGCTTTTGTTTCCATAAGAACCAGCCAAAGCACCTGTTTAAACAGTGCAAATAAACGACATTCTCCAACTGTGCACAGGTCTTATCAACTTCACATGCAGCCTCTTTGTTTTGTCTACACTGTAGCTCATAGCTATCGACTTGAATAAACATAAAAACAAGTTTCTCCAGCAGATGGCAGTACACTCTCCTTTTCTTTCTACTAACAAAAATTACCTTAAAAAAGGAAAAAGTTTTAAAAGGAATAGAAAAAGAAAAGAAAAACTTCAAATCCAATCAAATACTTCAGCCAATATCCACCAGTTCTTCTCTTAAAGAAAAAAAAAGAGACAAAGATTACCAATCCTGCTAAACTTCTCTCTTTCAATTCAGTCCCGGTCTCAGTCAATAGTGAAAGTGAAGCAATTAAACAATTTTAGCTAAGTAGCCAAATAGGGTAAAAAGAATCCCCCCCTTTCTTTAAACTTTGCCGCTTATCTTATCTTAGATGCAATCTTCAGAACCATTTACCCTCAGGGTGTACTCTGTATCATTTAGTAATAGAAAGCTCTCACCAATCCGATACGCTGTCACTTTCTCTCTTTTGTCAAGCTGCCCCAGCCTTGGCAGACATTAATGGCTGCTATCCCGAGACTGGAAAAAGAGCTTTCCCTGGATCAATCAGGGGGTTTGCGGTACCCCTGAGATCACAGGGATGTGCTCTACACTACCGCAGACAAAACTAGACTGCGGGGTCCCGAAGGAACCGTCTGGGATTGGGGCTGTCGGCAGGGGTTTCTGGAGCTCAGAAATCCCCAAACGTGTTGCCATGGCTTCAGCTGTCTCCCCCTTCTGGTAGTGGAAATTTTGAGCTGTTTGGAGAACTGGCAAATACAACCTCTGGTTGGCCCCAGGAATGGGGTGGAAATGGAGATTTTGCAGTATCCTTCCCCTGCCACACCATGCCCAAGCCATGCCCACAGAACCAGTAGTAAAAAAAAATTGAATTTCACCACTGGAGAGGACCTATGCCAGAGCAGTGAGGCTCCTGAAATTGGGGAGCCTTCCCTAACCTTCAATGTACACGGACTTAGTGAATGTGTTCAGTGAAAAGAAATACGATGTCCTGCCTCCCCACTGTCCAACTGACTGTGCCATTGAGTTCTTCCCTGGGCAAAATTGCCCAAACCCAAGATGTACTCAATGACACCCCGGGATACTGAGGAGTTGCAGTGCTACATCAATAAGAACCTGGCCAAAGGTGTGGCCAATGCCGCAGTGACACGATAGACTCTTTGGGAGCTCCCCAAAGATCTATCGATATCTCTGCTGTCCAGGGTCCTGAGTGACCTAAGTCATCCTGTAGGGATGACGAACAAAGAAGCACGGTCCAACCAGCACTGGGTGGGTCGCAAACCCCCTGGCTAGTCAGGAGAAGCTCCTCCAACTGGGCAGCAGAGAAAGCAATCTTAGAAGTCACTAAAAAGCTGAGGTGGCCACAATGGAAGAAGAAAGCTTAAGAAGACAGTGTGTGACATAGAGGTGAGAAAATCTTTACTTTTGGGAAAAAGAAGTTTCCCTTCATACCCACTTCTGGTGAATAGAGTAAAAAGAGACTGAAAGAGATGAGTGGGAGCGGGCGTGTATTCAGCTCTCACATCCGCCATTGAGCAATGAGGAAAGCGAAAGTATCAGATAAAAGGATTTTTTTTTCTGGAGAGAAAAAAAAGAAGTTGGGATTTTTTTTTGAAAACTAAGCTTAATTAAATGGAGAAAGCTGAATTTTCTTTCTTTTTTTTTTTACAAAGAGATAAAATAGTTATAAACAATTGTGAGTTTAAAGTTTGAACTAATTAACAGCAAAAATTTAGGAGTGTTGAAAATGCTTTGTTCTACTGACTGAATTAGCCTGCAGTGCCACCTAGTGGCAGAAGAAAAAGGAAAAAAACAGTTTGAATTAATTTTAATATGGATGGATAATATGAAAGTTTATACACACACACACACACACACATTTTCTTCTCTATTTTTATTTTTGATTCTAAAAGAATTGGTCTGTTGAGAAGGTGGATTAATTAAGACAAGAAGAGTCTGGAAAAAATTTGTTTGGGATTACATTTTTGTTTTCTATTTTTCCTTGTGGTTTTTGAAACATTGGACTTAAAAAATCTTATACAGTCCCTGCATGATGATTTGAAGCAGGATCTAAAGGAAATGAAAGAGATGATTGGGAAAAATGAAGAAAGAATTCAAGAAGTAGAGGAAAAAATGGAAATGATAGAAAAGAAGGTTGAAGAGTTAGAAGAAAAGTTGATAGCAGCTGATAAAAAATCAAGAAAAAAATAATTATATTGGAAATGGATTGTTCTGAGTCAGTGGTGGGTTTTTCCCGGTTCGCACTGAATCACAAGAACTGGTAGTAAAAAAAATTAATAGTTCGGAGAACCAGTAATAAGATTGGCTGACCAACCGGTTCCCAGTCCCGTCGCTGCTGCTTCCTGAGTCCCAGATGATGGCTAGAGGGAAAAAAACTGTTTAAACTCTTGCCGCAGGGCTTCAAAGGGCTGCCCTACAGCTGATCAGTGTTAAAAGAAAACAAATGAGTAGACCGGTGCCTGCAAAAATAGAAAAAACAGCTCCTTTCAGCTTCAGCATAGGTTAATTACCACAAGTTGATTAGATTGGCTTCCCCACTCTCAGCTGATTTGCTCTCAGCTGTGGTGCGCAGAGGTCTTTTGCTAGGTGCAAACAGTGCTGGAGCAGGTTTTTTTCCCCCTAGCATGCTGAAAAAGTGAAACTGAAAGTAAAGCAGGGCCTTTGCTGTAACGTGACAAAATGAGGCAGAGAGAGATTTTCTTTTTCCTCTCCAAAAAAGCTAGGTGCAAAACTGCAAACAATGGGAAATTTAGGGCAAAAGAGGAGAGTTCAAGATTTTAAAACACAAAAGAAAAAAAGCTCTATTTAACTAGGGAATTGTAATAATTGAGATACTATTAATTGTATATTGTGTTGAAAGCAGAAATGGTTAAGTTGTGGTTTGGAGGAATATATGGGGGAAATTATTTGATTTATTATTATTGGTAAATATAATTAATTGATTTGTAAGGAATTAGATTGCATGGAAATAATTGGAATATTCACGTTCATATTGATTAATATACAAAAAAGATAGTTATATAACTAATTGATTTATATTAAAATGTTGAATTTCTATTAAACAACTGTATTACATAATTACATAATTAACCAATGTGAGGATGGATATAAAAATAGATGATAATGGGAAGGGGTATAATATAGAAGGGAAAAATTGAATTTGATTAAGATTAGAGATGAGGATGGTAATATTGTTTTTTTAAAAAAATAGATGAGGAATAAATATGGCAAAAAGGAAGTATAGAAATTGTAAATTTAATTGAAGTAACTAAACACTGTTTAAATTTGTGAACCTGCCAAATACTCTGTTCAAAGAAAATATATGGTATGTTTGTATATGTGTTTCTAATTATTGCTATTTATTCATATTTGTTCTCTTTTATTCTTTAAAGTTTAACAATTCATTCTTTATCTTAATATTTTTATGTTTATTTGGGGTTGGCTTTCTTCCCTTTCATCTTTTTTATTGTACAGAAATCTTTCTCCTCAAACCTACCACCTCTCTCTTTTCTTTCCTTCTTACTTTCTCTTCCCCCCTTCTTCTCCTCCCTACTTCCTCTTCCTTTGTCCTTCTCCTCCTCTCTTCCTCCCTCTCTTACCCTCACTCCTACTCTAATTTCCCTTTCCTTCCTTCATCCCTCTCTATTGCTGTATCCTTTTATGCATATGGACTACTCAGAAGGCTGAAAAAGTTGTTTTTGACTGGTCCTCGCACTTTTAACCAGTCCTCGAACTTATGACTGTCTTCACATTTTAACTTACGACTGTCTTCACATTTTATGTTTTTTGCCCTATCTTATCACCATGGTGAAGAGAAGCAGTTGTGAAATGAGTGACATGGTTGTTAAGAATGCTGCATGGTCGTAAGTGTGAGGACCAGTCAAAAGTGCGAGGACCGGTCAGAAATAACTTTTTTCAGCCCTCTGAGTAGTCCCTATACACATACCCATGGTCACCTGGTCACATGACCAGCTAGCCACACCCACCCAGTCCCATGACCTCCAAGCCACGCTCACAAAATAAGCCACGCCCACAGAACTGGTAGTAAAAAAATTTAGAACTCACTCCTGTTCTGAGTATTATCTAAGATTTCAAAATACAGAAGATGAAAAAAGAGGAAACCTACCAGAGGTGATTGCTGAGATACTGGCAGAAGCAATAGAAGAACCAAAGGAGAAGATTTTTAACGAGATCAATGAGGTCTTTAGAGTACATACAAGATATGCAATGAGAAATAAATTGCAGAGAGAAGTACATGTAAAATTCACAAAAAAAGCACTAAAGACAGAGATACTACAAGTAACAAGAAGTACAGCATTGAAATACAAAGACTTTAGAAGTACTAAATAGAGATATAAGAAGGAATGAAAAAATAAAAGGGATGAAAATCAAAAAAGTGGAATACAAACTACAAGCCTTTGCAGATGGTTTAGTATTTTTTCTTGAGGAACCTCAAAAGACAGGACCAAAATTATTAGAACAAATAGAGGAATATGGTGAGGTGGCAGGTCTAAGAATAAACAAAGAAAAAAACAAAAATATTGGTGAAAAACCCTACAGAAAAACAAAAAAGAGAATTAAAGGAGAAATTAGACATACAAATTGTGAAAAAAGTAGGATATCTAGGAATACAACTAACTTCAAGATGTGCAATGATACAAGAGGATAATTATTACAACATAAAAAGACAAATTGAGAAAGATTTGGAAAAATGGAAAACTTTGCAACTATCACTTATAGGAAAGATTGCAATAATCAAGATGAATATACTACCGTGACTATTGTTTTTATTCCAAACAATTCCAATAAGAATTGAAATGACCTATTTTCAACACCTTAATAAAATAATGAGGAAGTTCATATGGCAGGGGAAAAAGGCAAGAATTAATATAAAGTTGTTAGAAGATGTAAGAATAAGGGGAGGATTTGGACTGCTGAACTGGGAATTATACTACCAGGCTGCTGCCTGACTTGGATGAAAGAATGGATAGAATTAAGAAATACAAGACTATTAACTTGGGAAAGACATGATTTACAATTGGGATGGCATGCTTTTTTATGGTATGATAGAAGTAAGATACACATTTTCATAGACATTATGTAAGAAATGCATTGTTATTAGTATGGGAGAAGATTAGAGATAAATATTATGTGAAAATTCCAACATGGCTATCAATAATGGAAGCACTAATACACCCAAATATGGTTAATTTTAAAAACATTTTTAGATATAAAGATTTACTTACAGATAAGGGGGAATTGAAAGGGAAACAAGAATTGATAGAACAAGCGATTGCGATGGACTGATATATGTATATGCAAATACAAGCAAGATATAAAAAAGATGCAAAATTATATGGTTTCTATTTAAAAATGACAGATCTGGATAGGATACTC
Organism: Masticophis lateralis; assembly: GCA_030761175.1. Taxonomy (NCBI): domain Eukaryota; kingdom Metazoa; phylum Chordata; class Lepidosauria; order Squamata; family Colubridae; genus Masticophis; species Masticophis lateralis. The sequence continues at coordinate 74,342,250 of JAUDYJ010000004.1, read as the reverse complement.
ATGGGAACAGAGGACAAAATAATTTTAAAAATTTATAACTTTTTGCTTAGTATTGAATTAGAAGAAGAGCAAGTAAAAGAAACAGTGATTGCACGGGCAAAAAATTGTGGATACTCAACTGAACTTAATAGATGGCAACAGTTATGGGGAAGGAACTATAAGCTAACAATGTCAACTGCATATAAAGAGAATCAATATAAAATGATTTAGAGATGGCATATGCCTCCTGAAAAATTGGCAAAAATGTTTAAAGATAAATCAGCTAAATGTTGGAAATGCCACCAAATACCAAGATCTTATTATCATATGTGGTGAACTTGTCCAAAAGCTAAAGATTGTTGGAGCAGAATTAAGATATTGATAGAAAAAAATGACTCAACAACATATTGATTTAAAACCTGAGTTGTTCCTCCTGGGTATCCTACCAGAGAAAATTAGTAAAAAAAAATGTATACTTGATTATATATACATAATAACTGCAGCAAGAATAGTATTTGCACAAAGATGGAAAGCAGAGAAAATCCCTTTACAAGGGGAAGTAATTAGAAAAATTTTGGACTGCGCAGAGATGAATAGATTAATGACTAAAGAGAAAAAAGATATGGAATATTTTAAGATATGGGGGAAATTTTATGATTGAATAGAAAAGAGATATAGATAAAGAATTTGATTACACACGGAAGGTCTGATATATTATATGTTTGTTTGTCTTTAAAAAAATTAAAAACTTAATATATATATTTAAAAAAAGAACCTGTCCAGGGGGTTCATCCAACTGACACGCTCCAGGATCGCCACCCCTGTATTGTTTAATAAAAAAAAGATGGATCAATGCATTTGTGCATGGACTTTAGGGGCAAAAATGGTGTGTGTGTGGAAAATATGTACCTGCTACCTCTGATGTTGGCCCACCTGGCTAGGGACAAAATCTTCACTAAACTGGACTTACAGAAGGTGTACTATAAGGTTCGCATAAGGGACAAGGAAGAGTGGAAAACTGCTTCAACTGCCCCCTGGGGAGCTACTAGTTTAACATGGTGCCATTTGGGTTGCAAGGGGCCCCTGCGGTGTTCATGCAGCTTATCAACGAGATGCTGCATGAGCACTTGTATAAGGGCATGTTGGTGTACTTGAATGATATTCTAGTATATACTGAAACAATGGACGAATATATCCAACTAGTACGGCAGGTGTTGGAAAAATTACTCACGGCACATTTGTATGTAATCTGTCCAAGTGCAAGTTCCACCAGATATAGTTGGACTATTTGGGGTACTGGATATCTGGTACAGGGGTGGAGATGGATCCTGCAAAAGTGAAAGCTGTCCTGGAATGGCAGGACCTAGGACACGTAAGCAGTTGCAGAGTTTCCTGGGGTTCATGAACTTCTATAGACAGTTCATCCCCTCATTTGCCCAGGTAGCCAATCACCAATTTACTAAAGAACAAACCGGCTGTGACCAAGTCCTGTCCCAATTAACCCCTCCAGTGAACCATGGAGTGCTAGTGGGCCTTTGAAACTCTGAAGGCCCTGTTTGCCCAGGAGCTGATCCTCAGACACGCAGATCCCAACCAGCCCTTTGTCATCCAGACTTATGCAAGCAACATAGCCGTCAGAGCCATTCTTTTGCAGCGCAACATCAAAGGCAAGTTGCAATTATGCTCATATACCTCCAGGAAGCTCATTGATGCAGAACAAAGGTGAGCGATTTGGGAGAAGGAAGCATTCACAATTGTTAACTCACAGGAGGGATTAGTATGGAAGGGGATTAAACTGTACATTCCTGGTGTACTGCAAACTCAAGCCCTAAAATGTTACCACAACATCAGGTAAGCTGGTCACTTCGGTTTCCTGAAGATGCTACACCTGGCCAATAGACAGTTCTGGTGGCCACAGATGAAGAGAGATATCGAGGCCTATGTAAAAAGTTTCCCGACCTGTGCCACCATGATAAAGAGGCCAGGGAGGCCTCCAGATCTCCTGCAATCTGTATTAACCCCTTAGGCCCTGGGAGGAGATAGCCATGGACTTCATTGTGGAACTCCCAGAGAGCTGATGATATGGACAGCGATAGATATCTTTTCAAAACAGGCCCACTTCATTGCGTGTCCAGGCCTGCCCTCAGCCTGCAAGCTGGCCAAACTGTTCCAGACACATATCTACCACCTACACGGCGTACCAAGGAAGATAATCTCGGATTGAGGAGTCCAATTCATGGCTAAATTTTGGAGAGAGTTTGTTCAAGAGATCGGGTCATCACAAGGGCTCAGCTCTGCCTTCCATACCAGCATCAATGGGGCTATAGAGAGAGCTAATGCAATGGTGAAACAGTACCTATGGTGTTACATCACCTACCAGCAGACTAATTGCGCAGAGCTTCTGTTGTTTGTGGAGGTGGCATACAACAATGCCATACACAGCACACCCCCTTCAAGGTGGTGAATCGAGTGGAGTTCATCCTGATCCCCAAATTGTCTTGTTAGGCAGCCTGATGGAGTGGATTGATAATCTGTGTGGGGTCTGGGGGTATGTCAAGTGAGCATTGCTAAAAGCAGCCGGGGACCAAAAACTCCACACGAACAAGAAATGGTTGCCACAGGAACCATTCCACATAGGGGAGAAGGTGTACTTCTCCACCAAATATTTGAAACTGAGACTACCATGCAAAAAGCTGGGTCTGAAATTCTTGGGTCCAATCCCCATAATCAGGGTGATCAACCCAGTTATAATAGAGTTAAAACTTCCTTGCCTATTGGGGAAGGTCCATCTGGTCTTCCATAGCAGCTTATTGAAGCCGGTAGTGACATCAAGCAATAGGCCCTCAACCCCATTCCCGCCCAGACCCATAATGGTGGAGGGAGAATCCCATTACGAGATAGACCAGATATTGGATTCCTGAATGTTTAAAAGGAAACCTCGTCTGATGGAAAAGGTACCCTATGTCCAAGGTTTCATGGGTGAGGAATCGGGACACATGGACAGAAAGACTGATCAACAGGTTCCATAGGGTAAACCCCCTGAAGCCCAGGGAGGGAACCCTCGAGAACCAGGCCTGACTGCATATACACTAACCTGTACATGTGCATGCTCTTTTCCAGATATGTTCCCCCTGGTAGAGGGGAGCCACCTGTCAACATCTGAGACAGCAATATCGTGGCTATGCCCCTGTGCACTGTTTTAGAGTTGCCACAAGCAAGGAGGGGGAAGGGGGGTCACATGGGGTGAACTGCTGGGTATCGGGTGCTTGGTGTTGAAACAGACTCACTTGGGGGGCGTGACAGACTTGTGGAGGGGCCCAGGAAGAGCGAAGCAGTAGCGGCCAGACAGTCTTTGCTGGAGCAAGCCTTACCAAGCTCTCATAATCAGCTGGCAGGCAGAAGCCAGTAATGCTGGCTAGATTCCAAATTTCACTGTGTGCCGAGTCAAGAGTCCAGTAAAGAGGAATTGCTTTACCAACAATTGGTGTGGTCTCATTTCTTACTGGCTAGGCTTGAACCATGAGACTCGGCTGCTTTCCCCATTCCACTTGGACATTGCATCTTTGGGTCAGGGCAAATGGATCCAGCCATGACTCCTTCCTCACACACTGGCAGCTGTTTAATTTTCTCCATTCTCACCTTGAATCGGATTACAACTGTGTGCATCCACTTGGGCAACAGCTGGTGCCTCCAAGGAAGGAGCAAGCCAGGCTTTACTGTGGTATCAGCTTTTCGCTCTGTTCCAGACATCATTATGTTACAGCTTTCTCGGAGGCATCCGAGTAGGCTGTGTTGAGATCTGGTTTAATATCAACTATCCAACTAGCGAACCCAAAACAAGGAAACGCTTTCAGGATATTTGAATTCCCAAAACTAAAACCTTATTGGATACACCATATTGGTACTAAAGAAGCTGGTTTTCCTGAGCAAATGCTTGCCTAGTTAAACAATAGCTTTCCCTTCTCCCCAACCCTGGGCGATCACATTGTCCAATTATGAGATGTCCTTTTGTTATGGGAACAGTCCATCACTTTACAGCACCTGTAGCAGTCCATCACTTTCTCCAGCACCTGTAGCAGTGACCTTGATGGTTTCCATGTCTCTCGTGCTCTCTCCCCTCAGTTCATTGGCAAGCTGAAAAGCATTAAGGTTTGAAAGAAGCAAAGCAGTTAAATCTTGACAACAATTTCATGAACATGGTAATCTGTTTTATGCAAAGGCACATTACTACTATAGCAATAGCATTGGCTCACTATGACCTCAGCTAGATTCTTAGTTCTACTGTTTGTGTGTTGGCCTTGGGAATGCACTCACACATTATAAGATATCATCTTCTCAACACGCAACAAACTTTTTTTGTGCAGAGTATATCTTGGCATGGAGAATTTATTTCAGTCTAATAGGTTAGCCACAGGTAAACTATCTGTGTGATAGCAAGACCAAAAGGAGCTAGCTAATAGATGAATGGCAAATAATCAATTAACATGTTCTTTGCTTTCACATATTACAGGAAAGGAAATTTGATGCTGATTCTCCAAAATATAAACCATACTGTAAACTGGTCAATTTCCTGAGGAGTGGGCAAGGGAGGCTCATATCTAGTATAAGGTGTCCAACTCTCCCCTCTTAATGTGGTAGATGAAAATATAAAATAATAAAAATGGAGTTTCAGTTCATTTTGGTGTCTTATGGAGAGTTGGGAAACAGCATCTGAATGAAACTTAGGAAGTCACAACCATACTAAATTGTTTTGTCAAATTGGTGCTTGTAGGAGTCTGATTGGAATAAGTGGCTTAGCACTGTGGCACAAAATAAGGGCTTGACTTGGAAGGAAAGTTCCCTTCTGGGAAAGTGGAGGTCATATCACATTCCCCTTCAATTAACACTCATGACACAAGGTTACATGTGAGCCAACTTGCAAGCAATAGTTTGTATTTGTGGTTTCTTTACTGCATTTGCTAAACTGGGGAATTCTGATTTCTTCCAAGAACAAATTGAGTATTCTTCTGGTTTGTTCTGAGTCTAAATCAATTCTTTCCAATCTATGTCTCTTCAGAATGAATTTCCACTCTTAGCAATGGCGTGCTGACTGGGAAGTTGTGGGAGTCAAAGTCAAGATATTTAGAGATTGGGGAATGCAGAGCTAACAAACAGCAGATTAAACTTTTCAAGTTTGTCAGTTATATTCTTCACTGAAGAAGTTGATGTGTATGAAAAAGAGACCATTCTGACAAATTCTGGCATTCTGTGGTATGAAAATACAAGAGCAATTTGCTAATGACTACAAACATGATTGATGTTGATGTATGCACTGACTTTTCTTTCAGTTGACCATTTTCTTACTGAGCTAAACCAGTTGCAGTTATCTTTGATTGGTAGGATCTCAACTATCAAGATGAATATTCTGCCTAGAATTTTGTACTTATGTCAGACAATTCCAATCAAGTTGGGTAAGGAATGTATGAATCAGACTCTGATCAAGGCCTGCCTTGAAGTGATGGACCAGCAGCTGCTCCGGCCATTGCTGTAACTTGCCAGCAAACTGGCAGAACTCCCAGATGTAGTCTGGTGCCAGTCAGGTTCCCTGGTTTAGCAACATAAGGTCTCCTTCAGCCAACTGGGGCCCGGGTCACATCCTCAAAGCAGTCTTGCAAGGTTTCCAACAGTAGCCTGGCATCTGCCAACTTCCTAGCATTCTCGCTATAAAGAACCATTACCCAATCTACAACTTCCCCCTCCAATGCCACCATCACTGCCTCCACTATGGCCTACTGGCTGGGGTATAAATGGACATAGCAGTTCAGGTGGCTAACAACCTGATTCAGGAACACAGCCAACCTGGCAGGATCATGATCAAAGGTGGCCATCAGGTGTTGTGGCTCCAGGGGCCATGGCTACAGTTGCCAATAGCCTATAGGGGCCCCTTGGCCTTAGGAAGCCAAGCTAGCCACCTGATGGTCAGGCACTCCAGTTGCCTACCAGGGGGGTGGGGGCAACTGGCTGCTGCCTCATCTACTGTGAGTGACTGTCTGCTAACTTTGCCATCTCCTCAGTAACCTGTTCCTTTCGCAGTCCTGGTTCTGCTGACTCTAACCCTGTCACCACTCTCCTCACTAACTCGGGTTTCTGGGACCTGCTGTAGCCAGCATCCAGGTTGAGCCTTGGGCTGGCTAGGCAGTACTGCATAGGTGGGATAACCAGCCTCTAGTCAGGTAATGGTCTCTCTGGCCAAGCGGCCGCCTCCCCCTCGGCTCCCACTGAGGCCAGGAACCAGATTCCTGGAAGCTGGCCTCACCCAGGTGCTCTTACAACATCTCCATAGTCTGGCTCCCCAGTATGCTTGAGTAACTCCATTCCGCCTCCTCATCATCTGTCATCCTCCTTCCCCACCATTCCATTAGATTTGAGCCCTGGAAGCTTGGAGTTGGTAGTGGAACCCTAGTCCCAGCAGCCGCTGTTGAGCTTTCCCACCATTCCCGCTGTCAGACTTCCAATACAGAAGGCTCCTCCCAAACCAGTGGGCTATGCTGGAAGCCCTCCCACTCCTTTGGGACATGCCCCCAGCTGGGCAGTGCCTGCTGCTGGCTCCATGTGACTATCTGCCTTGGACCCAGCCCCCTCCCTTGCTCCCACTTCAGTCACTTTCATCAACTCATCGGCCATTATACTGCCCAATCCCGATGAACAGCTGAGCCAGGAGACCCGAGGGGAAGCAGCAAGAAGAGAAAGAGGCATGCTGGCTAACTCTCATGTTTGCAAGCCTAGCCAGTAAGAAATAAGGCTACACCAATTGTTGGTAGAGCAATTCTCCTTCTCTTGACTCGGCATGCAATGAAATTTTGAAACTAACCAGATTCTGTCTGCCAGCTGATTATGAGGGCTTGGCAAGGCTTGCTCCGGGCTTGCTCCAGCAAAGACTCTCTGGCTGCTGCTGCTTCACTCTTTTGGGCTTGCTCCAGCAAAGACTGTCCGGCCACTACTGCTTCACTCTTCCGGGGCCCCTCCACGAGTCTGTTGCATTCCCCTCCATGAGTCCATTGCAACACCCAGCACCCGACACCCAGCAGTGCACTCTTCCCTCCCCTCGCTTGTGGCAACTCTGAAATGACATGCAGGGGCGTAATCACAATGTTGCCATCTCAGATGTTGACACCAAGTTGGAGTTCCCCTTGGTCCTGCCTGGAGTCACTGTGACTCAAGGGAGTAAATGGAAAGCTTGGAGGGCTGCAGATTGGGAAGAATCAGAGGAGTGGAAATTCCTGACAGCATGCCATAGCCCATCTGTGGATCAAAGGTGTGAAAGATTTGTTGGAATGGAGATATGGGGAGCTTATGGAATGGAGCTATGGGGTGAGATTGGAGAGTGTGGCCCCCCAATAGGGGCTGCCACCCCTCCCATGGCTGCAGGATAAGCCTGGGGAATCCCTACAGTGGCAGGAGCCCAGGCTTGAGGAGTCCCACAGGTGGGGGAGCTGCCACTGGGCTACATACTAATTCAAGACAACTGGAAGCCCCTGCTCTAAAAGCTATGTTTGATGTGTGGCCGGAGAAACTACTCCACTTCCTGAACCAGGTGTGGAATTATCAAGCCTGGCTGGGTGGCTCAATGGCTAAAACGCTGAACGTGTTGATCAGAAAGGTTGGCAGTTCGGTGGTTCAGATCCTTAGTATAGGTCTCCTGTGTGAGCAGGGGTTGGACTAGATGACCTCCAAAGTCCCTTCCAACTCTGTTACTGTTAAGTTATCTGGAACAGTACAGAGCAATATTTTTATTTTATTTTATTTTATTATTTTATTTTATTTTTATGTCGCCCTATCTCCGCAGGACTCAGGGCAGCTCACAACAATAAAATATCCAATAAAAGTGTGTTAAAATACATGTTAACCACCCCACCCCCCCCAGTCCAGGCTGAACAACCATGTCTTTAAGTCGCGGCGGAAGGTGCGGAGGTCAGGGGACAAGCGGAGCCCCAGAGGAAGTTGGTTTCAGAGGGTGGGAGCACCCACAGAAAAAGCTCTGCCTCTAGGGGTCACCAGTCAACACTGAGTAGGCCCTCCCTGTGAGAATGCATTGGGCGATGGGGAGCTGTTGCCGGTTGCAGATGGTCCAACAAATATCCTGGACCTAAGCCATGTAGGGCTTTATAGGTCATCACCAGCACCTTGAATCTCACCCGGAGGGCAACCGGTAACCAATGCAAATTGCGCAGGAGAGGTGTAACATAGGCGTATTGGGAACCACCCATCATGACCCGTGCGGCTGCATTCTGTACCAGCTGAAGCCTTCGGATAGTCCTCAAAGGCAGCCCTAGGTAGAGAGCATTGCAGTAGTCAATACGGGAGGAGACTAGCGCATGAGTAACTGTGCGTAGGGCATCCCGGTCCAAATAAGGGTGCAACTGGTGCACCAGGTGGACTGGGCAAATGCCCCCCTGGTCACGGCTGTTATATGATCTTCTAAACTCAACCGTGAATCCAGGAGGATACCCAAGTTACGTGCCCTGTCTACTGGGGGTAACACCTCATCCCCTATAGACAAAGATGGAACCTCTAGATTGGACCGGGATGCCGATACTCACAGCCACTCAGTCTTGGCAGGGTTGAGCTGAAGCCTGTTCCTTCCCATCCAGACCTATACTGCCTCCAGGCACCAGGACATCACATCGAGGGCATCACTGGGCTGGTTCGGGGTGGATATGAAAAGCTGGGGTGGATATAAAAACCTCACCCTGAAACCACGGATGATCTAACCTAGTGGCTTCATATAAATGTTGAACAGAAGAGGTGAGAGGACCGACCCCGGGGGCACCCCACAAGTGAGGGACCTCAAGCCAACCTCTGCTCCCCTGCCAACACCGCTTGTGTATGACCCGAGAGGTAAGAGAAGAACCTGTTGTGGCCCTGTCCTCTGAGCCTATCCCTTTGGAGGAAGGCAGCTCTGAGCAGGAGGAAGAGGAGCCAGCCAGATCTCCCAGCCCTCCCCCTCTGACACCGGCTCAGGTGCCAGCTGAAAGAGAGCCAAGTAGTGGGGAAACAGGTGTCTCAGATGAGAGTGAGGGAGAGACGTCATTCCTGGACGCACGCCAAAGAAGGCGAGAGAAAAGGGTACTGCAGCTGCGGCGTATGAGGAAATCCTGAGTCATTGGATTGGAGTCACAGGATCAATGACTCACTGGACCACACCCAGAAACATATCTATATAAGACAGTACGGTGGGTCACGAAGTTCGTGACGAACAAAGCTAAACAAACGGAGCAACCTCGTAGTCTTGGAAGCTGGATGAACGGCAAAGCTACATAGGTGATTTTCTTGTTTGTGTAAACCAATAAAGTCCTTGGCAGACGGTGTGCATATCGCTGCCAAGGTTGAGATAAGAACTGCGGAGTGTGCCAAGTGATTCTTAACCCTCGGCTGGCTGTGTTTTTGTGGGTCTCTGAAGGGGGGGGACAGATCATCTTGTTCGTCACCCAAAACTCCATCGTTAACCCACGATGGATCAACTTCTGCAACAGCAAGTAGCACAGCTAACTGCACAACTTGCTTTGGGAAATGCTCCCCTTCCCCATCCAAGATGCCCAGTGAACATGCCAGATAAGTTTTCTGGACAGGAGGAAATGTTCCCGGCCTTCTTGGGACAGTGCCAGCTGTACATGGCAATGCGGCCAGAGGATTTTCCGGATGACCGGGTTCGGGTGGCTTTTATTATCAGCTCCCTCTCTGGCACTGCCGCCCGATGGGCCACGCCCCTGTTGCTGCAAAACAGCCCCTTGCTTCTGGACTATCAGGGCTTTTTGCAACACCTGCGCACCATGTTTGAGGACCCCCTCCGGGTGCAGACGGCAGTGAGGCGCATCAAAGACCTCCGCCAAGGCAAGCGCCCCCTGCAGGACTATATTGCGGAGTTCCGATTGCTAGGCCAGGATTCGGCCTGGAATGAGGCGGCGCTGATGGATGCCTTCCAGGACGGCCTCTGCGATGAGATGCAGGACGAGCTGGTTCGGGTGGAGGCGCCACAGACCCTGGACGCGCTGGTGACCCAATGCCTGCGCATCGATGCCCGCCTACAACGGCGACGGCCCCGTAGGGCTCTTCCGGAACCACCGACAGTGCCGGCACCCCCGCGTTTCGTACCAACAGCGCCCTGGACCGTACCGCGTTTGGTGGCGACGGCTGAGGAGCCCATGGAGCTCGGAGCAGCCAGACCTCAACTGACGGCCCAGGAGCGGATGCGGAGACGCCAAGGGGGGTTGTGCCTCTATTGCGGCGAGGCTGGACATTTCGCTGCCTCGTGTCCCCGGAAGCGGAGTGGATCGCTCAAGCCTGTTCCGGAGCCTCGGCGTGACCAGCCGGGAAACGGGTCAGGCCTGGCTTAGGGGAAACTCTGGGTCAGGCAGGTGACCATGCCCCACCGGAGGCGGCGGCTGTGGACTGTGAGCCCCCTCGGCACCTGATTTTGAACACCCGGGTGTTGTTGGCTAACCGGTCGGAGGGGCTCCAGGCGCACGCGCTGGTGGACTCGGGGGCCACCACGAACTTTATGGACCAGGGCTTTGTGGCCCATTACAAGGTTCCCTTGGTTCCAGTGGACCCTCCGTTGAGGGTCGAAACTATTGATGGGCGGGAACTTGTGGCGGGGCCCATCAACTTCGCTACTCAGCCCTTGCACCTTGCCATTGGGAACCATGAGGAGGCGATCCAGTTTTATGTGACGGCGGACCTGCACTTCCCCTTGGTCCTGGGGATGGCCTGGCTTCGGGCGCACGACCCTCAGGTGGCGTGGTCGAGAAATGCCATCTCGTTCCCCAGCCTGCAGTGTGTCGACCACCTTCGCCACACCTGTGCCGGCCAGGACGTCTCTGCCCCGAACGTCTCCTTGCCTCCAGAGCTGACATCCTTCGCCGACGTGTTCAGCGAGAAGGAGGCGGATCGCTTGCCCCCGCACCGACCCTACGACTGCGTGGTGGACTTGATGCCCAATGCGCCCCTGCCCTCGGGACGCCTGTACTCCATGTCGGAGCCCGAGCTGGCCGCCTTACGGGACTTTCTGGACAAGAACCTGGCCCGTGGGTTCATCCGGCCTTCGACCTCCCCGCTCTCGGCCCCAGTCCTCTTCGTGAAAAAGAAGACGGGGGACTTGCGCCTGTGTTACGACTACCGGCGCTTGAATGCCATCATGGTACGGAATCGCTATCCCCTGCCGCTGATCCCGGAGCTGATGGAGAGGTTGCGGGAGGCCTCGATTTTCACCAAGCTCGACCTCCGGGGAGCCTACAACCTGGTGCGGATGCGAGAGGGGGACGAGTGGAAGACGGCATTTGGCACCCGATACGGACACTTTGAATATACCGTCATGCCGTTCGGGTTGACCAACGCCCCCGCGGTCTTCCAGCACTTGATGAACGACGTGTTCCGGGACATGCTGGATCGGTTCGTGGTGATCTACCTGGATGATATTTTGATCTATTCCCGGACCCCGGAGAGTCACCTCCAGCATGTCTGCCAGGTCCTGCAGCGCCTGCGGGAGCACCAGCTCTATGCGAAGTTGGAGAAATGTTACTTCTTCCAGACTTCCATAGAGTTCCTCGGGCACATCATCACCCCCGAGGGCATCGCGATGGACCCACACAAGGTGGCGGCCTTGCGCAGTTGGGAACCCCCGCGTCGGGTGAAGGACGTCCAGCGTCTGTTGGGATTCGCCAACTACTACCGGACCTTCATCCCGGGCTTTGCCACCCTGACCGTGCCGTTGACCCAGCTCCTTCGGAAGAAGGTTCCGTTCCAGTGGGGGCCCCCGCAGCAGCAGGCCTTCGAGGTTCTCAAGCAGGCCTTTGTCACGGAGCCGGTCCTGAGGCACCCTGATCCGTCCATTCGTGGTTGAGACAGACGCGTCCAACGTGGCGATTGGAGCGGTGCTGCTACAGGCTCCGGTGGATGGCGGCACTCTTTTTCCCTGCGCTTACTACTCCCGGAAACTCACTCCTTCCGAGCGCAACTACACCATCTGGGAAAAGGCGTTGCTGGCTATCAAGGCCGCATTCGAGGCTTGGCGACATCACCTCGAGGGGGCCCGACACCAGGTGGAGGTGCGGACGGACCATCGGAACCTGGAGCACCTCACCACGGCCAGGAATTTGAACCAGCGGCAGATCCGGTGGTCGTTGTTTTTCGCCCGGTTCAACTTCCACGTCACATACATTCCGAGCCACCTCAACCAGAGGGCGGATGCGCTATCCCGTAAGCCGGAATACTTTTGCCCCAAGGACTCCCTTTCCCCCCGGACGGTGCTGCCAGCGGACTCCTTGGCCGCGGTCCAGGAACCGGTGGACCTGCGGACTCAGGTGCTGGAAGCGCAGCGACGGGACGACTGGTCGCAGCAGCGGAGAGCGGACGTCGGCCCCGCGTCCCCATGGACCATGGAGGAGGGCTTGCTCAGGCACCGGGGTCGGCTGTACGTGCCCACAAGTCCGCTCCGAGCCCTCGTCATGAACCAGTGCCATGACAACCCCGCGGCGGGGCACTTCGGCTTCTTTAAGACCTTGAACCTAGTGACGCGGACTTTTTGGTGGCCTCGGGTACGGCACGACGTGCACGCCTACGTGACGTCCTGTGTGCCATGCCGACAGGCCAAAGCCGCGTCCGGCCCCCCTCCTGGACTCCTCCAGCCGCTGCCGACACTGGAGAGACCGTGGGGAGTCATCTCCATGGACTTCCTGACTGACCTGCCCCTGTCCGCTACGTTCACGACCATCCTCGTGGTGGTGGATGCGCTCACGAAGATGGCACATTTCATCCCGTGCCGCGGCCTGCCCTCGGCTCGTACCACGGCTCGCCTGTTCCTGCAACACATCTTCCGCCTCCACGGTCTGCCGGACCGGGTGGTTTCGGATCGCGGGGCCCAGTTCACGGCCCGCTTCTGGAAAAGCCTGATGGCTGCGCTGGAGGTGCAGGTGTGCCTGTCGTCGTCACACCATCCGGAGACTGACGGGGGCACGGAGAAGGTCATTGGCATACTGGAGCAGTACCTCCGCTGTTTTGTCAACCAGCAGCAGGACAACTGGGCCGAGTACCTTCCCCTGGCGGAGTTCGCTTTTAACAACTCCCAACATACCTCCACCCAGATGACACCGTTCCATGCCAACGTCGGGTACCATCCATGGTTTTTTCCGTTGACCATCATGGACTCCCCTGTTCCTGAGACCCGGGACTTCCTCTCGGAGCTGCAGGCGGTGGAGCAACTGGTGCGGCGGCAGCTGATCCGGGCGAAAGAGGACTATAAACGGTTCGCCGATCGCGGCCGCCGGGCGACGCCACCGCTGGAAGTTGGAGATCGGGTGTGGCTGTCCACGAAACACCTCCCCACGGACCAGCCGGTGAGGAAACTGGCCCACCGCTTTATCGGTCCCTTCCCCATCGAGGCGGTCATCAACCCGGTGGCCTATCGGTTGACTCTACCCCGCTCCATGCGGCTCCACCCTGTTTTTCATCGGTCCCTCCTGGTCCCTGAGACTCCCACTAGCCGTCTCCGCCGCCTGCCGCCGCCTGCCCCCCCAGCCGCAGCCGACGAGGACGACGCCTCGACGTATGAGGTGGACAGTATTCGGGACTCCCGTTGGCTGAAGGGGCGCTTCCAATACCTCATCGCTTGGAAAGGGTACGGGGCCGAGGATTTCACCTGGGTGGACGCATCTGCCGTTCAGGCCCCTGACCTGGTGCGGGCTTTCCACGAACAGTTCCCGTCCCGACCCCATCCTGACCGTCAGACCCGGGGGAAGGGCCCTGCGGTGGGGGATAGTGTTGTGGCCCCGTCCTCTGAGCCTATCCCTTTGGAGGAAGGCAGCTCTGAGCAGGAGGAAGAGGAGCCAGCCAGATCTCCCAGCCCTCCCCCTCTGACACCGGCTCAGGTGCCAGCTGAAAGAGAGCCAAGTAGTGGGGAAACAGGTGTCTCAGATGAGAGTGAGGGAGAGACGTCATTCCTGGACGCACGCCAAAGAAGGCGAGAGAAAAGGGTACTGCAGCTGCGGCGTATGAGGAAATCCTGAGTCATTGGATTGGAGTCACAGGATCAATGACTCACTGGACCACACCCAGAAACATATCTATATAAGACAGTATGGTGGGTCACGAAGTTCGTGACGAACAAAGCTAAACAAACGGAGCAACCTCGTAGTCTTGGAAGCTGGATGAACGGCAAAGCTACGTAGGTGATTTTCTTGTTTGTGTAAACCAATAAAGTCCTTGGCAGACGGTGTGCATATCGCTGCCAAGGTTGAGATAAGAACTGCGGAGTGTGCCAAGTGATTCTTAACCCTCGGCTGGCTGTGTTTTTGTGGGTCTCTGAAGGGGGGGGACAGATCAGAACCACTGTAAAACAGTGCCTCCCACTCCTAACCCCACAAGACATCACAGCAAGATACCATGGTCAATGGTATTGAAAGCCACTGAAAGATCTAATAGGACCAGAACAGAGGAATAACCTCTGTCCCAGGCCCTCCAGAGACCATCCACCAGTGCAACCAATGCTGTCTCCGTGCTGTAGCCGGACTTGAAACCCGATTGGTATCGATCGAGGTATTCCGCTTCATCCAGGGCCATTACGTGCCATCATGCTCTCAACAACCTTCACAAGAAAGTGAAGGTTGGAGACCGGATGGAAGTTATTCAGAACACCTGGGTCCAAGGCAGGTTTCTTGAGGAGGGGCCTAACCACCGCCTCCTTCAAGGCAGCAGGAAAGCTTCCCTCACCCAATGAAGCAGTTATCACTGCCTGGATCCAGTCATGTGGCACCTCCTGAGCTGAATAAACCAACCAGGAGGGGTACGGGTCCAATATACACGTGGTCGCACTCAGTTTCCCCATGATCCTGTCCACTTCCTCTGGGGTGACAGGATCGAACTCCTCCCAAATGACAAGACCCACCACCTCCCCACCATTTGACCCTGCCCAATAGGAGGCCAAGCCGTCCCGAATCTGAGCGATCTTGTCCAGCAGATGCTGACTAAACTCCTCAGCTCGCCCTTGCAGAGGATCCTCCCCCTCCCTCTGATTCAGGAGGGAGCTGGACACCCTAAACAGGGCAGCCAGGTGACTATCTGTGGATGCGATGAGGGCAGAGAAGTAACAACACTTCGCCGCCACTATCTCCACTAGGTAAGATCATGTAAACAACTTTAACTGTACATGGTCAGATTTGGAATGACTGGGTCTCCAACAGCTCTCCTGCGGTGCTTCATCTCCTGAAGCTCCCCCGTAAACCATGGAGCCAGTCAGGATCTACGCCAAGTCAGAGGCTGCAAAGGCATGACCCAGTTGAAAGCCCCGGCGGCCGCCTTATCCCAGGCATCCACCAGGGTGGCAGCTGGGGCATGGGAGAGAGAGAGAGGTATCGTCCCCAGCTCCACCTGGAACCTCTCTGGGTCCATCAGGTGCCTGAGGCAGAACCAGGTGGTCGGTCCAGCATCCCAGTGAGGGGGGGTGGCATACTGGAAGCCTAGCCAAAGGAGATAGTGATTGGTCCATGACAGGGGGTAAATAGCAGATTCTCCCCCACCGAACATCCGTCAATCTGGGGAACAGTGACCTCCCACGGATTGAAGGTCTCCCTAATAACAACCTCCACCCCCCCTCACCTACCCTGGACCCTCAGCTGGTGTAGCATCCAGAAGCCTGGTGGGCAAAGTTCTGTCAGAGGGATGTCCCCCCTCTGCGCCCAACCAGGTTTCCGTAATGCAAGCCAGGTCTGTGCTTTCCTCCTCAATCAAATCACGAATGAGGGGAGTTTTGTTGACCACAAACCTGGCATTAAAATAGACCAGCCTGAGCCCAGGGGCCCCCTCTCTCAAACCCCCAGGAAGTCAGGTGGAACCAAGAGGGTCGGAGACAGCTTGGAGATAGTGGGGGCGAGCTCCCATTTTTCAATACGGCCCTCGGTTCATCCATCTGCCACCATTCCCCATCACAACTGGGATCAAAGCTCCCACCCTCTCCCCAGGGGTGCCCGGGGGTCCCAACCCTGCTCCAACCCCACCGCTACCCATCCATGCCCTGGACTGCTGTTGGTCTGGAGGAGGCCCCCCAGCAACATGCCGGAAATAACCCTCCCCCCTCCCCAGTCCCCTTAAAAACCTAAATAAAAAACAAAACAGAGTCCCCTTATTAAAACCCTTAAAACCCCTATGCCACCTCTCGGGATCCCAGGACCCGTCATTAAGGTAGATCTTCGCCAGGCCAGCAGGCCACTCCCAGGAATGGAGGGTATTCCTCAGGGCAACCAAATCTGCGCTCGAGTATGTTAGAATCATCCTCAGTCATCAAGATGGGTATGTCCATAGCGAATGGGGATCTGACCAGATCCACCCCAGCAGCAGGAACCTTCATCCCCAAGCGCCCTCTCAGGGCAGCCAGGAATGACCAAAGATGATAATCCTCACCGCCCCCTCACCGCAGTAATGGTTCCTGTGCCCGCTGGGCGATCCCTCGAGGTGAAAACTATCAGTCCCAACTGCCCTCTCACTGCAGTTTGCCCCAGCCTTGATGGAAAACAGGTCCACGACCACCCTCTCACTGTGGTGGGGATTAACACCTCAGGGTCTGGCCATTTCAAGGCTAAAGAAGAAATAGTCCAGGGCATTTGATGATGAATCCGGCCCGGGTGGGTGCACCGAGGGATCCAGGGGGAGGGACGACAGCAATCACAAATCCAGACACAGCCCTCAGCCACCCAAGCCTCCAGACCCCACCGCAAACCCCTCCACCAGCAAAGCAGCCTCCAGCATACCAATAAGTGATGGCAACAGAGTCAGCCAGCTGTAAAGAGCCCGCTGGTCCTAAAAACGCTGGCTCACCCATCCCCCAGCAGGTCCAGGGGGTGAGTTCACAGTTCCCGGTCACAGTGATGACAATGATGACAACGGAGCAAAAACCCAGCAAGCAGCTCCTCCTGGCTCCTCCTGGCTCTTCCTGGCTCCTCCTGGCTTCTCCTGGTTCCTCCTGGTTCCTCCTGGCTCTTCCTGGCTCCTCCTGGCTCCTCCTGGCTTGGGCTCCTGGTTTGGGCTCCTGGCTTGGGTTCCTAGCTCTTCCTGGCTTGGGCTCCACCACACCAAACCTCTCGGGGGGGGGGGGTGTCACATTGCCGCACCACCAGCAGCCCACTGTCTGGCATGCCCAGCTGACCACAGCAAAACCGATGCCCCAACAGTCCTACATACCCCCATCAACTGCCAAGCTCTGCTTCGCTCACTCGGGGAACCTCTGTTGCATTGCCAGCGACCTCTCCACCGTCCGCCAGCTGCATAGCTGATCGCGACGAGAGCACGAGCCACCACCCAACAGCCAAATGGCCAAACTGCACATAGATCAACAAATTACCCTCACTGGAGCCCCGCAAGGGAACCTTTGCAGGTATGCTGGAGTGCCCCAAGCCCCAGGTATTTCCTCAGTCAGTCCATGCCGGGGGTCGGAGCAAACAGACCCCCAGAACCTCTATATTATGCCTGAACCACCCCATCTCTAGCGAAGACTCAGCAAGCCACGGTGGCCATTTTTGATATACCTGGATGAAGTTGCCCACATGAAGGCCATCACTTCAAATCTAGAAGAGAGGCAGCAGAATAGATGATGTACCTCCCACCTCCAGATTGGGAAGCTGAAAGGGTGGCCAAAACACCTACTGGTCTACCACTTCTGAGGTGGACTAAACAAGGAGCTATACCAAAACTGCCTGCCCCAAGGAATTCCAAACAACCTCAGGGCATGGTACCAGTTGGCAACCACAGTGGAGCTAGACCTGTTTGAGTACCGGCAGCAAGCAGCACATGAGGGTTGCCCCCAATGAGGCCAGAAGAGATGCCTGCTAACACACAAGGGATCAACAGTTCTTCCTGCCACCTGAGGGAGAACCCTAACCCGGAGCCTGCTTCCGATGTGGAAAAGAGGGCCATTGGGCAGCAGATTGCCCAGCCTTGCAACCCATATCAGCACCAAAAGGTCTGAGCCAACTGAAGGCCAAGAAGGTGCCAAGGAAGGGAAAGGAGAAGATATGTGCAGTGCAGCAGGTTGTGAAGATCTCTTCCTCCTCTAGGGAGTGAACTCCAGCCCCCAGCAAGCCCAACCTGGTCTTTTATGAGAGTGACAGCAAAGGGGAGGATGATCCAATGGTAAGGGGAACCATTGTGCCTTTCACTGCCCAAGCTGAGATGATAGTGTCCCACTCAGGGGCAAGAGGACTCTTTATAGCCCTGGTAGACTCAGGTTGCACCTGCTGCTTGGTCAGCCTGAGAACTGTGGAAAAGATGGGACTGAGACTTAAAAATTGAGGCAACCTATGAAGTTTGAGCAAGTTGATGGCTTCCTTACTGGGGGGGCTGCCCACCACCAAACTGCTCCTGAGAGCAGTGAGCCAGAATGGTTCATAGTAGCTCCAAAAATGGCAGAGACTATGATATTGGGATTGGCGTGGCTGAAGAAGTGGAAATCCACGGCTGACTGGAAAGACAACAATTGGCATTGGAGATGTAGAGCAGGTGGATTGCAATGCCTAGGGACGACATGCAAAGGTAGCAAAACACCACTGGTGGGAAAGGGAAAGCTAGAACCCATTAACTCATTAGCTCAGAGTGGCCAAGGGGGACTGACCATCCCTAAGAAATACCAGGATTTAGCTGAAGCATTCAGTGAGCAGGAATCCAACATACTCCCTCCCCATTGCCCCACTGACTGTGCCATTGAGATGCTGCCAGGAGAAAATTACCCAAGCTAAAGATGTACTCAATGACCCCAGGAGAGATGGAAATATTCAGGAACTTAGTGGATAAAAATCTAGCTAGGGGCTTCATCCAACCAGCAAAATCTATGATGGCAGCCCCTGTGAAAGATAGCTTTTTGAGATTATGCATAGATTTTCAGAGGATCAATGGTGTCTCTGTGAAAAACATGTACCCCCTCCCCATTATGAAGGACATGCTGGAATACCTGGCCAAGGGAAGGGTATTCACCAAACTGAGAGAACTGTATTACCAAGTGAGAATAAAAGAGGGAGATGAGTGGAAAACTGCTTTCAATTGTTCCTTAGGTTATTTCCAGTTCCGATGCCTTTTGGGCTGCAGGGAGCATCCACGGTGTTCATGCAACTAATCAATGAAGTACTGCATAAGCACCTGTATAAGGGGGCATAAGCACCTGTATAAGGGGATGCTGGTGTATCTGGACTACATCCTCATTCACTTGCCTTGCTCTCCTGCCTCTGCTCTTGCAAGCTGCCTTTTCTCTTCCCGGCTTCCCTCATCCCAGAAGCATTCTGATCTGTGCTAGCAGCCGCCCCTTCTCCCACTTCCTCATCACTACTGAGTGGTCCCATGTGAAGAAGGGCTCTGTGGCAGCAATTTTTAAAAAGGACTTTTAATGAAAACTCCAATGCAGCGGCCAAGATCCAATCCCAAACCAAAAAAATCAGCTCCCCGCCCCGATGTATCTGCTTTGTCTTGCTAAATTGGGCCTAGAACCTGGGGAAAGATTAGAAATTTAATGGGCAGGAGTGGGGGAATGATGGAAAGGCAGCAGAGCAATGTTCATGAAGTAAACTCAAGTTTCTTAGCTTGGACCAAGAAAAGGTGGTGGGCAGAGGCGGCAGGGAATACAAAGGGCAACTGGAGAGATGGCACAGCGGTTGACCATCCAGGCTTCAAAGAAAAGTTCGCTTCAGGGAAAGGGGCGCAACCCACACTGCTTTCTAGCTGTTCCTGCTATGCTCCTACAAAACAAGCCACATGCCCACCTCCTGCCTTTCTAAAGAGACACCTCCCCACATGTTTCCACCACTGTCTAACCCTTCACCAAGTTGCCTCTTTCTTTGCCCAAACATACACATAGAGCAAACGCATGCCCACCTCACGGCGCTGGAGAGATTCGCCCATGCGCCGTCTCCTTGCAGAAGATCCCAGCACTATGAGGTGTATGCTGTGTGTATGTTTGAGGCCTTGAAGAAGACAACTTGGCCAAACTTTTCCTGCCTCTCTTCACAATAAAGCTGCTTGGATGGCAGCCGCCATGGCCTGTGTTAAGGATATTTTTGAGTTACACCCGAAGTTGTGGCTTATAAAGCAGAATACCGTTAGAGTATTACACATGGAAACGGTTTGAGAATAATTGTGAATAACATACAGACAAACTGGGTTTTATAGTATTTTACTTTTAAGAAAAAGCAAAATCATAGTCCTTTAACAATCCAAGTGTTAGCCATATAAAGTGCAATATAAGATCAATCCAGGGATATAAAATCTTCTTACCAGTTTGTAGAAAAATACAAGGAACAAACAGGAACAATATAAAAACAGTTCACTAAATATCAGAAAGCAGTAAATAAATAATCATGATCAAACAATTGACCTTAGAGAGATCAAAAAGAGTTACAGCGTAGCAACAGGTAAAATGGTGTAGTGTCCACACTAACCATAATTTAGCTCTCCTTAAATACATTGGCTACAGAGCTCAGCCAATCAGGATGCAGAATGACTCAGCACAATTCATAAAGCTATATAATACATTCACATAATATAAACATAACAATGTTGGCTTATATATTTCCTGACCAACCAATTAGGCAATAACCATTTCCTAACATACTCCCCTTTGGACAAGACAATATATAAAGGTTCACAATCTTAACCTGTAACTCTTGCAACATGTCCTATCTTTGATCGCACCCTGCGCTATAATATGGAGTTATGTAGGCCAGCAAGAACGCCTATGAGTCAGGATTTCAAACATGGAGATATACAAAGTCCTGTATTTAGCAAAGAGATATATCAATCTTTAATGGGAAGTCTATCGTATATCAGTAATTGGTCGAGGCCAGATATTTCCTACTGTGTTAATCAATTAGCAAGATATAACGCAGAACCAACAGGGAGGCATTGGTAAGCTGCAAAGTGAATATTAAGATACTTAAAACTAACAATGCATTACGCATTGTATTTAGAACCTAACTGTGATCTAATACTGACTGCATATGCTGATGCTAGTTTCACTACTGATTTATCTACAAAAACATCTACATCAGGTATTGCGATAATGTTAGGGAGTTCATTAATTGGATGGAAATCGATCAGGCAGAAGTATATCAAATGTATGCAAATAACTAAGATTAGGTTTTCTACCATGCCATAGTTTAAATGGTAATTCACCAGTAGATGAATTAATGATGTTATTTAAAACATGGTTAACACACATTATGGCTTCACCCCATAGAGTTTCTAGTAAACTAGAATCTGCTAACATAACTCTAGCCATAGCTTGCATTGTTTGACCTCTGCATTCTACATAAGCATTGTGTTGTGGTCTATATGGGGCAGAACGTTTATGCTCAACACCTGCCTCCTGCAATATATTCTCTAACCTTAGATTAGTAAACTCGGTACCGTTGTCTGTTACCAAACAAACTACTTTATGTTTCTGTTTTCTTTCTACAAATCTTAGCCAGTTGTTAATATGCTGAAATGTTTCAGATTTTGTTTTCATCGTAACAGAAACCATATCTAGAGAAATGATCAACAATGCTTAGTATGTAGCAGGCTCCCCCTAAACTGGGTTGTTTAGGTCCAATTAGGTCAGCAAACATCACTTCTAATGGTCTTTTGGTTTTGGATCAATTGACTCGGTTTGCTGGGGTTACTTTCTTTTCTCCTGATTACAGGCATTACAGTTCAGATATTTAGTACATGGTTTTAACTTTATCCTTTCAGATAATTCTATTATCTTTTTCAAGGCCTTAAAATTCATATGTCCTAATCATTGATTAAGTAAATGAATACATTCATCGTGTGGCTTCTTATCATAAACCGAGTTAGTATTAGCCACTATTGCTGGGTTATCTCTTGATACAAATAAATCATTTTCTAACATTGCAGTAACCCATTTTCCATCTTTTTCTATTAAACATTCATCTTCTCTAAATGTTACTACAAACCCAACCTGTACTAATGATTTAACAGATAATAAGTTGAATTTCAGTCTAGGTATATACAACATTGGTAATTGTTCGGTAATAAATGAACAATGTGCAATACCTTCCCCAGCTACTTTCATTCTCCAGCCATTGGCTAATGTAACATGTTATTTGCTATCATTCAGTTTAACAAATCTTTCTCTATTTCTAGTGATGGATTGTGATGCACCACTATCAACTCCCCACAAATCATAGTTAATATTTGTAGAACTAGATATAGATAAATTGACATTCTTTTTAGTTTTCTTTTGATCACCAACAGTCATTTTCTTTCCCTTAGTACAATATTTAGCTATATGCCCCTTAGCCCCACAAGAAAAACATTCACATAATACAAACATACAATGTTGGCTTATATATTTCCTGACCAACCAATTAGGCAATAACCATTTCCTAACAGTCTGTTCCTTTAAGGTACTTCGACACTGCCCGCCACCCGGCCCTGTGCAAAGGCAGCCAAGCAGGGCAGCTGCCACCAAAGGAAAAGGACTCCTTTTCCACTCCCCCAGTCCCAGTCACTCCACAAGCTGAAGCCAGGTGGTGAGGGGGAAGGGGGACCTTAAAGAGACAGGCCATGGCAGCTGCCTTCCGAGCAGCTTCTGAGGCAGGAAAAGTTCAGCCAAGTCATCTCGTCCTCCTCAGCCTTAACATACACACAGAGCAAACACACACACACCTTACGGCACTGGATGGACTTGCCCATACACCTCTCTTGATTCTTGGGCAGGTTTTGGATTTCACTTTCCTTGCAGACCGTAAAAACCTCAGACAAATAGCTCCATGATTCTGCAAGCTTGTAAACCTCTTCCCTTGCCAGTTGCTCAGCCAGCTGTGGAGAGGCCGTGTCTTCTGGGAGCAAGGAAGGCAGCACTCTGGCAGTCTGAAGAACCTCCAGGAGGGACCAGGGCAGCCGACAGCAGGTGGAAAATTGTACATGGGTCCACAGGCCCCAGACAGGACCTCTCCAGGTCAGATGCACCCTCCCCCTCCTGTCCTTTTGGCAAATGGAGCTTGGGCCATTAATTCATGGTGGGAGAGGCAACCCTTCCTCCTTCAACCTTGCGAGGGAGACACAGGCACCTTTTCTCCAAAACTCCCACTGCATGGAAGCTGCATTGCACTGTTCCTGTATAGTCCACCCTGACCTGTTGGCACTACATCAGAACAGGGCAAGGCCAGTTCAGGGCAGCATGCCAATGGCCACTGCCTGCCTGCATGTTTTCAACTCCTCCCCACCCCGCAATCCTGTAGCAGGAGAAGGAACAGACTGGCATATTCACCAGACTCCCTTCTTCTCCTCTGTCCCAACCCCTCCCCACCTCTATCTTCTAGAAAAGACTTTGCTCCCTTGGAATTAGAGATGAGATCCATACAGGGCAAGTCCCTCCAGCATCATGAGATGTGTGCATGTTTCTATATGTATGTTTGGACTAAGAAAGATGCAGTCATTGGCGAAGAAGTGAGGAGAGTGAGTAAGGGGCCTCTGAAGGAGGGGAAATGGGTGGAAGTAACGAGCTGAGATGGGACTGTGGTGGAAACATGTGGGAGCAAGCGGAGCGGTGCGGGAGGGAGGTGTCCCTTTAGAAAGGCAGGAGGTGAGCACATGGTCTGAACACTGCAGCTTGTTTTCTAGATATCTGGAACTTAGCAGGATCTTGTTTTAGAAAGTGGGTTTCACCCCTTGCCCTGAAACGAACTTTTCTTTGAAGCCTGGATGGCCAAGCACTGTGCCATCTCTCCAGTTGTCCTTTGTAGTCCCTGCCAGCACCGCCTGCCACCTTTTGCTGGTCTAAAAAACTTGAGTTTACTTTATGAACCTCACTCTGCTGCCTTTCCGTCCTTCCTCCCTCCTGCCCATTAAATTTCTCATCCTCCTGTTGGAATTATTTAATGAACTTTTAGTGAAGGCAAAGATTCCAGACTCATGGATGGAGGTGTATGTAATGCTCATACCTAAAGATGATACAGATTTACAACAAGTTAAACACTATAGACCAATTTCATTGTTGAATGTGGATTATAAAATTGTTGCTTCAATAATTGCGAATAGATTAAAAAGGTTGTTAAATGAATTTATTCACATGGATCAGAATGGGTTTTTGCCTAAGAGACAAATTAGAGACAATATGAGGATAATCTTGAATACTTTGGAATATTATGAGGTACATTCAGAAAAACAAATGGCAATGATGTTTTTAGATGCACAGAAAGCGCTCGATAATGTGAACTGGCAATTTATGATAGAACAATTACAGATGATGAATTTTGGAGAGAGATTTACAAATATGATAAAAACAATTTATAGCAAGCAATCGGCAAAAATAATAATGAACGAAGAGATGACAGAAAAAGTTAATATAATGAAAGGAACAAGGCAAAGGTGTCCATTATCTCCTTTGTTATTTGTATTAACATTGGAAGTCTTGAACAGAAACATAAGAAGAAATGGAGAAATAAAAGGAATGAAAATCAAGGGAGAAGAATATAAATTACAAGCCTTTGCAGATGATTTAGTTTTTATTCTAGAGGAGCCTCAAATAATGGGTCCTAAATTATTAGAACAAATAAAAGAGTATGGAGAGGTTTCAGGTTTAAAAATTAACAAGGAAAAAACAAAAATACTGGTCAAAAAAATCACAGAAAAACAGAAAAGAGAATTGAATTCTATCATTGATAGAAAAGATTATGATAATAAAGATGAGCATACTACTGAGACTATTGCTTCTATTCCAGATGATACTGATAAAACTAGAAAAGTCATATTTTGATTATCGTGATAAAATAGTAAGGAAATTTAGATGGCAAGGGAAAAAAGCGATGTAGAGCATAAAACTTTTACAAGATACGAGACTACGAGGAGGATTTGGACTACTGAATTGGGAGCTATATTACCAGGCAGCAATGTTGACATGGATGAGAGAATGGATTGAACTAAGAAACATGAGACCAGGGGTGAAATGTTCCCAGTTCGGGCCGGATTGCCTGATACGGTAGTGATGGCGGTGGGTGTTCGGAGAACCGGTAGCAAAAATCCCTGCCATCCTCCATGCCCAGCTGAGCCACTCAATCATCAGAAGCTTTTTAAAAAAAATTTAAAAGCATTTTTTCTACAACCTCTTCAGCCAAAAAAATGCTTTTAAGAGTAAAAAAAAAGTCTCTGATGATTCCAGATGAGTTGCTTGATTGTCAGAGGCTTTTAAAAGCATTTTTTACAACTTCTTCAGCTGAAAAGGTTGTAGAAAAAAAATGGTTTTAAAAGTTAAAAAAAAAAAGTTGGCCATGCCCACCCAGTCACATTAACAACCCCAACACCACCAAGCCACACCCATAGAACCAGGAGTAACAAATTTTACATTTCACCACTGCATGAGACTATTAACTTTGGAAGATCATGATTTACAATTGGGATGGCATGCCTTTTTATGGTATGGCAGAAGCAAGATGCACACTTATTTTCAAAGACATTATGTAAGGAATGCATTACTACAAGTACAGGAGAAGATCAGAGATAAACATTATTTGAAAATACCAGCATGGTTATCAACAATGGAAGCATTAATATATCCAAATATTAGTAATATTAGTAATGTTCTTAGATATAAGGATATTTTAACAGACAAGGGGGAATTGAAAGGGAAACAAGAAATAAAAGAACAGGGGATTGAGTTAGACTGGTATACTCATATGCAAATACGAACAAGATATGAAAAAGATGTTAAATTATATGGTTTCTATTTAGAAATGACAGAACTGGATAAGATACATGGACAGACGAACACATAATTTAAAAAATATATAATTATCTACTCAGTATTGAACTAGCAGAACAGATAAAAGAAACAAAAAATTTGGGCAAAAAATTTGGTTATTCAATTGAATTAGATAAATGGCAGCAGTTATGGGAAAGGAATTAAAAATTAACAATGTCCACAGCATATAAAGAAAATTAATATAAAACATTTTATAGATGGCACATGTCACCTGAAAAATTGGTAAAAATGTTTAACGATAAATCTGCAAAATGCTGGAAATGTCACGAGTTACCTGGATCGTATTATCATATGTGGTGGACATGTCCAGAAGCAAAAAAATTATTGGATGAAAATTAGAACATGGTTAGAAGAAATGACACAACAACCTGTAGATTTAAAACCTGAACTGTTCCTATTGGGTATCTTACCAGAGAAATTTATTAAGAAATATATATATATATATATATATATATATTTGATTGTACATATGATAACAGCAGTGAGGATAGTATTTGTGCAAAGATGGAAAGCAGAGAAAATCCCAATGGAGGAAAAAATAATTAAGAAAATATTGAATTGTGCAGAAATGAATAGATATAAATGAATTAAATAAATACTTAAAGATAGAGAGGAATCAGAATATTTTCAGATATAGGGGCAATTTTATGATTGGTTGGAGAAAAGATATGTATAGAGTAATATTGTAAAGAAAGAGGGGAGAAATGTTATAACAAATGAAATGATAAATATTAAGATGTGAGAAATAATTGAGAAGTAGGGAGAAGACACAAAAGATACACGCAGATGATTCACTGATGGATTGATTATGTATTGTATGTTTGTCTATAAAAATAAAAAACGTTATTGAAAAAAAAAGTTTCTCATCCTCCTCCAGGCTCTAGGCCCAATTTAGCGAGATGAAGCAGACATGCTGGGTGGGGAGAGGAGAGCTGGGTTTTTGGCTCGGCATTGGCCGCTGCATTAGAGGTTTCATTAAAAGTCCTTTTTAAAAATTGAGGCTGCAGAGCCCTTCTCGGGGAGCAAAGCTTGGCTTGGATGAACTGATCCATCCTGAGTTCGTTCCAGAGTTTCCATGCTCCTCTGCCAGCCTGAGTGCCCTGCCCTTCAGATCCCAATGGGGCCAGTGCCCGGTGCCAGCAGCTCTCTGGGCGGGCAGGCAGGCAGATGTCTCAGGGCTGCACGCACGCACCACAGTGGAGCAGCAGTCTTGGCCCCAGCGCAGCAGTCTCCCAGACGTGGACTGAATGTGGAACCCAATGCAGAGGAGAGGGTGAGCGGGCAGGCAGGCGGGCGGCATGCAGGCAGAGGCCCCACAGAAGGCAAGAGGCAGGAACTGGTGCATTCCCCCAAGCCAAGGCGGAGGGTGAGCGGGTGGCAGGTGGGTGGAAGGATGGTGACAGCCAGGCCCAAAAGCCAGCTGAGCCTTGCTGTGTCCCTCCTGAGGTGGTCCTTTGGCCTAGTGCCTTACCTTCGCAGGCAGCCACAATGAGCAGAGCAGGTGAGGGACAGAGGTCAGCTGGGCTGCATGGCCAGCATGGTAGGCTGTGGCAAAGGCAGACAAGTGGGTGAGGTGTGGAGATCAGCTGGGCCCCTGGGACTGCATGGTCTGGGCAAGTGAGTGAGCGAAGGAGGAGCTGAGCTGTGAGCCTGACTCTAGGCACTGGCCAAGGTGAGCGAGATAAGGAGTGACTGGGCAGAGCAGAGACTAGTGGTGCCAGCTAGTGATGCAATTTTCCGGTTCTCCAAACTGTGCAAAATCTCAACAACCGGTTTGCCTGAATCTGTATGAACCAGCTGAAGCCCACCTCTGGGTGGGGGCCATTCTGCTCCAAAGAAACATGAACCTGCAACCCTGTGCCTATACTTCCCAGAAAGTGACCAAAACTGAAAGACGTTGGGCAGTGTGGAAAAAGGAAGCGTATGCCGTTCGATGGGAACTGCTGACTTGGAGGTAGTTCCTAGAAGGCAGTAAGATTCCATTTGAAGTGTGGACTAACCACAAGAACTTAGAAGCCTTAAGGACCCGAAGTAAGCTGTTCTCCCCAAGCAAGTGTGATTGGCCCAGTCCTTTAATTGGTTGAATTTCACCCTTTGATACTTGCCAGGAGGAAAGAATTTCCTCGCTGATGTGCTCTCTTGGATACCCCAATTCAAAAGCACCTGAGAGGAAAAAGTTAACTCCATCATTCTCTCCCAGTGTGAGACTAGGCCAAAGCCACCATACCTAAAAGTGGCAAAGGCATGTAAGAAGGGTGGACAAAGCCAGGAAAAGTTCCCTCAGGGAAAGGAACCAAGTCATTAAGGGAACAAAAGGACAAAAGTTGGGTCTGAGCACATAGCAAGCCCCTTCCCAAGTTCACCAACAAAAAAGTTGGGCCTGCATGGGAAGGTACTATCCACCAACTCTGGGGGATAAAAAGAGGTCCTGAAGCCTGCCCAGCCTTTTGAGTCATTTTTGGATCCCAGACTTGGTGGCTTCCATCTCTGGCTAGTGCCTGGCAGCCTAGTAGTGGACACTGGGTAAGTGTGAATGAGTGTGTGTCTGTGCATGTCTGTAAGAGCAAAAATATATCAGTAAAAGTTTGCTGAACTGCCTCAGTGTTCAGTTGATTTGAGTTTGAGCATGGCAATTTTCCAGGCCTGTGAGTGTGTGAGTGAGTGACCATAAACTGAACCTGAGAGCACACTTGTGTAACATTTTATGGTGTCAGAGGTGGGATACAGAGATTAGACACTTTGTATTTATTGAGATATCAGTTATACCTTTGTGGAAATTTGAGGATGCACAGCAAAACAGTGCTTTCTTACTGCCTGCCTCCCAGGTAACAGCTCTACTAGAGAATCTTGAGGAGGTTTGGCAAATTGTGAAGTGATGGAGAAACTTATTAAGAATTTGGAATTGCCTGTTGGTGATTTGCAGGAGAAAATTAAGTCAGTGCATTCAGGGAGAAATATTAAGATACAATTTGGGAAGCTGTACAGATTAAGAGGAGGAAAAAACAGAAAGATGTACCTTGAGCGTTGGCAGTAATACTGGGGTTCGGCTGACCCAAATGGATCAGCTCCTTGGGAAGTTGCAATCAGAGAACTCCTCTTCAAAAGGAGACTTAGAGCAATTCAAAAATAACCACCATGTGATTACCAACTGCAAAAGAGCAAAATGGTGGAACTAAGAGAGACCTTGGCTCAGTTGAAGGCTAGTTTAGGAAGGGAAAAAGAATGACAACAAAAGCATGCTGCGCAAGAATTAAAAATGGAAGCTTTAAAGGACCTTGTGCAGACCTCAACTAGGAATAAGTCAGTGCTGGGTTTCTACCGGTTCACACCGGTTTGGGTGAACCTGTATTGGTAATTTAGCCTAGATCACTGAACCCATAGCGACCACTGGCTGGCCATGTCCCTGAACCGGTAGCCTGGTTACCAGTCACTTGCCCCGCCTGCCTGCCTGACTGCTGGGAAGCAGCTGGCAAAGAGGAGGCATCTGGGAGGCTTTTTGCAGTCACATCGAAAAAGAAAAAGCCTCTTTGAGACCTACTTTGTGGCTGTGGCAGCTGGCCTCAGGCTGCCAAAAATTACTGGAGGTCACTGAAAAAGCCGCTGCTGTCACATCCCATTGCCTGCTGCATCAAGCTCAAACTGACGCATCTCTGCTGCATCAATCCAAGCGTGATGCAGCAGACAATGGGATGCACATGCGCAGCCGGCACAAAGAACAGGGTGGCGACGCAGCGGCTTTTTCTTTTTCAATGCAGCGGCTGGTTGGAAGCCACTGAAAACTACCAGAGGTCAGCTTGTCTTCCAGACTCTGGACTAGCCACCACAGGAGGAAGATAAGCAGCCCAAAGAAAGAGGTGGTGGTGGGGGAGGAAACGGGGCTAGGGCTGGGGCTGCTGAAGGAGGGGAAATGGGGCAATGCATGTGACTGGCGAAGGGAGGATGGGGTGGCATGCAGGAGGAGGCCTTTGATAGATTAGGCCAGGCCTGGGTAGAAAATAAGTAAGTAGCTAGAAATTAAAAAAAAATTCCTACCATTTTCTGTGGGCATGGCTAGGTGGGGTGGTCATGTGACTGAGTGGCTGTGACTGTGAATGATGTCAAGTTGGCCACGCCCATTAAGTCACATGTCCACCAAGCCAAGCCCACCAAGCAAGCCATGCTCACAGAAACGGTAGTAAAAAATTTTGGAACCCATCACTAGAATAAACATCCAGTTTGTGGAGAATGTGCCAGACTTGAGGAGCTGCACAGGCAGCAATCTTATCAAATTGCTTGTTTAACAAGCTCAGACCCCAATGAAATCCCAGACCATTTCTCTGATGGGAAGAAGCCCTTTGAGGAATTAAGCAATAAAGTTTAACTCCTAGCAGCATCACAGAAACTGTATAAAAATCCTTGCATTCATCAAGCTAATTTGTCAGCTGTCCCAAAATGCATGTTGTGGTTCTGCTTAACAATAAACAGAATCATTCTTTCCAGTGGTGGAATTCATTTTTTTTTACTACCGGTTCTGTGGCATGGCTTGGTGGGCGTGGCTTAGTAGTCATGTGATTGGGTGGGTGTGGCCAAGACAAAGGAATCAAAACCATTGGTAACATACTGTCCCTTCATTGTCTATTAATTGATAATTGATAATTAATTGATTTTTTTCCTTCTCTTTTTTCAATCTATATGTCAACCAACTTCCTGGTTTATTTGCGTTTTCAAAAAAAATTGTTTAGATCTCTTAATTTTTTGAGCTAAGTCCTCCTTTTCTACTAAGAAAAGTAGAAAAGGAGGACTTAGTTCAATTTATGTTTTTTCAAATTCATTTGATATATTCTTTTTTTTTTTTGTGGATCTTTTTGCAATTCCATTTCTAACTTTTTATACTCCTCCTCTAGTTTTTTTTTGAGCTTGTCTTTTCTTTTTATTTCTCTTTCCCATGTGTTATTGCCAGTCCTCTGATATATGCTTTTGCTGTGTCCCATACATATTGTAATGAAGTTTCTTCTTTTCTATTCTCTTTAAAAAAAGAAAACCAACTCCTTTTCCATATTTGATCTCGTTGCGAACCAGTAGTAAAGATAAGTAGATCCCACCCCTGGTTTGGACTACCAAACTGGGAATTATATTATCAGGCAGCAGTGTTAACATGGATGAAAGAATGGATTGTATTGAGAAATACAAGATTATTGACATTGGAGAGACATGACTTACAATTGTGTTGGCATGCCTTTTTATTGTATGCAAAAATAAGATACATGGTTACTTCCAAAGGAATTATATAAGAAACGCTTTATTATTAATGTTTGTTTGACTGAGTGAATCATGTGACTGCAGGGAGGAAAGTTCTCCAGCTCTCCTCATGGGGGAAAGTGGCTGTTTGATTGAAGGTAAGTGAGAAGTCTTGTTAGCTATGTGCGTGGGAAAAACCAGTTAGATGGTGTCCGCTAGCCTTGGAAGGCAACTTATGTAGGAGAAGGAAAACTCCGATCTCAAACCTCCACTGCCTTGTGGCTATACCTACCTAAACCTTGGTTCAGCTGGCCCAGCTGGTAGCACCTCGTAAGGGCTTATCCAGGGTTACAGGAGAAGATGGTCAACTGTTTTGAAGGCGGAAGAGGGCTTTATGCCCCAACGGCAAATAAAACAGCAGAACCATCTTCTAGGAGAAGGGAAACTCTGATCACAAACCTCCACTGCCTTGTGGCTATATCTACTACTGGAAAAGGCTTCAGGACTCAACCTCGAGGCAAAATCCGGAGCTGGAGTCCCGGAAGCAGTTCGTGACTGAGTACAATTATGTTCTGGTAACTCCTGTGATGCTGCTGGAACTAATCATATTAGCTTTGCCGTTCCATTGGACTATTTCAGTGATGTGGAGAGGGGAGATCTACTGCTTGGGTAACAGTCTATATTAATCCTCTATATTAATCTACCCAGGCCTCGTGCTCTGGAGAGAACACTCCAGCTTTGCATAAAGCATTGAAACAACATGGGAAGTGGCAGTTACCAGTTATAAGTCTTTGCTTGATTAGTGTAGAGTGTGATGCCAGGAGCCACTTTCGTCAGTGGGAGAGGTCATTGTACCTCATTGGGCAGCTACCGCCCGCCTTAAGCTGGGCAGCCCCCAGCTAGTAAGGTGCTGCCCCGCCATGGTCTGTTAACCTCACAGGGTGCATGGGTTTAGGGTCAAAGCCGACAAGCAGATTGATAACTTTGCACCATGCAACAAACATAAGAAAACTTTAGCCCTAAAGTTGGACACCTGGAATGTTCGGACAATGACCCCTGGCTTTTCTGATGATTTACAAGAGATAGATGATGTATGTAAGACAGCTGCCATTGACATGGAGTTGAGGAGACTGCAGACAGACATCATTGCCCTTCAAGAGACAAGACTGTTAGACTCGGGATCTATTAAGGAGAAAAACCTCTTGTTCTTCTGGCAGGGAAAATCATCAAACTAGTCTAGGGAATATGGGGTTGGCTTCGTGGTCAGAAAGACTCCACTAGGATCCATTACTCCACCTGCGGCAGGAAGTGAAAGAATTCTGTCCTTGCATGTCCACTCATCAGCAGGGCTGGTTACTCTTATTAGTGCATATGCTCTGACATTATCATCTTCAGTAGAATCCAAAGACAAATTCTACGACCATCTGGCTGCTACTATCAAGAAAATCCCTGAGAAAGAACCACTGTTTATCCTTGGCGATTTTAATATCAGAGTTGGAGCTGATTTTAGTTCTTGGCCCATTTGTTTAGGTCAGTTCGGTGTCAGAAAGATGAATGAAAATTGCTAACAACTGCTGGAGTTTTGCTGCTACTGTGGTTTTTGCGTTAGCAATACATATTTTAAAACAAAGCCTCAACTCAAAGTCTCTTGGAGACATCCAAGATCAAAGCATTGGCACCAGCTCAACTTGATTCTTACCAGGAGCTCCAACCTCCCCAATATTACAATTACATGCAGCTATAAGGATGCTGATTGTGATACAGACCACTCCTTGGTGTGCAGCAGAATAAAACTGCAAAGAAAGAGATTGCATCAATCGGAGAAGGAAAGAAGACCACAAATTGACATCAACAAGATCTGCGATCAGGGCAAAGTGGAGAAATTTGCACAAGCACTCAAGGAAACTCTCCCAGGCCCAGCTGAAGTAAATGCATCTGAACGATGGGAATATTTCAAGAATGCTGTTTATAACACTGCCTTGTCAGTATTTGGTAAGGAGATCAGAAAGACAGTAGATTGGTTTGAAGCCCATTTGGAGGAGTTGACGCCAGCCATCGAGGAAAAAATTGCATATAAAGCCTGTTCCAGTGAACGAAACCTACAGGTTCTGCAAGCTGCTCGTAGCAAAATCCAACAGACCCCCCCCCCCCCAGGAGATGTGCTAATGATTATTGGCTGCAGCTTTGCTCTCGGATCAAGATAGCAGCTGACACAGGCAACATCAAGGGAATGTATGATGGCATCAAGCAGGCCTTAGGTCCAACACAGAAGAAATCTGCCCCTCTGAAGTCTGCTACAGGTGAGGTTATCCAGGACCGAGCACAGCAGATGGCATGCTAGGTGCAGCAGTACTCTGAGTTACATTCCAGAGAAAATGTGTTAACTGAAGAAGCATTAAATAACATTGAGTGCCTGCCTGTCTTGGAGGAGCTTGACAGTGAACCAACTTTAGAAGAACTAAATCCAGCCCTGGACTCCCTTGCCTCTGGCAAGGCACCCAGGAAAGATAACATTCCTGCCGAAGTTCTGAAGTGCTGCAAAGAGAACATCTCCACTGAACTGCATGAAATATTCTGTCTTTGTTGGAGGGAAGGTGGAGTACCACAGGACATGAAGGATGCAAATATCGTCACACTGTACAAGAACAAAGGTGA
Organism: Masticophis lateralis; assembly: GCA_030761175.1. NCBI lineage: Eukaryota > Metazoa > Chordata > Lepidosauria > Squamata > Colubridae > Masticophis > Masticophis lateralis. The sequence continues at coordinate 74,308,631 of JAUDYJ010000004.1, read as the reverse complement.
CAGGGGTGACTGTAACAACTACTGTGGCATCTCTCTTCTTAGTGTTGTAGGGAAGCTGCTGTCCCGTGTCGTACTGAAGAGGCTCCAAGTGCTTGCAGACAGAGTCTATCCAGAATCACAGTGTGGATTTCGAGCCAACAGGTCCACTACTGACAGGGTATTTTTCCTTAGACAGTTGCAGGAGAAATGCAGGGAACAAAGACAGCCACTTTTTGTAGCCTTCATAGATCTTAGGAAGGCTTTTGACTTGGTTAGCAGGGACGGCCTTTATAAAATTTCTCTCCAAGATTGGATGTCCAACTCAGTTCCTCAATATCATCAGGTCCTTTCATGAGGAAATGAAGGGCACTGTAGTTTTTGATAGCTTAACTTCAGATTTCTTTGATATTCAAAGTGGAGTGAAGCAGGGCTTTGTCCTTGCGCCAACTTTATTCGGGATCTTTTTTGCTGTCATGCTGAAACATGCTTTTGGAACTGCAACAGAGGGTATTTACGTCCTGACCAGATCAGATGGAAAACTCTTTAATCTCTCTAGATTGAGAGCAAAGTCTAAAGTCCAGCTGAAATGCTTATGGGATTTCCTCTTTGCTGATGATGCTGCCATCACTGCTCACTCTGCTGAAGACCTTCAACAGCTTATGGACAGTTTTAGCAAGGTCTGCCAAGACTTTGGACTAACAATCAACCTGAAAAAAACACAAGTCATGGGTCAGGATGTGGATTCACCTCCCTCTATTACAATCTCTGCACAAGAACTGGAGGTCGTCCATGACTTTGTGTACCTTTGTTCAACTATTTCTGACACTCTCTCTTTAGATACTGAGCTGAATTAACGTATTGGTAAAGTGGACGTTATCTTACCTGAACGTCCCTTTTCTGAGTGCTGAGAACACTATCCATGGCTGGGTTAGTTCCTTCAGTGTAGACAACAACTGAGTGAGAGCTAATTTCCCTTTCCTGTAGCCTAGCCACATCCCCAACCCCATGATTTCCCAGTCTGATACGAAGGCACAGCAAAACTGGAAACTATGAGATAAAACAAATAAACTTTATTAACAAAGGAAACAGCAACAACAAACCCACTAGGCAGGAAGCTAACTAGAGAGGGGATGGATAGTGTTTGCAGCGCTCAGAAAAGGGACGTTCAGGTAAGACAATGTCATTTTCCTGAGCGCTGCTCACACTATCAATGGCTGGGATATACCCAAGCTCAACTACAAGGGTGGGAGGCTTACTGCCCTCCAGTGTCCCTGGACGACAAAACTCTTTGGAGCACTCGACGACCAAAGAATGCCTCAGCTGAGGCATAAGCATCTATTTTGTAGTGGCAAATGAATGGGGAGAACAATGACCAGGTTGCCGCCCTGCAAATGTCCGCCACCGGCACCTGTGTTGCCCAGGCTGCAGTGGTGGCCGCGCTATGAGTGGAATGTGGAAGGATCATGCCAGGTAACGGTTTGGAGTTCAGGTTGTATGCCAGAGCGCTGCAGGCTTTGATCCACCTGCCGACCATGGAAGCTGAGATCTTCAGACCCATCGAGGCAGGATTGAATGAAACGAGAAGCACCTCCATTCGCCGGAAAGAAGATGTCCAACAAATGTAGAGACAGAGGGCACGACAAACATCGAGGGTGTGCCATTTCATCTCCCGGTGATCTCAAGGAGACGGGCAAAAATCTGGCAAGATGAGCTCCTGGGCCTGGTGGAACCACAAATTCACATTAGGAACAAAGGAGGGGTCCAGGCATAGGATCACTGTGCTTTCCCCAAAAAAATACGTAAATCCTTCCTAATGGAAAGTGCCGCTAGTTCTGAAACCCTTCTGGCTGAGGTGATAGCCAGGAGGAAGGCCACTTTGAAGGACAAGTACTTTAGTGCAACTGACCCCAAAGGTTCAAAGGGGGGGCCTGTTAAGGCTGAAGGACCAGGAGAAGATCCCACGTCGGATAGCGGTGCACTGTGGAAGGGCGCAAATTCGCTGCTCCATCCATGAAGGCCCTGATCAGTGGGTGATGTGAGAGAGATTGGTAGGGTGGACACCTGATTACTGTTGACAGTGCTGCCGTCTGCCAATGCAATGTAGAAGGAACCAAACCTTTGTCTAGGCCTGACTGAGGATGTCGTGCATTGCTGCAGAAATAGGATCTGTGTGGTGGCTTGAGCACCAGCTGCAGAACGCTCGCCACGATGCCTCGTAAATATACACGGTTGACGGGTGTCTCGCCACTTGAATGGTACGTATGACCTTATCTGACAGGTTGTACTTTTTTAACCTGACCCGTTCAAATGCGAGATGGCCAACTGGAGCCACCGAGGCTCTGGATGAAAGACGGCCCCCTGGCACAGCGATATCTGGTGCAGTGGAATCACCCATGGGAGGTCTACTGCTAATGCCATGAGGTTGGCATACTATAGTCTTCAGGGCCAGTTGGGAGCCATTAGAAGCAGGTTGGCCTTCTCGGCCAACAATTTCCGAATGAGGCAAGGCAGGAGTGGAATTGGGGGGAAAGCATAAAACAGACCGCTGGGCCACCTGCAATGAAGAGCATCGTGATCCTCTGACTGAGGAGATGGGTAGCGAGACCCGAATCGAGGCAGCTGTGCGCTGGCTGAAGTTGCAAATAGGTCCACCACAGGAGTCCCGAAATGAGTGGAGAGCTCTTGGAATAGGCGAGGGTGGAGTTGCCATTCCGTTGGATCAATCTGTTCCTGGCTGAGCCAATCCGCCCTGACATTGGTTGACCCCGAGATGTGGTCCGCCTTGATCGAGAGTAAATGTTTCTCCGCCCAACAGAATAGGGCCTCTGACTTGAACATCAGGGCCCGAGATTTCATCCCCCCCTCTCTGTTCACGTGCGCCTTGGCCAAGATATTGTCCGTGAGGATCAGTATGTGATGCCCCTCCACTGCCATCTGGAATTGCAACAAGGTCATTCTGATTGCCCAAAGTTCCAGGAGATTGATGCTGCTGCGCTGCTCGCTTGGTGACCACTGGCCCTGAGCTACCAGATTGCGAAGGTGCGCTCCCCATCCTCGCAGACTTGTGTCAGAGGTGAGGACCAGTCTGTCTGGTTCCAGGAAGTTGCAGCCCTTGAGGAGAGAGGGAGACATCCACCAATGGAGAGAAAGACCAACCTGAGGAGGCAGAAACACCTCATGCCTCGAGCTGGACTTGCCCACCTGTTGGAAAGGAAGCAGGAACCATTGTAGAGAGTGAGAGTGTCTTTGTGCCCATGGAACGAGTTGAAGCAGGATACCATCTTCCCGAGTAGTCACAATAATTGCCTGCCCAAGGGGCAATTATCAAGGGGACTTTCTCTTGAGATAAGACCTGGTGAATTAGGTCGTGCATGCTCCGAATCCTTTCCGGAGACAATGACACCTGACCCTTTACTGAGTCTATCATCACCCCCAAGTGAAGGAGTCTGGTGGAAGGGGTCAGGTGACTCTTTTTGAAGTTGATCGTGAAACCATGATCCTAGAAAGCCTTTAGTATGAGGTCCAGGTCCTTGACTGCTTGGTCCTGAGATGACGATAGGACCAGGATATTGTCAAGATAACAGAGGATCTGAACCAGGAGTGGCTTGAGTGTTGTTGCCACTACTGCTACCAGCTTGGTGAAGGTACGGGGTGCTGAAGAGAGCCCGAAGGGCATTGCAGAGTACTGGAAATGCTGCCCTACGTACTCGGACTTCAGGTGCTGCCAGTGGTTTGGATGGATGGGTACGTATAAGTAAGCCTCCCTCAGATCGACTGATTGGAGAAGGTCTCCTTGTGTCACGCCAGTGAGAATTGACCGGAGGGAGTGCATCTTGAATCTGCAGTAGCGGACTGCCAGATTCAGGTGTTTCAGGTTTAAAATGCCTCTCCAACCCTCAGATGCCCTGGGCATCAGGAAGAGAACCGAGTAGAAGCCGGAACAGTGTTGGCTTGGAGGCACAGGTTCTATGGCTCTGATACTTAAGAGGTGGGAGTTCCCCTGGGTCATCAGGAGCTTGAGCTCTTGTGAAGATGGAATCGGGCAGTGCAGAAAGTGATGGGGAGGGCAACCAATAAATTCTACAGAAAGCCTTAATGAAGTTGTGCGCTGCACTCACAAGTCCTGGGTTGACAGGGCCCATTGCTGGTGGAAGAGGCGAAGTCTCCTGCCTATGGGGCCTGAGGATCAGGTGTCACTTGCCCCTCTGAGGCGGTTTAAATCCAGCCCCACGAAATGGCCATTTGGACTGTTGATTGCAGCCGTGGTCACGGAACTGTTGTCTGTCTTGATACCAGTCACCGCCATGGAACTGGGAATGTTGAGATGAGGACCCACTGGGTTCTGAGCTGGCCCGAAAGGGCTGTCATTGAGAGTATGGGACGTAACAGAGTTCCGGATGTCGGTATGAAGATGGCAGCACTTTCTCCTGTCCTTGTCCTCAATCAGGACAGGGCCTAAGGCTGACCCAAATAGATCTGGTGCTTTGTACGGTGCTGCTGCCAGCTTACATTTCGCCTTAAGGTCAGCTTTCCAGTGATGCAGCCAAAATAGCTTCCTAGACGTAACTGTGGAAGCTAGGGCAATTTTTGCCGAATTCAGGGAAGCGTCAGCGGAATATTCCGTGGCTGTGATGATTTTATTTTATTTTATTTTATTATTATTATTATTATTATTATTATTATTATTATTATTATTATTATTATTTATTAGATTTATATACCGCCCTTCTCCTTGCGGACTCAGGGCGGTGAACAGCCGAATAAAAAACAGTACATAAAAGTTAAAAATTGTAAAATCCATATAAACTTTGGCTGAAAGTTAAAAACAATTAAATACTTAAAATACAACAACCCTACAATGCTAAAAAATTTAAAAATTCAACAGGGATCAGGCTAGACCGGCAAGCTGGAAAAGATAAGTTTTTAGGGCCTGACGAAAAGTCCGGAGGTCGGAAATTGTTCTCAGTTCTGGAGGAAGATCATTCCAGAGGGTAGGGGCTGCCACAGAGAAGGCTCTCCCCCTGGGGGTCGCCAGCCGGCATTGTCTGGCTGATGGCACCCTGAGGAGGCCCTCTCTGTGGGAGCGAACCAGCCGGTGGGAGGCAATTGGCGGCAGAAGGCGGTCCCGTAAGTTTTATGTACTGGTGCAGTTTAGTATCCTCAGGTGGAAATCTCTCCTGCAGTTGTCATAGCCAGATGAGAGACGCTCGATTGAAAAAGGATGTTGCTGTCACCGATCTAATGGGCCAAGCCACTGCTTGGTACAATTTAGGAAAAGCCAATTCCACCCGCTTTTCCTCCGTCTTGAGGCTGTCCAGGGCATCTGTGGAAATCACCAAGGTAGAGGATAGGGCTGCCACTGGCTGATCCACAGAAGGCAGAACCAACAATTCCTCCAGTTCAGGGTCAGAACAATAAAGAATCTTGTCCTGGCTACTGAGGGTAGTTAAAGAACCCGGCTGACCCCAGGAAGTCTGGATTACATCCATGAACAGTTGTGAGCAGGGAATCACTTCTCTCCTCAGTTCCGAGGTCTTGAAGAGGGCATTGTGAGGTCCTGCTGAGCCATGTGTGGCTGACTTGTCCTCACCTGGTACTCCCAAGTTAGTCATCAGATGAGCCTTGTGGAGTAGCGACTTGAACAAGACCAGACGAAAAAGACCCGTGAAGGATGGGGTATCAGGCATCAGACTTTCGTCTTCAGGGAACTCAATGTCCTCTGGGCCTTGCTCCGCTTGATCAGAGTCCTCAAATGATACTGCCTGATCTTGCGATGTTTGTGGCTGAGGCTACAATTGTTCTTGTGCCCCTTGGGCGGCCATTGGGTGATATGACTGTTGTGCAGCTTGCTGTATATCTGCAGCCAGGAGTGATGATAATGCTGATGAGAACATGGCCTGAAGGTCCAGTTGAGGTGCAGTTAACGGCCCTTCTGGAGCTTGGAGCCCTGCCGCTGTTGGAGTAAATGTTGCTTCAGCTGGGCGGCAATGCGAGACTGATGAGCCCATCTGAGAAACATTTGGAATAGAATTAGAAACTCCTTTTGCCCTGAGTAATGAGCAACCAGGCCCCGTTGGGTCAGGGCCTAGCTGAGCCAACAAGAGTGCGCCCTGGTCCTCAGTCCCAGGTCCTGACTCCCCTAGAGCGTAAGGAGTAGGTATAGCGCTGCCGTTGTCCAGAATAGGGGAAGTTGCCACTGCCCTCTGCACCTTGAAGTACTGGTGCTCTAGGGCCTTGTGGAGCCTTAATGTGTCCTTGTCCTGTACGGGTGGCGTCATGTCAGAGTGGGGTTTGTGGCTGGAGAGCTCCGACCACTTCCCAGCTGACTTTTTTGCAGTTCTGGCCACCTTGCGGGGAGGACTTGCCTCCAGTTCCAGGTCCGATGAGAGCGGTGAGTCTGCCATGTTTGATATATGCCTGATATAATAAACTGGCAGTGGTGTGCCAGCAGAATGAGGCCCAAGGTGACCAGCGACTCTAACAGACTCTGCCAAATTGAGTCCTAAATGAGGTGGCAAGAACCAATGGAGATAGGCCTGATGCCGGCCTGCCGGTTTTCCCACTGGTGAATGCTTGCTAAATCAGGCTGAGGGAAAGCTCTTCGTGCCCCCTAACACCCCTCGAGGCAAGCAGGTAGTGGATCGAGGCTTGCGAGGGAAAGCGGTCTTGCAGCTGGGTCCAAAATGGCAGCCCAAAGGTCTGTCAAAATGGCGGCGCTCTTGGCATGAATTTCAAATTGGCAGGTGCAGAGCCCCAGACTCACAATGGCAGCCCGGAGGTCTGGCCAGATGTCATGCTGCCCAAGCGAAAGATGAGAAACGCTTCCCTCCGATAAGTGGCAGCCCAACTCTCCCATTGCTCACCAGAAGGCTGGGTAGAGCCGGTGCCTCTTTACTTACGTCCCTCGAGGTGCAGAGCCGCGGTTTGCAATGGCAGCCCAAAATCTGAAGTCACTGGAGGCGAGGAGGAAGAACAGTGATGGAGGGGGTGGCCGCTTGACTCAGCACACCCTCCGCAGTTACTTGCGAGGCCAGACCACCCCGAAGGGAACGGAGACCGGCTGCAGCTGAAGACTTCGAGTGCAAACGCGTGGCCGGCCTGGAGCTCCAGGTGCACCTCACAGCTGATCAGAATAAACAAAACTCCTCTTCTCCTTACCAAAAGTAAAACAATAAAAAATAACAGAAAGGAACTATACGGATCCCAAAGGAAAGGGAAAAAATGGAAAAAATTGGAAAAATTTCGACTAGCTCAGTTAGTCACTTCAGCGATTGCCAGCAACTGAGTGAAGACTGGGGAATCATGGGATTGGGGGAGTGGCTAGGCTACAGGAAAGGGAAACTAGCTCTCACTCAGTTGTTGTCAACGCAGAAAGAACTAACCTAGCCATGGATAGTGTGAGCAATGCTCAGGAAAACAGCCACCACATTTTCCAGACTTACAAAGAGAGTATGGCTTAATAAGAAGCTGACGGAACATACAAAGATCCAGGTCTATAAAGCCTGCATCCTGAGCACACTTTTGTACTGCAGTGAGTCTTGGACCCTTTATGCATGGCAGGAGAGAAAGTTGAACACCTGTCTCCAACGAATTCTTGGCATCACTTGGCAGGACAAAGTTCCAAATAGCACAGTCTTGGAATATGCTGGAATTACTAGCATATATACACTATTGACATCTACACTGGCTGTGGCATGTCGTGAGAATGGCTGATGGTTGGATTCTGAAAGATCTCCTTGTGGAAAATTAGTGTAGGAAAAGCGCCTTGGAGGGAGACCACAGCTGTGATATAAGGATATCTGCAAGAGGGACCTAAAGGCCCTGGGAATGGACTTTAACAAGTGGGAAACCTTGACCTCCGATTGTTCAGCTTGGAGGCTAAAGACGCAGCATGGCCTTCTCCAATTCGAAGAGACACTTGTTCAGCAGACTGAGGCAAAGAGACAGTCCTGGAACCAGCAAAATCTGGGGACGGGGCAGGGGACAGATGTATCTGCCCTCAGTGTGGAAGGGATTGTCACTCGCAAATTGGCCTTTTTAGTCACACTAGATGTTTTAAGACCTCTTTCCAGAGCACTCTTGAGACTGAAGGATGCTAATATTGATATTATTAATATGGGAGAAAATTAGAGAACAATGTTACTTGAAGATACCAGTTTGGCTTTCGACAATGGAATCACTAATACACCCAAATATTACTAATATGGGAGATATTGTCAGATATAAGGATATTTTGTCAGAAAGGGGGGAACTTAAAATGAAACAGGATTTGGAAAAGCAGGGGATTGATATGGTATGGTATACACAACTGCAAATACAATCTAGATATGAAAAAGATGCAAAATTATATGGTTTTTATATGGAACAGACAGAATTAGATTAGATATTAACAGGAACAGATGAGGGAGTGATAAGAAAATTGTATATCTATTTATTGAGTATCAAATTAGAAGAAGAACAAGTTAAAGAAACAATGATAGCATGGGCCACAAATATTGGCCATACGATAGAGCTAGATAAATGGCAGCAATTATGGCATAGAAATTATAAATTAACAATGTCTACTGCAGGGATTGGCAACCCATAGCTCTGGAGCCACAAGTGGCTCTTTGGGCCCTCTGCCACGGCTCCCTGCCCCATCACTGGTTCGCCACACCCCTCTTATTTCTTTTTTGGACTCCAGCCCAAAGTGGCAGGAAGCGAAGGCTGCCTTATGTGCAAATGTGGCATGAAGGCAGGTACAGGGAACCTTCGTTCCTGCACTCTCCTCCCCGCTCCTCCTCTGCTAACCCTGCTAACCCTCTGGCTGGCTGTGGCTGAGCTGGCAGTGTGTGCATGTGTGGAGAGACCCTCCTTAAGCGAGCTGTTACCCGCCCCCCGCACACCTTTCTTAAGCTTTGGCGCTTGCTTGAGGAAGGTCTCCCTGTGTGTGTGTATGCTTCCGGATCAGTCACAGCTCTCCCAGGCATCCTGAGAGGAGGAGGGGAAAGAGGGTCGCTGGAGAGTGCAGGAGCGAAGCTGCCCTGTACCTGCCTTTGCGCCACATTTGCACATAAGGCAGCCTTCACTTCCTGCCACTTCAGGCTGGAGTCTCCCTGTGCATGCGAATGCTCCCAGCTCAGCCACAGTCACCCAGGGAATTACGAAAGGAGGGGGAAGGGGGAGAATGGTCGCCCGAAGGGAGGGGGAGAGACACATACACACACAGAGAGAGAGACAGAGTGATACACAGAGTGGAGGTGAGAGAGACACATACAGAGTGATACATATAAAAGGGGTGAGAGAGGAGAAGAGAGGGAGTGGGACAGACACAGAGATACAGAAAGAGGAGGGGACAGAGGGAGAGACACATAGAGAATAGTTTTCTGGCTGGGTAGGCATGGCTAGGTGGTCATGTGAGTGACATCGAGTAGGCCACACCCATCCAGGTTTTGTGGCTCCCACTGTGTTTTTTTTCTGTAGGAAATGGGTCCAAATGGCTCTATGAATGTTTAAGGTTGCTGAACCCTAGTCTACTGCATACGAGAATTTGTACAAGATGTTTTATAGATGGCATTTGTCACCTGAAAGACTGGCAAAAATGCTTAAAAATAAATCAACTAAATGTTGGAAATGCCATCAGACACCAGGATCATATTATCATGTGTGGTGGATGTATGTAGAAGCAAAAAAATACTGGGCAAGAATTTGTATGTGGTTGGAGAAGATTACGCAGCAGCACATTGATTTAAAACCTGAGATATTCCTATTGGGGATTTTACCAGGGAATTACAGTAAAGAAATTGTATACTTGATTATTTGGTAATAACTGTGGCTAGAATTGTATTTGCATAGAATTGGAAGAGTGAAGAGATCCCTACAGAAGAAAATCTGATTAAGAAAATATTAGAATATGCAGAAATGAACAAATGAACACTTGCAATTAAAGAAAAGGAAGAATCTGACTATTATAATATATGGGATTTATTTTATCAATGGTTAGAAAATAAATATGAAAGCAAGATATTATAAAGTTAAATAAGTTAAGAAGAGAAATGTTACAATAATAGATATGTTAAGTACTATGTATTAGTATTAAAATAAGTTTAGATATGGTGGTAAGTTTAAATTGTTATGACACAAAAAATTTGTACCCAGACGACACACTGTTTAATGAATGATGAAATGTTTGTATTAAAAGAAAATAAAACTTTTTTTAAAAAAAGGAATAAAAACCATGAAGGCATAACAAAAAACAATCACACTCACTACAGAAACATACAAAATCTCATCAAGCTGCACAAATTTCAAAATATAAAAGCTATAGACTCATAACATAAAATTTGCTTGCAAGCAAACTCACAAAATTAACTGTCTACAACACACCATATAAATATTGAATTTTTTATGCTAATTTTTTTTAAAAAGAGCAACTTACCCAAAATAAGGCAAAGGCAGGCAGACAGATTCAGGAGTTGCTCACAGGGTCGCAGGCTGATCAGGACCATTCAGTTGGGCATGGGCCGAGCGCCACGCCACATGGGATGCCTCTGTGGCACTGAAGCAAGGTAGGCAAGCTGGAGGTGCTCAAGATTTGGGGATCACTTGCAGGCAGGTAAGCTGGAGTCCGGGGATGGGGGGGCAGCTTGGTAGGCCACAAGTGCCATGGCCCGCGTGGGATGGAGCCATGGCAGTGATACAAACCAGGCAAGCTGGAGGGCAGGGGGGGGCAGCTTTCTAGGCTGTGAGCACTGCAGCCCGCGTGGGATGGAGCCATGGTGGTGAAACAAGCCAGGCAAGCTGGAAGCTGGGGAGGGGGGAGGGGGCTAACAGAACTTGCAGGCTTACTTATCCAGGCAGGCAGATCATGGCCACTCAGTTGGCCTACAGGCACCGTGTGGGAGGCAGGCAAGCCGCAGAGACTGTGTGGTCAACGCAAGTGAGGAGCCACACAGTGTGCTATGTTGGGGAGGTGAGTAGTGACTGGGTGGGGGGGAGTGGGTGGGCGGGGCGAGTGGGGGCGATCAAGCAGGTAGGGCAAGCGGATAGGTGGGGTGAGCAGGGGTGAGCGGCGAGAGGGTGGGCGGGCAGGAGGGCAGCTAGAGGTGGTATTTGCCAGTTTTCCGAACTATTCACAATTTCCGCTACCAGTTTGCCCAAACCAGTCAAAACTGGATGAATACCATCTCTGATTCTTTCCAATCAGCTTCCATTTTATTTCCAACACCTGTCTCCTGGCTTGGAACTGAACCATATGGATTTTTTATTCCAATAATTTGGCACCCTGGATGGGACTCCAAACTAATCTGACCAACAGCCCTGGCCCAGGTAAGCCACCTTGCCAGCAGTAGACCCATTGAATGGGTGGGCTTCCCCAGACCTTAGCCATTTGGAACAAGGGTAGTAAAGGGAGTTTTGAGTCTTAAGCTCAATAAGCTGCTTGGAAAGAAGGTGAGTACCTTTAAATTTTAACTTTTAAAGCCCAGGAAAGCAAGGGAAATATGTTTGTATATGTCTGTGTGTGAGAGTTAGAGGACCCTTCTCCCAATCACAGTTGGATCCTGCTCCCTCTGTGCCTTTCCTAGCCGTAAAAAGATTTGTTCAAGCAACAGTCCCTGGAAAGCATGGGGGTTTGGCCAGAACACAGGACCTTTTGTTAGGGAAAAGGGAGAGGTTGTGTGAAAGTGGAACAGAAAAGTGAGTGAGATATATATATAAGACAAAGGGTGTGTGTGTGTGCATGGGTCTGTGTGTGTGTATGTATGTGTGTGTGTGTATGTGTGTGTGTGTGTGTGTGTGTGTGTATGTGTGTGTGTATATATATATATATATATATATATATATATATATTCTGAGGTTTTCACGGATGTTTATATGTAGGTCTTTGGTTATTCGGGTGTTCTCCCGCGTAGAATTGGATGTGTCTTGGCGACGTTTCGACGAAGTCTCATTCGTCATCTTCAGGCTGGTGTTCTCGGCTTCGTGCTTCTAGAAGCAATGTGTGATTGCAGCTGTTTCTTACTTTTAACTGCTAGTGGGGGTGTGACCTGATTGGCTGGGGGCTTGGCTGTGCTCTGATTGGCTGGGGGCTTGGCTGTGCTCTGATTGGATGGGGGTGTGTTCTCTTTGGGTGGGGGCTTGGTTGTGCTCAGGTTAGTCTGAGTTGCAGGGGGATTTAAGCTGGTGAGCTGCATTGCTGTTGTTTGGCTTCATGTTCATGGTCGTGCCACATTTTCATGGTGGGTATCAGTCTGCTTCATGTATGGATTGGAGGGGTTTAAAGTGGCTAATGATGCAGCTGCAGTCTGGCTTCTGGTCCATGATTGTGATTCATCATCAGTGTGGGTTTGAGTCTGCTTTCCATGTGGATGTGTGGTGGTGACATCCTGTGTGGCCCTCGTGAGTATGAGTCTCGTGTCATTCCTCGTGTTACGGATTCGTTTGTCAATAAGGGTGGGTTTCCAAATGGCTGGTAGGCGGGAGGTTTCATCTTGTTTATTGATGCTGTGTGGGCATTTTTCTATCTCAATGGCTTCTCTGATTATTCTGTTATTAAAGTGTTCAGTTTTGGCGATAGTTCTGGTCTTTTTAAAGTCAATTTCATGTCCTGTGGCGTTAAGGTGTTGGACCAGGGAAGAAGTTGGTTCCTCTTTTCTGACTGTGTTCTTGTGTTCTTCAATGAGTGCACTTATTCTTCTCTTGTTTTGTCCGATGTATGTGGTGGGGCAGGCGGTGCATGGGATTTCATATACTCTTGATTTTCTAACTCAATTTTGTCTTTGGGGTTTCTTAGGATGGCAGATATTTTTCAGTTTGTGCACAATGCTGTCTTGATGTTGTGTTTTTGGAGGATTTTGCTGATTCTGTCCGTGGTGCCTTTTATGTATGGGAGGAGGGCTTTGCCGTTTTCTTGTTCTCTGTCTTGGATTTTAGTGGGGGTTTCTTTTTGGATTAGATTGGTAATCTTATTTCTTTGGAATCCATTGGACGTAAGGATGTTAGTGAGAGTGTGTAGTTCGGTTTTTTTAGTTTTGTTCTGGAGATGAGTGTCTTGGCTATGGAGTTGATCTGGTCTGGGTGGTGGTGTGAGAGTGTGTGCAAATAGCAGTTTGTGTGTGTTTTCTTCTGGTAGATGTTGTGTCCTAGGGAGCCATTGGATTTCCTGTAGACTAAGACATCCAGGAAGGGAAGTTGGTTGTTGGCTTCTGTTTCCATGGTGAACTGTATCTTGGGGTGTAGGCTGTTGAGGTGTGTAAGGAAGTTGTCCAGTTTTTCTTTCCCGTGTGGCCAGATTATGAAGGTGTCGTCTACGTATCTGAGCCAGACTTTGGGTTTGTGATCTGATTTTTCTAGAGCTTGGGTTTCAAAGTGTTCCATGTAGAGGTTAGCAATGACAGGTGAAAGGGGTGATCCCATGGGTGCTCCTTCTATTTGTTTGTATTTTTGTCCATTATAGATGAAGTATGTGTTGGATAGGCAGTGATTGGTCAGATCTAGGATGTGCTTGGGGGGGTTATATTTGTTTTGGATAACCGTCAAGGCTTCTTTGATTGGTACTTGGGTGAAGAGGGCCATTTGGAAACCCGCCCTTATTGACAAACGAGTCCCTAACATGATGAATGACACCAGACCCACACTCACGAGAGCCACACAGGATGTCACCACCACACATCCCCGCAGAAAGCAGACTCAAACCCATATTGGTAATGAGGCATGACCAAGGACCAGAAGCCAGACCACAGCTGCATCATTAGCCACTTTAAACCCCTCCAATCCATACATGAAGCAGACTGACATCCACCATGAAGAGCTCTCATGGCCACAAACATGAAGCCAAACAACAACAATGCAGCTCACCAGCTCAAATCCCCCTGCAACTCAGACTAAGAAAAGCACAACCAAGCCTCCACCCAAACAGAACACACCCCCAGCCAATCAGAGCACAACCAACCCCCCATCCAATCAGAGCACAGCCAAGCCCCTAACCAATCAGAACACACCTCCACCCAATCAGAACACAGCCAAGCTCCAACCCAATCAGCTCACACCCCCACTAGCAGTTAAAAGGAAGAGACAGCTGCGATCTCACATTGCTCCTGGAAGCACGAAGCCGAGAACACCAGCCTGAAGATGATGAATGAGACTTTGTTGAAATGTTGCCAAGACACTTCCAATTTTATGCGTGAGAAGACCCAAATAACCAAAAACCTACATACAAACACCCGCGAAAACCTCAGAAAACATGTGTGTGTGTGTGTGTGTGTGTGTGTGTGTGTGTGTGTTTTCTGAGGTTTTCGCGAAAATTTTATTTTCGTAGGTCTTTATGTGCATCATTCTTTATGTCAGGCTTTTCCTACCTAAATCAAGATGTTTCACAGCCATAGTTCAGTGAAATCTCATTCACTAGTTTCTAGACTTTCTCAGACATCAAAGCAGCATTTTGCTGTCTGTTTGGAGATTTAGGAGAGACTAAGATAGATCTATTTCTGGCTTATTTGCCTTCATCTGTCAGCCACACCCCCATCTCCTTTTTTTCCCCCAAAACAAACTTTATTTAACTCTCAAATGAATACAAAAAACAGTTAAAACCATATTAAAATATCCATGTCCATAAATCATATTCTATGATGAAATTCATTTCTACTCTCTTAAGTATCTATATGTGATTACTATACATATACACACATATATACATACATTATATCATTCATTGCTTGTCCTATTTTCATCCTCATGCCTTTTGTCGGTGAAGTCATCATGGGCACTTATATAAGGTTAACATACATATATCTTTCCAATTCTCCTTTCTTAATTTAAAATTCACTAAGAATATAATGACATATATTGCTCATCCAAATTAGCTTTCATATTCAATTAAAAGTATCCTTATCCATTTTGTCTTTGTTTGATCCAGTCATACCATCTATCCCATACCCTAGAATATTTTGAGCTTCCCTCATTTTTTAATTTCTGCGTTAATTGATCCGATTCCGCACATAAATATATCTTTTGTATTACTTGTTGATCGTTTGGCAAATATTCCTTCTTCCATACTTGTGCACTCGCTATTCTCGCCACTGTAATTATATGGTGTATTAAGTATATCTTTTCCTTTCTAATCTTTTGTTTGTAAATTCCTAATAAAAATATCTTGGGGTCTAGTTCAATTTTTTCTCCTACTATTTGTGCTATCCACATTCTAATTTTCTCCCAGAATGCCTTAGTTTTGGGGCATAGCCACCACATATGGTAAAAAGTTCCTCTAGCCTGTTTGCACTTCCAGCATTTTGAATCTAAGTTGGGATACATTTGTGCTAGCCTCGAGGGGGGTAAATGCCATCTATACCATATCTTATATTGGTTTTCTTTATAGCTTACCGATTTTGTCATTTTAATATTATTTTCCCAAATTCTTTCCCACTCTTCTAATTGGATATTTCCACCTATGTTTTTGATCCAGGCAGTCATCTGCCCTTTAATTATATTCTTACTCAATTCCAATTCTAATAGATATTTATATATTTTAGATGTCGTCTTACCTTCTTTTGTTTCCATAATTTTATCTAATCTATTTGGGCTCAACTCCTCCTTCATCCCTATCTTTTTTTTATCTATTTTGTATTTGAAGGTAGGGCCACCAATCTAATTCTATTCCCCACACCCCCATCTCATGACTCCACCTAGAAAGCCTAGAAAGCCTAGAAAGCCTGAGAAAGCCTAGAAACTAGAGATTGAGATTTCACTGAACTATGGCTGTGAAACATCTTGATTTAGGTAGGAAAAGCCTGACATAAAGAATGATGTGCATAAAGACCCATGAAAATAAAATAAAATAAATATTTGACCATTACAGGGCGGAGTCATGAGATGGAGGTGTGGCTGACCGATGAAGACAAATAAGCCAGAAATAGATCTATCTTAGTCTCTCCTAAATCTCCAAACAGACAGCAAAATGCTGCTTCGATGTCTGAGAAAGCCTAGAAACTAGTGAATGAGATTTCACTGAACTATGGCTGTGAAACAGCTTGATTAATATAGGAAAAGCCTGACATAAAGAATGATGCATATACATACATACATACATACATACATACATATGCATCATTCAATTTTACACAGGAGAAAACCTGAGTAACCAAAGACCTACATACGAACACCCACGAAAACCTCAGAAAACAGGTTTTTCCTACGTAACCAAGATTTTTCTGCAACCCTAGTTGAGTGAAATCACATTCACTATTTTCTGGGCTTTCCCCCCCTTCTTTTCCTTCTGGCAGCCAGCAGGTTTTGTGCTGCCTAGTGAGAGACTTATATAGATCTATTTCTGTCTCATTAGCCATCATCAGTAAGCCACACCAACATCTAATGTATCCTCCATGTAAAGGTACAATATCTATTTTCTTACTTTTCGTAGGTTTTATGTGTGTTTTTCTTTAAGCCAAGTTTTTCCTACGTAACCAAAACTTGATTTAAAAAAAAAGAATGTTCATACTACCTGTCTTGTAGGAGTAGCTGCACACCCACACCATTCAAAACCAAACTGAAGCTATCCCCTTCACCTATTGCCACATAAAGCTTCCTTAGGCTGGTTTTTGTTCTGTGGCACTAAGGCCTAAGCAGTCATACCTCCCTGCCAAGTCCTTGGGAAGGGGGCATGCCGTCTCAGGCAATTCTCTCACTGAAGAGGTAGCAGAAAAGAGATTTCTAAATCCCAGGCCCCGATTGTGACTCACAAATGATGCTGCCCAATTGCCCAGTAAGGCAGAATATGTTGCACCGATGGTCTCATTAATAGGAGTCCCAGGTCTTGCTGTGTGCAATTTCAGAAATATTAATAGCCCGGGCTTGCACACTAGCTAACCTCAATTTGGCCTCACACACCCTGGATGCACTAAACTAAGAACTAAAGTAGATTCAGGAAGCAACCCTTGGAAATGGTCAGCCTTTGTTTATTTACTAAGACACAATCATGGCTGCAAAGAATTTTGGGACATATGCTTGCTTCAACCTGGCTGAAAGCTCAGAGAAAGTGAAATCAAACATCTAAAAAGAATTGGCACAGAAAATTGGATACTATACATTTCTTCTCTACTTAACTTTTGCCCTGGCTGCTAGACCTTCATGGGTTGAAAGCTCTCCTTTTGGGAGCCACTGCCATAATCATCATGGGAATACTTCTCTGCTGCCTCCACCAGTGTATTTTCCCTTGCCCCTGTAGCCTGCAAAATCACCTCCCATCTCAACAGACACCCACGTCGGAATGTCAGGCAAATATCCATCATGATGTACCAGGTATACAGGCAGTACAGAGACCAATCAGATAGTGCATAGGTTGGGCAATATATGTAAATATATATAGCCCAAAAGGGGAGATGAGTTTCATTCATCTAGAGAATGAAATATTTTGGGGAATATTAAAAGAGGCAGAATATGGACTTCCGGCAGTGACCTCAGTGCGTTAGGGATGAAAGGAACGGATCTCCGTTCCTAGTTTCCTAACAATCCCACATCTGGAGCCAAAACAGGCACTATTGATCGCAGAGAGATCAATAGTTTAAAGGGGAATATCTCAGGACCTTGGAGGAGATCGCAACTTCTTCAAGGTTCAAGAAAATCCCTTAATCCAGAGTGAGGAAAAACCAGCCTCTCAGGGCTGACCGGAGGCACTGGAAACTGCGTGAGTGGGAAGCGAGAATTGATAACTGAAAAGAAGTCATCAACAGGAGACTAAAATTTAGAAAATTTTGAAACCAAAAGGAACCATGAACAAATACAATTGGATGTAGGGGAAATTAAAGACGATATTAAAAACATAGATGAGAAAATAGTGAAAATCCAACAAAACATCACGGAAAATGAACAGAGAATTTATAAAGTGGAAGAAAAAACAGAAGTCACAGCCACTAGGCTGGAAAACATGGAGAACCAACAAGCGATAAGAAGTCAAGACACTGAAGACGCATTGATATTTTTAGAAATGGAGAAGACATCTTTTTACTCAAGGTTCCAAAATATAGAAGAACAGAAAGATGAAGACTTGAGCGAAATTATGATTGAAATATTAGCAAAAGCGACACATAAAGAAAAGGATGAAATAAGAAATGGAATCGATGAAATCTATAGAGCCTTTACAAATTATGCGAGAAGAAACAAACTCCCCAAAGAAGTACATATTAGATTCACAAAGAAAACAATGAAAGAAGAAATATATAGAAAGATGAGGGAGGAGACAGTTACATATAAAGGAAGGGAAGTTCTAACATTAAAACAAGTACCAAGAAGGGCCAGGTATAGGAGGAGAGATTATAATTTTCTAACCAGACAATTAAATAAGCTCAAGATAAAATTTAGATGGCTTATACCAGAAGGAGTACTTATATCATGGGAAGGAAGAAAATTTTAAAAGATACCATAGAAAAAGCCCAAGATTTTGTTGACCAACATCTAGGTTATGAAGGAGAACAGGAAAGCAGAGAAAGTAGAGAAGAACAAAACTCTAGTGACCAAGAGATACAAACAACAACAAGGAAGACAAGGAACAGAGAAAGGGAAGGCTAGGGAAGGAGGAAACGACGGGGATCACTCAAAGTCACAAGAAACACAACAAAACTCAAAACTACAGATAAATAAAACTAGCAGGAATGGAAGAAGAACTAAAGCTTATTTCTATAAATATAAATGGACTAAACTCACCAAGCAAAAGACAATAAACATTTACTAAATTGCAAAAATTAGGGGCAGATATAATTACACTACAAGAAGTACACATAAGAAAACAACTGAAAAAACTACTTGAAAATAAGAAATTAGGAATAATATACACATCTCTAGGCGACTGTAAAAAAAGGGAATGGTAATATATGTCAGAGACCTTATAAGAACTAATTCATACCGATAAAGAAGGTCGAGTGTTAATAATAAAAGTAAAATTGGAAACAAAAATAATATTGTTAGTAGCGATTTATGCTCCAAATGGAAACCAAATAGACTTTTATAAAGAATTACATGACAAGCTAAAGGAGTTGGACTATGAAAATGTTTGTATAGTCGGTGATTTTAATGCGATTGTAAACCCACAAGAAGATTACCATAGTAATAAGAAGAATAAAATTAAAAGGAAGACATTGCCACAAACATTTAAAGATTTGGCACAAGAAATGAGTTTACACGATACTTGGTGACAATTAAATACCAAAGTAAAGCAATATACATATTTTTCTGGCCCACATCAATCATGGTCTAGGTTGGACATGGCATGGATGACACCTCAATTAAGTAAAGAAACATACGATGTCGAAATTATGCCTAGTACATGGGCCGATCATAGCCCCATTAAAATAGTATGGAAAGGTTTCCGAAAACAGAAAAGATGGAAAATGGATACAAGTATAATAAAGGAAAAGAAGTATCTACAAATGATAGAAAAAGAAATCTCGATATTTTTCCAAATCAATACAAAGGACCAAATGTCGTTACAAAATTTATGGCATACGACGAAAGCCTATATTAGAGGCTTAACTATTGCATATGTGGCCAAAAGAAAAAAAGAGAAACAAAAAATTGGAATGATCTGATAGAAGAAATTAAGATAGAAGAAGCTAAATTACAACAACAGCCTAACAACAAGATAACAAAACAAAAACTGAATCTGGCTAAACACAAATTGAACTTAACTACAAAAACTGAATTGGCACAGAAAATAAGGATGGCAAAGCAAACAAATTTTGAGCATGCTAATAAAACTGGACGCTGGCTAGCCTACAAATTAAAAAAGCAAACAGAAAAAAGAACTATTCACCAACTCCAGGAGGAATCTGGAACTTTACATCAGACACATCTAGATAAGAAAAACATAGTTAAAACATTTTTCCAAAAACTTTACTGACAGGAAGATGTCCCTGAAGACCAAATTAAAAGATACCTTCAAAAAATCAATATTACACAATTGGAAGAAGAACACAGAGGGATTTTGAACCGACCCAGAACAATGTTTGAACTGATCAAAGCTCACGAAAAACAAAAGAACAATAAAACTCCAGGATTAGATGGAATTCCCACTGAATTTTACAAATACTGCCAACAATCAATAGATGAAGTATTGTTACAAGTTTTTAATGCAGCATTATTGACAGCCAAAATTCCAATATCCTGGACAGAAACCATTATCACATTAATACACAAAGAAGATACAGATCCAACTCAAGTTAGAAACTATAGACCAATCTCATTACTCAACGTGGACTATAAACTATGTCAATACTGGCACAGAGACTCAAAGCAATAATTCATAAATATATTCATCCAGACCAAAATGGTTTTATACCAAGAAGGCAGATCAAAAATAACTTGAGAATGATCATAAATGTTTTGGAGTATTACGATCAAAAGATAGATAAAGAAGTAACTCTAATCTCCCTCAACGCCCAGAAGGCCTTCGACAACTTAAATTGGTCCTTTCTTACAAAGCAACTTGGAGCGATGAACTGTGGAGAAAAATTTCTCAAACTGATAGAAAAAATTTACTCCTTCCAAACAGCTAAAATTACAATAAATGGCGATATGACACAAATTTTTGATATTCAGAAAGGAGTGCGACAAGGATGTCCCATGTCACCTTTATTATTCATAATAGCATTGGAAGTTTTATTAAACGAAATCAGGAAAGAAGATATTAAAAATCTTAAGATCCGGGGAGAAGAGTATAAACTGCTCGCTTTTGCAGATGATGTAATTTTTATACTGGAAAACCCAAGACTATCTGGACCCAAATTGATGGAAATGATAGAGGAATATGGGGAAGTTGCGGGCCTTAAAATAAACAAACAAAAAAACGAAAGTACTGACGAAATATATGGCCCAGACGCAGAGGTTGAAATTAGAAGAAGAATTAGGAATCCAAATAGTAAAGAAACTAAAATATTTAGGTATTTGGCTGACAGCAAAAGCAATCACGATCAAAGAAGACAATTATACCAAACTACTAAAACAAATTAAAAAAGATTTGGAAATTTGGAATAGATTACAATTGTCATTGATGGGCAGAATTGCCTCAATAAAAATGAACATATTACCAAGAGTATTATACCTATATCAAGTAATACCAATACACCTGGGAAGAGATTTCTTTAAGAACCTTAATAAGATAATAATGACCTATATATGGCAGGGAAAGAAGGAAAGAATCAAGATCAAAGCCTTACGTTTTCCCCTTCCTTCTTTAATATAACAAGCACTGGATTGTGATCAGCCCAATCATTTGCCAAAATTCTGACATCTAAAATTTGAGAATTTAATTCTTGTGACATCCAGATCATATCTAGTCTAGACCATGATTTATGTCTAAGGGAATAGTAAGTAAATTGTTTACCTGTTGGATTATGTTCATGCCAGGTATCTACCAATCCTAGTTCTTCTCTTATCTCGTTGTAAGTGGTTGGTAATATCTTCTTATCTTGTCTTCCATTTCCCCACCCCCTCGTGATTCTCACCCTTTTTATAATCATATATTCTATTTGTAATTGCATTAAAATCACCCAGAAAACATACCTGCTCATATTTCAAATCACATATTACTTTTTGTACTTTCCGAAAAAAGGATTTATGTTTAGTATTAGGAGCATAGATTCCTACCAACAGCACTTTCTTCTGCAATATTTCCACTTCTAGAATTAATATTCTTCCCTCCTCATCCGCGAATAACTGTACCAGTGATAACTGTTCTTTCACAAAAATTGCCACTCCCCTTTTTTTTCCCTCTGGAGCCGATACAAATAGTTTCCCTGCTTTTGGATATTTCAGTAGATTGGATTGCGATAATTTAATATGTGTTTCCTGGATACATACTATGTCTACATTTATTTTAACAATTTTACTTAGTATACGTCGTCTCTTTATCGGTGCATTAAGACCGTTAACATTAACAGTCAGAATTCTCACTCCTTGCTCCATCCTCTATTTACTACCTTCTTTACTTTTGGTTACTGAGCGGGTTTCTACTCCGTACTCTGTTGGTCCTCCTTCCTCCTCCTTCCTCCCTTCACATTTACCCCTCCCATAATATGCTTGTGCTCCTCTCTCCTTTTTCCACCCTTCTTTCCCCTCCCTTTGTATCTCCTTCGCTATTTCTACATCACTTTCTTTTCCAACAGACAACTTTCACAAAATTCTCGAGCGTCCTTATGTTATCTATTTTAACTTTCCAATCTTGCCAAGTTACCAAGAGCCCTTCAGGTAGCAACCATCTGTATGGCATGTTATATTTTCTTAATTGCGAGGTTAAAAATTGATAGCTTTGCCGTTGTTCTCGCACTCTTTTTGGGATCTGTTTTAGTATTGAAATTTGACGCCCCTTATATGTGATTCTCTGTTCCCTAGCTTTATGCAACGTTTCATCTCTTAACGCCTTTTTAGTGAGTCTAACGTGTATTTCTCTAGGCAAATTATAACGTCTCACATAACTAGTATATACCCTGTACGCTTCGTCTATCCCAGCCTGAACCTCTTCCTTCTCTTTCTCCACTATTTCTGCTATCACTTCTCCCGCTATTTCCTCTAATTGTTCCTCCTTTTCCTCCTCTACATTTTGTAAACGCAAGAAAAAAGCTGATTTTTCCATCTCTAGAAATATTATTTCGTCTTCAAGTTTTCCTACT
Organism: Masticophis lateralis; assembly: GCA_030761175.1. Lineage (NCBI taxonomy): Eukaryota > Metazoa > Chordata > Lepidosauria > Squamata > Colubridae > Masticophis > Masticophis lateralis. The sequence continues at coordinate 74,286,021 of JAUDYJ010000004.1, read as the reverse complement.
GCTTGAACACATCTCTTTTCACATTTATCTATCTGTTCCTCAACCCTTTCAGTGTTTTTTTCCACCTCAGTCAGTCTCTCCTCGTATTTAGTTAGAGTTGTTTTCATTTCTCCTAGGGTTTCTTTCATTTGTTTCATCTCTCCTCTTAGTTCACTTATCTCAGATTTCAAATCCTCAAAAATTTTTGACGTTGCTTCCTGATTTTTCTCCAATAGTTCTTGAATATTTTGAAACATCGCTTGCATTCCTTGCATCATTACTGGTTTGTCAGCTTTTGCTAGGTTTTCAGAGGATTTTTTTCTGTCCCGGGGATGTTGTTATCGGCGAAGACATCGTAGTAGGTACCGTGGTTTTCTTCACTGCTTTTGTGGAGGTTATTGTAGTAGCCATGTCCATTAAACAAAGGAAACTTTTCCAAATTATCATATACCTATTGTTTTTAACTCTTACTTAATTAGATCCTATACAATTATAATCAAAAAGAAAAAAATAATTCTAATTCAATTTCATTTATCTTTGCAAATAAATAAATAAATTCTATCTATATATACCAACTCTTATATTAATTATATTAAATTATCTTAAAAGTCAAATAATAATTATCTCTAATGTTGAGAACAGAGATATTAAAAGAAACTGAACTCATACAAAAACTTAAGATAGAGATACCCCGTTTCTTTCAAGAAAACAAAACACCAGGAATGCCACTCCAAATAATATAGGACGCGGCCAAAGCTTACATAAGAGGTCTTTGTCAGCCTCCAGTGCTGACATAGTAAAGAGGGGGTTAAATTCCTGTGAGATTAGTAAGAGAGAGTGCCGTAGAATGATTTAGATAATGACCAATAGGATAAGGAAGCAAGCCAGGAAAGGGAGGGATGATGGAGCAGAGGTCATTTCCTGACTGCATATGAGTCCGTGAAGATGTTGTTCTAACAAATAAAAGTTTTTTTTCTTTATTATCAAAATGTGAGAGGCATCTTATTTCGTCAGACAACTCTAGCGTGACAGTCTTATTATTAAACACACGGCCATTAAATATAAAAAAGAAATAAAGAAAGGGAGGAGTTAATAAATAAATTAATGAAAGCCGCAGAACAACTACAAGAGAATCCACTTTCCAAGAAGGCAAAAGAACAGGTGATCTTTTTAAAACACCAGCTTAATTTGTTGGAATTAGATAAATTGACAGATAAGATAAAGATAACAAAACAAAAATATTTTGAATCAGCCAATAAATTGGGAAGATGGCTTACATATAGATTAAAAAAAGAAAAACAGCCTAGGCAAATTGAACAATTAGAGGACAAAGAAGGAAATTTAGTAAAAGATAAGAAAAGAAAAGGAAAAAATTGCGGTGGATTTTTATAAAGAATTATATAAAAAAGAGGAGATCCCAACGGAGGCAATAAAAAAGTATACAGAGAATTCAGATCTACCTAAGATAACGAATCTAACGAAAGAGATCCTGGAAGAAGAAATTACCTTAGCTGAGGTTGAAAGAGCAGTAAAGAAACAAATGACCCAGAAAACTCCAGGCACAGATGGAATCTCCGCAGAGCTCTATAAGATAATGATTGGAGTCATGGGAGAACACATGAAAGATCTATTTAATGAGAAATCAGAAACTCCCCACTCATGGAGAGAGGCTAACATTAGTTTAATCCCCCAAGAAGATTCACTTTTGATAGATATAAAAAATTACAGGCCAATTTCACTTCTGAATTCAGACTACAAAATTTTCACTACAATCTTAGCAAATAGACTAAAAGGTTTCTTAAATGAATTCATACATATGGACCAAAACGGTTTTCTACCATCACGACAATTAAAAGACAATATGAGAATCATGTTAAATATACTGGAATATTATGAACAGCATTCAGACAAACAGGCTGCATTAGTCTTTATAGACGCACAGAAGGCATTTGACAGACTAAACTGGGAATTTGTATTGTTGCAATTAGAATACATGGGATTTGGAACGAAATTTAGAAATGCAATTAAAGCGATCTACTCAGATCAAACAGCTAGGATACTGATAAATGGGGATTTGACAGAGGAATTTCATATTAGAAAGGGCACAAGACAAGGATGCCCGCTCTCTCCGCTACTTTTCATCTTATCATTAGAAGTATTGCTACGTAAAATAAGGAATGATGAAAAAATAAAAGGTCTCAAAACAGGCCAACAGGCTTTTAAAACCCAAGCCTTTGCAGACGACATGGTCTTTATTTTAGAAGAGCCTTTAGAATCTTGCACATCTTTAATAGGAACAATTGAGGAATACAGGGCCGTGGCAGGCTTATTAATTAATAAAAAGAAAACAAACATACTAACTAAGAATGTGACAGAAGGAAATAAGATAAACTTACAAAATATAACTAGTTTGAAGGTAGTAAAAAAAATCAAGTACCTGGGAATTTGGCTAACCAATAGATGTTCAAGTTTGCAAGAAGATAATTATAATAATTGCTAACTCAAGTAGGAAAAGACCTAGAGAAATGGGGCAAGATACAACTTTCACTTTTAGGATGAGTAACAACTGTAAAATCATATGTGTTACCAAAATTTAACTTCTTATTTCAAACTGCGTCAGCTAATCTACCAGAAAAATTTTTTAGGGATTTAAATCAAATAATAACGAAATTTATTTGGCAAAGGAAAAGACCATGGATTAAAAGAAAGATGATGCAAGAGGTAAAAGAGAGAGGGGGCTTAGGATTACCATGCTGGGAGAATTACCATGCAGCGGCCATATTAACCTGGGTAAAAGAATGGATCACTCTAAGAAATAGACGTCTTCTCAAACTAGAAGGATTCGATATACAACAAGGTTGGCATGCGGCCCTTGGAAAAATAATAATTCACAAAGCAAGTGGTTTACCCGACACTATGTAAGAAATATTCTAATTTGGACCTGGGAAAAATTGAGGAAAAAATATTATATTAAGGTACCATGTTGGATATCACCTATAGAAGCGCTAATATATCCCAAATTATATAATTCTGATAAAAAATTAACATATAAAGAACTACTGAGCCCATTGGGGAAACTAAAATCGAAACAGGAACTGAACTCCCAAGGAATACACATCGATTGGTGGACATATACCCAGATTAAATCTAAGTACAATAAAGATAAAGAGAGAGGTATTAACAGTGAATTACAAGAACTAGATAAAATTTTAATAGGACAAGAAAAAAGCATGATTTTGAAAACGTATAAATTGCTGATGGAAATAGAGATAGGTGAAGAAATAATTAAAGATACTATAATCATCTGGGGGAAAAATTTTGGACACCCAATCCATTTAGAAAAATGGCAGGAAATATGGTGGGATAATATGAAACTAGTCGTGTCTTCAACCTACAAGGAGAACATATATAAGATGGTATACAGATGGCATCTCTCTCCAGACAGATTAGCGAAGATGTTTAAGGGACAAGCAGCAGATTGCTGGAAATGTAGGAAGGAAAGAGGCACATACTACCACCAGTGGTGGATATGCACAAAAGCAATGGAATTTTGGGGGAAAATAAAAAGATGGTTAAATGAAATTTTAGATACAAAAATTGATTGGCGCCCAGAGACATGCCTGCTCGGATTTAGGCCAGAGAACATGGAAAAGGATACATGGTACCTTGCTCTACATGTGATCATAGCAGCGAGACTGTCTTATGCACAATTTTGGAAAAACCAAAATAGCCCACCAGAGGAAGTAATTATTCAGAAGATTTTGGAATGTGCTGAGACGGATAAATTAACTAAAAAATTAAAGGATAAAGATCAAACGCGAATATGTCTATCATGGGAAAAAGTTTACAGATGGATTGAGAAAAAGAAAACAACTATAAAATAGATGATGAAATATAAATTTTATTAGGGATATAATAGATATTATATAAGATAACATAATATATAGTATATAAAAGTAAGGAAGTAGAAAGGATAGGATTGATATATAAAGATACGTAAGGTGTTCTGTCTTCTCCGGATTAGAGTTTTAACAAAAAGTATAGGATGTTTTGGTTAGGTGGGAATAGGGGTTTATACAGTCAGGTCCAGAAATATTGGGACATCGGCACAATTCTAACATCTTTGGCTCTACACACCACCACAATGGAGTTGGAATGAGACAAACACAATGTGCTTTAACAGCAGACTGTCAGCTTTAATTTGAGGGTATGTACATCCAACTCAGGTAAATGGTGTAGGATTTACAGCAGTTTGCATATGTGCCTCCCACTTGTTAAGGGACCAAAGGTAATGGGACAATTGGCTTCTCAGCTATTCCATGGCCAGGTGTGTGATATTCCCTCATTACCCCAATTTCAATGTGCGGATAAAAGGCCCAGCGTTCAATTCGAGTGTGCTATTTGCATTTGGAATCTGTTGCTGTCAACTCTCAAGATGAGATCCAAAGAGCTGTCACTATCAGTGAAGCAAGCCATCATTAGGCTGAAGAAACAAAACAAACCCATCAGAGAGATAGCAAGAACATTAGGCGTGGCCAAAACAACTGTTTGGGATATTCTCAAAAAGATGGACTGCAGTGGTGAGCTCAGCAACGCCAAAAGACCCAGGAGACTACGGAAAACAACTGTGGTGGATGACCGAAGAATTCTTTCCTTGGTGAAGAAAACACCCTTCACAACAGTTGGCCAGATCAAAAACACTGTCCAGGAGGTAGGTGTATGTGTGTCAAAGTCAACCATCAAGAGAAGACTTCACCAGAGTGAATACAGAGGGTTCACCACAAGATGTAAATCATTGGTGAGCCTCAAAAACAGGAAGGCCAGATTAGAGTTTGCCAAACAACATCTAACAAAGCCTTCACAGTTCTGGAACAAGATCCTATGGACAGATGAGACCAAGATCAACTTGTACCAGAGTGATGGGAAGAGAAGAGTATGGAGAAAGAAAGGAACAGCTCATGATCCTAAGCATACCATCTCATCAGTGAAGCATGGTGGTGTTAGTGTCATGGCATGGGCATGTATGGCTGCCAATGGAACTGGTTCTCTTGTATTTATTGATGTGACTGCTGACAAAAGCAGCAGGATGAATTCTGAAGTGTTTCGGGCAATATTATCTGCTCACATTCAGCCAAATGCTGCAGAACTCATTGGACAGGGCTTCACAGTGCAGATGGACAATGACCCAAAGCATACTGCAAAAGCAACCAAAGAGTTTTTGAAGGGACAGAAGTGGAATGTTATGCAATGGCCAAGTCGATCACCTGACCTGAATCCCATTGAGCATGCATTTCACTTGCTGAAGACAAAACTGAAGGGAAAATGCCCCAAGAAAAAGCAGGAACTGAAGACAGTTGCAGTAGAGGCCTGGCAGGGCATTACCAGGGATGAAACCCAGCCTCTGGTGATGTCTATGTGTTCCAGACTTCAGGCTGTGATTGACTGCAAAGGATTTGCTACCAAGTATTAAGAAGGGAAAGTTTGATTTATGATTATTATTCTGTCCCATTACCTTTGGTCCCTTAACAAGTGGGAGGCACATATGCAAACTGCTTTAAGTCCTACACCGTTCACCTGAGTTGGATGTACATACCCTCAAATTAAAGCTGACAGTCTGCAGTTAAAGCACATTGTGTTTGTTTCATTCCAACTCCATTGTGCATATAATGTGGTGGTGTACAGAGCCAAAGATGTTAGAATTGTGTCTATGTCCCAATATTTCTGAACCTGACTGTAGGTTTATTCTTATATATAGTGTTCTTTTTTTTACTGTATGATGTCTGATTGTCTGATTAATGTTTGTTTTTAATTGAAAATGTAAATAAAGATTATTAAAAAAAAAAGATCAAAGCCTTACAAGATTCATGAGATAAAGGAGGCCTGGCATTACCAGAATGGGAACTTTATTATAAGGCATCAGGCCTGACCTGGATTAAAGAATGGATGAAATTAGATGACAAAAGAACACTGTATTTAGAAGGTTTTGACCTAACATGTGGATGGCACGCTTTCTTATGGGACAGACCAGATAAACGACATATGTATTTCCAACGACATATAATCCGGGTTTCATTATTTAAGATTTGACAGGAAATCAAGAAAAATCACTATACCAGAATACCAAAATGGTGGTCCCCAATGGAGGCATTAATACACCCAAATACTCTCAAAACAGGAAGATGATGCGGTACCAAGAGTTACTAAACCAAGAAGGCTAACTTATCCAAGACACCAACTTCAAAATGGCAGCATAAATATTGACTGATGGCCCTACACTCAGATACCTTCAAGATATACAACAGATAAAAAACAATATGGAATTTCGAACAATTTGAATGAATTGGACAAGATTCTACAGGGAACAGAACAAAATATGATAACCAAAATATACAATTATCTTCTTAGACATATATTATTAGAAGAAACAGTTAGAGAAAACATGAAGATGGGCTAGGGACATAGGGCATAATATTCAGTTAGCAAACTGGGAGAAACTATGGAAACAAAACATTAAAATGACAAGGGCTATATCTTATAAAGAGAATTTAATTAAAATGTTTTACAGATGGCATTTACCATGGCTCGGTTAGCCAACATATATGCAAATGCCTCCGCAAACTGTTGGAAGTGTAAAGCAAAGAAAGGCACATATTACCATGCATGGTGGAAATGTAGAAAGGCCCAAAAATTTTGGCAAGATATAAAAAGGATTATTGAGGAAATAACAAGTTTACAAGTAGAAGATAGCCCAGAATTCTTTTTATTTGGCAGTACAAATAAAAAGCGCAGTACACCAAAGAGACGAAGTACCTTATCATACACATTTTGACAGCAGCACGATTACTGTTCACTCAAAATTGGAAATCAGATCAACTCCCAACCAAAGACAAAATTATCTCAAAAATAGTGTGCCGAGATGGATAGACTGATGATGGAACTCCAGGAAAGGAGGAAAGTGACTATTATCTTGTGTGGCACCAATGGTATCAATGGCTGGAAAAGAAAATTAGCATAACGGTAGATGATAGAAATTAGGGTGAAAGATTAACTGTAGGAGATGAATAATGGAAATGATGCAAATATTCTTATAGATTCAAATACTTGAATCAAAGATCTAATATTAGGCTTTTATTAATATGTACAGCAATTTATTATACATTCTGTTGATGACAAAAACATATATGTGGAATGTTGTGTGGGTTTTGTAAGTGGTAGGGTTTTGTTTGTCTTTGTATTGTTTGTATATCTTTGTTTATGTTAAAAAATAAAAAAAATATTAAAAAATAAAATAAAATAAAAGAAGCAGAATATTATATTTCCACAAAGGAAAAATGGAGAAATGTGTTCTTAGAGGCAGAAAGCAGTCCCAGTCTTTCTTAATAGTCTCCAGCAAATGCCTGAGGTCTTTAGAGATGGATATTTTGTGCCCATTGAGAAAGACTAGCCCAGCCTATTCACGAACAAAACACCTTCACCTCCAGCAATGGGATTAAAATTTATATCCTTCTCCACCCAAATTCTAAGAACAGGACATGACCTTTAGGATATAATAGGATTAACCCACCACCATTAGAATAGAAAAAGACACAGAGCTCATTACATTGCACAACCCTCTAGGGGCAATTTAGACATTGCACAACCCCCAGCAGCATCACAGAAATTGTGTAAAAATTCTTGCACTCATCAAGCTAATTTGTCAGGTATCCCAGAACTGCAGGCTGTAGTTCTGCCCATCAATAAACAGAATCATTCTTTCCAATCAGCCTCCATTTTATTTCCAGAGCCTGTCTGGAACGGAACCAGATGGATTTTTCTTCCAATACTCCTTTACCAGGAGGTGAGCCAAAACAGATTGTTACAGATCGGGGGCCTTGAGCCTCAAATGGATCTGGAGGCTACATCAAAGAGATTGAGTGGGTCATATTAACCTATCCTGAAGTTCGCACCAAATGGCACACCTACCAGAAAAATCCTAATTCCCCCAATCCTGGTGACTGGTTCAGTGTTTTACTAGGGCCCCAGAATTTAATGTCTTGCACCCAATTATGACTTAAAGCCATTGGGGATCAGCAGGTGAAAGAGGACCTATTAGAATTCTGCCATCACTATTTATCGTACCAGTTCCTAGCTGAAATAGATTCTCCTAATAATAGGAATGAGGGGTGAACTATGAGCAACATTATGCAGTGCCCATGGAGCAATTAATCTTTAAAAGGAATGCTGGGTGGGCTGCAGCATCCTAAATGATCTTGGATTGGGCAGGTAGCTGCAGTTTACTCATTAGACTTAGCCACTTTGCAACCACAAAAATCATGTGGAAATGCAACCACGAATCAAGCACGTACTACTATATGTGGTGGTCATGTGAAAAAAGCAAAGGAGTATTGGCAGAAAATTCAATTATGGCTGACAGAAGTAATTGGAGAAGAAATAGAATATAAACCAGAACTATTCCCATTGGGAATTATAAATGGGAAATATAGTAAAGGGGTAATTTACTTAATAATACATATTATAACAGCAGCAAGAATGAGCTTTGCCCAAAATTGGAAAAATAAAGAAATCCTCCTAGAAGATGAAGTGATCAAAATTTTTTTGACATGCGTGGAAATGGACAGATTAATGTTGGAATTGAAAAATAAAGGCGAGTCAGATTACTATAAGATATGGAATGAATTTTATCAATGGTAGGAATGGAAAGGAGGGATGAAAAATATGAACTGACTAAAATTTATAGAATGGAGAATTAAGGTTATGTATGTAATTACAATAAAATGAAAGAGGATAAGACAAATGTATAAGTAATATAGATAGAAAAATAATGTTTTTATATATGTAAATACTGAATAGACCAAATGTATATAAGTAGTAAGGTATATATGATACCTATTGTTTATTTTAGTATGTATGGCAAAGATAATGCCAGGATAGTTACACTGTGTCCAATGTTTTAATATGTGTTTAATAAAAAATTTCAATTAAAAAAAAAGTTGGGGAGGAATGTAAAGTAAAGAATGTGGAGGAAGTGTGAGTGATAAAAGAAAGATGGAAAAGAAAGTGGGAAGACAATAGGAATAGGAATTTGTGGAGCAACCCAGTGGTGAATGGAGATGAGCATGTGCAAATGTGGCAAATGCTGAGAGATTTGGGGGAAAACATGATGAGATGGGATGGGGCTTCTACTAAGGCTTGAAAGAGCGGACATTGCTAAAGCTTTAGAACAAGCCAATGCTGCTTCCAGAGAACCCAACATTATTCTTTTTTTTTAATTTTCCATTTTCCCAATTTACATAACAATAAGCATTTTTTAACAGTACTGTGTCATGTGTCTCTTACAGTTATCTACATTTATTTCTATACATTTTTGTTTCTCTGTTCTAACCACTTATACCACTTATCCCAAACCTCGTAAAATTCTGTTTCTTCTTTGCCTTTTATTTCTAATGTGAACTTATATATCTCGGCACATTCTAATATCTTATGAATAATCCTCTCCTATCCTACTGAAAATATATCTTCACTGATATATTTTCAAGTTTCCAACATTGGGCATAAACAATTCGTGCAGCTGTTACTATATGTAAAATGATATGTTGGAGTTGCTTCTTTATCTTTTGATTAATTATAATTATAATAAAAATAATTCAGGTTTAAATTCAATCTGTTATTTCCTGTAACCATCTCCTTATCTGTTCCCAATATTTCGTTGCTTTGGGGCATTGCCACCACATGTGATAAAATGTTCCATCCTTATATTTACACTTCCAGCTTATATTTACATGTCCAGTTTCATATTTGCGTACATTTTAGCCAATCTCACCGGTATTAAATGCCACCTATAAAACATTTTGTACTGATTTTCTTTATATGTGGCTGACAATGTTAATTTATAGTTTTTGTGCCATAATTTTTCCCATTCCTCTAAATTTATATTATGGCCTACATTTTGTGCCCATGCTATTATTGGCCCTTCACTATTTCTTCTTCCATTTCTACCTCTAATAGATATTTATATGCTTATAAACTTTTCTTCCTTGCCTGTCAATATTCTATCCAATTGTTGTGGTACCCCTTGAATTCCATATTCTTCCATATCTTTTCTATATCTCAACTGTGTCTGTAGATATGGCCACCAGTCTATAATTATATCTTGTTCTTTTAATTCTTCATTTAAGCTTCCCCTAGCTATCTAATAGTTCTTTATATCTTATCATCATTTTTATCTAATGTGTTCAAATAAATCGTTGCCTCCATTGATGAAACCCAGTTTGGCAATTTCATATGTTTCCTTTTAATCTTTCCCCATGTCCATATCTATGCTTCTCTTATTTGATGTCGGTAAAAATATGAGTGTGCTTTATTACATTTATCCCATAGGAAAGCATGCCAACCTGCCTGTAGGTCATGTCCTTCAATTGTTAAAACCCATTTATTGTCTAAGTTTATCCAGTCTCTGATCCATAATAGCCCCACAGCTTGATAATAAAGTTCCCATTTTGGGAGTCTAAAGCCACCTCTGCTTCTACTATCTTGTAACATTTTCATATTTATCCATGTTTTCTTACTCAACCAAGTAATTTTTAAAATTATTTTATTTAATTCCTCAAAGAATCTCCTTTCCAATTTTATAGGGACTGTCTGGAATAGATATAATAATTTTGGCAATATATTCATTTTAATCACTGCTATCCTTCCTAATAGTGATAACTGTAATTTTCCCCAAATCTCTAAATCTTTTTTCATTTGTTGTATCAGTTTTTTATAATTATCATTTTTTAATTGAAGAACACTTTACAATGAGCCAAATTCCCAAATATTTAATTTTTTTTCAATTTGCAATCCCAAATCTTTTTCTAATTTTTTTATTTTCTTTTTCTGTTAATTTTTTTACTAACATTTTAGTCTTTTCTCTATTAATTTTCAGTCCTGCCACTGTCCCAAATTTTTCTATTTCATTCATTAAGGTGTTTCCTGTCTCTAGCGGCTCTTCTATGAAAAACACTAGGTCATCCGCAAATGCCTATGTCTTATATTCTTCTTTTTTTACCTTTAGTCCTTTTATCTCTCCATTGTATCTAATTTGGGTTAGCAGCACTTCTAATGTCAAGATGAAAAGCAGAGGTGACATTGGGCATCCCTGTCTTACTCCTTTGTTTATTTTGAATTTCTCTGTGTTATCCCCATTAATTATCACCCTAGCTTTTTGTGTTGTATATATTGCCTTTATTGTTTTCTTGAACTTCCCTCCAAATCTCATATCTTTGATCTGTTGGAACAAAAACTGCCAATTAAGATTATCAAATGCTTTCTGGGCATCTAAAAATATTAGTGCCACCTGTTTTTCAGGATGTGCTTCATAGTACTGTAAGACATTTAACACTGTTCTTATATTGTTCCTAATTTGTCTTGTAGGTATAAAACCATTTTGGTCTGAATGTATTATTTAATTTAATATTAATTTCAACCTTTCCACAATTATAGTAGTATAAATTTTGTAATCTGTGTTCAACAGCAAGATTGGCCTGTAATTTTTAATTTGTGTGGAGTCTGTATCTTCTTTTAGAATAAGGAATATATAAGCTTCAATCCAGGAGTCTGGTAATATACTGGCCTTCTCCAATATATCATTATACATTTCCAGTAGTATCATTTCAAAATCCTCATACAAACTTTTATATACCTCCCCTGAAAGTCCGTCCGGGGTTTTATTACTTTTTTGTTTTTGTACTGCTTTTCTTAATTCTGTGCCTGTTATCTCTTTATTTAATATTTTCCTTTGCTCTTCTTTTAGTTCCGGCAAACCATTAACCTTTAAGTATTGTTTTATGTCCTCCTCATCTATTTCTTCTTTTTTGTATAGCACCTCAAAGTAATCCTGGATTATTTTTTTCTTTTTTTCCATTTTGTAATGTAACTCTCCATTTTCATCCTGTAATTCCTGAATTAATCTTTTTTCCCTATCCTTTTTTAATCTATAGGCTAGCCATCTCCCGGGCTTGTTTGCATGTTCAATTTTTTTTTGTTTTGCCGCTTTCAATTCCCTTGCCCTTTCCTCTTGCTCCATTATATTTAGTTTATGTTTAGCCATGTGGAATTTGGGATTGTAGAATCACCCAGTAGCATAGAAGAATCCAGAGGTAGATGTGTGAAACAATGCCTTAAATGTTTTTATTACATATAATAAAGCATATTAACTGTATACAAAGGCTGTCTCTATCTTCATCATAGGGTAGGGGCACACAGACCACCCTGATCAGAGATCAAGTCTCATGAGGAACAAATACATAAAAGAGAGAGCATGCTGGAAAGGTTGGAGGGGGTTTTATACTCAGGGTAAGCCCCTCCTTTCCACATGGGGTGGAGGCACTCTTTGCCTCCACTAGTGTCTACACGACACATATGCCAATGGCTTGCAAATACTTGACAAGCCAGAACCATTTTCCCTTTAATTTTTTCATCCTGGGGCTCCCGTTGTAATATAGATTCCAATTTTTTAATCTCCTCCTGCAGTGTATTTTGCATTTGCTTTTCCTCCTCCTCCTCCTCCTCCTCCTCCTCCTCCTTTTGCTATATAAGCTATCGCTTTACCCCTTAGGTATGCTTTAGCCATATCCCATATAATTTGTAATGATGTTGGTTGGTTTGTATTTTCTGTAAAAAATAATTCCATTTCTTTTTTAATCTTTAAAATAAATTCTTTTTCCTTTAAAATTTGGGGATTCAGTGTCCACCTTCTCCTAACTTTTTCTGTCCTTTCCAAATTATTTTTAAGGAGTTGTGGTCAGCCCACATATTTGCCATTATTTTTATTGTTTCTATATCCTTTCCTACATCTCCATTCATCCATATCTAATCGGGACCAGGATTTATGTGGGTTCGAGAAAAAAGTGTATTCCCTTTTTTTTTATTCAATTCCCTCCATTGATCAAATAAATTGAATTCATGTACCATATCAAAGAATGATCCTGGTAGTATTTTTCATTTCTTTTTATTTTTCATACTGCTAACATAGTCCTTTTTTTCTTTTTTTTTTTTATTGAAAAAGTTTTACAATACAAAATTTTTTCCATTTTCTCCCCCCCAATCCCCCTCCCCTACCCCTCCCATCGTCCCTCCCCAACCCTTTCCCTCCCTATCCCCCCCCTGACTTCCGCTACAAGTTTAAAAAAAACAAAATTTAGAACAAGGGAAAAAGAAAAAGATTATTAAATATTCAAATTGTAAATTAAACAAATTTCGAAAGAGGAAAAGAAAGAGAAGGAAGAAAGAGGGCAAAAAAGTAAAAAACAAACTAACAAGAACAGACATTAATATATTTAAACAATATTATAATAAAAAAATAGTTATAATTAAAAACACCATTATAGTTCTATCCTAACTACACCCTTAACTAAAGAGAAAAAAAACCCCCCAAAAACATAGAACACAAAGAATATATATGCATATGTAGTTATAATCATACAGTTATATCATAAAAAAGATTATCTTTTATTTAATTCATTTCTCAGTCTATATAATCCAAATTTCGATCTTCTCTTCAACTTGATTGATGTCAAATATATTTCCTCTCATAAATCCGCTTCAATAATCTTCATCTTGCCGCTGCCCCCATCAGCAAAGTAAAACATTTCTCCACACAACCCCCCGAGTGACTTTATATAAGTAAAATCCAACCACGAAGATATTCACTCCTCTAGGAAAAAATCATTCCAACTAGTTTATACTATACCTAAAAATAGGCTTTTGCAGCCTTTCAAACAAAAGCTGCATTCCCAGATGTTCCTTTGAAATTAGTTCAAATCCTGCCACCCTTTGCAATTCAACCCTTCGGGTTATAAAATGTTTTCAAGTTCTTAGTCTTCTTCTAGACGATATATTCCACCAAAATATATAATTGGGTAACCAATGATCGCTGCTAGTTTTGCAGCAATCTATCAAAACTCAGGATATCATGTCCAATCCAGGATAAACTTCATAGTAAAGGTTTTTATAATCCATTTTAATATGTGAGTTTAAAATTAATCCAATTTCGAATAAACTTTTAACCAGTTATTGTGCTTAATCCATTTTTTCCAAATCTTTCAATGCTTTCAGATTCAGTATCAAGCAATTCACGATGCTCTTTGAATTTATCACCTGTGGTTTCCAGTCGGATTTCTTCGTTAAATTCTAATTCCTGTCGATTAGCATCAACCCCCATGTCTTGAAGAGTATTGGACCTCTGCTGCTGGTCATCTCGATATAAAACTTTGTTTTTTGAATCTTCCTCCAGCAGTTCAAGGTCTTGTAATCCCCCAGAAACACTGGGGCATTCAGTTTTCTCATCCAAAAAATCCATAATAGAATCCTCTGGACAACCACCAAAATCTCCTTTTACTTTTAACACACTTTGATTTTCTTCTTTCTTTTCACATTTTGCAAACTCTGTTTTTGACTTTTTATTCTTGAGATGTTTCGGTGCTCCCTTAAAAATATTTTGATAAAAATATTCTGCTTTTTCAATAGTATTCAGACAATGTCTCACACCTTGATATCTAAAAATTATACCAGTTGGAAAATCCCATCTAAATAGGATATTACTTCTCTTCAATTCCTTGACCAAAAAATCAAAATCTTTCCTGTCTTTTAAAACCTTCGAAGGTAACTCTTTGAAGACCCTGATTCGTGTGCCAGCTACCTGCAGTCTATCAGAATAAGACTTTTGTAGAATATCATCTCTCAGTCTTTTATCAGTGAAGTAGACAACAACATCTCTAGGCAAATTCCTTTGTTTAGCCAAACGTGAGTTAACTCTGTAAACTTTCACAATAGAGCCCAAAATTAGTTCATCTTGTAACTTTAATAATTCTGCAAAGGCCTTTGCACAAGTTGTCCTTAGGTTTTCTCTGTTATCTTCTTTTATCCCTCTCAATCTAATTGCAGATTCCATAGACTTAATTTGAAGCATAATAACATCATTCTGAATATTATGGTTATTGGCCTCTGCTTCCAGGAGTTTCATTTGTAACTCTTGTATTTGAGATTCAAATTTACTACTCATCTCAATCATTTTCTTCCCCATTGCAGCCAGCGCTGTTGAGAAATCTGAGGCTACTTGAGCAATGATTTGATTTAATTGGTCATATTTCCCAGAAACCAGTTCCTCAAGATCCTTCTGTGAACCTTTTATCTTATCTACCACACTCTCTAAGGACCTTGTAATTAACTCTTTTAACTCCTGTTCTGTAAGTCTCTGCACATGAGACATTTCAACTTTATTCATCTGATTCAAAGGGGAGCCCCCCCTTCCTTTAGGTTTAGGCATCTTTACTTTTTTTAAAAAAAAAAAAAAAACAAAACCCAAGAATCTTCCTTGCTTCAATAGAAAAAAGAAAAAAACAAAAAGGGGTAGAAAAAATCTGTTTAAATCAGCCTCTATTCCTTTAGGTTCTTTGTCTGTAACAGGATATTCCTTTCAAGATTAAGCTCTGCACTCCATTTCCGCTGTCACTTTCGTTTCAGGCAGAGCCTGTCGCCATCTTAAAGACTTTCAAATTTCTTCCTCTCCTTCCCCCTTCCCCCCCCTCCTCTTCCGAAAGAAAAACTCCGTTAAAGAAAAAATCCATACTTGCTTGAAATTTTCTTTTCTCTTTTCCAGCCTGCTCCAAATGTGATTTCAATTGTGGTGTTGCTCCCACGTCTGGCTCCGCTAATTAAATAATTAGCGGAGGATCCTCTCGGCGCGGAGCATACCCTGGGGGTATGGAGGGAACCATCCCTCTGAGCCCTCCCCAGGACATGGAAAATTCCTGGGGGGCTCAAAGAGGTTCTACCTCGCCCCCAGAAGCTCTGCCTGTTCCTCCCGTCGAGGAACAGGTTTTTCGAGCCGCCTGCCAGCTGTGAGGCGGCTCTGACGCGCCGGGAGACCGGCGGGCATGAAAAGCCCGCCGCCAACGAGGAAGGCGCCACCGGAAGTCGCATAGTCCTTTTTTTCATTCACCACCGCATTGTAGTCTCCTACCATGCAAATATTTCCCTGTTCCATTTCTATAAATTTTTCGTGTAATTTGCTATAAAATTCTTTTTGATTCTTATTTGGGGCATAAATTGTCACCAACAACCACAATTTCTACCCAATTTGTAATTCTATCATTAAAATTCTTGCATCTATATCTTGATATTTTAATTTAGCCTTTATTCCCTCTCTGATATATACCTCTATTCCCCTCTGTTTTTGTTCTGCTAATGCTGTGTATAGTGTTCCTAATTTTGGCAATTCCAAACATTTTCTATGCTGCTCTTTTATATGTACCTCTTGTAGGCACACTATATCTATACCTTGTTTTGCTAATTTTGTTAGTATTTGTTTTCTTTTAGCAGGAGCATTTAATCTGTTAACATTAATCAATATTAGCCATTGTTCTACTTATATATTGGTTACTGTCTTCTATTGATTCTAACATTTCTTTGTGGTCATGTTCTCAAACCCGTTCCTTCTCCTTCCCTTTGTCCCTTTTCTTCCTTGCTTTCTATCTCCAGTTCTATTTCTTTTAGTTCCCGTTGCTGGTCTTCCTGACTTCTAGATTCTAATTCCTCTTTGCTACTGCTCTCTTCTTCCACCCCCTCTAGCTAATCATAGAGTTCTTGTGCCTTATCTAGATTGTCTATCTTGATCTTTCTCTCCTGCCATGATACCAACATCCCTTCTGGGATTAACCATCTAAATAGTATATTTTTTTAATCAGCTGTGCAGTGAGAAAGCTATAGTTTCTCCTCTGTTCTCTTACTTTCTTCGGGACTTGTTTTAGTGTTTGTATTTCTTTATCCTTATAAATAATTGAGTCATTTCTCGTAATCTTATAAATTATGTCTCTGACTTTCTTTCTCGCAATTTTTATATGAACTTCCCATGGCAGTCTATTGTGCCTAGCATAGTTTGTGTGAATTTGGTATGCGTAACTGATCTCCAATAATACTTCTTGCCTTTGTAACAGTCCTGCTATCAGCCCTGCCATAATAGTGCCCAAATCTTCTTCCTTTTCTTCCATTACATTCTGGAATCTTAGATAGAATGCAGCTCTCTCCATTTCCAGATGGATAATTGATTCTTTGAGTCCCTTGTTCATTGCCATCAATTTTTTGTCTATTATGTCCACATTTTTCCTCATTTGTTCTGACCTCACTTCCACTGTCTTTATTCTTTTTTCATTTTTCTCAATTGTTTGTTGTATTGTCTCTATCTTATTGTCCAATTTATTCATATCTCCTTTCAATTCTATATGATTTTTAGACATTGTTTCCTGCATCTTCACCATTGTTTCCTGAATGGCAATAATGTTGTCTGCATAGTTCACATGTTTGATATTATGCTCTGTTTTTCTGTCCCCAGCATTCCTTCTATTGTTCTCTGACCTGATGTGGATGAGAGTGTCAGTGATGGACTTGATGTTGTTTTCTTTCCTGCTCTCAATGTTGTTGTTGTAGTGCTTGTCATATTACTCAAGATTACAGTACTCTTTTAATTAATTCTCAACTTAATTCAAATCTATTCAATTCCCTTTATAACCAATCTTGGCATTACCTTGAATACAATGCTGTTTGTTCTCTTAACTCTTCTTTATACCTTTATACCTTAATTCCCTCTTAATCCCCTAATTTAATCCTCAGCCTCTAATTATTCTTACCACTATATATTTATATAAATGTCTATATATATTATTTTCACAATACTCTAATTAATACAGAGAGAGAGAGAGAGAGAGAGAGAGAGAGAGAGAGAGAGAGAGAGAGAGAGAGAGAGAACAATCAGTCAGTTAATTGTAAATAAAATATACTTATAACGCTAAATCAATTATTGTTATAACTCTTATCTTAAAAGTCTTAAAAGTCTTATCTTAACTCGTATATTAAGTATCTATATAAAGCCTATACATTTAATCCCTTTATATTTCCTTATTTAGCTAGCAGCCTATTAATTTCACACTTTCTCTCCGAACCTCTGTTTCTTCATTTTTCTTTCTCTTCTATATCCACTGTCCCTCCTTTCTCTTCTACTCCTGAACCTCTCTTCTTCTCCAACACAGTTCACTTTCTTTTTTTCCTCCTACTCAACTCACAGTCTCTCTAAGGAGGCAGTTTCCTTCTCCAATCTTCCTCCGTCTGCTGCCAATCCACTCCTGTCACTCTTGCTGCTGTGTCTCGTCCTCTCTCTGTCTTTTTTATTTTCTCCAACCTTCTGCTACATATTGCTCCTTCTCTGTCTCAATTTGCTTTTCTTCTATTTTTTTCACTTCTCTCGCTGCTCTCCTGGACCACCAATTTTTCTCCACCTTCTAGCTGTCTGTCACCCATCGTCTCATCTTGCTCACTCCGCTGTCTCTCATCTTCACTATACCATCTCCCTTTTCTCTTTCCTCTATTTTCACTCGTTCTTCGTTCTGGGTTTCAAATTACACCTTCCTATCTTCTCCCAGCCACTTTCTTGCTGCTCCTCTCTTCCTAAAGCTCTTGCCACAAAGTTCTTTGTCCCCCTTCTCTCAATCTTTAGTTATTTTAATTTGCTGAGTCACAGCTCTTCCCGCTGGGTTGGATTCCCTCACAAATTGAGCACCTTCCTTCCACAAATCAAGGACTTACTCTTTCTTTAGGCTCTTCATTTCTATTACAGTTTTGGGATATTTTTACTCACTGGAAGAGCAGTTCTCTGGCACACATGTGCGTGTCAGGAAGCTAAGCTTCTGGTTTCTGGCATGTGCATGTGCATTGGTCACCTGGTCTTCCAGTTTCTGGTATGCATGTGTGCACGAAAGCCAGCTGGCTGGTGTGCATGCACTTGCCAGAAACCAAACCTTCAGTTTTCTGGCATGCATATATGCATTAGGGAGCTGCTCTTCCAGTTTCTAGCACTCCTGTGCATGCAAAGAGCAGCTGGCCAGCTCACATGTGTGCGCCAGAACCCGGAAGAGCAACGGGTGATAGCTGGTGTGACCGGAGAGATGGCTCTGCATGTCACTTCCGGCATGAATGCCATAGATTCACAATCACTGTTCTGTAACTTTGGATCATCTCCAGAACCAAAGCAATGGACATACCAGAGGAGAGCAACCCTGAATGTTTTGGGTGTAACTAATGCAACTCAGTGTATATATTTCAATAACTTTGGCAATCGTAAACACCCAATACCCTCAAATTCTCCTGTTTTTACCTGTGAAAAGGTTTACAATGTCTCCTATGCCTCCATCACTTTATTTTTACCTAAAGACTTCTTTTTATTATATGGGAAGGAGGCTCATATTCATGTCCCAGCCTACGGTTTGGGGGAGGGGTTTGTGTCCTTGGGTGGTTGACGTCTCTATATGCCCTATCTTCCATGCAAGTGAATCCATCAACATGATTTAATGTAGTTCCCATTTGGAACTATCTTCTGATTGTGAGAGTGATGTGACTATCAGATCCATAAAGTGATACTGCCATTCAAATGGAGGAAGAGGGGAGCATGGGGATAAACTGTATTTTTATAACCTTTTTCCTGGTGTCTAAGCACCCTACAGTATTCTCACCTTCTTTGGAATGTAATAAGGAGGGAGGGCCATGTGGATTATTTCAGTTTGCTGAAAGTGGAAGAAGATCCTGGGAATGGCTCCTTATCTGTGTCTCAAGACGGCCGTTACAACAAACATCTTCACACCTGTGGATTGGCTAAATCCACATTCAGACAGGAGGGAAGGATTCTAAAGCCTTCTTTCTAACTGTGTAGTTTGGGAGGGAATTTAGAGTCTGCTTTACCTGTCCTGCTATTACTTCTTCTCAATTTTTTTTTAAATTTGATTTATATGCCGCACTTCTCCGGAGACTCAGGGCGGCTTACAGTGCGTTAAGCAATAGCCTTCATATTTTTGTATATTTATATTTATACAAAGTCAGCTTATTGCCCCCAACAAACTGGGTCCTCAATTTACCCACCTTATAAAGGATGGAAGGCTGAATCGACCTTGAGCCTGCCTCAATAAAACGTTCCTTTTGAAATACTACATTTCAAGGGTCTATACTTTCTTGGGAAAAGAGGAGAGGCAGGGCCTGACAGACACTTTTATCCAAAACAAAACTCATGGTTCTCTTTCCTTAGTAGCAGTCCCTGCCATGGCCAAAAGAGCTTACATGGATCTTTAAAAAGTGGCATGCATTATAGCTGAAAGTGTCAACCTCACATCCTCCCTCATCACTGCTCTGACAGAAGAAATGACAGTCCTCAGACAGCAGTCATCCAAAATCGTGTGACTATTCATTATCTACTATTAAGGGTGGGTCAGGGTTGTGAATCGTTTAACAGTCTTTGTTGTTTTAACCTAACCAATAATGAGAATTATACTGAAGCAAAACTAGTCAAGCTTAAGACTCTAGCATCTCAAATCTCCCAAGTTCCAGAGGGATGGAACTGGTCTTGGCTCATAACTTGGTTACCTGATTTGGGACCCTGGAGAAAGAAAATTGTCCATTTTTTTCTGTTTCTTTTATTTGCCTTTGTATTAATCTCCTCAGACTTTCAACATGTTAGATTTATTTTTCTAAAATAATGTACTTCCATGCCAACTAGACAACAAACCTGTTGGCAAGAATACATTCAAAAACCTGTAATGCTTTGAACAGGGATGAGTGACCCCCATTTTCTGGCATCCCCTATTTAACTCAATGCTTGTGGAAGGAATGTGTGAGACTAGGCCAAAGCCACCATATCTAAAAGTGGCAAAGGCATGTAAGCAGGGTGGACAAAGCCAGGAAAAGTTCCCCCAGGGAAAGGAACCATGTTGTTAAAGGAACAAAAGGACAAAAGTTGGGTCTGAGCACATGACAAGCCCTTCCTCATGTTATATAGTGGGTGCAAGAAGGACTGGACACGGTAGAGTTAAACACATTTATTAGCTCTGTAAATCGCAATGCCCAGGCTGGCCGCAGCAACTCCTTTTATAGGTAGGAGCTGTCCACGGCTTCAGCCACTGACGTTCCTCTGAATTTCCCACTCCAGTTCCTATTTCCTGATTGGTCTGTTCAAATCTGTCATTCAATACTCAACAAACAAATGAGTTGAGCCTGCATGGGAAGCCACTTCCCACTAACTCTGGGGGATAAAAAGAGGTCCTGAAGCCTGCCCAGCCTTTTGGATTCCAGACGTGGTAGCTTCCATCCCTGTGGCTACTGACTAGCAGCCTAGTAGTGGATGCTGGGTAAGTGTGGATGTGTGTGTGTGTGTGAAAGAGAGAGAGAAAATATCAGAAGTTTGCTGTTAGTTTAAATTCACTGAGTCTCTGTGTATTTTAAAGAACAGCTTGTGCCTCAGTGTTCTGTTGATATTGGGATTGAGAGTGGCAATGTTCCAGGCCTGTGAATGTGTGAGTGAGCTGACCCAGCAGCTAAAAGAAGCCCTAAAGGAAGATAAATGGCTCAAAGACCACAAAACCAACCTGACAATGAGGGAGGACCTGGCGTGGAAGGGAGACAAACTATGTTTTGGCCAGCCAGAGGACCCAGATCCTACAAAGGAGTCATGGCATAAAGCCAGCTGGACACTTGGGGTGGCCTTAGATAAAGAAGGACATAGAAAACTATGTAAACAGCTGCCCGATATGTGCGTCCATGAAGAAATGCCAGGGAAGACTCCTGCATTGCTACAGCCAGTGGCCAATCCTAACAGATCCTGGGAGGAAATAGCTATGGATTTCATAATGGAATTAATGGAAAGTAATGAGAGCACAGTAATTTGGACTGTGGTTGACTTGTTTTCAAAGCAAGCCTATTTCATCCCATGTCTGAAGCTTATCTCAGCCTGAAGTCTGGCCAAAATGTTTGTGCAGTACATCTACTGGCTGCATGGAGTCCCAAGATGCATAATTTCAGACTGGAGCGGGGTGGGTAGGTGGGTGCAGTTTACAGCAAAGTTCTGGTGGGAGTTCCTAAAGCAAATAGGATCAGCTCAGGGATTTAGTTCGGGGTTCCATCTGAACCCCGAACGAACTAATGCGATAGTGGAGCAGTACCTACACTGTTATGTAAGCTATCAGCAAACTAACTGGGCAGAGCTCCTCCCTGTCTCAGAAGCGACTTATAATAACTCAATGCATAGTAGCACTGGATTCACCCCTTTTAAAGTGATCATGAGAGTTGAGCTGTGCCAGTGCCAGAATTCCTAAGGGAACCTCCTTAATTATTAATAACAAGAAAAAATTCAAGGAAATAGTAGGCCGATTAAAGAGAGCAGATGGCAGCTTCCACTTGAACTTCTGGCACTTTTGGTGCAAGATCTGCAACCTCTGTGTGTCCATTCCGAGCTCTCCCTGTCGGGGCTTCACTAGAAGCCATAGCCACCTTGGAGGGGTTGTGAAGCAAAGGGGGACCACCTTGCAGGTTGAGGGGAGCTACATCTCCCCTCCCTGACTCGGAAAACCCTTTTATTTGAAGACTAGCAGCAGCGGCAGTCAAAATGGCTGCCATGAAGCCAAGGAACAGCCAGAACCATAAGTTTGTGCAGGAGTAAAGAAATGCTGAATGGTGTGTCGTCTGGGTAAGAAAAGATTTACAGCTGAAGTTGGGCCCCACAAAAAATTTAAGGGAAATACCTTTTAGAGCCATTTGCGACAGCGGCATGCAACTATTGTGGAAAAAAAGCATATTGGAAATTTAAAGAAGTAACTATCTGTTTAAAAAGAAAATTAAGTGGGAAATGGAATCCCCAAAATTAAAAGCATGATATTAAGAAGGCATATTAAGATGCTGGAACTATAAACCTACCTTTTCTTCAAATAAACGGAGGTATAAGATAAACTAAGCAAGAGAAATAAACTGGGTATGTCAAAATAAAAGTAGAACAGCAACAGTCACAATAAAAGAGAAGAAGCAAAGAGCGCCATCTGCTGATGATAGTAAATTTTTGTGACTCGGGAGCAAATATTGAAATGGAGGGAAATAATTGTTGAATGATGTATATTTATTTTCCAACCACCGGAACTTGAATATTAAAAAAAAAAAGGTGTCTGGACTCCTAAATACTATTGAATATACAAAAACAACTTGAGTGGAGGATCCCTGAAGTAACTAACTGATTTGACTGTATATTGATGAGACATTTAAACTTGATTAGGAGGTCTGGTTTCTAAACGGATGATTGAGGAGACCTTAATAACTCAAAATAACGAAGATATCAAGGACCTTATCCTGGAACTGTACAAAGACATGGTGGAAATATTGGATCATATAGATAAAAGACTAGAAAGTTGTATACAAGAGATGAAGATCAAAGATCAGGACAAAAAGAAAAAATGGAATTATCAACTGGAATAGAAGGAGAATTAGAACTGAGAAACCAGCAAACAGAAGATAACAAGGAGACACTATTAAAATTAATAAGGATTGAGGAATTAAAACAGGGAAAAACACTTTAAAAGATTTAAAAAAGAAATGGGAGGAACAAGAAGAGGCTTGGGGGAAATGATAGGATTTAGAACAGAAAGCTCTGAAATTAAACAGTGGGGAAAGACAGGGCAATGTTATTGCATACTTGTTAATATTTATATGAAAATTAAAAATTTGTGTAAAAGGTAGGAGTAAATAATATGAAATAAAGAAAATGGAATGTAATAATTAGGAATATGTTTATATGTATTGAAATGTACGATACTCAAACATTGCGCCATTCACACAATAATATGTATAATTTTTTTTAAAAAATAAAAACTTGATTTAAAAAGAGAGAGATGACAGGAAGTAAAAGGCAGTAGGGAGAAAGCAGAGCTGCTTAATTCATTCTTTACATCAGTTATCACACAAAAAGAAATGTACCAAAATGTAAAGATGTTGAAGAGTACTGGGCCTAAGATGGAGCCTTGTGCTACACCACTGCTTACTTCTTTCCATGTGGATGTAGTACTGCAACAGAAGGGTTTTATATGGTTTTTTAATTATCTTTTCCAAGATCTTCCCATGTATTGATGTTAGACTGATTGGTCTGTCGTTTCCTGGGTCTGTCCCCCACCCCTTTCTTGAAGATGGGAACCAAAAGATGGGAATCAAAAAAGCTACTGTAAAAGACAAACCAGAAATAAAAACTAAAATAAGCAAGAAAATGGTAAGAGAACTCCTATTTGACCTTGATTAATACAAATCATTAGGACCTGACAAATTACATTGTAGGGTTACTACAGTGTTCATCTGGATGGTTTTTGTAACTGCGGCTACACGTAATTGCAAACTTCAGCAATTCTCATCAGAGAGCAGTGTTCGCAAGC
Source organism: Masticophis lateralis (assembly GCA_030761175.1). Taxonomy (NCBI): domain Eukaryota; kingdom Metazoa; phylum Chordata; class Lepidosauria; order Squamata; family Colubridae; genus Masticophis; species Masticophis lateralis. Next base: position 74,261,788 of record JAUDYJ010000004.1, on the reverse strand, counting down.
ATGTTCAAGGACATAGGATGAAACATTGTATAACCTGTAACATTTGCTGCTTTGAATGTATAACATTTGATTCTTTCATTGTGTGTGAATACATGCATAATCCCATGAACACCAATGATGTAATTACTGACCAATTACTGTACCTTGGAGATTTGGTAACCAATAATGGAATAACACGCAAGTGGGTGAGAACTGAGAAACTAAGAAACTATATAAATCATGTCTGATGCTCAATAAAATGCTGTTGATTCTGCCATTCAGGAATGTGTTCCTTTATTTCATCTTCAGCTCTGGGAACTAATGCAACATTACATCTCAGAGTTCTGAAGGAGCTGGCAGATGTTTACTCAGATCCACTGTACCAAATCTTTCAAAAATCCTGGAGCACAGGGGAAGTACCTGAGGATTGGAAAAGGGCTGATGTGGTTCCCATCTTCAAGAAAGGGGTGGGGGACAGACCCAGGAAACTACAGACCAATCAGTCTAACATCAATATCTGGGAAGATCTTGGAAAAGATAATAAAAAAACCATATAAAACCCTTCTGTCGCAGTACTACATCCACATGGAAAGAAGTAAGCAGTGGTGCAGCACAAGGCTCCATCTTAGGCCCAGTACTCTTCAACATCTTTATAAATGACATTAGGGAATAGAAAGAGAACTCATCAAATTTGCATATGATATTAACTAAACTGGCAGAAATAGCCAACATACCAGAAGACAAACTCAGGATCAAAAAAGATCTTGACAAACTTGAACAATGGGCCCTATCCAACAAAATGAATTTTAATGTGGGAAAAAGCAAAGTTTTACATTTAGGCAGGAAAAATCAAAGGTATACGTACAAATTAGGCGAAACCTGGCTCAAAAACTGTAACTATGAGAGGAACCTTGGTGTCAACTCACAGAGCGTTCCTGACTTGTTCTTGTTCAGCCCCAGCTATGGACCCCAAAGAATGCAGCACACACGAAGTCTGTACAAATCTTAATTTACTAATTAAAGACTACTAATGAGCTTTCTTAGTAATTGTTCAAACACAAGTACAATAAATCAGACTTTTCTGAACAAGGGCTGTTAATTTAACTTCATTAACAGCCGACAAGAATTAAAAGAATAATAACTCAGTTCTGAAGCACAGTATTTCAGATAAGCATAATCTTACTGTGGTTGGCAGAATGCCCAGAAGCAATTTGCAGGAAAACGGATAAGAGAAAAACAAGAGCCGAAATCAAACGATTCTGTAATCAAGACTCGAAGGAGCAATTCATGAGTTCAATTAAAGCTATATATAGAGAACAATCCGCACAAATAATTATTAATGGGAGTTTAACGGATTGTTTTAAAATAGAGAAGGGAACACGGCAGGGTTGTCCACTATCTCCTTTGTTGTTTGTCTTATCCCTAGAAATTTTGTTGAAAAAGATATGTGAATCTGAAGAACTTAAAGGAATAGTGATTCGACAGCAAGACTATAGATTGAGAGCGTTTGCGGATGATTTAGTTGTTACATTAACTCAACCTATAGATACAGTTTCATATATGTTGGAAATGATAGAACAATATGGTAAAGTCTCTGGATTTAAAATAAATCAACATAAGACTAAGATAATGACCAAAAATATGTCTTTTGACCAAAGGGAAGAACTACAACAAATATCGGGATTTGAAATAGTTAAAAAGGTCAAATATTTGGGTGTGATTGTTGCTGGATCAAATACAAAGTTATTTTAAAACAACTACGAAGTTTTATGGCGAAAAGTGCAGAAAGAAATGGAGAACTGGAAAAAATTACAATTATCTTTGTTAGGTAGAATAGCAGCAATCAAAATGAATGTATTACCTAAATTTTTATTTTTGTTCCAAATGATACCGGTGTTGAAGAATGATGAACAACTGAGGGAATGGCAGAAAGGTCTTAATACTTTTATATGGTCAGGTAAAAAACCTAGAGTTAAATTAAAAATTATACAGGATGTTCGGGAGAGAGGTGGTTTGAAAATGCCAAATTTAAGATTATACTATGAAGCATCTGCGTTAGTTCAGATTAGTGACTGGTTTAATCTAACTGAGGAAAGAATTTTAAATGTAGAAGGGTATGATTTACTGTATGGATGGCATGCTTATTTATTGTATGAAAAGAAAGTAGATAAAACTTTTAAAAATCATATGCTTAGAAATGCTTTGTTGAGAGTTTGGAAGAAATATCAATATAAATTGGATTATAAGATACCTATCTGGGCAAATCCTAGACATGCAATAGAAAATATAAGTATAGAACAAAAGATGGAGGTGATTACATACAAAGAACTTTTACTTAATGAAAGGGGTAAATTACAACGTAAGCCGTTAGAGGTTTTGAAGGAGGAAGGGATAATTTATACTTGGTTTCAATATGGTCAACTTCAAGCAAGGTGGAGGGAGGATCAAAAAATTGGTCTTATGGAAAACGAAGAAAATCTGGTAAAGCAAATTAGAGACCAGGGTATTATGCATATTAAAAGATTATATAATGTATTATTAGAGATAGATTCTGAAACAGAATTGGTTAAAGATTGTATGATTAAATGGGCTAGAAATTTCCAAGAACCAATAATGATGGAAACATGGGAAAAGATTTGGGTTAGAAATGTTAAATTTACTCAAGCACAAAACTTAAGATAAAATTTTTATAAGATGTTTTATAGATGGCATCTAGACCCAAAAAAGTTGTCATGTATGTATTCTAATGTACAAGCTAAATGTTGGCGGTGTGATTGTGAAGACGCAACGTATTTTCATATTTGGTGGACTTGTAAGAAGATCAAAGCATTTTGGATAAAGATTTGGTGGGTAATGCAAAATATTTTGAAAAAGAGGTTGAAATTTACACCACAATTGTTTTTATTGGGTATTATAAATGACTGTACAGTATTGGAGATGAAATTGATTTAAAACTTAATAACAGCAGCCAGATTGTTGGTTGCGCAATATTGGAAGAAAGACTCTTTGCCCACTGTAGAAGAATGGATTATAAAAGTAATGAATTTAGCTGAGATGGCTAAAATCTCAGCATATTTGAAAGACCATACACAAGCAAAATTCATCCGGGAGTGGAGGAAATGGATTGATTACATTCGGAATAAATATCGTATAAGAAGACATCAAATCGCGTATGAATGAAGAAGAATTATAGAAATCTATTTTTTATTAAATTGGAGTTAAGATTTTAGATGGTGTTTGTAAACTAGAAATTTGATAGATTAATGTTGATGATTACTGTACCTTTTCCCCCCCCCCAAAACCCTGTATTTTATTCTGGGAAGTTGGGGGGGAGGGGAAGGGGGGTTGAGGGGGGGATGGGTGTGTGTGTGTGTTTTTTTTAAATATATTTGTACTTTTATAAAACTTTTCAATAAAAAAAAAGACTCAAAGGAATGTGAATGAAGTTGTTTCCTGCAAATTGCATCAGTCGTCCTTAAACTTCCTTAAATAGGCTAGGGGAGTGGCCAATTAGCCCCAAGCCTTACTCTCGAGGACACCTCCTCCTGAGGAGCCACTCCTGCCTTTTTGCAGCTCTGCGCACTCGTGCATCAAGAAGAGGCTCCTCCTCTTCTTCCTCTTCACTTATGGGAGCTTCTGGAGGTTCTGAAGGCCCTGTCTGAATCCCCGCCTCTGGCACTCCTCTTCTTCCGACCTCCTCATTGTCCAACTCGAATGCCAACTGCACAGGCTGCTGGCACAGCACCACAACAGCCTCCTCACTGTCAGAATCAGCTACTAACTTCACAGGCTGCTGATGGGCCACAACAGCTTTCAAGTTGCCATAGGCAAGGGGGATGGGAAAATGAACTTTGCAGCTGCAGCGAGGGAATGACACTTGAGACAAAACAAAAGCACATTCCAGCCATCTTTCTGTCAAGGCCATCTCAACGATTACCAACAGTGGTCAGAGGAGTGATCTCTAAAACTCGTGAAATTGCTTCATTGGAGAATGTGACTGATGACACACCTTGAGGGGAGGAGGGAAACAGGGTCAGAGCCGGAACATAAATTAAGTGAGGTCAGAGTTGGCTTCACTTGGAACGTGCCGACATGAAGCTCCTAATAAATAACTGGATTACTTTTGAAGCTTGGCTCGACAGTCATGACTTAATTAGGGCATCGGTTGGAACCCTGACACTTGGAGTCCCAGTGGATGACCACTTGAATATGAGCCAGCAGTGTGCATCAGCAGCAGCTAAAAAAGCTAATAAAATTCTGGGTTGTATAAACAGAGGCATAGAATCAAGATCACGTGAAGTATTAGTGCTGCTTTACAAAACCCTAATAAGACCACACCTCAAATACTGCAACCAATACTACAAAAAGATGTTGAGACTTTAGAAAAAGTTCAGAGAAGACCAACTAAGATGATCAAAGGCTGGAAACTAAACCATATGAAGAATGGTTGCAGATTTTGGGTGTGGCTAGTCTAAAGAAAAAAATTAGGAGTGATGTGATAGTGGTATTTCAGTATTTGAGGAGCTGCCACAAAGAAGAGGGAGTCAAATTATTCTCCAAAGCACCAGAAGGCAGGACAAGAAAGAATGGTTGGAAACTGATTGAAGAGAGAAGCAACCTGGAATTAAGGAGAAACTTCCAAAGAGGAAGGACAATTAACCGTGGAACAGCTTGCCTTCAGAAATTGTGGGCACTCCATTACTGTAGGTTTTTAAGAAGAGACAGATAGTCACTTGTCTGAGATTGTATAGGTCCATGATGGTGAACCTATGGCATGCATGCCACAGGTGGCACGCATAGCCATTTCAGTGGGCACACGAGCTCAACTCTGGCACGCATATGCATGCCGGCCAGCTAATTTTCGAGCCTTCTGGGCCTACCAGAGATAAGGAAACAGGCTGTTTCCTGCTCCGAAGGGCCTCAGGGGCAGTGGGGAAGGCCCATTTTTTGCTGTCCCCAGCCTCCAGAGCCTTTCTAGGAATCTGAGGAGAGCAAAAATGGCCTCCCCCCCCCGGAGGTCCTCCGGAGGCAAGAAATGGCCCATTTGCCAACTTCTGATGGGACCGGAAGTTGGTAAATGGGCCATTTTCAGCCTCTGGAGAGCCTCCGGTGGGATGGAGAAAGCTTTTTTCACCTTCCCCAGATTCCTAGAAAGGCTCTGGAGCCAGGTGAGAGAGAAAAACGGGCCTACTGGGCCATTGTGTGCCAGGAGTGGGGGTCACGGGGGAAGGGTCATGTGTGCATGCATGGGGGCTGGGTGCATAGAATTATGGGTGTGGGCATAGACGTGTGCGACCCCCTGCCCCCTCTCTCCTGGCACGCGATGGCAAAAAGGTTAGCCATCACTGATATAGGTTCTCCTGCTTGAGCAGGGGACTGGACTAGAAGACCACCAAGGTCCTTTCCAGCTCCTGTTCTGTTCTGTTCTGTCCTGTCCTGTCCTGTCCTATTTCCCAGTAACAGTAGCTGAATGGATGGATACATTGAAAGCTGTTTGGGGAAATGTGTAGAAAGCCTGTCTTTTATGTAAAGTATGAGCATTTAACATCTCAAATAATATTGCAACTGGAATACTACACATGGCAATAAAAAAAATAACATGTTTTATCAGCCTGATTTATTTTCCTCATTTCGGAAGGACAAAGAGTGGAGAAAACATAGACATTTCTCAGAGCGACAAGAAATTACAAAAATAACACAATTACAGTTTTGTGGTATTGTTGGTTTCATTTAGTTGTTAAAGAATATTTGAGCCATTGTAATGGCTGGGATTTTATTTTAATAGCCTTTGAAGCTTTTTTCCAGTATTACAGAGAGTCCCTTATGTCATGTGCACCATGTTTTCAGTGAAGTGTATTAGACTTGTTAGGAGTAAATCATGTCATTTCAGCTCTCTGTTATGTTCTGAATTGTTGCAGTTATTGCTGTGAAGGATATGGAGACAGTCATTTCAAGACAAATTTCTCTCTCTTTTTCTGATGGTTATAGATAGAATTTTTATGTCTCCACAATTACCTTTCTAACTTCAAAGCACTCCACATTTTACCACTTTATAGCCAAGAAAAAGCAATGTCAGAAATCAATTCACATCTGACCCTCACAAGAATAATTTGCAAGGTAAGGAGATCGAAAATCATTTTCTTGACAGAATTAGGAACACTTTCAGCTTCCATTTTTCTAAGCAGAAGATACCGACACTTATCAAACAGTCTGTGAATTCATTGGTAATCAGGAAACCTGGAGACAGAAGGAGAATAACATTATGACTGAGAAGCGCAAATAAATCAAAGAGATTGTTTTAGACACAAGTGGAGAAAAAAGGCAATAGAAAATAAAATGAGGCTTTAATATACTGGTAGATGCTATGTGACAGGGAGCAAATACATAAATATGTGTTATGTAATTAAAATTATTAGGAATCTGGAAGGCACTTGGCACCATGCATTTTTTTCTCCCAGGGTTTTGTGGTGTGATAACATTAAGGAGTATTGACATTACATTAACAGGTACCCTAAAACTGTATTTTAAAGCCAGTTTGAGCCAGTATATACAGACCAAAGATAACTGGAAGGCACCACCTTATAGAAAGCTACATTGTATGAAAATACAATTGAACAGTATAGAACATAGAATAATAGGGATGGTAAGGATCTTGGAGGACACGCTCAAGCAGGAGACCCTGTATCATTCCAGATAAATAGCTATTCAGTCACTACTTGAAAACCTCCAGGAACAGAGCATCCACAACTTTCAGAGGTAAATTTGCCCTCAGGTGCTATGGAGATTAGGTTGACCTCTCTCACTACCCTCAAGTATTGAAATACTGCTATCATATCACTCCTCTTTGTTAGACTAGACATACCTAGTTCCCTCAATCTTCATTTTATGATTTAGCCTCCAAATCCCTTATCATCTTCATAGTTCATCTCTGCACTCTTCCTAGGGCCTTATCATGGTGACCAGAACTGGATGCAGTATTCCAAGTGTAATCTTATTAGTGCAATATAAAGTGATACTGGTAAAGTGATAAAGTAATACTTCACATGATCTTGAAACTGCATCAGCAGTTTTTTGGCAGCTGCTGCACACTACTTGGCTCTTACTTAAATGTCTACTAGGAGACCTAGATCCTTCTCACAGTAAGTCCTGTTGAGCCAGGTACCACTTATTCTACCCCTGTGCATTTGATTTTTCTCACCTATGTATAGGACCTTACTTTTCTCACCACTGAATTTTGGTGAAAGTTGTGGGGATTATTTGTTGAAACTTATTTTACAGGAATGCCATGTTCTCAACTTTTGATTTAGAAAATGTTGGTAACCCACTAGAATGAAAGTGCAGCACCAATAGCAAAAGTCCTATGTTTGATGTACTGAATTTCAAATATAAACATGATAATGTAGTGAGATGAGTTCCTATTGTGGAACATTGCTAGCAGAGAGCCCTTTTCCATTGTGAAGAAGAAAGCTGTTCAAACAATATAGGGCATAAACAATTCCTGGCATTAATCTTGTATCTGTTCCATTTGTCCTTTGTGTAACTTCTTCTATTTGGTATTTAGTGTGCTTGTCCTTTTATGTTTTCCTTGACATTGATCCAAAGCAACTTGCCAAATGTCCAACTTCACCTAGACACCAAAGTCTTTAGAGACTAAGGAGGAGAAAAAGCTGGATGTACCTCAATAGGACGCAAAAGTTGTGTGTGTGTGAATGAAAATTAATAAGATGGGTTTTTATTTTTTCAATAAAATTAATGATACACTGTTTCATTTAACTGAGCTCTGATTTTTGTAATTTCATCATCTTAATTTATTCAAATATATCTGACATTATTAGAATAGTATTTGGAAATTAGACATTAGAATGTTTAGTATTCAGGGCATGCCTAGTTTTTTCATCATGCTAAGCCATCTTTTATCATCATTTATTGATTGAAACACATTGATTTAGCAATAAAGGAAAGTCTTTGTAGCTCAGGGTTGAAATGAGGAGTGCTTGGTGCTGAGTTTGGTTGTTTTCTTACAGACATTTCTAGGCAACATCATCAGTGCTACTAAGGAGTGGGGTTTGCTATCAGTTTATATTCTAGTGCCTTGCAGTAATAGCAAAGCAGGCCAGTAGCTGAATTGTGGCATATAAAAGTTCTGATTGCGGCTAGTGATGTGGTAACGTATGAAGTAAAAAAAAAGTTTATTTATTTGTAAGCTTGTTTGTAGAATTTATTAGCTACCCATCTTATTGCAGGTATTTCATTCACACTCTATTATAATACTTATAATAAATATAATTCTGAGTCTTCTTCTGTGGAAAGATGCAAGTAGGTATCTGTAAGGATCCTTCTAATTTAAGAAAGTGAGAACTCTTGAAACGTGGTTGTTCAAAAGGATTTCTTTTATTAAGCAGAAGTGACAGCCATCCAGTTAAAGCAAGATCTGAATACCCTTAGGCAAGGCAGTGGGATTAAAGTGGTAGAGACCCCTTCTTTTAAGTCAGAATGCAGATTTTAGCCAATACACGTGTGAAGATGTTTTCTTTACTAGTTTCTTTGAGAACCCGAACAAACATGCATTCCCACCATTATCCTTTAAAGTGAAACAACCCACATGGCTATCATAAAAATTCCTGCAGGTAAAGGGGATCTCAGGGCTCTTTGGCGCCAGGGTATAGGTCGTAAAATAACTGTTGACACAGGCAATGCTAGTAAATCGAATCCAAGTGTCCCCCCTCCCTCCGATTGAATGGCAGTATCACTTTTAGGGATCTGACATGCTATCCTCCTTAGAAAGCAAAAGGGTCCACCTGAGGAAAAAAAAATATACGCAAGATTTCATGATAGTATATTAACAAGGTTTGTTAGGGTATTGGGAGTGAAATTTTCTCAGTAAGATTGGAGCCCTAACGTGGTGTTTAGTGACCCTGTCAAGTATGCTTCCTTCAGTATCCAGGAAAGAAAAACCCAGACTTCATTATAAAATAAAGCATGGTACTTTTACTAGATATAAAGTGAATGCAACCATGGAAAGCAGGATTCTGAGGCAAAAAGTGCGAAAGTTACAGATAGAAAGCATCCCCTCCCATTGTCCACCGTAAATCATCCAATCCAAAGGTCTCCCAGAGGTCAAGTGGGAACAAACGTCTGGCAGTGTCATCAATCAGCAATGCGGTGGCCGTTGGCTTGATAACAGCTTAAGAATCAGTTTCATTTCCTGGGCTCATCCATAGCCCAGCTACCTATCCGCCCCCCCATTACTATGACAGCCAAAGCAGAGAAAAGCGGAGGCTGACAGACCCATTCATTGCGTGCTGATGGTAAATGTTTCCAAGCAACTAAGTATTGGATTTTCCCTCTGTGCATCCTAGAAACAAGGATTTCCTTGATTTCAAAGTGTTGTTCACTTTCAATCATGATGGGCACAGGTGGTGTAGATGCAGATGGTCTGAGGGATGAGGTTACTTCTCACTTGAGTAAACTAATATGGAATACTGGGTGGACTTGCCTGAGTGTCTTTGGAAGGAGTAGTTCAACTGCTACTGGATTGACGATTCTAGTGATGGGGAAAGGTCCAATGAACTTTGGCCCTAGTTTTTTTCGATGGTTGTAATGATTTCAGGAATTTTGTAGATAAGTATACTCTATCTCCAGTATGAAAAGATTTGGGTTCCATCCTTTTCTTGTCAGCTTGAATTTTAAAAGCTTCTCTAGCTTCCTTTAAAGCTAGTCTAACCACTAGCCACATGTTTTGCAAATTATCCATCCACTCCTTAAGTGAGGCGATGGTGGGTTCTTCTATGGGTAATTCAGGCATGGGATTGAAATCCTGGCCTGTCGCTACTCTAAAAGGGGTAAAACCAGTGCTGGAATGGACAGCATTATTAAACGCAACTTCAGCAAAAGGCAAAAGTTCGGTCCAGTTATCTGTTGAAATTTAATAAAACATCTTAAATATTGTTCTAATACCAAGTTCAAAATTCCAGAATTTCCATTAGTAGCCAGATGATATGCCAAGCTCAATGCCTGGCCAGTACCAAGTAAGTCCAAAAATGCCCTCCAAAAGTTGGAGGTGAATTGAACCCCTCTATCAGAGATGATCCTTTGTGGAGCACCATGAAATTGATAAATGTGTATTAGAAATAATTTGGTTAAACTTTTAGCAGTTGGGATCTTTTGTCAGGGTATAAAATGTGCCTGTTTTGAAAACAGGTCTGTCACGACCCAAATAATAGTATTTCCCTCACTGTTTGGCAATTCTACAATGAAATCCATAGCAATCTCTCTCCAAGGCGCTGAAAGTTCAGCTACCTTCTGCAAAAGATCTGGGGATTTCCCCTGACGTCTTTTTGCTGCTGCACAAATGGGGCAGCTAGCTACATAGCTTTCTATGTCCTGATTAAATTGTCTTTTAATCAGGTGTAAAGTTTTCACAAACCCAAAATGTCCAGCTAATTTGGAGTCGTGGCACCTTTCCATTAAGCATAGTCTTTGGCTGGCAGGAACATACAACTTCCCCCCCCATCCAAGCCAAGTCTTCTTTCATCAGACAGCTGGATTTGTTGTTCAAAAACCATTCATTAGTAGCCAATGCTTGTTTAAAGTTTTGGGTGGTGTCATTGCCCATCAATGTCTCTTGTTTTGCCTGGGATCAGGAAACAACTTTAGCGGGTAGTTGATTGTTTTGTACTATGGGTTTGATTACGTATGGCTTTGCACTATTGCGGTTTTCTGGATAGCGCATTTGCCAGAAAGTTTTTCCCACCAGGAGATATTTTAGAATAAAATCAAACTGTTTAAAGTACTGAGCCCATTGTACTTGTTTTGGGGAAAGTTTCCTTGGGGTCTTTAGGGCTTATAGATTTTTATGATCAGTCCAGACTTCAAAAGGAGTCTTACTACCTTCTAGGAAGTGCCTCCAGGTTAACAATGCCCAACAAACTGCATAAGCCTCTTTCTCCCAAATGGCCCACATTTGCTCAGTCTCATTCAACTTTTTGGATGTGTAAGCGCAGGGTTGTAATTGGTCTTGCTCATTCTTCTGAAGCAGGATCACTCCTATTGCCACATTGCCGGCATCTGCTTGTATGACAAATGGTTTCTCAGTGTCTGAGTGTTTTAGAATTGGTTCTGCTGAGAACAGCCATTTAAGTTTTTCAAATGCCACCTGGCATTCCATAGTCCAGTTCAACGGCTGTTTTGGTTTTAGATAGTCCTCCCCCTTTGTTTTTAAGAGCTTGGTGATGGGGAGGGCAATCTGGGCAAAACCAGGCATAAACTGGTGGTAAAAGTTGACAAAACCCAGGAAGCTCTGTAACTGTTTACGCGTGCGTGGAGGATCCCAATCAAATACAGCCTGCATCCATCTCAGCCCCCTGGTGTGAAATGCGGTATTCCAAATAGTCAATTTTCTCTTGATGGAATTCACTTTTGGAAAGTTTAGCATAAAGTTTGGCAGAGCAAAGTTTGTTTAAAACTGCCCTGACTAGTTTTACATGTTCTGCTTTGATTTCGATATAGATTAAAATGTCGTCCAAATAGACCAGGACCCCCTTATATAAATGCTGATGCAGCACTTCATTTATTAACTGCATAAACACTGCAGGAGCTCCTTGCAACCCAAAGGGGAGCACCTTGAATTAGTAGCAGTCAAGGGGTGTGTTAAATGCCATTTCCCACTCACCCCCCTCCTTAATTCTGACATGGTAGTAAGCCTACCTTAAGTCCAGCTTTGAAAAATTTTTCCCTTTAGCGAGGTGTGCTAGCATATCTTTCATAAGGAGGCGGGAATACATGTTCTCTACACTGTTCATATTCAGATTACGAAAATCAATGTAGAGATGTTTGGAGCCATCTTTCTTCTCTCTAAAGAGCACTGGAGCTGCAATTTTTAGGTGGGCTGGTTCAATGAAACCCCTTGCTCGGTTTTTCTCAATTAATGTTCTCAGCTCTTCCAACTCCCTCGGTGACATGCTGTATAGGGGTCTGTAGTCTACATTTGTGCAGGAAGTTTCCTATCTTGGATGGCAAACCTCAGATAAGGAAATTACTTGCATTTAGGCAGGATTTGGCATTAGTAAATAGTCCCTAAGTCTGTAAACAGGAGGAGAGGAAATGGAATATATATGCATTAGACTTTAATTAAAAGTCTAACATTATAAGTGCTTAAGTAAAGCAGTAATGGTTAACCAAAGACTCTAGATTCTGTGAACCAATGAGATGCTGCCAAGTATGTTGTAACTTGTATGTAACAAACTATATAATGTCACTATGTAAGACAATAAAATCACCACATACATCCTCAACCTTTGTGTGTGTGGTCACTCTACAAGTGGCGAACGGAATAGGGACCCTTACTTCGTCCAGCAAGTACTTTGGTGCACCAACAGCCTTCATGGCTTCTTCAACCTTCTAAAGGTTTCTGTAAGTAATGGGGGCCTCGCTTTCTGAGGGACAAAGAAAGCATGCTGAAGAATTAAGCTATTTAGTTAAGAAAAATCACATTGATGTGTCACAACGAAGTCTTTAAGGCTGGTCTAGGAGATTGCAAATAAGTGTTTATGGTACCCAGAAAAGGGATCTTTAAAATTATCTAATTGGGAAAAAATTGGGAAAGTTTTACATGCTGAACCAAGAGCTAAGGTAGAGATTTTGCATGTATGGCATTTTTGTAGATATGCAGTGGAAAAATTTGGAATTGCTGAACTGTCTCTTTTAACTCCTTCACCTCCAAGTTATTCCAATGCTGTTGTTTGTCCTCCTTCCTCTCCAGAATATGTGACTTTGTCTCCTTCAGCTCCTACTGACACAGGTCAGATTACTAAACCTTCTAACTCTGCTGTCCAGTCTTCTTATCAGAAAATGGTGAAATCCTGTAAACAGGATTCCTCCATGCCTGGGGCAGAATTGTTGTCTGTCTGTCCTGTACAATATCATCAGGGCGAGGGCCAATTGGCAGGACAGCAGATTGCAGAATGGGAAGGATTGCCTTATCATATTTTAAGAGAACTTGAAAAGGCGATTACTGATTATGGCATCAGTGGTAATTTTGCCAGAGGTTTCGTGGAAATGGATATACTATGGTTCCTGAAGATTGGAAACAAGTTTTTCATATGATTTTGAATTCAATGCAATATGTTGTTTGGGAAAGTGAATTTATGAGACATGCCCAAGCTGCTGCTCTGGGAGGTGGGGGGGCATATACGTTGGAACAACTTTTTGGCTCAGGTCAATTTGCTACAATTCCTGCCCAAACTGGGCTCCCCCTGGCCACTTTAACTATTGTTTCTGAATGTGCATTTTGTGCCTTTTTAAAGGTACGTCAGTGTCAGGTATGCTTCCTTCAGTATCCAGGAAAGGAAAACCCAGACTTCATCATAAAATAAAGTATGGTACTTTTACTAGATATAAAGTGAACGCAACCATGGAAAGCAGGATTCTGAGGCAAAAAGCGTGAAAGTTACATATAGAAAGCATCCCCTCCCATTGTCCACCGTAAATCATCCAATCCAAAGGTCTCCTAGAGGTCAGGTGGGAGCACACATCTGGCCATGTCATCATCCAGGAATGCAGTGTCTGTTGGCCTGATAACAGCTAAAGAATCGGTTTCGTTTCCTAGGTCCATCCATAGCCCAGCTACCTCCCTCCCCCCTCCCTCCATTACTATGACAACCAAAGCAGGGAAAGGCGGAGGCTGACATTCGGCCCCCCTTCAGAAGAGATGACCTCTAGTCCTGTAACAGAGAGAAAAAGAGGTAATATCACAACAATTAATAACTATCATTACTTAAGGTTTATCAGGATATTTGGTGTGAAACAACTGCACTTTTTTAGGTGCCCGAACATCACGTTTATTCACCCATTCAGCTTGTGATAATGGGAAGTGTTTCCAGGCCACCAGATACTGCACTTTACCATGATGTTTTCTAGAGTCCAAAATTTCTTTAACTTCAAAATGTTGTTCCCCTTCAATAAGTATGGGAATGGGAGGAAGTTCTTTGGCTGGATGTAGAGGGGACGAATGTTCCAGTTTCAGTAAGTTAACATGAAACACTGGATGAATCCGTCACAAATTCTTTGGTAAATCTAATTCCACTGTTACTGGGTTAATGATCCGAGTAACAGGGAAAGGCCCCACATACTTAGGCCCAAGCTTCTTTGATTTTTGAGGAGTTTGCAAATATTTGGTAGAAAGATAAACCATGTCTCCCACTTTCTAAACATGTGCAGGGCATCTTCTTTTGTCGGCTTGGGTTTTTTGAGCTTGGTGAGCGTCATCTAAAGCTTTTCGGGTTACTGCCCAAGTCTCTCGTAACTGTTCGATCCACTCAATCAGAGAAGGATTCTGTGGGTTATCTTGAGGTAGATTGGCACAAATTCCTGGCCAGAAGCCACCTTGAACGGAGTGAACCCTGTGCTGCTATGTATGGAATTATTATATGCCACCTCTGCAAATGGCAGCAAATCTACCCAGTTATCTTGCTGGTAATTTATATAACACCTCAGATACTGTTCTAACATGGAATTGGTTCTTTCACAGGCCCCATTGGTCTGGGGGTGATGGGCGGAGCTTAACCCCTGGGTGGAGCCTATCAGCATCATGAACTCTTTCCAAAAGTTGGAGGTGAATTGTACTCCCCTGTCTGAAATTATACGTTTCGGAGCCCCATGTAACCTATACACATGTTGAATGAACATTTTAGCAAGGGTTTTTGCTGATGGGATCTTAGAACATGGGATAAAATGCACCTGTTTGTAAAACAAATCAGTCACTACCCATATGACTGTCCACCCCCCACTTTCTGGAAGGTCTACAATAAAATCCATGGATATTTCCTTCCAAGGGGCAGTGGGTCTGGCTACACTTTGGAGTAGACCAGGTGACTTCCCTGGAGGTCTCTTAGCTGAGGCACACACTGGAAAGCTCGATACATATGCCTCTGTCCTTTTTGAGAGCAGGCCACCAGAACTGTTTTTTGACAAGATGTAGGGTTTTGACAAATCCAAAGTGCCCCGCCACTTTGGAATCATGAGCGTGCTGCAGAACTGTTACTCTTAGGCTGGCTGGAACATATAATTTAGCTCCAATCCAAGCTAGACCATCATGCAGTGTGCATTCATTTGAGTGGGCTTGGAACCACTCATCAGTTTTCAAAGTCTCTTGTAATTTCTGGAGCAAATCGCCCAAGAGGCTTGGGTTGCTCTTCGACTGTGCTCTGGTAGTCACTGGTGCTGCCAGTTGGGTTGAAGGGACAATTGGACGAACCACCTCCTCCCTGGTGCTATTGTATTGAGGCAATCTGGACAGAGCATCTGCCATGAAGTTCTTCCCACCAGGGAGGTAGCGCAAGGTGAAATTAAAACAGTTGGGCCCAGCGAACTTGTTTTGGCGACAACTTACGTGGGGTTTTTAAAGCCTTGAGGTTTTTATGATCAGTCCATACTTCAAAAGGATGTTAGCTCCTTCGAGAAATTGTCTCCAAGTTAGAAGTGCCCAGCGTACAGCAAAAGCTTCTTTCTCCCATATGACCCATCTCCTTTCAGTTTCTGACAGTTTTCGGGACATGTAGGCACAGGGCTGTAATTTTCCATTGGCATTCTTTTGCAGAAGTATGGCTCCTACTGCTATGTCACTGGCATCTGCCTGTACTACAAAAGGTTCATCCATGTCTGGGTGTTTAAGGACTAGTTCGGCAGCAAACAGCCGTTTCAACTTTTTGAATGCTGCCTGGCAGTCCATAGTCCATTCAAGAGCTCTGGAGGGTTTTGGTTTTTCTTCACCTTTTGTTTTCAGGAGATTAGTTATTGGCAGTGTGATTTTGGTGAATGAGGGGATGAACTGTCGATAAAAGTTAGCAAACCCCAAGAAACTTTGTAATTGCTTGCGGGTGCGTGGCGCAGTCCATTCCAATACCGCCCGAACCTTCCCAGGGTCCATTTCTATTCCCTCCTGGGAGATGCAATATCCAAGATAGTCAATTTTGCTTTGGTGGAATTCGCACTTGGAAAGTTTTGCATACAGTTCAGCAACCCTGAGTTTTTTCAGGACGGTGCACACTAATTTCACGTGGTCGGCCATGTTCTCAGAGTAGATGAGAATGTCATCCAAATAAATCAGCACCCCCTTGTACAAATGCTCATGCAAAACTTTGTTGATCAATTGCATGAATACTGCAGGAGCTCCTTGTAGTCCAAAAGGGAGTACTCGGAACTGGAAACATCCCAGCAGGCAGTTAAATCCAGTTTTCCATTCATCCCCCTCCTTAATTCGCACTCTGTAGTAAGCTTCCCGTAAGTCCAGTTTGGTGAAAACTTTTCCCTTCCCTAAGTGAGCTAGCATGTCCTTCATGAGGGGTAGGGGGGTAGACATTTTCCACGCAAATAGCATTTAAGTTCCTATAATCAACTACTAGACAGAAGGAACCATCTTTCTTTTCCTGGAACAGAACTGGCGCAGCCACCCGTGGTCTAGCTGGTTGGATGAAACCCCGTTCTAGGTTTTTGTCAATGAAATTTCGTAATTCCCCTAGCTCATGGGGGGTCATTGGGTAAATTTTTGGCTTAGGGAGCTTTACTCCAGGGAGTATCTCAATGGTACAGTCCATAGCCCTGTGTGAGGGTAGCACAATCCGAGACCTTCTCACTAAAGACTTCATGGAGATCCCAATACTCCTTCGGAATTTTCTCCTCCCCTTCAATGTGGTCTATTGCCATCTCTGCTTCTTCGTGCTCCTCTCCACCCTCAAGGGGAGGGGTTCCCTTTCTAGTGGTGGGTTCCTATCATGAATGCGCAAAACCCCCATTTTCCAATTAACTTGCGGGCTCCATTTATGTAACCAGGGCAGGCAAAGTATAAGGGGTCGTTCCATGCTAGGGGCCATAATAAAACTGAGAGTCTCTATGTGGTCCCCTAATTTCATTTCAATGGGTTCAGTTACAAAATTGGTTGCCCCCCCCGCCATCGATCCATCTAGCTGACAAAACGCAATAGGCCTTTTCAATGCTTTCAGTCTCAGTCCCATCTCCTCTACTACTTTAGGGCTGATAATGCATCTGGTGCACCCAGAGTCTAATAAGACTGGCATCTGTGCGTGGGCCCCTGTGGACGGCACCCTTAATTCTACGGGGATGAGCATGGGGCCCTCAGTGTGACTCACCAGATCATCGGAGTCGGAGTCGGTCTTGCTGTCGTCTGCTTCAGTCAGAGTTCCCAACTCACCTTTGGCCCGGGGAGCGAACTCAACGACTTCCCCTTCCAGCGTGATTTCACGAACTTTTGTGGATGCTTTGTCCGTCTTCTTAGGCCCTCTGCTGGTAGGTTTTGGCACTGGCTTGGAGGAACACTCAGCGGCCCGGTGACTTTCCATGCCACACTTGAAACATGTGAAGGGTTTTGGCTTGGGTTTGGACTCCGCCCTCCCCCCGGCCATTTTTGGGGCTTCCTTGCAGTAGTAGGAGGATGAAAGCTCCCCAGCACGCCCTCTTCGGAGTCGACTTCGGGCTATCTCGATTTCCGCATCCTCAGCTACGATGTACCAACTGTGCAAATCTTTGGGGACCCCCCCCCCTGCTCTACAGTCTTTGTAGATTTCCTCATTCAGTCCATCTTTGAAATTCTCCAGCAGAGCCGCTTCTGACCACCCTGTCATGTATGGTGCCAGCTCCCAAAACTCTTGGGTGTATTCCACTACCGATCTCCGGCCCTGCTGGATACCCTTCATTTGGAGACTCACCTTCCGCTCAGCTAGGTGGTCCTCAAACCGCCTCCTAAGAGCTGCCATGAACTGGTTGTAATTACGCAGCAGGAGGGAATTGTTATTGTGGAGGACCACCATCCATTCAGCTGCCACTCCCTCTAAGGCGCTAGTGACACACCTCACTCAAGCTGCATCCGACAGGTAGTCCTCCCCCCAGTCTTGCATGTGATTTCACACTTGGGTTAAGAAAACCCCCAGGGTTTTCAGGTCTCCTCCATATTTTCCAGACAGGGGGGGAATTTTCTGTTTCTTGCATCTGCGGGGTTGGGCCTGCAAGGGTGGGGGTCCCTGGACTGCTGCATCCCTTGCTTGACCACCCAAAGCCTGGGATGAATCTTCGCCAGCTCCCTCTTCCTCTCCCCCACAAGCCCCTTCCTCTGGATTTACTTTGGAGTATTCTCTTCCCTTCCCTGCAGAGGTTGCATAAAACTCACAGTTTTTTTGGCTTTCTTCAACATCGTGGATGAGTTGTAGTGCTTGTGCCATCATGAGGCTTTCCTTTTGCTCTTGCAGCCACACTGCCTCCCCTTTTCGGGGTCTGGAGCTGGTTACTCTGTGGGGGGTCCTCCCCAGGTCCGGCAACCTTCCTACTCCCTTCGACCATCGGGCTTCATCTGGCTCCTCTCTCAGCTGTAAATTCTCCATCCACACGGTGGTCTCTTCCCCCGGCTGGCATGAAGTCATTGCTGAGCCATATGCCCCCATCTGATCTAAATCACTTTCTTGATCAGACATTCTGTGAATTTCAGCCCCCTCGGTGTTGTCCGGGATGGCTGAGGATGAGAATCCTGGTTAATGTCAGGTATGCTTCCTTCAGTATCCAGGAAAGGAAAACCCAGACTTCATCATAAAATTGATCTGTCCCCCCCTTCAGAGACCCACAAAAACACAGCCAGTCGAGGGTTAAGGAAGCACTTGGCACACTCCACAGTTCTTATCTCAAACTTGGCAGCGATATGCACACCGTCTGCCAAGGACTTTATTAGTTTACACAAAAAGAAAATCACCTATGTAGCTTTGCCCTTCATCTAGCTTCCAAGACTACGAGGTTGCTATGTTTGTTTTGTTTGTTCGTCACAAACATCTTGACCCACCGTCCTGGCTTATATAGGCTCTGAGTGTGGTCCAGTGACTCATTGATCCTGTGACTCCAGTCCCGTGTCTCAGGTCTATTTCCTCATACGTTGCCGCAGCTGCAGTAATCTTTTCTCTCGCCTTCTTTGGCGTGCGTCCAGGAATGACGTCTCTCCCTCACTCTCATCTGAGACACCTGTTTCCCCACTACTTGGCTCTCTTTCAGCTGGCACCTGAGACGGTGCCAGAGGGGGGGGGCTGGGAGATCTGGCTGGCTCCTCTTCCTCCTGCTCAGAGCTTCCTTCCTCCAATGGGATAGGCTCAGAGGACGGGGCCACAACACTATCCCCCACCGCAGGGCCCTTCCCCCGGGTCTGACGGTCGGGATGGGGTCGGGACGGGAACTGTTCGTGGAAAGCCCGCACCAGGTCAGGGGCCTGAACGGCAGACGCGTCCACCCAGGTGAAATCCTCGGCCCCGTACCCTTTCCAAGCGATGAGGTATTGAAAGCGCCCCTTCAGCCAACGGGAGTCCCGAATACTGTCCACCTCATACGTCGAGGCGTCGTCCTCGTCGGCTGCGGCTGGGGGGGCAGGCGGCGGCGGGCGGTGGAGAAGGCTAGCGGGAGTCTCAGGGACCAGGAGGGACCGATGAAAAACGGGGTGGAGCCGCATGGAGCGGGGTAGAGTCAACCGATAGGCCACCGGGTTGATGACCGCCTCGATGGGGAAGGGACCGATAAAGCGGTGGGCCAGTTTCCTCACTGGCTGGTCCGTGGGGAGGTGTTTCGTGGACAGCCACACCCGATCTCCAACTTCCAGCAGTGGCGTCGCCCGGCGGGCGCGATCGGCGAAACGTTTATAGTCCTCTTTCGCCCGGATCAGCCGCCGCCGTACCAGTTGCTGCACCGCCTGCAGCTCTGAGAGGAAGTCCCGGGTCTCAGGAACAGGGGAGTCCATGATGGTCAACGGAAAAAACCGTGGACGGTACCCGACGTTGGCATGGAACGGTGTCATCTGGGTGGAGGTATGTTGGGAGTTGTTAAAAGCAAACTCCGCCAGGGGAAGGTACTCGGCCCAGTTGTCCTGCTGCTGGTTGACAAAACAGCGGAGGTACTGCTCCAGTATGCCAATGACCTTCTCTGTGCCCCCGTCAGTCTCCGGATGGTGCGACGACGACAGGCACACCTGCACCTCCAGCGCAGCCATCAGGCTTTTCCAGAAGCGGGCCGTGAACTGGGCCCCGCGGTCCGAAACCACCCGGTCCGGCAGGCCGTGGAGGCGGAAGATGTGTTGCAGGAACAGGCGAGCCGTGGTACGAGCCGAGGGCAGGCCGCGGCACGGGATGAAATGTGCCATCTTCGTGAGCGCATCCACCACCACGAGGACGGTCATGAACGTAGCGGACAGGGGCAGGTCAGTCAGGAAGTCCATGGAGATGGCTCCCCACGGTCTCTCTGGTGTCGGCAGCGGCTGGAGGAGTCCAGGAGGGGGGCCGGACGCGGCTTTGGCCTGTCGGCACGGCACACAGGACGTCACGTAGGCGTGCACATCGTGCCGTACCCGAGGCCACCAAAAAGTCCGCGTCACTAGGTTCAAGGTCTTAAAGAAGCCGAAGTGCCCCGCCGCGGGGTTGTCATCGCACTGGTTCATGACGAGGGCTCGGAGCGGACTTGTGGGCACGTACAGCCAACCCCGGTGCCTGAGCAAGCCCTCCTCCACGGTCCATGGGGACACGGGGCCGACGTCCGCTCTCCGCTGCTGCGACCAGTCGTCCCGTCGCTGCGCTTCCAGCACCTGAGTCCGCAGGTCCACCGGTTCCTGGACCGCGGCCAAGGAGTCCGCTGGCAGCACCGTCTGGGGGGAAAGGGAGTCCTTGGGGCAAAAGTATTCCGGCTTACGGGATAGCGCGTCCACCCTCTGGTTGAGGTGGCTCGGAATGTATGTGATGTGGAAGTTGAACCGGGCGAAAAACAACGACCACCGGATCTGTCGCTGGTTCAAATTCCTGGCCGTGGTGAGGTGCTCCAGGTTCCGATGGTCCGTCCGCACCTCCACCTGGTGTCGGGCCCCCTCGGGGTGATGTCGCCAAGCCTCGAACGCGGCCTTGATAGCCAGCAACTCCTTTTCCCAGATGGTGTAGTTGCGCTCAGAAGGAGTGAGTTTCCGGGAGTAGTAAGCGCAGGGAAAAAGAGTGCCGCCATCCACTGGAGCCTGTAGCAGCACCGCTCCAATCGCCATGTTGGACGCGTCTGTCTCAACCACGAACGGACGGTGTGGATCGGGGTGCCTCAGGACCGGCTCCGTGACAAAGGCCTGCTTGAGAACCTCGAAGGCCTGCTGATGCGGGGGCCCCCACTGGAACGGGACCTTCTTCCGAAGGAGCTGGGTCAACGGCATGGTCAGGGTGGCAAAGCCTGGGATGAAGGTCCGGTAGTAGTTGGTGAATCCCAACAGACGCTGGACGTCCTTCACCCGACGCGGGGGTTCCCAACTGCGCAAGGCCGCCACCTTGTGTGGGTCCATCGCGATGCCCTCGGGGGTGATGATGTGCCCGAGAAACTCTATGGAAGTCTGGAAGAAGTAACATTTCTCCAACTTCGCATAGAGCTGGTGCTCCGCAGGCGCTGCAGGACCTGGCAGACATGCTGGAGGTGACTTTCCGGGGTCCGGGAATAGATCAAAATATCATCCAGGTAGATCACCACGAACCGATCCAGCATGTCCCGGAACACGTCGTTCATCAAGTGCTGGAAGACCGCGGGGGCGTTGGTCAACCCGAATGGCATGACGGTATATTCAAAGTGTCCGTATTGGGTGCCAAATGCCGTCTTCCACTCGTCCCCCTCTCGCATCCGCACCAGGTTGTAGGCCCCCCGGAGGTCGAGCTTGGTGAAAATCGAGGCCTCCCGTAACCTCTCCATCAGCTCCGGGATCAGCGGCAGGGGATAGCGATTCCGTACCGTGATGGCATTCAAGCGCCGGTAGTCGCAACACAGGTGCAAGTCCCCCGTCTTCTTTTTCACGAAGAGGACTGGGGCCGAGAGTGGGGAGGTCGAAGGCCGGATGAACCCACGGGCCAGGTTCTTATCCAGAAAGTCCCGTAAGGCGGCCAGCTCGGGCTCCGACATGGAGTACAGGCGTCCCGAGGGCAGGGGCGCGTTGGGCATCAAGTCCACCGAGCAGTCGTAGGGTCGGTGCGGGGGCAAGCGATCCGCCTCCTTCTCGCTGAACACGTCGGCGAAGGATGTCAGCTCCGGAGGCAAGGAGACGTTCGGGGCAGAGACGTCCTGGCCGGCACAGGTGTGGCGAAGGTGGTCGACACACTGCAGGCTTGGGAACGAGATGGCATTTCTCGACCACGCCACCTGAGGGTCGTGCGCCCGAAGCCAGGCCATCCCCAGGACCAAGGGGAAGTGCAGGTCCGCCGTCACATAAAACTGGATCGCCTCCTCATGGTTCCCAATGGCAAGGTGCAAGGGCTGAGTAGCGAAGTTGATGGGCCCCGCCACAAGTTCCCGCCCATCAATAGTTTCGACCCTCAACGGAGGGTCCACTGGAACCAAGGGAACCTTGTAATGGGCCACAAAGGCCTGGTCCATAAAGTTCGTGGTGGCCCCCGAGTCCACCAGCGCGTGCACCTGGAGCCCCTCCGACCGGTTAGCCAACAATACCCGGGTGTTCAAAATCAGGTGCCGAGGGGGCTCACAGTCCACAGCCGCCGCCTCCGGCGGGGCATGGTCACCTGCCTGACCCAGAGTTTCCCCTAAGCCAGGCCTGACCCGTTTCCCGGCTGGTCACGCCGAGGCTCCGGAACAGGCTTGAGCGATCCACTCCGCTTCCGGGGACACGAGGCAGCGAAATGTCCAGCCTCGCCGCAATAGAGGCACAACCCCCCTTGGCGTCTCCGCATCCGCTCCTGGGCCGTCAGTTGAGGTCTGGCTGCTCCGAGCTCCATGGGCTCCTCAGCCGTCGCCACCAAACGCGGTACGGTCCGGGGCGCTGCCGGTACGAAACGCGGGGGTGCCGGCGCTGTCGGTGGTTCCGGAAGAGCCCTACGGGGCCGTCGCCGTTGTAGGCGGGCGTCGATGCGCAGGCAGTGGGTCACCAGCGCGTCCAGGGTCTGTGGCGCCTCCACCTGAACCAGCTCGTCCTGCATCTCATCGCAGAGGCCGTCCTGGAAGGCATCCATCAGCGCCGCCTCATTCCAGGCCGAATCCTGGCCTAGCAATCGGAACTCTGCAATATAGTCCTGCAGGGGGCGCTTGCCTTGGCGGAGGTCCTTGATGCGCCTCGCTGCCGTCTGCACCCGGAGGGGGTCCTCAAACATGGTGCGCAGGTGTTGCAAAAAGCCCTGATAGTCCAGAAGCAAGGGGCTGTCTTACAGCAACAGGGGCGTGGCCCATCGGGCGGCAGTGCCAGAGAGGGAGCTGATAATAAAGGCCACCCGAACCCGGTCATCCGGAAAATCCTCCGGCCGCATTGCCATGTACAGCTGGCACTGTCCCAAGAAGGCCGGGAACATTTCCTGCTGCCCAGAAAACTTATCTGGCATGTTCACTGGGCATCTTGGACGGGGAAGGGGAGCAGGTGGAGCTGCTACAGGAGCATTTCCCAAAGCAAGTTGTGCAGTTAGCTGTGCTACTTGCTGTTGCAGAAGTTGATTGGCCTCCAGCATCTGCTGTACCTGCTGCTGCAGCTGTTGGTCCATCGTGGGTTAACGATGGAGTTTTGGGTGACGAACAAGATGATCTGTCCTCCCCTTCAGAGACCCACAAAAACACAGCCAGTCGAGGGTTAAGGAAGCACTTGGCACACTCCACAGTTCTTATCTCAAACTTGGCAGCGATATGCACACCGTCTGCCAAGGACTTTATTAGTTTACACAAAAAGAAAATCACCTACGTAGCTTTGCCGTTCATCTAGGTTCCAAGACTACGAGGTTGCTATGTTTGTTTTGTTTGTTCGTCACAAACATCTTGACCCACTGTCCTGGCTTATATAGGCTCTGAGTGTGGTCCAGTGACTCATTGATCCTGTGACTCCAGTCCCGTGTCTCAGGTCTATTTCCTCATATGTCGCC
This sequence comes from Masticophis lateralis, assembly GCA_030761175.1. NCBI lineage: Eukaryota > Metazoa > Chordata > Lepidosauria > Squamata > Colubridae > Masticophis > Masticophis lateralis. The sequence continues at coordinate 74,237,909 of JAUDYJ010000004.1, read as the reverse complement.
GCAGCTGCAGTAATCTTTTCTCTCGCCTTCTTTGGCGTGCATCCAGGAATGACGTCTCTCCCTCACTCTCATCTGAGACACCTGTTTCCCCACTACTTGGCTCTCTTTCAGCTGGCACCTGAGACGGTGCCAGGGGGGGGGGGGCTGGGAGATCTGGCTGGCTCCTCTTCCTCCTGCTCAGAGCTTCCTTCCTCCAATGGGATAGGCTCAGAGGACGGGGCCACAACAAAAATAAAGTATGGTACTTTTACTAGATATAAAGTGAACGCAACCATGGAAAGCAGGATTCCGAGGCAAAAAGTGTGAAAGTTACATATAGAAAGCATCCCAATGTCCACCGTAAATCATCCAATCCAAAGGTCTCCCAGAGGTCAGGTGTGAGCACATGTCTGGCCATGTCATCATCCAGGAATGCAGTTTCCGTTGGCCTGATAACAGCTTAAGAATCAGTTTCATTTCCTAGGTCCATCCATAGCCCAGCTACCTACCCCCCCTCCCTCCATTACTATGACAGCCAAAGCAGGGAAAGGCGGAGGCTGACACTCAGGCTGGAGAACCACAAGCAAATTTTTCCAATATTAGACAGGGGGCTAATGAGCCCTATTGTGATTTTGTAGAGAGATTGTCTAAAGCTATTCGTCAACAATTTGACCATCAGGAAGCTGCAGGGGAACTTCTCAGGCAATTAGCCAATGAAAATGCCAATGCTGATTGTAAGCGTGCCTTGCAGCCTTTAAAAGCTACCAATCATTATACCTTGGCTGACATGCTGCGGGCCTGTTAGGATATTGATTCTCAAACTTATAAAATGCACCTTTTAGCTGCTGCTATACAAAAAGGGCAACATCCTGCTTGCAATTTCTTTAAATGTGGTAAAGCTGGACATTTTCGAAAGGACTGTCACTCAACTCCTGCAGCCTCTCAAAATCGCCCTTCTAAAAAATGCCCAATTTGTAAAAAAGGATTTCATTGGGCTAATCAGTGCCGTTTTCGGTCAGGAAACTTGCCAATGGGTGTGGCATCCACCCAGAGCCAAAAGAGTACCTTCCCCATAGCCATGTCTCCTTTCCCAATCTCTCTTCCGCAGCCACAGCCACAGCCGGTAGTGCTGGGATCGATTTAATAACTCAGGAATCTGTGGAATTTAAATTTCCTTTGGAGGTTAAGTTGATTTCTTCTCAATTTAAGGTTTTGTGGGTCTTATCTTGCCTCGATCTTCAGGTCATAAAAAGGGGTGCTTTGTCATCCCTGGTGTTATTGATTCTGATTACACTGGAACTCTTTTTTGGGTGACCTCCTTCAAATTCTTCCTGCTAAATCCTCTATTGCTCAATTGCTTTTGCTCCCCTATCAAGTCCTGTGTTCTGGCACAGGAGCACGTGGGGATGCTGGCTTCGGTTCCACCTCTCCTTCTGTGGCTTTACTTCAGTCTGTTACTTCCTTTTGTCCTTTATTAACTCTCTATTTGAATAAGCAACCTTTTCAAGGTTGCTTGATATGGGAGCTGATGTTACTGTTATTTCATCTTTACAGTGGCCTGTACAATGGCCTAAGACAAAAGTTTCTACTTTATAGGGTGTAGATGGGGCCTCTGAAGCTTCGCAAAGCATACAAAAGATTCAATTCTCCATAGCAGCTGGTAAGTCCTTTGCCCTGCAACCTTATATTTTGGATATTCATACTAATATTTGGGGTCGAGACCTCCTTTCTTTTTTAAATACAAAATTGATTTTGGATGATGGCTCTTCCCCTTAAGTGGCTCTCTACTGCCCCCATGTGGGTGGAGCAGTGGCCTCTTTCGGTGGAAAAATTATCTGCTTTGCATCAACTTGTTCAGGAACAATTAGTTGCTGGTCATATTGAACCCTCTACGAGCCCCTGGAATACTTGAGTTTTTGTTATTAAAAAGAAAAGTGGGAAATGGAGATTATTACATGATTTGCGGATCATTAATAGATGTATTCAGCCAATGGGTCCTTTGCAATGTGGTCTTCCTAATCCCAATTTAATTCCTAATTTTTATCAATTGTTGGTGGTTGATTTAAAAGATTGTTTCTTTACTATTCCGCTTCAACCACAGGATAAAGAAAAATTTGCTTTTACTGTTCCTGTTGTGAAGTTTCCGAAAGATGCCCTAGTTAATTCATGAGCCATGAGCCAAACTTCAAAAGAAATACAGTCATTTATTAGGAGCACCATTTCGGGAATATTCGGATGCAGTTAGAACTAATCCCACGTAGATTTATGTTCCCCTATGACCTTGTCTCTCCCCTCCTCCCTGGCCATGTCATAAATCACATTCTCCAATTAACCACTTTGGCTGGCTGTGAAATTCGACACCCTCCCTCTGATTGCAGTCAGGAAGCATGTATGGAATGTAACTTCAGTTAGTCAATCAGCTCTATCAGTTCTCCCTCCCTCCTGCTCATGGTAACTTGAAAGCTTTGCAAGTTGACATCTGGCTCCCCTCACTTCCTGAGGGCGACCTGCATAAAGCAAAACAATTTGAGTACAGATGCAGAGTTTAGGGATGTGACCCCCCCCCCCCCCACCTGGTTTGTTTGGATTTTCTGCATGAATTTGGCTATAAGGCGATCAGCCTGGATGTTTCGACTCTTTACCCAAGATGCCACTGATAAGGGGTAACCCTTCCACTTGATTAAATATTGGAGTTGTCTCCTGTGCCACTTAGAATTGAGGATTTGCTGCACCTCATAATGGGTCTGGTCCCCTATGACCACAGGGCCTGGGAGCTCATGGGGTAGTGGCCTCAGGGTTGATCCAACCACAGGTTTTAAGAGGCTACTATGGAATACCGGGTGTATCTTCTCTAGCAGTTAGGGCAACTTCAATTGCACTGTGACTGGGTTGATTATCTTTACTATGGGGAATGGTCCCATAAACTTTGGTCCCAATTTCTTGCTAGGAAGTTTTAATCTCAAATATTTTGTGAAGAGATAAACTTTCTCCCACAATTGAAATGGCCTTTGGGGAACTCGGTGTTTGTCTGCCTGCCTTATAGGTTTGTGCTGCTTTAACTAGCGCTTTCTTGACATTCTCCCAGGTTGCTTTCAGTGTTGCCATCCAATCAGTCAAGCTGACTGAGGAGGGAGGCTCCCTTGGGTACTCAGGCATTGGGACAAAGTCCATGCCGCTCACTACCTTAAACGGGGTTAGCCCCATGCTACTGAGAACAGCATTATTATACGTGACCTCAGCGAAAGACAGGAGGTCCACCCAATTGGACTGCTGATAGTTCACGTAGCACCTCAGGTACTGCTCTACCATGGCAATCACTCTGGTGCTCTGATGAAAGGCTGAGCTAAGGCCCTGGGATGACCCAATGGACCATAGGAACTCCCTCCGGAACTTAGCCATGAACTGGACCCCTCTGTCAAAGATAATTCTTCTTGGTACTCCATGCAGGCGGTAGATGTGTTTCAGGAACAGTTTGGCCAACTGGTGGGCTGAGGGTAGTCTGCTGCAGGATATGAAGTGTGCCTGTTTGGAAAATAAATCTATTAGAGTCCAGATCACCGTGTTTCCCCCACTTTTCAGCAACTCCAGTATAAAGTCCATTGCAATCTCCTCCCATGGTCTTGTAGGCTCTGCTACTGATTGTAGCAGTCCGGGGTTTTTTCCTGGTTGCTTCTTCATCATAGCGCAGATAGTGCAACTTTTCACATAACTGTCCACGTCTTTCTTTATGCTGGGCCACCACAATTGCCTCCATGCTAAGTGTAAAGTCTTAGGAATCCAAAGTGGCCTGCCGGTTTGACGTTGTGGCTCCTCTGGAGGATCAGAGTGCGTAGGGAATCCAGGACATAGAGCTTTGGTTGTGGCTTCCTTCTGATGAGTGGAGAAGGGGGGCTGTGCTCCTGTCTGCTTCTCCTCACTTCAAAGGGATCCACTGTTCCTCCCCTCTCCTTTGGCTTGCATGATGGCCCCTCATCGGGAAGGGTGGCTTGGTCAAATTCCTCCCTAGGCTGCTCTCTGGAACTCCCCAGGGGCTTTGGGAGCCTGGCTTGTTTCAAGTCCAATCTCCACTCCACTCTTCCCAGCTCGCTCAGGGGTTTCCCCTTTTTCCGGGCATTGGGGTGGAGGAACTCGAATTCAGCTGCCTTAGAGATTAACTCCCACCAATACTCATCTTTTCTTGCTTCCGCCGCTGGAGCAGGCATCTCAGCTCTGATGTCTGAGGGAGGCTGCACTCTGGCTGCAATTAGGCTCTCTTCAGATAGCCCGTCTTCAGCCATGGTTGCCTGATTTTCCCTCCCAGCACCCCAGACATCGGGGAGCGATTGGAGAGTCCAGGATTCAGGAAACCTGGTAATCTTGATAGATTTTTAAAAGTAGTTCTAACTGTCTGTGAAGTTTCCGAAAGATGTCCTAATTAATTCATGAGCCATGAGCCAAACTTCAAAAGAAATACAGTCATTTATTAGGAGCACCATTCCGGCAATATTCGGATGCAGTTAGAACTAAACCCACGTAGATTTACATTCCCCTATGACCCTGTCTCTCCCCTCCTTCCCGGCCATGTCATAAATTACATTCTCCAATTAATCACTTTGGCTGGCTGTGAAATTCGACACCCTCCCTCTGATTGCGGTCAGGAAGCATGTATGAAATGTAACTTCAGTTAGTCAATCAGTATCAATTCTCCCTCCCTCCTGCTCATGGCAACTTGAAAGCCTTGCAAGTTGACACCTGTTTTTAATAATAGCATGCCAACCAAACGATATCATTGGCGTGTTTTACCACAGGGCATGCTTAATTCTCCTACTTTGTGCCAGTATTTTCTGGACAGTGCACTGCAGCCATTTCTTGAGAAATTTCCATCTTATTTGGTTTATCATTACATGGATGATATTTTAATAGCTGCTCCTCAGTTTGATTCTACAACCCTTTTGCAGGAATTAAAAACTATTGTGGCACAGAAGGGATTGTTTATTGCAGATGATAAAATTCAGAAAACTGAACCTTACTTATACTTGGGTCATAGATTACTGAAAGCTTCTTCCATTCCAATATTGCCTGACTTAAAAATACAAAAGTCTTATACTTTAGTTCAATGGCAAAAGTTGCTAGGCATTATTAACTGGGCTAGGCCTTTCTTTTGCATAACAACTGGTGATATGTTACCTCTATTCCAACCTTTAAAAGGAACACAATCCCGTGGTGAACACAGTTCATTTGATGAATGATCAAAAAAGGTGCTTACAGCTCATCTTGGACAAAGTTAAGCAACAATATGTTGATCGAATTGAAGCAGGATTGCATTTAGTTGTTTTTCCTACGTCTCCATTGCCTACTGGGTGTTTATATACCATTAGGAGCACATTAAAAATAGCTATTCATGAGTGGTTAAATTTATCTGCTACTCCACATAGAAACATTTATCCTTATCAATCTGCATTAGAAGAATTGATTATAAAAAGCCGAAAGCGTGCTTTGCAACTGATTGGACAGGATTTGATAGGCATTGACTTCACCCGTACAAAGATTGAGCATGATCATTTTATGATGATATTTGAAAGTTATCAGATTGCCTTCTCCAATTATCTTGGAGAAGTTTTATATTCATTACCAAAAGATCCTAGAATTGTGGTTACTACTACTCTCAACCCATCTTTTTCTACTATTTTTGTTCATACTCCTTTTATTGATGCTTTGACAATTTTTATAGATAGTTCACCAAAAAGAGGGGTGGTGATCTGGCATGCTGACTCCCAATGGCATTCAAAATTCACATCAATTCAAACCCAGCGGGCTGAACTTGCAGCTGTAATATTAGCTTTACAATTTTTCCCTACGCAACTAATTAATCTTGTAGTTGATACACAATATGTCTATTTAGTTATGCAATCTTTGCCATTTTTTTATTGTGCATTGTCATTAGATATAAGTTTGCTAGCTTTGTTTTTGTCTCTTAAGCATCATTTGGAGAATCGACAATATCCTTTATATGTGGAGCATATACACAGTCATACTCCTTTTAACAATGCCCTAACTGAAGGTAATCGCATTGCAGATGAATCCCTTAAGGAGATTGCTTCTTTATTTTCTAATCCGGTGACCAGTCATTCATATTTTCACCAAAATGCAAAATCTTTGGCAAAAATAGTTTCATATTCCTTTGGTGCAGGCTTGGGATATTATACGAGAATGTCCCTCCTGTCAAAAGTCAGCTATTCCATTCCCCAGTGAGGTCAACCCTAGGGGTACCTCTGCTAATCAAATTTGGCAAATGGATGTAACACAATTTTCCTCTTTCAAACTGTATGATAAATTGCATGTTATAATTGACACTCATTCTCATTTTCTTTGGGTTACTGCATCTCATCACAAGCAGGCTCAGGATGTCACTAATCATTGTTTAGCCGCTCTTTCAATCATGGGCCACCCTGTTCAAATTAAAACTGACAATGGTCCTGCATATATCAGTAAAGACTTTAGCCTTTTCTGTCGACAATGGGAAATAACCTTAATCCATGGCATTCCCTATAATTCTCAAGGACAAGCTAGTGTGGAATGTGCCCATCGAACTTTTAAATCCTTTTTGCAGAGGCAGCTGCAGAATGAGACTGGTACTTACCATTTGCGAAAAATTCAACATTTATTATCTGTTGCCTTATTTACTTGGAATTATTTAACTCTTGTAGATTCTTTTTCAGATGTTCCTGTTAATGTTCATTTTCGTGCAATAGAACCACTGACAAGACCACTAGTAAAGTATCATCTTGCTCCTAATCCTGAGTGGCAGGGACCTGCTCGTCTAATTACTTGGGGACGTGGTTACGCAGCAGTTGAACTCCCCCGGACTCGGCAACCTTTGTGGATCCCTGCCCATTTGACCCTATCATGGCTTGGCATCAGGGTCTGCACAACCCAATTCCCAACTTCAATCTGGATCTCAAAACGGAGGCCCGTCTTCCAAAACATCAACAACACCCGCCAATCACATGGGGGCAAGTGAAGGCCACAGCATACCAACCTCAACAGCAATTAGCTCAAGCCGACCTACCTCAGACTCCTGAAAATCTAGTTGCTGCTGTTTTTGCTATTATTACAGCTAATTCTGTCACAATTCTTTTTTGTATTCTCTTCTCTTCTCTTCGTTGTTACTGCTTTGAAAAACACTCAACCTATCCAACTTAATTCTGGGTTCTTCATGCTCAATATGTTTTTGGTTCATGGTACTAATGTTACCCTGTACTATGAGCCCCCTTTGGTCAAGTTGCTTTCATACCTGATTTAATAACTTCAACTTCTTTTATTGTTTCACCATTGCAAACCATTCATTATTCTTGGTTGTTTTTTAAGCCACCAACGCAACTTAATTCTGTTCGTTGGCGTTATCTTCATACTAATCAATATACTAGAGGTTTATGTTTTTGCTGTTATGCTCGCCATACTTGGCTTAACGATTGGAACGATTACCCTAAGGCTCGACATATTTTATTGAAAGTAGGGAATTATAATTATTGTACTGACTATTATTGGCTCTGGGGAACTTTTAATTCTTCTTTGTATGAGCCTAATATTGTGCCTAAAATGTATCCTGATCATTTTCCTGTTTTTAACGCTTCTGATATGACAGATACTGGATCCATTTGTCACAATTGCCACTGGCTGGCAATTAAAGGACCCTAATATGTGGTTCTTTTTTGACAAATATGCAACCAACGTACACCCTCAGAACTATCAGTGTGCTGCTATTGGTTACTTTTCCCTATCTGTGCAGATTGGTGCTCTCTCTTCTTCATGATGCTGCCGTGCTCCATTAGGTCCTACATGTAGTGATGAAGTTATCATTGATACACAACTGTCCTCTCTCAATACCTTTGGCCATGCTGTGGCTGGAGCCATTACTGGGGTGATCATCTTAAGGGCTTACCCAGGAATTATAGCTGAAGAAAATAGACATTCTATCTTGGGTTTAACATCTCGCCTGGAGAAATCAATTAATGCCACTGCTGCTATTGTTTGTGATCTCCAACGTGAAATTGAGGACCTGAATCAGGATGTGCTCCAGCAACATTTTGCTATTGACTATTTGTTAGCAGAACAAGGAGCTTTTTGTAAACTTGTTGGCCGTCATGGATATACTGTTCATTTTCACTCTTTGAACAGAACCATTGAAGATGAACTTGCTAAACTCCAATCATATTTTCAGAATATGATTTCCTATTCTGAAAATAGGAAATCATTTCCTTTTCCTTTTCTTTTGACTGGTTGACCATTTGGCTTCCTGATTGGTCCTGGCTTAAGCAGTTGCTTTTTTATGCTGTGATTATTATTGTCATGTTAGTTGCTTGTTGTTGTTTCATTCAGTGTATTCCTCATTAATTAATATGTTTTGTTCTACTCCTCTCTCTCTGCCTCCTCATCAAATGCGATATATACAAAAATCTTTGTCCCCTCAAAATTAAATAAAAAGATATGTAGGGGTCTGTAGTCTGCATTTGTGCAGGAAGTTTCCTATCTTGGATGGCAAACCTCAGATAAGGAAATTACTTGCATGTAGGCAGGATTTGGCATTAGTAAATAAAGTCCCTAAGTCTGTAAACAGTGGAAGAGGAAATGGAATATATCTGTACTACACTTTAATTAAAAGTCTAACATTATAAGTGCTTAAGCAAAGCAGTAATGGTTAACCAAAGACTCTAGATTCTGTGAACCAATGAGGTGCTGCCAAGTATGTTGTAACTTGTATGTAACAAACTATATAATGTCACTGTGTAAGACAATAAAATGACCACATACATCCTCAACCTTTGTGTGTGTGGTCACTCTACAATGCTGTACATTTTGGGTTTAGGGAGTTTCGCGCCAGGTAAGGTTTCTTTCTTTCTTTTTTTTTATTGAAAACGTTTTACATACAAAATTTTCCATTTTTTCTGCCCCCCCGCCCCCCCCACCCCATTTCCCCCCATCCCCCCCTTGACTTCCGCTACAAGTTAAAAAAAGAAAAGAAAAAAAACAAGTACATATCCTAAAATTAACTATATTATAATAAAAAAATAACAATAAGATTAACCTCATTAATCAATATTAATATTCATTTATCAATTAATACCATACTTATATTTAAACCCAATTTTAAAAAAAATCATACCTTTCTCTAATCCATTAATGTTAGCATTACTAATTATATACCAAAATCAATCCCCCTAATAATAAAATATAATAAATCACATCCATATCCATATCCATATCAGTATCAAATAATATTAACCCAGCTACACCCATCAACTAAGAAACAGATTATCAATCAGTACCATACTTATAATATTTAAACCCAATTAAAAAAAACCATACCTTTCTCTAATCCATTGATATTAATATTACTAATTATATACCAAAATCAGTCCCCTAATAATAAAATATAATAACTCACCTCCATATCCATATCAACTAATTTTATTCCAACTAGGCCCATTAACTATTAACAAAAACATAAAACATTTCTCTATTCTAATAAAATATCATATATGATTATACATAATTATGATTATACAATTATATCCAAAAAATTTCCATCTCAATAATCCATGTTTCAATCTTCTCTTGATCTTGATTGAAGTTTATCCAACATAGCACTAATAAGCTTCGTATTCCTGCTGCCTCCATCAGCAAAAAACATTTCTCCATATATTAATCCCCCCAAGTGACTTTATCCAATAGATTTTCTATCTCAATAACCAGATTTTCATCTTTTCTTCATCTTTAATCTTAATTAAAGTTGGACAACTATCTTCTGAGACAATATGTATAAACTGGTTCTTATTCTTATTCAAGCTGCCCCCATCAGCAACAAAGATCTCTTCATATATAAATCCCCCCGAATGACTTAGTATTTGTAAAATCCAACCACGAAGGTATCTTATAAACCTCTAGGTAGATCAATCAACCTGACTCCTGTTGTATCCGTTCAAAGAAAAAACAAAAAACAAATGCAGCTTATACAAGCTGAACTCCTAGATGTTCCTTTAAAACTCTTTCAAATCCTGCCAACCTTTCCACCTCTTTCCTTCGGGTTTCCAAGATGTTTTCATCTTCACGCTCCTCATCTAGATAATTAATTCCAGTAAAATTATAAAAGGGTAATCACAGATCCTCTGCTTATTTTGCAGTGATCTGTTTAACTTTCTCAAGATGTCAAATCCAAATCAGGATGAGTTTATAACAAATTTTAAGTCCAATATCATATGAAAATTAAATATAACAGTTATCTTCCAAACTATTTCAAATAATCCTTTATGCAATAGATTCCATCTATTCAGAATTAACCTCTAGGATTCACCATGCGGTTCCATCGAAAGACACATTTTCGGCTGCAGTTCAGTTTCAGTGGTTTTCAATTTCTTTCCTCCCTTGACTTGTAATTTCTGTTGTTTCTCCTCCTCATACTTTTCCATTTGTGGAATACTGGGCCTCATTTGTTTTTCATCTTGCTTCAACAGTTCAAGGCCCGGTACCACGTCTCTTGAATCTCTGGAATGCTTTGTTTTCAAATCTGGATATTCCGTAATATAATCATCTAGAAAGCCACCTAACTCTCCTTTTTCTTCTAACACACTTTGCTTATTTTGATTTTGTAATTCCATCTGCACACATTGTTCCTCAACCTCTCTTTCAGACTCTTTATCTTGCTTGTCTTCTTCCATAGATGCCAACATAGCAGAAGATAAAAGTATGGGGGCTCCCTTAAGAATGTTATTATAGAAATGTTCTGCTTTTTCAACGGTATTTAAACAATATCTCACATCTTGATAACTCAAAATTACACCAACTGGTACGTCCCATCTAAATGGAATCTTTCTTCTGTGCAATTCCTTCACTAAAAATCCAAATTTTTTTCTGTATCTCAGAATCTTGGATGGTAATTCTTTATAGACCCTGATTTGTAGACCTTCTACCCTTAAAGTAGCTGAGTAAGATTTTTGTAAAATATCATTTCTTAATCTTCTCTCAGTGAAATAGACAACAACATCTCTGGGTAGGTTCTTCTGTCTGGCAACACGTGAATTAACCCTGTAGACTTTTTGAATACAACCAAGAATTTGGTCAACTTCCAAATTTAAAAAAACAGCTAATGCCTTAGCACAGAGTATTCTCAAATTTTCTCTGTTATTCTCTCTTATACCTCTTAATCTCAAAGCAGACTCCATAGCTTTAAATTGAAGCATCATCACATTGTTCTGGGTTTCCTGATTTTTGGCATCAGCTTCATCTAATTTTTCCTGTAAGTCTTTCACCTTGGAGTCAAACTTTCTACTAATTTCAGCCATCTTCTTCTCTATTCTCACCACCGCACTTGTAAAAGCACCAACTACTTTGAAAATAGTTTGGTTCAGTTCTTCATATTCTCCCTGTACCAGCTCTTCAAGGTTCTTCTGTGAGTTTTCTATCTTCTCAACAATACCTCCTAAAGACCTAATTATAAAGTCTTTTAAATCCACATTTGCAGTTCCCTGCAAGTGCTTTGGAATCATTTCTACTTTTTCCTTTGTCTGACTTGTGAGGGAGCCCCCCCTTGCCTTTTGTTTAGGAGACATACTTCCAAAAAAGTTCTAACTTTTCTCAGAAAAAACAAAAAAACACACACACAAAAAAACAAAAAAACAAAAAGGTCTTGTTTAAATCAATTTGTTTCCTTTTCCCTGCTAGGATATTTCTTTTAAAAATACTTCGGGACTGGCTAAACTATTACTTTCATTTCCCCACTTTCCATTTTCTCAAGCATTTTCCGAGTAAAGCCAGTCGCCATTTTCAAAACACTTTCTCCGAACACTCTTCTTCTTCCTTCTCTCATTTCTAAGAATTAATAAAAACCAATACTTGCATTTTTCCTCCAGGTTTCACCAGCTTGCTTTATAGCTTTATAGCTTTCAATCAGTCTGTGGTGTTGCTCACGACGTCTGGCTCTGCTGCTAGAAGCAGCAGAGATCCCTCGCAGCGCGGAGCTTCCCCGGGGGTGAATAGGGAGCTGTCATCCTGAGCCCTCTCCAGGACTCAAAAAAAGTCCTGGAGGCAATTCAGGAGGCTCTACCACACCCCCAGTAGCTCTCCCCGCTCTTCCGACTGAAGAGTGGGGTTTACAAGCCGCCTGCCAGCTGTGAGGTGGCTCTTTCACGCGCGGCGAAGCTGGCAGTCATAAACGACTGCCGACAACGACGGAGGCGCCACCGGAAGTCACGCCAGGTAAAGTTTCTATTGCACAGTCAGTGGCACGATGGGGGGGGGGGGGAGTTCATCTGAGGCTTTTTTGCTAAAAACCTCAGCTAAATCCTTGTATTCTATGGGTATGCCCTCAGTTGGTATGGTGTGACTAGGCATAGCTGTTTCTCAATTCTCTGCCCCCTCCATTCCTTTATGTGGATTCTCAGCAAAAGTCACATTCATCTGAAATTTTATGATGCCTTGTTTCCAATTGATTTTTGGGTTCCATTTTTTCAGCCATGCAAGGCCCAGAACCAATGACCATTCCATGCCAGGAGCAACTATAAATGTAAGCATTTCCTCGTGGCTTCCGATGCCTATATGTAGAGGCTCGGTAGCAAAAGAAGCTGGCTCCCCTCCTGCTATTGACCCATCTAGTTGGCAGAACACGATGGGATTTTTCAGCTTTCTTACTTTAATCCCTAACTTCCCTACTAGGGTTGGGCTGATCAAACAATGGGTGCACCCTGAATCCACTAGAGTAGAGATATTTATCTCCCTGTACTGGTTTGGAATAAATAGTCTTAAGGGGAGGGTAAGCGGTTTAATTGGTTTGCTTACCAGTGGTTCATCATCTGGATCGCTTCCGAATGAGTGTGATTCCTCCTGTTCAAATGCCAGGTTTTCCTCCCTAAAGAGGGTAGAGGATGGAATTTCTATGGTCTCCCTGCTCCTCAGGGCAGTCTCCTTCCCACGCCGACCCTGTTTTGCAGGGTTTTCCCCTGGTGGGGGTTTAGGGTTAATATTTTGCTCATCTGGATGGTTTTTGTAACTGCGGCTACACGTAATTGCAAACTTCAGCAATTCTCATAAGAGAAGCAATTCTCATCAGAGAGCAGTGTTCCCAGAGCATGTACAAGGACACAGGATGAGATACAAGATATAACCTGTAACAAATCGCTGCTTCATTGTATAATATTTGATTCTTTCATTGTGTGTGAATGAAAGGCATATTCTCATGAAAACCAATGATGTAATTACTAACCAATTACTGTACCTTGGAGATTTGTTAACCAATAATGTATTAATACGCATAGTAGATGAGAACTGAGAATCTAAGAAAATATATAAACCATGTCTGATGCTTAATAAAGTGCTGTTGATTCTGCCAAACTTGGATGCGTCCATTTTTCATCTTCAGCCTCCGGGGACTAATGCAACATTTGGCGCCTGAACAGGGACTCATACTTCGTCTGGCAAGGACAGGTGCACCGTCAGCCTTTGGGCTTCTCAACCTTTTCTCTTAAAAGGTTTCTGTAAATATGGGATCTTCACTCTCTCAAGGTAGAAGAGAGCATGTTGAGGAATTGGCTTATCTTCTTAAGAAGTCTGAACTTTCTGTTTCACAGAAGGCTCTTTGTCGGCTGGCATGAGAAATTGCCTTAACTTGTTCTTTCTACCCTGAAAGGGGTTCTTTAAAACTGTCAGATTGAGAAAAAATTGGCAAGGTTTTGCATTCTGAGCCGAGAGCTGAGATAGATGTTTTGCAGGCTTGGCATTTATGTAGATAAGCTGTAGAAATTTTAGTCAGAAGGAAGAGAAGCTTTTTTCTATTTTAACATCTCCCTCTTTTCAACATTCTACTGTGATATGTCCTCCACTCTCTGAGAAAGAAGTTTTGTCTAAGGCTATAATACTTTCTTCTGCTCCTCCTGTTTCTTCTGACATTGAACAAAAGCTTCCTTCTATTGTTTCAAAATCTTCTTTTCAAAAGATGGTGAATGTTAATATTTCTGGGGAAAAGTTAGCTACACAGGTTGTGCTTCCTCCTGCTATGTCAGCTGTAGTTTCTGAGTGTGCCTTTAGAGTTTTTTTAAAAGTTCCACAAGCTGAACAACAGATAGCAGAATGGGAATGTTTGCTATTTCAAATTTTATGTGAGTTAAAGAAGATTGTTTCTGATTATGAAATTAAGCCTGTGGGGAATTGTTTCAAATGTGGAAAATCAGGTCATTTTCAGAAAGATTGTTGTTTAACGCCATCTACTGGTGTTGATTGATTCTGACTACACTGGAGTTATTCTTATACAAATTTGGGTTAATATTCCACAATTTTTTCCTAAAGGATCTTCTATAGCACAACTTATTTTTCTTCTCTACAAGGTACCTAACCCAGGTACTGGACAACGTGGTCATTTTGGATTTGGTTCAATTCTTACTTCTCTAGGACTTCTTCAGTCTATTAATTCTCATAGGCTACTTCTTACTTTATATCTTAATAAGCAACCTTTTCAAGGTTTGTTAGACACAGGTGCTGATGTTACTGTCATCTCCCTTTTACAGTGGCCTGTGCAATGGCTTAAATGTGATGTTTATTCCTTGTGAGGCATTGGTGGCTCTACAACTGCTTGGCAAAGCACTCATTCCATTGCCATTATAACTTTTGATGGTAAATCTGTATCTTTACATCCTTACATTTTAGATATTCATATTAATATTTGGGGCAGAGATTTTCTTTTTCTTCTTAATGCTCATTTGATTCTAGATGATGGCACTTCCTCTTAAATGGCTTTGTTCTAATTGTTTTAAACAATAGCCAACCCACAAAATGATATCAATGGTGTGTTTTACCACAAGGTATGCTCAATTCTCCTACTATTTGTCAATATTTTGTAGATCAGGTTTTGCAACCTTTTCGTGATCAATTTCCTTCTTATTTAGTTTATCATTATATGGATGATACTTTAATCACAGGTCAAGATCTTGATGAAGAACAAGTGCTACAAACATTGATTATTATTGTAGCCAGCAGAGGGCTTTACATAGTTCCTGAAAATGATTTAGATGGTATTGCTTTCATTCGTACTAAACTTGAACATGAACACTTAATGACTGTTTCTGATTCATATCAAATTGCTTTTTCTCAATATTTTGGTGAGATTCAGTATTCTTTACCTAAAGATCCTAGAACAGTTATCACAAATACATTGAATCTTTCATTTTCTTCATTTTTTCTTCTAATTTTACTCGTTCTCCTATTTCTGAAGCTTTAACAGTATTCACAGATGGATCACCTACTGTTGTGGTTTGGACAGATGGTCAACAATGGTTTTCTAAATTCACTTTTGTTCAAACATCTGCCCAATGTTCTGAGTTGGCAGCTGTTATCTTGGCTTTGAGATTGTTTTCTGATCAGCCTATTAACCTAATTGTTGATACAAAATATGTCTTTCTTGCAATGTAATCTCTTCCTTGTGTTGTTTCTCTTGATGTTTCTCTTTTGTCTTTATTTTTTATCTTTAAAGCATGTTTTGGAAGAACGTATTTTTTCTTTTATATGTTGAGCACATTGGAAGCCATACTTTTTATCAAAATTCTTTGACAGAAGGAAATTGACAAGCTGATGAAACTCTGAAAGATGTCACAACTCTTTTTTTCAGATCCTGTTGCTAGTCATTCATATTTTCATCAAAAGGGACGTTGTCCTACCTGTGAACGTCCTTTTTATGCTCGCTGTGAAGACAATCCTACTCATGGGTAATAACTCCTGTGATTGGATTTACTGAGTGTTCATCAGAATTCTTCTGCTGCCTTAGTCCCGCCCATTGGCATTTCCTGTCAGTCTTTTTCACGAAGAAATGTATCATGAAGACAACTGGAAGCGAATCCATCTCTCCCTCCGGGATCCTGTATAGGAAACAAAGCACACACCCCCTACGACTGGGGATGGCCAGCGATCGGGAGGGCTGGATTGTCTTCGCAGCGAGCATAAAAAGGACGTTCACAGGTAGGACAACGTCCCTTTTCCTGACTCGCTGCTCAGACAATCCTACTCATGGGATATGCCCAAGTTTATGGGAGGGACCAGCAGCCATCCCGAGAAGGGGGAGAAATTACAGATTGTAAAACCCACCTCCCGAAGGAAGCATCAGCTGAAGCAAAGGTGTCTAAATGGTAATGACGGACAAAGGAGGATAGTGATGACCAAGTGGCCGTCCAGCAAATTTAATCTATAGAGGCTTGAGTGGCCCATGCCACGGATGTAGCGGCACTCCTAGTTGAATGAGGTAAAATGCCCCCCGGAATGGACCTGCCCTGCAACTCATAAGCTTTTGCTATACAGGCCTTGAGCCATCGACCCACAGTAGCAGATGAGACCTTTTGGCCCATTGATGCAGGTAAGAAGGAGACAAGCAAGGCTTCCGTCTTGCAAAAGGATGAAGTACATCGAATGTAACACCTTAGGGCCCTGCGGACATCCCACGTATGCCATGACTTTTCAAGTGGGTGATGAGGATCTGGACAAAAGTTCAGAAGAATAATGTCCTAAGACCTATGAAAATTAGAATTAATCTTTGGAATAAATGCAGGGTTGAGTCTAAGTACAACACGGTCAGGGAAGAAAATGCACAAATCCAGTCGAATAGAGAGAGCCGCTATCTCTGAAACTCTACGCGCTGATGTTATCACTATCAGAAATGCGACCTTCAAGGACAAGTAACATAAAGTGGCTGCAGCCAAAAGTTCAAACGGAGCTTCTGTGAGAGCTTGTAAAACCAGATGAAGGTCCCAGGTAGGGAACCGGTGGATGACAGGTGGTCGTAAATTCCTCGTCCCTTGTAGGAAGGACCATATGCGGCGATCATGAGATAGTAGCTGATGACCCTTACCAGACAGCACTGTGGTCAGTGCAGCCACCTGCCTCCAGAGTGTAGACGGGGCTAAATCTTTATCAAATCCGGCCTGCAAAAACCGTAGAACATCAGAAAATGAAGCCGACGTAGGATCCACCAGGTTTGAGGCACACCATCTCGCAAATACGTTCCAGGACGCATCGTAGATACGAACCGTAGAAGACTGTCTGGCTGCTTGAACAGTAGAAATGACTTCAGGAGGAACGTTGTCTCTACTCAACACTATCCTTTCAAGCGCCAGATGGTCAACTGGAGCCAACCGGAATCTGGGTGCTGAATAGCCCCTTGGCTTAGTGATAATCTGTCGAGAGGAATGCGCCACAGTGCTGTCACAGAAAGGTCTTTCAGATCCGCAAACCAGGCCCTCCTTGGCCAATGAGGAGCTACAAGGAGAAGGTCCGCGTGTTCTAGAATCAGTTTCCTGATTACTGCTGGAATGATTTGTATCGGGGGAAAAGCATATAAGAGACCGTCGGGCCATTTGGACCAGAAGGCGTCGCATCCTTCTGCGCCTGCCGATGGAAATCTGGTGAAGTATCGAGGCAGATGAGCATTTTGAGTCGTGGCGAATAGGTCGACGGAAGGAGAGCCGAAGTTGTCTACGATGTCTTGGAACAGTTAAGGACTCAGGCACCACTCCGAGGGATCCAGACGGCCCCTGCTGAGGAAGTCTGCCTGGATGTTGGATGTTGGAAATGTGCTCCGCCTTGAGTGAGAGGAGATGTTGTTCTGCCCAGGCCATTAGTCTCTCCGTCTCCGACATTAGGTCCTTGGACTTCATGCCCCCTTGCTGATTGAGATGGACCTTTGTGGCCATATTGTCTGTTAAGATAATAACATGCTTGTCCTTTATCTGAGGCAGAAAATGGAGCAATGCCAGCCTCACTGCCCTCAGCTCCAACCAGTTGATACTGTGCTGTCGTTCCAGAGGAGACCAAGTCCCTTGGGCCAATTGCAAGTCCAGGTGTGCGCCCCAACCGTACAAGCTGGCGTCTGTAGTAATAGTAATCCGATGAGGCTCGAAAAACAGAGTCCCGGACTGAATCGCTTGTGAGACCCACCAACAAAGAGACTCACCCGATGGGGAAGAACGGCCTTGGTCAAGGATTCTGACTGGCCAGTCCATTGAAAAGGAAGAAGGTACCACTGCAAGTGGTGGGAATGGCGACGGACCCACGGCACAATGTGGATACAGGAAATGAATTTCCCCAGAAGCTGGGACAGCAACAGAAGTGGTACTGCGGTTGACGTTAACACTTGGTGTATAATGTTCTTGATGCTGGACTGGCAGTCTTGGGAGAGGAAGACACGGTCTTGAAAAGAATCTATAATCACCCCCAGGTGCAGGATGGTGGTAGATGGCGAAAGCTGGCTCTTGTCCAGATTGAGGACGAAACCGTGACTCTGTAGGGCCTGGATGACAGTGCATCTGTTGCGATGTGCCTGAGATATAGATGGGGACAGAAGAAGAATGTCGTCCAAGTAGCATACTATGCGGACTGAACGTTCTCTCAATGAGGCTGCCAAGGCCGCCAAAATCTTTGTAAACGTTCATGGTGCCAACGACAGTCCAAACGGCATGGCCTTGTATTGAAAATGCCGCCCATCATAAGCGAAGCGTCGGAAGCGTCGGTATGCTGGGTGTATTGGCACATGGAGATAAGTTTCCTTGATGTCGATGGACTGCATAAGATCTCCATGGCGGATGCATCCGAGAATAGAACGGAGCGAATGCATTTTGAAACGCTGATACAACACAAACTGGTTGAGCTGTTTGAGGTTGAGAATTCCCCTCCAACCCCTGGAACTTTTGGGAACCAGAAACAATATTGAGTAAAACCTTGTCTGTACCTGATCCTCCGGAACCGGCTCTATGGCCTCGATATCCAACAGGTGTTGGATCTCGAGATCCATGAGATGCCTCGTGTGAGGGGAGGCTGACAGAGGGCACTGAACATAACGATTCGGGGGGTTGGAGGTGAACTCCAGCATAAGGCCTGTGGTGATGGTCCGCAGAATCCATGCATTTGTCAAGTTTGAGTCCTATTGATGGTAGAATGATTGAAGGCGGCTGCCGATGGAGACAAGAGGCGGAGAGTCACTTCCCACGTCTTTGGGAACGGAGTCCGGAACCCTGGAAAGAGCGCTTGAATCCTGCTTGGGGTCTGCCTCTGCCTCGAAAGGAGGAACGGTCAGAAGAGGAGTACTGACCAAATCTGGAAGGACGCTGAAAGAAGGACCCACTGGGTCCTGAGCTAGCACGAAAGGGCGGCCTCACATAAGGGGTGTAACGACGGTCTGGGTGCCTGTACGATGTGGAGAGCACTTTTTTGTCTCGGCCTTCAACGAGAACTGGATCCAAAGCCTGTCCAAAAAGAGCAGAGGCCTTGTACGGGGCCATCATAAGTCTCCATTTAGACTTTAGATCAGCCGCCAATGGTGGAGCCATAGGAGGCGGCGCGAAACAACAGTTGACACCAGAGCCCTGGATGCGAATTTTGCTGCGTCCAAGGATGCGTCCGCGGAGTACTCAGCAGCCGCAATGAGCTTGGTCACATCCTGATGCATCTGGGCCTCCTCAGCGGGAAGTCTGTCTCATAGCTGGCGGAGCCAAATAAGGGACGCCCTATTGAAAAAGGATGCGGATGTAGCGGCTCGTATGGCCCAAGCAGCCACTTGATGAGTTTTCCTATAGGACATCTCTGCCCTTTTATCTTCCATCTTAAGGCCATCTCCTACCTCGCCAGCTAACACAGAAGGGGAGATGAGACTAGAAATGGGCTCATCCACCGCAGGGAGTTGCAGTAGAGCATCTAATTCAGGCGAAGCACAATACATTTTTTGTCATGTCCCGAAGGCCCCACAAGAGACCCTGGGCATTCCCATGGCCGCTGAATCACCTGGGAGAACAGGTCAGGGCATGGTACAAAATCAATGTCCAGTTGGAGTACCTTAAACAAGGAATCATTAGAATTAAGTTGGTCCTGTGACGAAGCAACAGGATCGAGAACTTTGCCCATATTGGGGGCCACCTTTGCCTTATGTAACAAAGACTTAAAAAGGGCAGGTCTAAAAAGTCCTGGAAAGGCAGGTTTGTCCTGCAGTTCCTCATTGTCTTCTGACAGTTCAAATTCACTGAATAATTCGTCATGAACTGAAGCCTCAGAATGAGTCTGTGACTGGCTCACAGATGGTTGGGCTTTGGGAATGGCAGGGACCGAGGTAAAAGGGCCTGCAGAACAACCTAACAATGCCTGTTGGTGTAGCCCTGCCTGAAAAATGCTAGCAAAGGCTTGAGACAAAATAGTCTGAAAATCCAATTGTGGAACTGAACCAGGGATCCCAACCCCTGGGAATCCGGACACCACTGAAGGGGCCATAATCGGGGGAGCAGTATTAGAGGGGAGCACACCTACAGGTCTCTGTAGGCCAGCTTCCTGCTGTACCTCACCAACCGGTTGTCCTTGAGGAAAGATAATAATATCCCCTTGAGACCAAGGCGCAACATTAGAGACTTGGGGCTGAGCCAAAATCTGGACAGGTGGTTGAACCGCCATGTCCTCAACAGGAGGTAAAGGAGCCTCAGCAGTTTGATTTGCTGACTTTGCCTTATTAAATTGCTTCTCCAATGCATTATGGCGCCTTAAGGCGTCCTTATCCATCGTTCCAACTTGTGGATTATTAGAGATGGAATCTGATTTAGTCAATGCCCTGGTTTTGGTCTTCCTTTTCCCCATGGGCTTAGGGGAGGGTTGTCTGACCAGAGAAGCCTCAATTTCAATATCCGACGACAAGGTTGAATCTTGGTCATATTACATAGAATATAACTATAAAGTCACTCGGGGGGATTTTATATAAAGGGGTACTTTTTAATGATGGGGTAGCTTACAATTAAAAACATTAAATACACTGTTGGAAGAAGGGATAACTTTAACTTGGTTACAGTATAATCAACTTCAATTGAGATGGAGGGAAGATCAAAAAACTGGTTTAATGTTGTGTGAAGAAGATTTGGTAAGACAGATAAAAGATAAAAGCCAAATGCATATTAAAAGGGTGTACAATGCCTTGTTAGAAAGAGATTCTGAAAATGAGTTGGTTAAAGACTGTATGATAAAATGGGCGCAGAATTTTGCAGAACCAGTTATGATGGAAACATGGGGAAAAATATGGGTTCAGAATGTTAAATTTACACAGTCACAGAACTTGAGGGAAAATTTTTATAAAATGTTTTACAGGAGGCATCTAGATCCCAAGAAATTATCATGTATGTATCCTAACCTGCAGGAAAAATGTTGGAGATGTGAATGCTTAGGTGCTACATATTATCATATACGGTGGACTTGCAAGAAAGTGAAGGCTTTTTGGATTAAAATATGGTGGGTTATGCAAAATGTTTTGAAGAAAAAATAGAAATTTTCTCCTCAATTGTTTTTATTGGGGATAGTTAAGGATTCTTCAGTGACTGAGACAAAAATGATATTATACATGATTACAGCAGCCAGACTACTGATTGTCCAATACTGGAAAAAAGACTCTATGCCTACTATAGAAGAATGGACTTTGAAGGTGGCCAGTTTTGCAGAAATGGCGAAGATATCAGCATATTTGATTGCGCATGCTCAAGATGGCGGCCACCTCTGAAACGCCGTGAGGAGATGGGCATCGGCGGGCGATTTTAAGGGGTCTGGGGGGGTTGCAGACTATCGACAACCCCCTGTCTGGCTTGCTGAGTTTGTGGCCGTTACGCTGGTGGGTTTGAGTGCCCACCAGCGTTCTCCATCTGTTGCTGGCCTTCGGGGAGTTGCGGAGCTGTTGCCGCCGGTGTGTGTGAGGAGAGAGGAGAGAGACGCCGCCGGACGCCGCCGGAGCGGTTTGGAATGGCGATAAGTGGCGGCAAATGGCGAGAGCAGCGAGAGGTGGCCAGCGAGTCTGGGGGGGTGATTGCAGACCATCGGCAACCCCCCCACCCGACCCGCGGAACATCGGCCCCTCTCGCTGGGGGGCTGGTGCTTACCAGCGTTCTCCTGGTGTGACTGGCCTTTGGGAGCTGCTGCCGCCCGTGTATGTGGAGAGGAGAGAGAGACGCCGCCGGAATGGCTTGGAGTGGCGGCAAGCGGCGGTAAGCGGCGAGAGTGGCGAGAGACGGCCAGCGGAGCCTAGGGGGATGGTTGCAGACAATCGGCAACCCCCCCCCACCTGGCCCGCGGAACATCGGCCCCTCTCGCTGGGGGGGCTGGTGCCTACCAGCGTTCTCCATGTGTGATTGGTCTTCGGGAGCTGCTGCTGCTCGTGTGTGAGGAGAGAGGAGAGAGACGCCGCCGGAGTGGTTTGGAGAGGCGGCAAGTGGCGGCAAGTGACGAGACCGGTGGGAGACGGCCAGTGGAGTCTGGGGGGGTAATCGCAGACCATCGGCAACCCTTCCCCCCCATTTGGCCAGCGGAAGATCTGGCCCTCTCGCTGGGAAATATCTGGCCCTCTCGCTGGGGATCGCAGATTAGCGGCAACCTCCCCCCCCCACCTGGCCCGTGGAATATCTGGCCCTCCCGTTGGGGAATATCTGGCCCCCTCGCCGGGGACTATCTGGCCCTCTCGCCTGTAGTACCATCGATCCGCCTTCTTCCTGGAGTAGCTTGGAACTCGGCCCCAGTACCACCTCGCATGCTGGCGTTATCGTAGAACAGGTCAGCCTACGGGAGGATTGATGGAGCCGGTTCCATCTTTGTTCATTCCTGATGGGGAGTCCTATTTCGCAGGACTAATATGCCAGGCCCCTGTGAGAGAGTGGCCTGGACTTTCCAACTTCCTGACTGTATGGCGGACCTCTGTGAGAGGGCGGTCCGGGTATCCCCGCAGTGACTTTGAACTTATAGACTCCTCCCGCTACCGTGAGAGGGTAGCGGTGACTTCTCCTGTCTGTTCTTCGATATTTTTTATGTACCAGCACAGACTCTAGCCATGCCTTTCTTCTGTCCATCTCCGTTCTGGGTTCGGATGTTTTCGAGGTCCAGCCTTCTTGCCTTGCGAGACTCCCCCCTCTCGCAGGTTTGGCCCTCCACATTATCAAGGGCCCACCTTAATGACGGGTTTTGGGACCCCAAGAGGTGGCATGCCAAAAAACGGGGATTGAGGGGTTTTTTAAGTTTTTGTTTCACCAAATTTTTAAGGGGTTCAGGGGTGGGGGTGGGAGTGGGTTTGGGGGAGAACTCACAGGGGGGAAGGTTAGGCCCAGCTGTTTATGGGGCCACGGGGGGTCAAGATTCTGGAGGCAAGAGGGCTTCTACTAAGCCCTCTGTCGAGGGCTGTGCGATTAAGATACTGTGTGGGAGGGGCAGATATGGCGTGGGTAGGGGACCATATCATGTGGTGGGGGCTCGCACTCGCTGTCTTCGAGTGATTGCGTGCCCCGGTCCCCCGAGCCATTCCCGTTCCCCGGGTTGTTTAGAGTCTCAGGACCCGAAGCTCCGGCTGTTGCTATGCAACGTGAGGTCCGTTGTCAATAAGGCCCCCCTCATATGTGATCTTCTTCAAGAGGGGGGTGCGGACCTGGCCGGCATTACTGAGACCTGGTTGGGCCACGAGGGGGGGGGGTTCCCCTCATGGAGATGTGCCCACCAGGTTTCCTTGCATTCCACCAGCCGAGAGCTCAGGGGAGAGGAGGGGGAGTAGCAGTCATTATTAAAGAAGGTCTGAGTCCGAGGGAGACCACTGTACCTCAGATAGCCGGGTGTGAGTCCATCTTCGTGAGGTGGGGTCGTGGTGGGCAGATGGGTCTGTTAGTCATGTACCTGGCTCCCTGCCACGTGGCAACGACCCTACCCGAGCTTCTCAATGTTGTAGCCGAGGTGGCGGTTGATACCCCTAGGCTTATGGTCATGGGGGATTTCAACCTGCCATCTATCGGTGAAACATCTGAGTTAGCCCGGGAGTTCATGGCTTCCATGACGGCCATGGACCTGACCCAGGTAATTCACCCTGGATCTAGTTTTTGTCTCTGGTCAGTGGTTGAGTGGTCTAGATATTGGGGATATAGTTGTGGAGCCCTTGTCATGGACTGACCACTCGCTCCTTCGACTCGACTTTTGGACCGCTGCACCTCACTGCAGGGAGGCGGAACCGACCAGGTGGTTCCGCCCCAGGCGCCTGATGGATCCTGATAGGTTCCAGACGGAGCTTGGGCCATTTCCTGAGACACTGACACATGACTCGGCTGAGGATCTGGTGGCTGCCTGGAATAGGGCAGCCGGTGGGGCCTTGGACCGCATCGTGCCTTCGCGGCCTCTGACCCGGCGTCGAACTCACTTATCTCCTTGGTTTACCGAGGAGCTGAGGGAGATGAAACGCCGGAGAAGACGTCTAGAGAGCGGTTGGAGGGCCAGTCGCTCTGAATCTGACTTGACACTAGTAAGAGCTCACATTAAGACTTACTTAGTGGCGATAAAAGCGGCAAAATCTAACTATTTTGCCGCCCTTATCGCGTCATCAGATAATCGCCCAGCCGCCCTGTTTAGGGTGACCCGCTCCCTCCTCCTCAAGGTTGACTCAGCTTTCCATCCTTTCGAGGTAGGTAAAATGAGGACCCGGATTGTGGGGAAAATAAGCTGACTTTGTATAAAAAAAGAATACCGCTTTGGGGGGGGGGGCAGCAAAAGCCCTACTAAGCAGGTATATACAAAAGTATGAAGGCTATTGCTTAATGTATTGTAAGCTGCCCTGAGTCTCCGGAGAAGGGCGGCATATAAATCGAACCAATAAATAAATCGAATCAATAATTCCCCTCTCCTAAATCCCCCTTCCCAACCCCTGGAGGTGAACTGGAGGCTAGCAAAACCAACATTCGCCCTCTCTGATCTAGGACATGGCGGGGGGGGGGGGATTCTCATATTCAGTGAAAATATGGAAGACCATGTCAAATTGGTCAGACAAGTGCTGAAAAAACTCCTAGCAGCCAAAGTTTATGGAAAATTCTCCAAATGCGAGTTCCATAAGGAAGCCCTTGACTACTTGGGATGCAGGGCGTCGAATAAGGGGATCAAAATGGACCCAGAAAAGTTGAGGGCAGTACTGGATTGGCAGCCCCCATGCACCCATAAGGGGGCTTAACAACTTAATGGGCTGAATGGCCTGAAGATCAAGGTCATGGGGAAGGGACTGAGGATTGTTAGCTGGGGGATGACGGCTGGTTCCCCCCCCCTTGACTGTTCCTCCCCCCCCTTATTAGACTTAGGCCTAATATGGCCACTCAGCATAAATTTACAGCTTTTGATTGACCTGCAACCTTATTTGACCATTATTTGACCATCTTGTCCTCCCTGGATTACCCGGATTATTCAATCATTTATTCCATCCTATGACTACACCTTTTTCTGAACTAAGCCTCGGCTATCGCTGGTGTCACGACGGGAGGAGGCACAGACACCGAGAGTTTTGAACTATGGTGGGACGGACCATCTTCTTGTTTGACCTTATGACTGTGGTTTGGTCACTGTGAGAGGGCGGCCTTTGAGACTTTTTCCCACTATTGAATAGATTTATTATAATCATAAGACTTCCCATCGTCGTGAGAGGGCGATGATGTTCCGATGTTCTGATGTTTTTAGCATGTTGTCTTCTCTTTAACATCTTTTCCTTCCTTATTTAATCTACCTGTTTTTAACCATCTCTAACACCCTTTAGAAGAAAATGATCCTTCATCACTCTCAGCTCATTGCTATTCTTGAATGTATTCAACTGCGGAGCTCCTTGCACTGCGAGACTCCCCCCTCTCGTAGGTTTGGCTCTCTCAACTATTGAGGGCCACCCTTGATGATGGGTTTTAGAACCCTGAGAGGTGGTATGCTAAAAAACGGAAGCTATGGGGTTTTTAAAATAGATTTTTAGATCCAATTTTAAGGGGATCTGGGAGGAGGGTGGTTTTTAATAACAAAAATGAGACTGGGGGGTCTCTTAAAGTTCAGCAGCCATGCCATTCTGACAGTCCCGACGGGTTGGGGGGGTTGGGAGTCGTGGGGGATGCTTGAAGGAGGGTGGGACATTCTATACTTGTGATGGTGGGAAGGGGCAGAAGAAATCAAAGTAGGAGTAGGGAGCATCACACCAGAAGCATTCAGATGGTGGCTTGCTCCCATACCTCCTGCTCACCCTGCTTTCTTGGGGATATGAGAGTGAGGGAATCTGGTCTCTGTCTCTGTCTGGTGTATGTGAATGCCAGGTCCGTGATGAATAAGGCCCTCCTCATACGAGACCTTATTGGTGAGGAGGGTGCGAACCTGGCCTGTATCACGGAGACCTGGTTGGGGCAAGAGGGGGGAATCCCTCTCTCTGACTTACGTCCCCCAGGCTTTCATGTCCTGCACCAGCCGCGACACCAGGGAAGGGGTGGGGGGGATAGCAGTGGTTGTCAGGGAAGGTCTGAGTCCTAGGGAGGTCACTGTCCCTCAGATAGGTGGGTGTGAGTCTCTTCTATTGAAGTGGGACCCTGGAGTTCAGTCGGGCTTGTTGGTCACATACCTATCTCCCAGCTATGTTGCCACAGCCCTGCCCGCACTGCTCGATGTCTTGACTGAAGTGGCACTTGAACTCCCCAGCCTTCTGGTTGTGGGAGATTTTAATCTGCCTTCGATCGGTGAGTCATCTGAGACAGTCCGGGAGTTCATGGCCTCCATGACAACCATGGATCTGACTCAGGTTATTCAGGGCCCAACTCATAGGGGAGGACACACACTCGACCTGGTTTTTCTCTCTGGGCAGTGGATAAATGGTCATGGTAGGGGGGAACTTTCCATCACTCCCCTGTCATGGACTGACCATTCCCTCCTTAGACTGGACTTTCAATCTGCCAACCCTTGCTGCATGGAGACGGAACCCATAAAATGGTTCTGCCCCAGGCGCCTGATGGACCAAAAGGTTCTTGAAAGAGCTTGGGACATTCCCCACCTCTCAATCCTGCAATTCAGCTGAGGCTCTAGTAACATCCTGGGAACGGTCGGCTAGTGACACCTTAGACAGAATCGCAGCTTTGCGGCCTCTAACCCGCCGCAGATCCCGGGTCTCTCCTTAGTTTTCCATGGAGCTCCGGGAAATGAAACATCGGAAAAGATGCCTAGAGGAACGTTAGAGGTCCTCCCAATCTGAATCTGACTGAACACAGTTAAGAACCCATATTAAGTCTTATCTAGTGGCAATGGAAGCGACAAAACGAGATTACTTTGCTGCCCTCATTGCATCTGCAGAAAACCGCCCAGGGGCCCTGTTTCATGTGACCCGTTCCCTCCTCAATCAGGGAGCACGGGAAGACCCTTTACAGGGCAGAGCTGAGGATTTTGTACAGTTTCTGCATGACAAAATCACTCAGATCTGGATCGGATTGGACTCTGACTGGACAGAATCCAATTGGGAGACTAGGGTGGGTCTTGAGATTAATATCTGGATTGAGTTTGACCCTGTTTCTGTCAAGGAAGTGGACAGGATTATGGGCAAACTTAGTTCCTCCACTTGCTTATTGGACCCTTGTCCCTCCTGGTTGGTTTCGGCTGCCAGGGAGGTGACTAGAGACTGGATCCAGGCAATTGTCAATGCTTCATTGAGAGAGGGGAACTTCCCCGCCTCTCTTAAGGAGGCGGTGGTTCGACCTCTCCTCAAGAAGCCTTCCCTGGATCCAGACTCACTTAATAACTATTGTCCTGTCTCAACCTTCGCTTCATCGCGAAGGTTGTTGAGACTGTAGTGGCGCAACAGCTCCCACAGTTCCTGGAGGAAACGGAATACCTTGACCTGTACCAATCGGGCTTCCAACAGCATGGAAACGGCATTGGTCACTCTGGTGAATGATCTCTGGCAGGCTCGGGATGGTGGTTGTTCCTCCATCCTGGTCCTACTTGACTCTCAGCGGCTTTTGATACCATTGACCATGGTATCCTACTGCAGCGACCTGAGGGGTTGGGGGTGGGAGGCACTGTCTTACAGTGGTTCTCCTCCTACCTCTCGGGTCGCTTACAGTTTGTATGGGCCGGAGGGCAGAGATCCACTGCCCCTAAAGGCCCCTAAATTGTGAGGTGCCTCAAGGGTTGGTTCTCTCCCCCCTACTCTTTAAAATCTATATGAAGCCACTGGGTGAAATCATTCATGGCTTTGGGGTGAGATATCATCAATATGCTGATGATACCTGTCAGGAAGTGTTTTCGGATTGCTGTGGCCACTTGATCAGCTACAAACTGTATGGACTTAATCAAGCCATCTCCAGTCTGCAATTAACTGCAAGCCTTCCCCGCCCTAGTTAATTGCAGGTTAGCTTACCATATAAGCATGGACCTTTCTCCTTGCTAGTTGGGCCTAGACACAGTTTAGGCCTAGATGCAGAGCCAGTGGTGAGGCACCTGGATGCAGAGCTGAAAGAAAGGAGGAGAACTCTGCTAGGAAGCCCCGATGCCTGCAGCAGAGATAGCAGCAGAGAAGAAGCCGAGAAGCTGTGTTACTCCCACGTAGCTATCTTGCAGCTGTGTGCTGAGATAGCCGGGAGCCTTTTGAAGTTTCTACTTTTGGCTTGCCTTTTGCTTAGTTGAAGCACGCAAGCCAACATTTGAATATTTGCTGCTATGATCGGAGGGATACGCTGGACAGTTTCCCTGCCAGGAGCTTCAAGTCACATTTGAATATTTGCTGTTTGGATTGCCTTTTACAGGTGACTTTTATTTTGAAGCCCACGCTGCTACCCTTCTACCACCTCGATGATGTATCGACACCGAAGCTGTTTTATGTCTTGTTAGTTTTTCCAAAGGACTGGTTTTGGTATTGTGGAGAGGAATTTAGGGAGTCGGCCTGGCTTCATTTAACCAAGATAAGACTTTGTTATTAATGTGCTCTTTTAAAGATACAGTGTTTTTTAAAGGTTTTGTAGTAAAATATATTTTTATACAAGACTCCTCTGCTAGTTTTATTTCAGTCCTGGTGTGTTTGCTTGTGTGCTGGTTCAAGATTCGGGGGCAAACCTCCCCCCATCCCAACAAGGCGGTATGGGCCTGGATGGGTAGAAACAGACTCAAACTCAATCCCTCCAAGACTGAGTGGCTGTGGATGCCGGCATCTCGGATTTCAGAAGCCCCATCACTTTTGATGGATGGAGAAAAACTTGCCCCTGTTGATAGGGCTCGCAACTTGGGTGTCCTCCTAGATGCTCGGCTGTCCCTAGAAGACCATCTAATGGTTGTGACTAGGGGGGCCTTCGCACAGGTTCACCTGGTGCGCCAGTTGCGCCCTTTCCTGGACCGAGATGACCTTCGCACAGTCACTCATGCCCTGGTTACTTCCCGTTTGGATTACTGCAATTCCCTCTACATGGGCCTGCCCCTGAGATGCACCCAGAGACTCCAGCTGATCCAGAATGCAGCCACACGGGTTGTGACGGAAGCCCCTCGTTACTCCCATATAACACTCCTCCTGCATCAGCTGCACTGGTTACCAGTGGTTCTCCGGGTCCGCTTCAAGGTGCTGGTTCTCACCTATAAGGACCTACATGATTTAGGTCCAGGATATTTACAGGACCTTCTCCTGCCTGCTTCCCACTGTCCTGTTCGCTCACATAGGGCTGCTCTCCTCAAAGTTCCGATGGCGAGCCAATGTCATCTAACGGTGCCCAGGGGTAGGGCGTTCTCTGTGGGTGCTCCCACCCTCTGGAATGAATTACCTACTGAGCTCTGGACGACTCCTGATCTCCACTCCTTCCATTGGGAGCTGAAGACTTGGCTGTTCAAGCAAATTGGTTGACTCTGATTCTGGGTTTATTATTTATCATTAATTAGTTTTTTTTTTATTGAAAAAGTTTTACAATACAAGTTTATCAATTCCCCCCCCCCCATTTTCCCCCTCCCACCCACCCTTCCCTTCCCTCCCCTCCCCACCCTACCCTCCCTTGGCTTCCCTCACAAAAAAAAGTATTATTCTTATATGTCTATCAATATTAAACAAAAGTATAGGTGAAATCTAAATAACATATCTTATATCCTATATTTTAACATTAAATACTAACAGTTCTGTATATAAAGTAAAATTATTCTATCAAATATATACTAATAATCAAACATGTATATAAGCTTATCAAATATTTTTAAAATTATAATTTTTCTAGATAACAATATAGTAGATTTATATAGAATAGAATCATTCTATCAAATATATGCAGTATTAATGATTTAAACTTATCAAATATTTTTAGCATTAAAATTTTTCTAGAATATATATAACTTATACATTGTAATATTCCTGTATAACAATTCTTTATATAAAGTAAAATTATTCTATCAAATGTATACTGACAGTCAAACATGTATATAAACTTATCAAATATTTTTAACATAAAAATTTTTCTAGATAACAATAGGTATCATTCTAGCAAATATAAACATTAAAACTTTTCTACAATCAATATAGTAAATATAGTAAAACTAATTATCAGTCAAACGCTAATTGATACTTCTTAGTTTGATATTTATTCTGCACATAATCCACCCATTTCTTCCACTCCCTAACAAAGGCTTCTTGGGTCCTATCCTTTAAATATGCAGAAATCTTGGCCATTTCTGCAAAATTAGCCATCTTCAGTGTCCATTCTTCTATAGTAGGTATGCTATCTTTTTTCCAATATTGTCCAATCAGTAACCTAGCTGCAGTAATCATATATAAAATCAGTCTCGTTTCACTCGGTGAGCAATCCTTAACTATACCCAGCAAAAACAATTGCGGAGAAAATTTAAGCTTCTTTTTTAGAACATTCTGCATAACCCACCAGAGTTTAATCCAGAAAGCTTTCACTTTTCTGCACGTCCACCAAATATGAAAATATGTAGCATCCAAACAATCACACCTCCAACATTTAGGTTGAACATTTGGATACATACATGACAATTTCTTAGGATCTAAGTGCCACCTGTAAAACATTTTATAAAAATTTTCCCTCAAATTCTGTGACTGAGTAAATTTAATATTCTGGACCCAAATCTTTTCCCATGTTTCCAACATAACTGGTTCTGCAAAGTTTTGTGCCCACTTTATCATACAATCTTTAACTAATTCGCTTTCTGAATCTCTTACTAACAATAAATTATAAACCCTTTTAATATGCATCGGCCCTTTCCGTTTTATCTGTATCACCAAATCTTCTTCATGCAGCATTAAACCAATTTTTTGATCTTCTCTCCATCTCGATTGAAGTTGAGTGTACTGCAACCAAGTTAAATTAGTCCCTTCTTCCAACAGAGTTTTCAAAGGTTTCAAACTCCAGCTGCCCCCATCATTGAAAAGCATCTCTTTGTATAAAATCCCCCCAAGTGACTTTATATTCCGTATAATATGCCCAAGATCCAACCACAAAGGTATTTTGTAATCCAATTTAAGCTGGTGCTTCCTCCAAACTCTCATCAACGCATGTCTCAGTATATGACTCTTAAATATGTTGTCCAACTTATTTTCATAAAATAAGTATGCATGCCAACCAAAGTCCAAATCATGGCCTTCTATATTCAAAATTTCAGTCTTTGTTGTTCCAAACCAATCACTCACTTGTGTCAACGCTGCTGCTTCATAATATAAACGTAGGTTTGGAACTTTAAGGCCACCTCTTTCACGAACATCTTGCATTATTTTGAGTTTAACTCTTGGTTTTTTCTCATTCCAAATAAATTTATTCAGTCCTGATTGCCATTCGGCCAAGATTTTATCACTTTTAAGCACTGGAATCATTTGAAACAGAAACAGAAATCTAGGAAGAACGTTCATCTTAACTGCTGCTATTCTGCCAAGTAAAGATAGTTGCAGTTTTTTCCAGATTTCCAGATCTTTTTGAATCTTACGCAACAAAACTTCATAGTTGTTTTGAAAAAGTTTTATATTAGAAGCTGCAACCTGGACTCCTAGATATTTCACCTTTGAAATTATTTCAAAGCCTGCCAACCTTTCCAGTTCACTCTTTTGTGGTTCCAACATATTTTTAACTATCATCTTAGTCTTTTTCTGGTTTAGTCTAAATCCTGAAACCAGACCATATTCTTCTATGATGTTTTTCATCTGGATGATTGATTCCAAAGGTCGTGTAAGGGTAACAACCAGATCATCTGCAAATGCTCTCGTTCTGTAATCCTTCTGCCTTTTAACTATTCCATTCAAGTTATTCGAATCCCATATTGAGTTCAACAAGACTTCCAAGGTCAAAATAAACAACAATGGGGATAACGGGCAACCTTGTCTTGTTCCTTTTTGTATATTAAAATTAGTCGTTAAACTCCCATTAATAACAATTTGTGCTGTCTGTTCTTGATAAATTGCTGAAATCGCTTGTATAAACTGATCCCTGAAGTCCATTTTAAACAAAGTCTTTTTTAGAAAGTCCCAATTAACTCGATCAAAGGCCTTTTCCGCATCCAGAAACACCAGCACTGCAGAGATCTGTTTACTTTTCTCAAGATATTCCAATAAGTCTGAGTTGCCTCACATTATCCTTCATGTATCTGCCTTCTATAAATCCCGCTTGGTCGTAATGAATCACCTCTTGAATAACTGGCATCAATCTGTTGGCTAATACTTTCGCAAAAATTTTGTAATCTGTATTCAAGAGAGATATTGGTCTAAAATTTTCTGGTTTTGTAGAGCCTTCTTTTGATATCAGTGAGATAAAGGCCGTCTTCCATGAGGGGGGTATATTTCCCCTTTGTTGTATACTACAAAATAAGTCTTTAAGATGTTCAATCATTTCTGTTTGTAAAGTTTTATAATATACTGCTGTCAGACCATCCGTCCCTGGAGCTTTTGCTGTTTTCAATTGTTTTATTGCAAAGGAAATCTCTTCAGATGTTATTGGATAATTCATTCTTTCCTTTTGTTCTTTTGAAATTTTTGTAACTCTCCTCTTTTCAAGATATTCATCTATAAGCTCAGTCTTTATATTATCTTTATGATATAAATTAGAATAGTAATCTAAAAAAGCTTGTTTTATTAAATTTTGTTGGAAAACTTCTTTGCCTCTGTATTCAATGGTATCGATTATACGAGAACTTTGTTGTTTTCTCAAAGTATAGGCCAACCATCTTCCTGGTTTATTAGCGTTACAGAAAGTGTTATGTTTCACAAATTGTAAATTAGTTGCCGTTTGTTCAGCCATAAGCATTTGAAATTGATCTTTCAAGAGTTTTATGGTTTCCTGTAGTTTCTTATCAGTCGGATTCTTTATGTGTAATTGTTCTTTTTTCTTTATTTCTAACTCCAGTTCTGTTCTTTTCTTTTGTTGAGTTAACTTATGTTTAGAATTCATATAAATCAGTACACCTCTTATGTATGCCTTGCTTGCATCCCAATTTCAATAGGTGTACCCTTATTCAAATTCATTTGAAAAAATTCTTTCACATGTTTTTTGAGTTCAGATATATTCTTCTCATATCTAAACAAATTCTCATTCAATCTCCAAGGCCTTCTCTCCTTCTTCCCAAGTTCAATTTCCATCCATATCGGGCTATGATCTGTTAAAGTCCTGGGAAATATCTTAGTCTTTGTCATTTTAGTAAATAAGTCAGATGTAACCAACATAAAGTCAATTCTAGAAAAAGACTTATGTCTATCTGAAAAAAATGTAAAGTCCAATTCCTTCGGGTGTTGAATTCTCCAAACGTCCATCAATTCTAAATCTTCTTTCATCGCAAAGAAAGTCTGTGGCAGTTTAATCCCTTTTTTAGCCATTGTCTTCTTATCTATGGTTGTATCAATCACACCATTCCAATCTCCCATTATCAAAATTGATTTGTAATTCCATTGCAGTATTTTAGCATATAATAATTTATAAAAGCTTTCCTGCTGTTGATTTGGGGCGTAAATTCCAATCAAAAGCAATGAGTCATTCTGTATATTTATTTCAATTGCAATATATCTTCCATCATCATCTGATTCTATAACTTTAATTGGTAATCTTTTAGAAATATACAACACTAATCCATTCTTTTTCCCCGAGCTGGAAGATATAAAGTGAGATCCTAATTTAGAATTTATCAAATATTTTTGATCCTGAGTTCTAATATGAGTTTCTTGCAAACAAACAACATCATTTTTAAACTGTTTGAAATAATGAAATATTTTCCTTCTTTTCTGTGGAGAGTTCAGTCCATTCACATTCCATGATAAAAATTTAACTGTCATCTGAAGTTTCACGAAGCGAATCGAGCAATTCCCAAAGTTTCTGTTGCACAGCAGTAGTCTTTGGTCTCGCTCCTCCCACAGCTTCTGATTTCTGTGATTTCCCATTAGCCCCCTTCTCTTCTTGTGGTACAGTGGACCTCTGCTGTTTTTGCTTCTCTAACCTTTGCTTCTCTGCTGCACGAGTTATACGTTGATCTTTTGGTTCTTGCGCCAACAGTTCAAGGTCCAAATCCACCTCTCTTGTACTTCTGGGATGCTTTATTTTAGACTCTGGGAAGTCTGTAAAATAATCATCTGAGAAACCACCTATTGCTCCTTGAGACTCTTCTATTGCTCTTTGAGTTTGTATTGCTTCTAATTCTACTTGTCTAGACAGTTCCTCAGTCCCTCTTTCAAGATCTTTATTTTTAACAACTTCTTCTGTGGTTAACAACGTGGATGAACGTGGAGATGCTGGAGCTCTTTTAAGGATATTGAAGTAAAAATGTTCTGCTTTTTCCACAGTATTTAAATGGTATCTTACATCCTCATATCTCAAAATTATACCAACTGGGGCATCCCATCTGAATGGAATCTGGCATCTTTTCAATTCATTCACCAAAAATCCATAATCTTTTCTGTCCCTTAGCATCTTGGATGGTAGCTCTTTATAAACACCAATTTGATTACCATCAACTTGAACATTGGCAAGAAAAGATTTTTGCAAAACATCATTCCTCAACCTTCTATCAGTAAAGTAAATCACAACATCTCTAGGCAGATTCCTCTGTCTTGCCACACGAGAATTCACCCTCTGATCTTGTCAATCCTGCTAAAAATTAGCTTGGGATCAATCTTTAGCAACCCAGCCAGTGCCTCTACACAAACTGCTCTCAAATCTTCTCTGTTGTTTTCCCTTATTCCCCTCAATCTTATAGCAAACTCCATAGCCCGAAATTGGATCATTGTAACTTCATCTTCAAGTCTTTGAGTTCTAACATCCGCTTTAAAAAATTTCTCTTCTGCCACTTTCTTGTTAGATTCAACTTCTATATTTAATTCATCCACTTTTTTCTCCACCGCCACCACTGCATCTGAGAGACTAGCAACTGCTTTAGTTATATTTTGATTCAGCTGGTCATATTTTTCTTGTACCAGCTCCTTCATTTCAATTTGATTTTTCTCCATTTTTTCAACCACACCTCCTAATGAGTTAGTTATAAAAGCTTTCAAATCCTCATTTCCACTTTCCTGAATTTGAGTCTGAGTCTGCATTTGTGGCTTGGCTGGCTTTTCCTTTGTCTGATGAGTGGGGGAATCCCCCCCCGCTTTTTGTTTTGAAGCCATGCCTCTACACAGTCTTAACCTCTCCAAAAAGGAAAATTTCCCTCCTTTTCCTCTTGCTCCAACTTTTCTCCCCAGTTTTGCAAGGGAAACAGTTAAGTCAATTTTGTTTCTTTTAAAAATCTTGTTAAAATGTTTCTTTCAAATACTTCGAGGCAGGCTTAACTCTCACTTTCACTTTTCACTTTACTCCTTCCGTTTTAGCCAGTTGCCATTTTCTCAAGCACTTTCTCCCAGAGACTCTTTTACTGAAAATTGTTAAAAAAAAAAAACCAAATACTTGCTTTTTTCCTCTTTGCAAAGAAGTCCGGATTTCACCGAGTTTTGCTCACTGTAGACATCTGAAGTTTGGTGGAGTCACTCACATCGTCTGGCTCTGCCTGAAACAGAGGTCCCTCGCTGCGCGGCGCCTCAGTGGGTTGGAAAGGGAGCCTTTAACCTGAGTGCTCCCCAGGACGAAAAAGGAATCCTGGGGGCAACTCAGGGGGCTCTACCTAAACCCACTGGCTCTATCCGCTCTTCCATCCTGAAGAGCGGATTTTCTGAGCCACCTGACAGCTGTGAGGCGGCTCCAACGCGCGACGAAGCCGGCGGTCATAAAAAGACCGTCCGGCAACGACGGAGACGCCACCGGAAGCCCCATTAGTTGTTTGTTTTAACTTATTGAAACCAGTTAGAGAATCTACCCTCAGACCTTTGCCAGCTGCTCCACCCCCTCCTTTAGTAATACAAGGGGAGACTCATTATGAGGTGAAGAAAATCCTGGACAGAGGTCGATTACAACATTTGGTGCACTGGAGAGGTTACCCTTTGGCTGAAGCTACTTGGGTTAAGAGTTGGGATGTGAAGGCTGATGCGCTCGTGAAACAGTTTCATGACAAATTTCCTGACAAACCGAAAGGTCCTCCGGGGGGGGGGGGGGATATTAAAGGGATTGGTGCTAAGCGAAAACCCCTTCTTTTGTGGTTTGTCTGTTTTATTTTTCAGGATGTGGTTCTTTCTGCAGAGGGGGGAGACGCCTGTCAGCCTTGGAAGCTATATTAGGCCGGAAGCTTCAATGCTGCCACCTCCTCATGTGGGGGAAAGTAGGAGGGGGGATTTAGGAGAGAGGAATTAGTAGACATAATAGGATTCTTCCTATCGGTCAAGGTCAGGGTGATCAGCAACTGGAGGAGGAGTGGTCAGGGGCTGGGTTGAGGTGGAACGGATGTTGATTGGAGCATGTGATTGATTGAGGAGAAAGCGGGTGGTTTTGGGAGTTTTGGATTACTGAAGGAAAGCCCGAGCTTTTCAGATTCGGGATTTCCCAGATGTGCCAGTTTACCTATTCTAGTAAAACGAACTTTGGAAAATGCCTGCTTCCGTCTTTACTGGGAGTTGGGGGTTTTCTGGAACGCTGACAGGATCACAATGATTGGAAGATATTATTCTATAAATGCCCTCTAAGAAGTGAATGAAGCATGACAATTCCATGCTTAATATCTAGTATGGAGCAAATTTAAGATGCTTTTCAGACAAGGCATCTGTTGCCATGCTTTTATCCTCAGCACTTGATGAGGACTTGAGGCATTATGCTTCATTTGTAATATTTTAACCATTATTTCTATAATTCTTCTCATAGAAAAGATGCTAAGGAGAAGATGGAGCAGCTTCACCAAGTCTCTTGCTAGTGTAGTGCCAAGGTCTCTCTAAAAAAACAAACCTTTTTCAAACCAGAATAATTTTTTATAAGATCTAGAAATGTTGGTTGGATACTTCTGTACTGATTATAAAAATCAACATCCAAGGCATGAGGTACTTGACAGTACTATGAGACACGCTGGGGAGATTAATGAGGAACCATACAAACTGATACATCTTACCATCTTAATTTTGAAGGGAACAATAATTCAGAACTAAAACTCAATTTTTACAGAAGTGTTCAAAATCAAGTTGATTGACATTTTGAATTAAAAGAATTTTGCTTATTTACCGTATTTTTTGGACTACAAGATGTTCCGAAGTATAAGACGCACCTATCTTTTGGGGAGGAAAACAAGAAAAAAAAATCTGCCTGCCTCCCAGCAATTTGCCTCCTTTCAGCAAACAGCAAACAGCCTGGTGAGCTTCAGCACAGCCTGATTAGCGGTTGACGAATAGCTGATTAGAGGTTGGATCTGCCTCCTAGAATATCTCCATCAGCTGTTCCAGGCTGCGAGGATCACCGCCACCCATCGATGCCAGTGCCGCCAATCATTGCCACCACCTATCCCTGCTGCCTGTGCTGTGTTGAAGCTGACCATGCTGCTTGCTACAAGGAGGCACGTTGCTGGGAGGTAGAGGCTGAAGGGTGGGGGCTGGCAGGCGGGGCTTCAGCAACATTCGCTGTATAAGACACACAGACATTTCCACCCACTTTTTTTGGGAGGGAGTGCGTTTTATACTCCAAAAAATGTGGTAAGTAAAAAAAGTCAGTTGTTATTGTTTGACTTTGACTTGCTTTTTTGTTTCCTACAGATAATTTAAAATAAAAATGTTAAATCCTTGGAAGATCAAATTATGATTAATTCATGGTCCTGACTATTTTGAATCTCAGCTTTTAACAGACAGAAAGTATATAGCAAATCTCAGACAATAACTTGGACAGTTTGTTTATTATTGAAAAAGGAGAAAGGGAAGGAGGGAGGAGAAAGGGAGGGAGAGAAGATGATGATGATCTTGTTCATTTGTACATTTGCTGGTTTTGTTTATAATTCTTTAATTATTTGCAGGAATAAAATTACCACTATAATTATATCATTATAATGTAATTATGGCTGTATTAATTGAGTCAAAGTTCATTAATACAGAATATATAAAATAGAAGTTTGTCTTCACCGAGTATCTGAGGAAAGAAAGGAATGCTAAATCATCCAAAATCAGGCTAGTCTTTAAAACCACACTATTCATGAAATAGCATGGAACCATTGAAATCTTTGTCCACTTCCTGGTCAAAAAACCAATGATTCTTTAAAAGCAGAAGAGAGGAGGAGAATTAACTACAGTTAATTAAAATAAGGTGTGATGAATTTTCTAATTTATTTTATATGTTTGCTCTAAAGAAATTTGCTCTATTTCATATCTTCTATCGAAAGGGTGTTAAACTCAATTTCATTGAGGGCCGCATTAGGGTTGTGTTTGACCTGAGGGGGGCGGAATGTCACTTGTGTTGTGGGCGCCTGTGGTGGCCTGAGTGTTCTACCAGCAAAAATGGGCTCCCAAGCTACGTTTCCAGTTGCGATGGCCTCCTGCAACCCTTTGCCAGCAAAAACAGAGCTCGGGAGGGCTGCACGCGGCCCTTCCGAGCTCTGTTTTCACTTGCAGAGGCACTGTGGGCCAGTCCTTTGCTGTTTC
The DNA here is from genome assembly GCA_030761175.1 of Masticophis lateralis. Taxonomy (NCBI): domain Eukaryota; kingdom Metazoa; phylum Chordata; class Lepidosauria; order Squamata; family Colubridae; genus Masticophis; species Masticophis lateralis. The sequence goes on along the minus strand of JAUDYJ010000004.1, from coordinate 74,199,181 downwards.
CGGGCCTTGAGTTTGACACCCCTCTTCTATCAGATCTCAGTATTCCTGGCAGAATCTGACTTCTAAGATCATTGCCTGCAACTCCAACATAAACCCAAAGGGGCCCATAGGAAGTCAAAATTATATTAAGTAGCTCATTAGTCAGCATGATGATGAGGTAACTGCAATTCTGGAAGTAACCTTGTTAGTCATATACAGCACTTCTATGAAAAGGAAAGAAATACATTTAGCTAATCTGCTAGATATAATATAGTATATAAAACTGTCACAGCAACAATAACGGAAATACTCGCAGCACCCAACTGATAAAATGTAGACCAAGATATGTTTAAGAATAATATTTTTCTACCCTGAAAGATTTCAGATTGCTTTTTGATTGAATTGTACAGCTTATAAAGGTGGAAAAAATCCTGAAGTGATTTATCTTGGTCTGGATTTTTTACATCTTAAAAACCTAGCATTTTAGCAGGAGTGTGTAGACTTTTCATATCTGCAGTAAAGAGCTAGGTAGATAGATGCTAGCTAACTAATTAGCTCCAAGACCAGTAATGTGGGGTTGTGAATGAATATCATTCTTTGCACTTTTTTATTGAGCTGCTGGATAAGCAATATCTAATTCCTACACACATTCTCAGCATTTTAGGTTTGATGGAAATAATTACAGGGTTAAGCATGGTTTTGAGAGTGGAAAGTAAAAATAATGATGGTGTACATGTGTTTAAAATGAATGGAGATGTATTCATTTCCTAGGTGTCACCAAAGGGTAAGGAAGAGCATGTGCCAAAGACAAGTAACCTTTTTACTGGGTAACCCTAAAAATAGATTTTACACCTATCGAATTGTACTTGGCATCTTGTAAAAACTTTCATTATATAAATTAATGCTGTTTGTTCCTAGTTCAAAGTATAGAACTATTATATATTATATAAACATTATAGTAATATGGGAAAATATGTTTATTATCTTGTTTGAATAACAAGTTTCAATACTAATGTAACAGCTTGCCTTTTGGAGTTGTGGATGCTCCATCACTGGAGGTTTAAAGAAAAGATTGGACAAATGTACTTTGTAGTTTTTTTCCTTCCAAACCAGACATTACACATTGGGGTATCAAATGAGCATTTTTGGATGAAGAGTGATTTAAGGAAATCATGCCTTCTAAGATAATTAATATGGAAATAGGAAAAGGAAATATGTGGGCTCAATGCTTTTTTCAGTTCTAATAAATCAAATTGTAAGGTGTAAGAAGTCTGCCAGGTGCCATGAGTTGGGGGTAGATTGTGTGCTTCAGCTTTGGTTTTGGTTTTAATTTATTCTCCATCAGGGACCCAATGCAGATCAAGACCACTCTAGAAGGGATGGAAAAGACCTAATCCTTCCTTCCTTCCCCTCCTTGATTGGATACAATGGCAGGTTTTTAAAAGACCTTCCTGTGAAGTTTCTTGAAAGGTTGAAAGCTTTGCAAGTTGACACTTCCATTGTGAGCAAGGGCTTTTTTCATCTGCAGAGCTTTTTTTCCAAAGGAACCAAAAGATTGTTTTTCCCCAGCTGGGGAATATAAATCTGAATCCTGGGTAGATGACATTATTAGAGAAGATCAGCTGTTCTGTTTACAGACTTTTCAAGTCATTCCTGTTCAGCATTTCACTTAGGCCAAGGGACTTCATGTCTTTGGAATAGACAGAAGAAGCCGGTTTCAGCAAGGAACAAGACAAACGGATTTAATTCAAGATAGGATTGTTTTAAAGGCTAAAAGGAAAGCCTTAAAAAGCTTATCTAGATTTAAGACACTGGTTTTGTCCCGCCCAAAATAAAGTATTGGACAGAATTTTTTTCTCAAGCATTGGGAAGAGCAAGGGTAACACAGCAAGGGCTCTTTTCTTCTTTCTCATCTCCTTTGAAAATTCCCTTCTGGTGTGCAACAACTGGCCTCCAAGCAATCTTTAGTGCCACAATGATCCTTGGGTGTTGTGAGAAGGTAGACAGATAGAAGGTGGGAGAGAGAGAGATCCAATCTAGAAATGAGAAATTTTCTGACAATGAGAACAATTAACCAGTGGAACAGCTTGCCTCCTGAAGTTGTGGGTGCTCAATCACTGCCATTTTCAAGAATAGACTGGACCAATCATTTGACTAGGATGGTATAAGGTCTCCTGCCTTGAGCAGGGGGTTGGGCTAGAAGACCGCTGGAGTCCCTTCCAGCCCTATGATTTCTATGATCTAAATTGTTATAGTTAGCACCCGATAATGTTTGTCACATATCATTGGGCCCTTAAATAATGTGGTCTTAATTGAACCTTTGCATCCATCTTATCAGGCAGATATATAGATTCTTATTTGATAGTAACGCAAACATTCTTGAATAAACAGATGTAGGATTCGACTTTTAGAAAGTTTATAAATTTTAGCTGAATACATTTTATATTTTTCACAAACTTTGGTACTCTATAGTCATTACTCTTCACTGCCACTTTTTATTATCTTTGCTTTCATAATGATTCTCTCATTTTGGTTTCACAATAAAATACATACTTGCAACAGTTGTGTCAATATAGAATAATAATCATGTTGTTATAGAGAGAAAAATATCTGCGCTCATGTCATGCTGTAGCTCGTACTGTCTCAATTAAAGATATGATCAATTTTATAAAAGCTTAGGGCTACCAGATAAAAATGCAGACACAATGTTGACAGCAGAGGGTTAACGTCATCTCACATTCATCTAGATCTGGTAGCCCTACTTGGACTTAACTGCTTCAAAAAATTATTAAAATGAATGTCATGGGAAATGAGCCAGAGGTTTTGTGCTATGTGATCATATACACACATTCATCTATAGCCAGTGGAAATTAATTCAAGATAAATATATATTGAATTATAGTTTTGATTTTTTTATTTCTTTTGGCTGAAAATACTTGGATGAATATTTGATCACTCACATATAACTAACACACCTATCTAGCAAAGGGAATGAGCTAATTGTTAAATTCAGTTCAACAAGTTCCTCATTAAGAACAAATTACTAGAGTTTGAAATCTAATTTTCCAATCAGGGTAAGTGTTTACACTTGTGATTTGGAAATAATTACCACAATGTATAACATCTTAACCTATGTAATGAGAGAATTCATTTCTGTGGGATGAGAAAAAAAGCTGAACAAATCTGTGATGTCCTATAGATTTTTTTATTAGCTAAACATTGTCATTTGTACATCTGATAACTTTTACAGACAGTTCTAATTGTTCTTTCAAGTTGGTTTGTGTTTCAGTTTGATGCTATAGAGAATGTTAATTTATAGTAATAGCACTTAGATTTATATAGCGCTTCATAGTGCTTTACAGTCCCCTCTAAGTTGTTTACCGAGTCAGCATATTGTCCCCAACAATCTGGGTCCTCATTAGAAATAAATTGCATTGTATTATCAACACAGCTGACACTATAACTTTAAACAACACCAAAAGCCAAATCCAAAGTATATTATGGTTAAACATGATGCACGAACTCAGCCTTTATAGAGTCATGTTTGATGGCTTAACATATTATAAACTCAACTTGGCCTAGGTATGGCTGAATAAACCATGGCTCAGAATCTTACTGCTTTGATCTGTATGTCAGCCTTCCCCAATTTGTGGCTTTCAGAGATGTAAGCCTACATCTCTCCTAATCTCCAGCAATTAAGGCCCACTGCCGAGCAGACTAACACACTTAAGCAAGCACAAAATTGGGAACAACTGAAATGTGAAGCTTGGTTCAACATCATCTGTATGTCATTTATGTATTCACAGGGAAAGATGCTTAGAAGAAAAGATTTGTGAAATCAATTTTCTGCTGATGCAGTTACATTAATTGATGTAAAACTGACTTTTTAATGTTACTTTTTTTTATAAATAATGAGATACGTTTAATTTTGGGATGTAGTGAGATAACTTGAAATAGACAACTTTAAAGACATTGCCAGTTGACTAAGAATGACTGTTAGCTTCCACAGCTGTTGGCTCTGCTGCTTATAGACTTCCTGGAGGCATATCTGACCACAGCAGAAACAGAATTCCAAGTATACCTTTGCATGGGCTCTTCTTGGTTCCAATGAAAGCAGAAAAAAAATCACCATTAAGGAGAAAATACATTACTCTAAAAGAAAAAAAGACAGAAACCTATATTTGGAAATACATGATACTAAATCACACATTATGATTGAGAAGACTGTGGTCAATTGTTTTGTATCACTTTTGCTCTCCTTGTTGGGGACATCAGGGTCTCAGTTCTGCATTCGTGTGATTTCAATTCTTCAGATTAGGAGGGAAATTGATAGGGTCCAAATAAAATATTTTCCAAAACAGGATTCATGGCTAATTCAACTGATTTAGGTCAACAATTTTTACCTGGGAAAAAAGCTTTGCATCCTTATTTCTTCTCTAATGATATATTTCAAGACACCATTTTCCCAAAAACAATGCAATTTACTAGTTTTAACCATTTTCTTTGTTTCTTCTTATTGCAGGCTTACAGCCATTTAATACAATTCTCAGCAATGAAGAAGACCAATGCCAGTAAGCTATTTTATGAAATTGTACCAAAATAAAAAATGTGAGGGAGCAAGAAATTTGTTTAAGAACTGATAGCAGTAAGGCTGTATTTTATTACTGCTCTGTTGTTTTAAGCCAGAAGAAGTCTTCAACAAAATTTTGAGTATTATTACTTTGAGAATTTAGAGATATTTAATCACAGCAATGTTTTACTGTATTTGATGTACTACTATTGGATTTATAATAATGATGTCAGAGATAAGTTCTGGTTTTCTTTTAAAACATTTGCTCTATTCAAGAATGTTATAATATAGTAGGCACATAAATGTTTGATTATAACGATTATACAAATTTTATAAAGATGAAAAGGATGCAGAGAAGTGAAAAAAGAGCATATTTAATCAAAGGTCAGCTATTTAGTTTTGCCAATTATCACAATGCATCAAAATGCAACTAATACAAAACCATTTCTATAATGCAAATGGACAATTTAGAAGCAATGCTTGTTTTAATAAATAATTATACAAGAAAGGTAATTTTATAATGAATTATATCGATTATAGTAAAAATAATTATCATTCCAAGGAAATCCACGCACAACCATTTTGAGACTAATTCCAGATAGCATTGATCTCATAACCTCATCTATTTTTCTTCAGTATTGACACATTTTTCCATTTAGTCTGGTTTACTGGCAATAGTAGCAAAATTGGCATTTTCCTTTGAATCGGTGCACTGCACAGTCATTGTAGTCAATCTGTTTTCTATTAATAGAATTGTTGCTTCTAGAAATGGGAGCTTTAGTTCCATAAGGTTTGTCATAGAGATCAGACTGTGTAGGGTATTTAGTCCATAATTTACAATATTATGTATTGGGCGGCGCTGCGAAAGATGGCGGCGCGGCGGGGAACAAGGAGGATTGAGTGGCGAGCGGCGACGGCGGTGAGAGGGCGTTGGCAGCTGGCGGTGGTGAGAGGGCGTTTGGTAGATGTGGTGAAGCCCTCAACATTCCCCCCCCCATCCCGCTTGGTCCTTCGCTGGCCCTCCAACCACGCCTACTCTTTCACCATCTACTTGTGCTTTGGACTCCGGCCTTCCTTTAGCTTTTTCCAGCAGCATTCCATCCTTCTGCCAGATTGTCCTCCGCTGGCTCTTCAACCATGCCTACTCCTTCATCAGCTGCCTGTGCTTGGACTCTTGGCCTTTTTATCAATTTTTCCAGCAGCATTCCATCGCTCCGCTGGCTGGCCATTGGAAGACAGGCCAGCTCACGGGAGGACCTGGGGAGCCGATTCTGTTATTTCCATCTTGAGGGGGTGCCACACCGCAGGATGAATTTGCCGGGCCACGGTGAGAGAGTGGCCTTGGACTTTCCAACGCACCTGCTGATTGGACCATCGTGAGAGGGTGGTCTGGACATCCCCTCACTTGAGACAGAATGCAGAGACTCTTTGGCCGCTACCGTGAGAGGGTAGTGGCGTTTTTCTCCTGATTGACCTGGTCCTGCTTCAGGACATTTCTGACTATGGACCTATGCCATGCCACCACTTTCTGGCCCACTTTTGTCTGGATGCTTCCTAGGTCGACGCTTCTTGCCCTGCGAGATTCCCCCCTCTCGCGGGTTTGGCCCTCCACATTATCGAGGGCCTACCTTAATGACGGGTTTTGGGACCCCGAGAGGTGGCATGTCGCGAAAAGGGGATTGAGGGGTTTTTTAAGTACTTTTTTAAGGGGTGTTTTAGGGGGCTCTGGGGTGGGGGAGGGTGTGGGTTTGGGGGGAAACCCGGGGGGGAAAGGGACAGGCCCGACAGTCTTTGATGCCACGGGGGGGTTAGTTTCTGGAGGCAAGAGGGCTCTCACTGAGCCCTCTGTTGAGGGTGGTGTGATAACCACGTTATGTGGGAGGGGCAGATATGGCGAGAGCAGGGGACCATATCGTGTGGTGGGGGCACGCACTCGCTGTCTTCGAGCGATTGCGTGCCCCGGTCCCCGGAGCTATTCCTGTTCCCTGGGTTGTTTGGAGTCTCAGGACCCGAGGCTCCGGCTGCTGCTATGCAATGCCAGGTCCGTTGTAAATAAGGCCCCCCTCATATGTGATCTTCTTCAAGAGGGGGGTGCGGACCTGGCCGGTATTACCGAGACCTGGTTGGGCCACGAGGGGGGGGTTCCCCTCGTGGAGATGTGTCCACCGGGTTTCCTTGCATTCCACCAGCCGAGAGCCCAGGGCAGGGGTGGGGGAGTAGCGGTCATTATTAAGGAAGGTCTGGGTCCGAGGGAGGCCACTGTACCTCAGATAGCCGGGTGTGAGTCCGCCTTTGTGAGATGGGGTCCTGGTGGGCAGATGGGTCTGTTAGTCACGTACCTGGCTCCCTGCCACGTGGCAACGACCCTGCCCGAGCTTCTCAATGTTATAGCCGAGGTGGCGGTTGATACCCCCAAGCTTATAGTTATGGGGGATTTCAACCTGCCATTTATCGGTGAAACATCTGAGATGGCTCGGGAGTTCATGGCTTCCATGACGGCCATGGACCTGACCCAGGTAATTCAGGGCCCGATTCACATTGGTGGACACACCCTGGACTTAGTTTTTGTCTCTGGTCAGTGGTTGAGTGGTCATGATATCGGGGACATAGGTGTCGAACCCTTGTCATGGACTGACCACTCGCTCCTTCGTCTCGACTTTCTGACCGCTGCACCTCACCGCAGGGAGGCGGAACCGATTAGGTGATTCCGCCCCAGGCGCCTGATGGATCCGGATAGGTTCCAGACGGAGCTTGGGCCGCTTCCTGAGACACTGGCACGCGACTCGGCTGAGGACCTGGTGGCTGCTTGGGATAGGGCGGCCGGTGGGGCCTTGGACCGGGTCGTGCCTTTGCGGCCTCTGACCCGGCGCTGAACTCGCTTATCTCCTTGGTTCACCGAGGAGCTGACGGAGATGAAGCGCCGGAAAAGACGCCTGGAGAGCGGTTGGAGGGCCAGTCGCTCTGAATCTGACTTGACACTAGTAAGAGCTCATATTAAGACTTACTTAGTGGCGATAAAAGCGGCGAAGTCTAATTATTTCGCCGCTCTTATCGCGTCATCAGATAATCGCCCAGCCGCCCTGTTTAGGGTGACCCGCTCCCTCCTTCATCTGGGAGCGCGGGAGGATCCCTTGCAGGGACGTGCTGAGGATTTTGTTCAATATCTGGATGATAAAATAACTCAGATTCGGGATGAGCTGGCCACTGACTGGGTTAGTTCGGGCGAGGTGACTGAGCCCAGTCTTGAGAGTGTTATCTGGGCTGAGTTCGATCCTGTGGCTCCCGAGGACGTGGACAGGATCCTGGGTAGACTGAACGCTACCACGTTTATTGGACCCGTGTCCCTCCTGGTTGGTGCTGGCCTCCCGGGAGGTTACACGAGGCTGGCTCCAGATTATAAACGCTTCTCTGAGTGAGGGTGCCCTACCGGCCGCTTTGAAGGAGGCGGTGGTGAGGCCCCTCCTCAAGAAGCCCTCCCTGGACCCAGCTGTTTTGGCAAATTATCGTCCTGTCTCCAACTTTCCCTTTCTAGCGAAGGTTGTTGAGAGTGTGGTGGCGTGGCAGCTCCCCGGTACCTGGATGAAGCTGTCTATTTAGACCCGCTCCAGTCCGGCTTCAGGTCTGGTTACAGCACCGAAACGGCATTGGTCGCGTTGGTGGATGATCTCTGGAGGGCCCGGGGTAGGGGGTACTCCTCTATCCTGGTGCTGTTAGACCTCTCAGCGGCTTTTGATACCATCGACCATGGTATCATGTTGCGCCGGTTGGAGGGATTGGGGGTGGGGGGCACCGTTCTGCGGTGGTTCTCCTCCTACCTCTCCGACCGGTCGCAATCGGTGTTGACAGGGGGGCAGCGGTCGACCCCGAGGCGCCTAGTGTGTGGGGTGCCACAAGGGTCGGTCCTCTCGCCCCTTCTGTTCAACATTTATGTAAAGCCGCTGGGTGAGATCATCCGTGGTTTTGGGGTGGAATTCCATCAGTACGCTGATGACACTCAGCTGTACATTTCCACCCCAGACCACCCCAACGATGCCTGGAAGTGATGTCCCAGTGCCTTGAAGCTGTGCGGGTCTGGATGGGGAGAAACAGGCTTCGACTCAACCCCTCCAAGACTGAGTGGCTGTGGCTGCTGGCGTCCCGATATAGTCAACTGACTCCATCGTTGGTTATTGGGGGCGAATCATTGGCCCCCCACGGAAAGGGTGCGCAACTTGGGCGTCCTCCTGGATCCACGGCTGTCTTTAGAGGAGCATACGACAGCTGTGGCCAGGGGAGCTTTTCATCAGGTTCGCCTGATACGCCAGTTGCGGTCCTTTCTAGATCGGGACTCCCTACGCACAGTCACTCAGGCGCTCGTCACGTCTCGCTTGGACTACTGTAATGCTCTCTACATGGGGCTCCCCTTGGGATGCATCCGGAGGCTTCAGCTGGTACAGAATGCGGCCGCGCGGGGGATTATGGGAGCGACAGTGCGCTCCCATGTGACACCTCTCCTGCGTGAGCTGCATTGGTTGCCGGTTGATTTCCGGGTGCGTTTCAAGGTGTTGGTAATCACCTTTAAAGCGCTCCATGGCTTAGGACCAGGGTACTTACGGGACCGCCTTCTGCCACCTATTGCCTCCCACCGGCCGGTTCGCTCCCACAGAGAGGGCCTCCTCAGGGTGCCGTCAGCCAGACGGTGCCGGCTGGCGACCCCCAGGGGGAGAGCGTTCTCTGTGGTAGCTCCCACCCTCTGGAATGATCTCCCTCCAGCTCTGAGGACTATCGCTGACCTCCGGACCTTTCGTCGGGCTTTGAAGACTCATCTCTTCCAACTTGCCGGACTTGCCTGATCCCTCCTATTTTTAAACTATTTTTAAACTTTTTAGAGTTTTAGTTTACTTGGTTTTACATTTTCAGCCTAAATTTATATTGATTTTAGTACGTCTTAACTTTTGTATTTGTATTGGTTTTAAATTGGCTGTTCACCGCCCTGAGTCCGGAAGGAGAAGGGCGGTATAGAAATTTAATTAATTAATAAATAAATAATAAATATTTACAATTTATAAATCGGTTTTTTTATCCTTCTCCTTTTTTTATCTTGAACAAGCTTTTCAGTCTCCACATTTTTATGTTAGCTAGATCTTCATTCTGTTCTAGGTTCCAGATTGTTTTCAGTTGCATCTTGTGCTTTAATCATCTGTTAAAACATATTATTCTTAATATTTGCAATTTGATAATAATCAGAAGTGAGACATAAATACAGCATAGCATAATCATCAGGGGCATACTGGTTCTGTATCTTAATTTTGTTATGTACATCTTAATTTTGATAACTTTTTAAAATTTTAAAATAGAAAGATAAGTAACAGGAACTAATAATAAAAGGAAAAAGAGTAGAGAGACAAATGCAACAAAATAAAGAAAAGCAAAGATACAAAAAAAAAGGACCTCTGATTTCTTTTACAGCAGGAATAAAGAACAGATCTTCTTAGGAAAGCTGAAGGAGATTGTAGAATAGACTTATATGTAGCCAGAAGACAACTGTTGAGACAAACTGTGATTTGATTCGTGGGAAAGGGCTGCAGAAATATTCTCAATTGAAATATTTCTTTTTCTTCAACTGATTCATATTTTATGATGGTTGCAGTGTCCCAGGGCCATAAAATCACCTTTTGTGACCTTTTGATAAGCAAAGTCAATGGGGAAGCCAGATTCACTTAATGTGATACTAATTTAACAACTGCAGTGATTCAACTGTGGCAAGAAAGGTCGTAAAATGGGGCAAAATTCATTTAAGTTTGCCCCATTTTATGATCTTTTTTTGCCAGTTAAGTGAATCACTGAAGTGAATTATATGGTCATTAAATGAATCTGGATTTCCCCCATTGACTTTGCTTGTTGGAAGAAGGATGGCAAAGTTACAAATGGTGATCACATGACCCCAAGAAGGTGCAACTATCATAAATAGATGCCAGTTGGATAATACCTGAATTTTGATCATGTGACCATATTAGTGCGTATGTTCCAACATTATCATCTTCAGTAGAATCCAAAGACAAATTCTACGATGATCTGGCTGCTACTATCAAGAAAATCCCTATGAAAGAACCACTGTTTATCCTTGGCGATTTTAATGCCAGAGTTAGAGCTGATTTCTTGGCCCACTTGTTTAGGTCAGTTTGGCATCGGAAAGATGAACGAAAATGGCCAACGACTTCTGGAGTTTTGCTGCTACTATGGTCTTTGCATTAGCAATACATACTTTAAAACAAAGTCTCAACACAGTCTCTTGGAGACATCCAAGATCGAAGCATTGGCACCAGCTTGACTTGATCCTTACCAGGAACTACAACCTCCCCAATATTACAATCACACACAGCTATCAGGGTGCTGATTGAGATACAGATCACTCCTTGGTGTGCAGCAGAATAAAACTGCAAACAAAGAGATTACATTACTCGACGAAGGAAGGAAGACCACGAATTGACATCAACAAGATCTGCAAGTGAAGGAACAAGCACTCAAGGAAACTCTCCCAGACCCAGCTGAAGTAAATGCATCTGAACAATGTGAATATTTCAAGAATGCTATTTATAACACCGCCTTGTCAGTATTTGGTAAGGAGATCAGAAAGACAGCAGATTGGTTTGAAGCCCATTTGGAGGAGTTGACGCCAGCCATTGAGGAAAAAAATGCATATAAAGCCTGTTCCAGTGACCGCAACCTACAGTTCTACGAGCTGCTCATAGCAAAGTCCAACAGACCCCCAGGAGATGTGCTAATGATTATTGGCTGCAGCTTTGCTCTCAGATCAAGATAGCAGCTGACACAGGCAACATCAAGGGGATGTATGATGGCATCAAGCAGGCCTTAGGTCCAACACAGAAGAAATCTGCCCCTCTGAAGTCTGCTACAGGTGAGGTTATCTAGGACCGAGCACAGCAGATGGCATGCTAGGTGCAGCAGTACTCTGAGTTACATTCCAGAGAAAATGTGGTAACTGAAGAAGCATTAAATAACATTGAGTGCCTGCCTGTCTTGGAGGAGCTTGACAGTGAACCAACTTTAGAAGAACTAAATGCGGCCCTGGACTCCCTTGCCTCTGGCAAGACACCCGGGAAAGATAACATTCCTGCCGAAGTTCTGAAGTGCTGCAAAGAGAACATCTCCACTGAACTGCATGAAATCTTTTGTCTTTGTTGGAGGGAAGGTGGAGTACCACAGGACATGAAGGATGCAAATATCGTCACACTGTACAAGAACAAAGGTGAAAGGGGTGACTGTAACAACTACTGTAGCATCTCTCTTCTTAGTCTGTAGGGAAGCTGCTTGCCCGTGTCGTACTGAAGAGGCTCCAAGTGCTTGCAGAAAGAGTCTATCCAGAATCTCAGTGTGGATTTCAAGCCAACAGGTCCACTACTGACAGGGTATTTTTCCTTAGACAGTTGCAGGAGAAATGCAGGGAACAAAGACAGCCACTTTCCATAGCCTTCATAGATCTTAGGAAGGCTTTTGATTTGGTTAGCAGGGACGGCCTTTATAAAATTCTCCCCAAGATTGGATGTCCACCTCAGTTCTTCAACATCATCAGGAAATGAAGGGCGCTGTAGTTTTTGATGGCTTAACTTCAGATTCCTTTGATATTGAGTAAAGCAGGGCTGTGTCCTTGCGCCAACTTTATTCGGGATCTTTTTTGCTGTCATGCTGAAACATGCTTTTGGAACTGCAACAGAGGGTATTTACCTCCAGACCAGATCAGATAGAAAACTGTTTAATCTCTCTAGATTGAGAGCAAAGTTTAAAGTCCAGCTGAAATGTTTACGGGATTTCAGAGCCTTGGTGGTGCAGTGGACTAAAGTGCTGTTAAAGTAGCACTTAGCTGCCAGCTGCCTGCAATTACTGCGAGATCAAATCTCACCTGGCTCAAGGTTGACTCAGCCTTCCATCCTTCCAAGGTAGGTAAAATGAGGACCTGGATTGTAGGGGCAATAAACTGACATTGTATAAAAAAGAACACCGCTTGGGGGGGCCAAAAGCCCTACTAAGCAGGTATATACAAAAGTATGAAGGCTATTGCTTAATGCATTGTAAGCCACCCTGAGTCTCCAGAGAAGGGCAGCATATAAATCGAACCAATAAATAAATAAATAAATTTCCTCTTCGCTGATGATGCTGCCGTCACTGCTCACTCTACTGAAGACCTTCAACAACTTATGGACAGTTTTAACAAGTCCTGCCAAGACTTTGGACTAACAGCCTGAAAAAAACATGAGTCATGGGTCAGGATGTGGATTCACCTCCCTGTATTACAATCTCTGCACAAGAACTGGAGGTCGTCCATGATTTTGTGTACCTCGGCTCAACTATCTCTGACACTCTCTCTTTAGCTACTGAGCTGAATAAACGTATTGGTAAAGTGGTCACCACATTTTCCAGACTTACAAAAAGAATATGGTTTAATAAGAAGCTGACAGAACATACAAAGATCCAGGTCTATAGAGCCTGTGTCCTGAGCACACTCTTGTACTGCAGTGAGTCTTAGACCATCTATGCACGGCAGGAGAGAAAGTTGAACATCTTTCATATGCACTGTCTCCGACAAATTCTTGGCATCACCTGGCAGGACAAAGTTCCAAATAGCACAGTCTTGGAACGTGCTGGAACTTCTAGCATGTATACACTATTGAAACAGTGATGTCTACGCTGGCTGAGGCGTGAGAATGGCTGATAGTTGAAAGATCTCCTGTATGGAGAATTAGTGTAGGGAAAGTGCCTCGGAGGGAGACCACAGCTGCGTTATAAGGATATCTGCAAGAGGGACCTGGGAATGGACATTAACAACTGGGAAACCTTGACCTCTGATCGTTCAGCTTGGAGGCTAAAGACACAGCATGGCCTTCTCCAATTTGAAGAGACACATGTTTGGCAGGCTGAGGCAAAGAGGCAGTCCGGAACCAGCGAAATCTGGGGGCTGGGCAGAGGACAGAAGGTATCTGCCCTGTGTGTGGAAGGATTGCTACTCTCGAATTGGCCTTTTTAGTCACACTAGATGCTGTTTTAGGACCTCTTTCCAGAGCACGATACCATAGTCTCGAGACTGAAGGATGCCAATGATAGAATGATAGACCATGGGACTGCTACAACAGTTGTAAATAGTTACTGACCGGCTTATTAAATATGAGCCAGCAATGTGCGGCTCATTATTAAATATGAGCTGGCAGTCAAAAAAGCCAATGCATTCCTAAATTGCATTAACAGAGGGATACAATCAAGATGAATCCGCTTCATGGATTACTGCCTTGTCGTGGCAAAGGAGCTTACGTAGCTCAATGAAACTATGAGCTATGCCATGCAGGGCCACCCAAGAGGGACAGGCCATAGCAGAGAGCTCTGAGAAAACATGATCCACTGGAGAAGGAAATGGCAACCCACTCCAGTATATTTGCCATAAAAACCCCATGGACGGTACCAAAAGGCAAAAAGATATGATGCTGGAAGATGAAGGTCCGAAGGTGTCTAATATACTACTGGGAAAGAGCAGAGGGCTAGTACTAGTAAGCGCCAGAAAGAGTGAAGCAACTGAGTCAAAGCCAAAAGGACTCTCAGCTGTGGATGTATCTGGTGGTGAAAGAAAAGTAGACTTCACAGTCAATAAAAGAATAGGAAAAGCAATACTGGGATACAATCTCCAAAATGACAGAATGATCTCAGTTTGAATCCAAGACAAATCATTCAATATCACCGTAGTCCAAGTCTATGCCCCAACCATTGGTGCTGAAGAGGATGAAATTGACTGGTTCTATGAAGCCCCATAGCACCTTATAGAATTAACACCAAAAAATGATGTCCTTATCATCATGGGGGATTGGAATCCTAAATAGGAAGCCGAAAGATAACCAAAAAAACAGGCAAGTTTGGCCTTGGAGTATAAAATAAAGCAGGGCACAGGCTGATAGAATTTTGTCAAGAGAATACGATGATCATAGCAAACACTCTTTTCCAACAACCCAAGAGACTACTCTACACATGGACATCACCAGATGGTCAACACAGAAATCAGATTGACTATGTGCTCTGCAGCCAAAGATAAAGAAGCTCTATATAGTCAGTAAAAACAAGACCAGGAGCTGACTGTGGCTCAGATCATGAGCTTCTTGTTGCAAAATTTAGGCTTAGATTGAAGAAAGTAGGGAAAAGCACTAGGCCACTCAGATATGAACTAAATCATATCCCTGATGAATATACAGTAGAGGTGACAAATAGATTTAAGAAATTAGTTCTAATAGACAGAGTGCCTGAAGAACTATGGACGGAGGTTCGCAACATTGTACAAAAGGTAGCAACTAAAACCATCCCAAAGAAAAAGAAATGCAAGAAAGCAAAATGGCTGTCTGAGGAAGCTTTGCAAATAGCTGAGGAAAGAAGGGAAGCAAAAAGCAAGGGAGAAATATACCCAATTGAATGCAGAATTTCAGAGAATAGCTAGAAGAGAGAAGAATGCCTCTTAAATGAACAGTGTAAAGAAATAGAAGAAAACAGTAGAATAAGAAGGACCAGAGATCTCTTCAAGAACATTGGAGATATGAAGGGAACATTTAATGCAAAGATGGGCATGATAAAGGACCAGAATGGCAGGGACCTAATAGAGGCAGAAGAGATGGCAAAATTACACAGAAGAACTATACAAGAATTAGCTTAACATCCCTGATAACTACGATGGGGTGGTCACTGACATGAGAAAGGCAGGACTAGATGAATCAAAAGTTGGAATTAAGATTGCTGGGAGAAATATCAACAATCTCAGATATGCAGCTGATACCACTTTAATGGCAGAAAGTGAAGCGGACCTAAAGAGCCTCTTGATGCAGGTGAAGGAGGAGAGTGCAAAAGTTGCCTTGAAACTCAACGTTAAGAAAACTAAGATCATGGCATCTGGCCCTCTCAATTCCTGGCAAATAGATGGGGAAGAAATGGAGGTAGTGACAGATTTTATTTTTCTGGACTCCAAGATCACCACAGATGGGGACTGCAGCCAAGAAATTAAAAGACACTTGCTCCTGGGCAGGAAAGCTATGGCAAATCTAGACAGCATACTAAAAAGCAGAGACATCACTGCCAGCAAAAGTGCGTATAGTCAAGGCTATGGTTTTCCCAGTTGCAATGTATGGCTATGAAGGTTGGACCATAAGAAAGGCTGAGCGCCAAAGAATTGAGGCCTTTGAATTGTAGTGCTGGAGAAGACTGCTGCAAGTTTCTTGGACTGCAAGGTGATCAAACCAGTCAGTCCTAGAGGAGATCAACCCTGACTATTTTAGAAGTCCAGATCCTGAAGATGAAACTCAAATACTTTGGCCACCTAATGAGAAGGAAGGACTCACTGGAGAAGAGCCTAATGCTGGGAAAGATTGAGGGCAAAAGAAGAATGGGGCAATAGAGAATGAGGTGGCTGGATGGAGTCACTGAAGCAGTTGGAGTGAGTTTAAATGGACTCCAGGGGATGGTAGAGGACAGGAAAGCCTGGAGGAACGTTGTCCATGAGGTCGCGATGAGTCAGACATGACTTCACAACTAACATCACACAATCAAGATCAAGTGGTCTCCAACCTTCGCTTCACGGCGAAGGTTGTTGAGACTGTGGTGGCACAACAGCTCCCCCGTTACCTGGATGAAGCTGTCTATCTGGATCCGTGCCACTCAGGTTTCAGGGTGGGTTACAGCATGGAAACGGCATTGATCGCGTTGGTTGATGATCTCTGGAGGACTCGGGATAGAGGATATTCCTCGATCCTGGTCTTTCTTGATCTCTCAGCGGCTTTTGATATCGTCGATCATGGTATCATGCTGCGTCACTTGGGGGGAGGGAGTTGGGAGTGGAAGGCACCGTTATGCGGTGGTTCTCCTCCTTTCTCGCTGACTGTATGCAGTCTGTGTTGGCAGGGGGGCAGAGGTCGACCTCGAGACACCTCACTTGTGCGGTGCCACAGGGGTCTATCATCTCGCCCCTCTTGTTCAACATTTATGTGAAGCCGCTGGATGAGATCATCCATGGTTTCGGGGTGAAGTGTCAACTGTATGCCAATGACACGCAGTTGTACATTTCTACCCCGGATCACCCCAATGATGCCCTTGCCGTGATGTCCCGCTGCCTGGAAGCCATACAGATCTGGATGGGGAGGAACAGGCTCAAACTCAACCCCCCCAAAACAGAATGGCTGTGGCTTCCGGCGCCCCGATATAGCCAGGTGGTGCCATCACTGGCTATTGGGGAAGAGATCTTGCCCCCCTCAGAGAGGGCTCGCAACTTGGGCGTCCTCCTGGACGCATGGCTGTCTTTAGACGATCATATGACGGCCGTGGCCAGGGGGGCTTTTCATCAGGTTCGCCTGATCGCCCAGTTGCATCCCTTTCTGGATTGGGACGCCCTACGCACAGTCACTCACGCTCTCGTCACTTCCCATTTGGACTACTGTAATGCTCTCTACATGGGGCTCCCCTTGAGGAGCACCCGGAGGCTCCAGCTGGTCCAGAACGCGGCCGCGCGAGTGGTTATGGGAGCAATTCATCGCTCCCGGGGTAACTCCCCTCTTGCGTGAGCTGCACTGGCTCCTGGTGGTCTTCTGGGTGCGTTTCAAGGTGTTAGTCACGATCTTCAAAGCGCTCCATGGCTTAGGACCGTCTTCTGCCAATGAATATCTCCCACTGCCCGATACACTCTCACAGAGAGGGCCTCCTCAGGGTGCCATCGGCCAGACAATGCCGGCGGGCGACCCCCAGGGGGAGAGCATTCTCTGTGGGAGCTCCAGCCCTATGGAATGAACTACCCCCGGATATAAGAAAGATTCCTGACCTCTGTGCCTTCCGACGAGCCCTGAAGACTGTTGTTTCATCAAGCCGGTCTGACTTAAATCTGTGTTAAATTTTTAAAAGGGTTTTTAGCAGGGGTTTTAAATTTTATGGCCAAATAGTTTAATTATTTTATTAGTTTTAATTTTCACATGTGATATGTGATTGTTTTAATATGACTGTAAACCGCCCTGAGTCCCATTCGGGAGAAGGGTGGTATATAAATGCAATAAAACCTTAAAACCTTAAACCTTAAGTGAGGTACTAATAACACTCTATAAAGCCTTAATAAGACCACATCTAGGATACTGCATCCAGTTTTGGTCACCACACTATAAAAAAGATGTTTAGACTCTAGAAAAGTGCAGAGAAGAGCAACCAGGATGATTAGGTGACTGGAGTCTAAAACATAGAAAAAACGGTTACAGGAACTGGGCATGGTTAGTCTATGGAAGAGAAGGACCAGGGGAGACATGATAGCAGTCTTCCAATACTTGAAGGGCTACCACAAAGAGGAAGGGGTCAAGTTATTTTCCAAGGCATCTAAAGGCCAGGACAAGGAATAATGCAGGGCTGTGGAGTCGAGAGAATTGGGTCATTTAAACTTGCTTTTTTAAAAATTCCAATCTAAATTTAGTAGGAGTCGGAGTCGGTGCATTGTTTGCCGACTCTGACTCTGACTCCAGGTACCCAAAATTTACTCCGACTCTGGCTCCGAGACTCCGACTCCACAGCCCTGGAATAATGGATGGAAACTGATCAAGGAGAGATTCAACCTAGAAATAAGAAAATTTCTGACAGTGAGAACAATCAACTAATGGAACAGCTTGCCTTCAGAAGTTGTGGAAGCTTCATCACTTTCAAGAAGAGATTGGACTGCCATTTGTCAGAAATGGTGTAGTGTCTACTGCTCCAGAGAAGAATCCTTGCCTCTTTGCAACATGGTGGGGAGAGAAAGGAAGAAACAAGGTACAAGACCAATCACATGGCGCATCTTGCCATACATCAAAAACATCTCAGAAGCTGTAGAATGCAGTTTGTGAGATCTGCAATTGAGCTTCGCGTACCACCCAGAAGCTACCATACCAGGACAAATTATGCATCGTAAAGATAGTTTGGAGGTGGGAAATACTTCCAATGTAATCTACTGAAGCCCCTGTATGGATTGCCCCTGTGACTATGTAGGACCAACAAGAAGGAAGCTAATCACTAGATTGCAAGAACACAAATGAGTGGTCAGCTGAGGAGACCCAAACACATTGGTAACCTCATACTGCAGTGAACAAGGACACACATTCAATTTTGCAGCTACCAAGATTGCTGGATGAGCAGGCACAAAAACAGCCAGGGAAATGATTGAAGCCTGGGAAACAGGCTCCTCCTCAGTAAACATACTTTTTGGTAGATGAACCTCAACCTAGTCATCGGGATGACCGTTAGACACAGTACAAGAGGTCAGAAATGAGATATAGAAATCTATACCATCTAATATTTCAATGGACTTCGCAATTAACTTGTACATTATTTTTCTTCAAGGATACAGTTGAAATTAGTACCTCTTGTTTCCCAAGGAGAGGCTTCTGAAGACAGAGAAAACGGGAGAAGAGCTTCAATTAAGAATAAAAAGAACATGGGTTCATCAGCATGTCAGTTCCGAGCATACCAATATCTCATCTTCATTTTCAAATCCAACTAGAGGCCCAGTACACTACCATTTGCGTTGCGCTTGCGCTTTCTTTTCGGTGTCATGGTGATAGTAGGCGGTGCTTAGGTAGATGAATGGGCATTCAGGAAAGCAAGAGGGCCGGAGGATGTTGGCTTTTTATTATCCAGTCAGAAGACCGTGTTTGGATGGAGGGCGGGCGTTTCTTAAATAGCCGGCGACGACTTGATGGGTGGGAGGCATAACACGTCCTCTCGCTTTCTCTTGTAGGTTACGGTGAGGCACTAACAGCGGAGCGGCGGCGACAACAGCAACTGTTGCTAATGCCTGGCCGTTGTGACAGTTGCGAGCGTCTTTCCGCCCTCTACTCGCGCTGTTTATGTGCGTGAGCCTCCGCGCCCGTCGCCAGACGGTTGCCTGGGCGGTTTGACCGGAGCCCTATCGACGTCCGTCGTGCTGGCGGCCTGGCATATCCGCGAACCTAACGCGCTTCCTCAACTCCAGTAAGGAACCATGCGGCTATGTGGGGCGCTTCTAAAGAGCCCTATTCCCAAACAAATCGAATACTACTCTCGCTTTTCCCCGTCGCCGCTTTCTATTAAGCAGTTCCTGGATTTCGGTGAGTGATCAAACGGCACCTGTGTGGTCTCAGGGCTGCGTACATTCTACCGTCTTCTCTCCGCCCAACTGAGAATTTTTGTTTCAGTCTGACGTGGAAGAAAGATCTCTAGGATACTCCCACTCTGGTGTGTGTGACGTCATCAATATTAGGTAGGGGCTGGAGACAAGGTAGTGGAGCAAGGGCATCTAGCGTGGGTAGGGTCTAAGGAGACATAAGTGAGTGAATAGAATGTTTGGGAATTTAGAAGGTAGTTTGAAACCTCCTGCAAGAAAACAGAAGCTCAACAAGTGATATTTTTCTTTGCTACAAAGAGTGCGGAAAGCTCTCAGATCTTATATGTCAAAAACTGCTTCAGTGTTCTCCATAGGTCTCTTGTCCAGAGAGTGAAGTGGAAGTAAAAGCAAATATTAGCCAGCTCTGCATCTTCAAACTATTTCATGGGCCTGTTCGTTATTGAATTTCAGTTTCCTAAATCTTTTTTCCTTCCAGTATGCAACAGCTTTTTCAAGTTCAGTGTTACACTTTCCAAAGTAGGCAATCAATCATACTTTTACTCAGGCCTGCAAAGCCTGGATTAAGTTAGTCCTACTTGTATTTTCAATAGTGCTAGTTATGCAAGAGTCTTCAATCATGAATCTTATATACGAGTTTGGTGATTCAGTGTATGCAATGTTATATTTGTGTTCTGACCCTACAGTACTTTGGTTGCAGCATAGCAGTTCATTTGAGGAAATTTGTAAATCAAAGGAAATTGGAAGTACAACCAGAACAGAATTCAAACAAAAATGGATTGGCTTTCAGGACAATTCTTATTTGAAGGATTATTTGAATCCTTTATTTGTAGTTTCAAAGTGAGAATATAGTGAGCAGCCTGATTTCAACTAATTTGAACCTATTTTACTTACATGAATATTACATTGTTTTTAGTATTTTGATATAATGTGCAGAAATGAATTTGCTTTCTGCAATGCTGTATGTTTTTTGTCAAAAACCAGTTCCTTTGGCTGTTCAGGGTTCTTATTGCATTTCTTTCACACTGCAAAAAGGTCCTTAGACTTTTTACCAGCTTTGAAGCTGAAGAGCTGATAGTAGTTTTGCACATTTCCATTCACCTTTGCAGCCTTAGAATTGAAATCCCCTTATTGAGGTATGACTGAGATGATTAAGAACAGTTATTTGCACTGGATATTTAAAATGTTTAAAAGAACATTAGATTGATTTATATCTGTGAAGTACAATTCAAGAATTACTTGTATTGATTACCATTCAGAAATTTTAAACAGAGAAAAAATGGAAAGAATTTGTTTTGCCTTAAAATACTCAAGTGATGTGATTTTATAAATTTATCTGTTTCTCAATAATTTAGAATCGTGTTAATAATTTATAAAGAATCCTACTTTATGTCTATATTCATAATTCCCATATGTTGATTTAAGAATGTCCATTTCCCAGAGTCACTATAACATGGACTGATCAGTGGACTTAGATGAGAATTTAGATGAGAAAAATATTTACAACTTTATTTTCACTATTTTATTTTATGCGTTTAAATACATCTTTCTCAGAAGGGGCTCACCAGCTTCTCAAACATCCTTTGCACAAAAACATTTAAAACCCTTGGCCTAAATATTTTGTTCCATAGTTCTTGTCAGCATCAGTTTAGTTTAGTGCAATGATGGCTAACCTTTTTTGGGACCTGAAGTCGGGAAACGAGCCGTTTCCAGCCTCCGAAGGGCCTTGGGTGTGTGTGTGGGGGGGGGGGGGTAGTGGAGAAGGACTTTTTCATCCTCCCCAGGCTCCTAGATAGGCTCTTGAGGGGAGAGTGAAAAATGGGCCTTCCGGTCCCACTGGAAGTAGGCAAATGGGCCGTTTTCCAGCCTCCAGAGAGCCTTGGGGGTGCGGGGGGAAGGCTGTTTTCACCCTCCCTAGGCTCCTAGAAAGCCTTTGGCTTTCTGGCATGCGCGCCAGAACTAAGTTAGGGCAACACTCGCATGCCCACTAATATGGTTCCATATGCCACCTGTGGCACTCATGCCATAGGTTTGCCATCATGGGCCTATTGGTTAAAGTACTAGGCTACAAACCAGAATCCTGTATGTATAATTCCTGTATTATGCACCCGGCTGGGTGACCTTAGGCCAATCATACTCTCCCAGCCCAAATCACCTCACAAGGTTGTTGTGGGGAAAATAGGAAGAAGGCACATTAGGTATGTTCATTTCTTAGGTTATTTATAAAAATAATAAAGGCAGCACATAAATACATTTTATGCAAAATGTTGAGCAATAAGAAATTAATCTTTTAAGAGGTTACAATACTTTTTGATAGAAATAACAGAATAGTTATATAATACATTAATATTCATTTCTATATTCAGAATTCTTGGAAATCAGAAACTAAAATACTTATTATCTAAATTGAGTGCATATAAGTAAAAGTAGAGCTATTTGGAAAGGCTTCAAACTCCAAGTGTATAGCACTGATTTAATCCAAATGTAAAGTTTAGATTAAATATTAACCGGTCACATTCCACTGAATGTGAAGGGTTTTTGTTGTTGTTGTTGTAAAGGATGAAAAGGTACTGAATTGGCTAAAATAATTATTTTTGTACATTTATTTTAAAAATATTTTCGTATTTAGTAGTACCATCAGCAATGAAACCTTGGCAAAAAGTACCAGTCAAAACTACTGAAAATTTCTGAAAAGTATTCAGTTCATATTGTTTGTACTGAAAAACTTGTCTTATTTAATTTTATGAAATAAAACGTATTAAAATACTCATATTTTACTGCTGAAATAACCTGGGGAACAGAAGCAGTTAAAAATAATAAATGGCATAGATATTTAGTAAATGCCTGCAGCTACTCACTATACTATATATGAACAAATACTACATGATCAGAAGTGAAGCCTAATTCTCATTGTGTCTTAAAAGAATATCCTTTAGTGGTAGGGCTGTGCAGGATTCAAAGTCAAAAATGTGTTCAGTACCTGTCTACAACTGTTTAAGCCAAGCATGATTTTCTGGAATAGCCTGCCAGTGCTAAGGGCAGTTTCATGATCCTTGGGAAAGAAGCTGCTGTTTCAAGAAGTTTCAAATAGGTGCTACATAAGCACCCCTTATGTGCACCAAAGTTATCTTTTTGCTTTGGAATCCAAAGTGCCACTAGTCCTTCTGAATGATAAATAATGAACAAATTGTGTATGTCAGTTTATTGCTCTTGCCTATTGGTTTTATGGTCACAATTGGTAACAAACATTCTTGGTTGTCAAATGAGGCACTTAGCAAAATTCCCAGCTCTTTCATTTGTTAGAGAATACTAGGTAACCCATGATCCATTGGATCCATTCAGAGTTATTTACTTACTTACCACTTATGCCGCTCTTACCCTCGCTGTGCCTCCTTTGCACCATCATACATCTACCTGCCTACTGGCCTGGGACTTCCAACTTCCATTGACTTTCCTTGTCGGAAAGCTGACAGAAAGCATTAGAAATGATCTCATAACCATGCCTGATCATAGCAGCACTGAAGCTGCCGCAACTTTGCCAAATTTCAGTCCTGCAGCAGTGGTGGATCCTGGATTTCAGACACATTCTGTTAGCCTTGTTGGAAAAACTGTTGCTCTGTGATGCACCTTTTTGACAATTTGAAGGCTACAAACAGACAGCTTTAGTAGCATATAGATACATTCATAATCATCTGGTTGTGATTACTAGCTTTTGTGTAAATTTTAAATAAATTTGATATAGCAGTTAATAGAGCCTTGCAAGCTAAAATTAAATCCCAGAAATAGTTTCTGTTTGTAGATAATCAATCTGATTGGATTCAAATCCTGAAGTAAATACTGGATGGGACCATACTTCTAAGAGAGCATTATTTTAGTTCATTCACAGCGATCATTTTGGAGTCATGGCCTCTGCTAAGCAATTGGAGGAGAAGCCATGACCTTTGCCCATTTCTGGTATACATGGCAGTTGTGAACGGACTTGAATGCCCTCATGATAGTGACTCTTCAGCTCACATTTAGGCTACTGCAAATGCTTGACATAGGCCTGTCCTTCAAAATGACCTGGAAACTCCAATTGGTGCAAAATATATTGCCTTGAAGATTAACAAATTTACACTTGTGCTTTGATTATTGTATTAGCTATTACAGTTCCAGAACAAACTGAAGATATTGGTATTAATATATAAAACTCTACTCAACTCAGTAGCTGTATGATCCATATTATAAAGAGAAGTTACAGATTACTATTTCTTTCTAAGTCAGGCCTGTCAAACTGGTGACTCACAATCCGGATGCGTCATGCGCAGACCACACCCACCCAGGCTTCGCAAAGGCAAAAAACGTGATACAGCACGATCCAGCCCGTGACATGATAGAGTTTGACACCCGTGTTCTGTGCTCTATGGCTAATTATTCATTGAAAGCCTAGCTATTATTAGAAAGTTTACAACATAGCAAGAAAACCTTTCAAACCTGATATTTGCTGTTCTGATGGCTAACACACAAGATGGCAGCTCTGAGTTTACATGCTAATATATCCTGTACAGTTTTTGCCTGTTCTGTGTATTTATCCTAAGAGGACTGCTCAGAGTATTCCCCATGATGAAAGTAGGAGAGTGCCTCTTCATTAACAGCCCAGATCTTATGGAACCATCTCCATGAGATAGCCATTTGATCAGTGGTGGTTTGCTACCAGTTCGCCTGGTTTGGGCGAACCGGTAGTGGCGGGAGGCTCTGTCCACCCGCCCGGACGTAATCAAATACGCTCTGCGCATGTGCAGAAGTGGCACGCGAGCGAACTGGTAGCAAAGGTAAATGAAACTCGCCACTGCATTTGATCCTTATTTCGTTAGTTGATTAAGAATGTTCTATTCCTTTCATCCTTTGGTATGGATGTCAGACTTGGGTTGTAGTTTTATTTTTGATATGAGTAATAATTTTATGCTTTTTATTGTTTTGCCTATTGACAGTACGTTACAGGACATCTCAGGTTATTACTACTTTTTCAGTTACTGTTCAAATGTAGCAGCACTGAACAAGGGGATTTATGAATAGTCCTCAAAGTTCTGCCTATAGCAGCATCCCTACTATTTTCATGGGACAGACATATATATATTCCATTTGTTGCCCTAATAAGTTATTACTCGCTTAACTTAACTCGCTTAACTTTATATAAATATACAAAAGTATGAAGGCTATTGCTTAACACATTGTAAGCCACCCTGAGTCTCCGGAGAAGGGCGGCATATAAATCAAATTTAAAAAAATAAACTGGTAACTTAATGACTGTTTGAAGTTACAACAGACTTCAAAAAAGTTACTTATGATCTCTCCTTGAATTTGCAACTGCTGCACCATCACTCCCACAGTTATGTGGTTGCATTTCAGGTGCTTGACAGCAGGCTTGCATTTATGACCAGTTGCAGCATCCTGTGGTCACATGATCATGATTTGCAATGTGGGGTTTTCTTTGCTTTCTTTTCTTCATTTAACAACCATATGATTCATTTAACAGCCAAGATGACTTGCTTAACAGGCATTGTAAAATGGTTGCAAAATCAAGTCAGGTCACATGGTGATCTGCTTAATAACTGCAACAACTTATATCCAAAATTCCAGGCTCTGTTGTAATTGTAAGGCAAGGACTAGCTGTAAGTAGTGTCCCTATTCATATTAGGCTAATTGGTCTCCTATGAAGAACATGTAAAATGCTGAAGAAATAACTAGGGATAGTCTAAGGAAAGTATGTGTGCAAGCATGTCATAAAAGAGGAACATTGGCTCTATCATTGGATATCTAAAACTCAGATCTTCTGCTTTTCTTCAGTTATGGCTTTATTAAGTTCCAAAACAATCAGTGTTGACAAGTATGCCAAATAATCAGTATCTCTGCTTAAGGTGGAAGAGAACCTGTCTAGCAAAGTGAGATGGATTAAGGAAGTTTTCCAGTATACTTGTTTCAGCCAAAATCTTAACACAGCAAAATTTTAATTGGACTCAAGAGAAAATCACTCTAATTCTACTTATATTAGAGCATTAACAGTTGAATATGGATCTCATAATAAGATTTTAACTCCTTATAAATAAATAGGTGAGTCTAACTAGTCTAGTATCTAACCTAGATTGTTGACTTCAATTCTTTAAAAGCTGCAGGGACATAATTATTAAAAAATCAACCTGCAGATTTAGCAATTGCAAGATATACTTTGGGGATTTTTAGTAGAAGCATTTGTCAGATCCCAAAAAAATGTGATACTGCCATTTAAGTGGAGAAGGGGGAGCACGGCCTGTGTCATCAGATATTTTATAACCTATATCCTGGCGCCAAGGGGCCTGAGAAGGGAACTTTACCTGCAGGAATTTATATGACAGCCATGTGGGTTGTCTCACTTTAAAGGGTAGTGGTGGGAATGCATGGTTGTTCCGGATCTCAAAAGAAATAGTAAAGAAAATACCTTCACACTTGTGGATTGGCCAAAATCTGCATTCTGACCAAAAGGGAGGAGTCTCTACCACCGTAATCCTATTGTTTTGCCTAAAGGTATTCAGATTGTGCTTTAGCTGGATGGCTTTCACTTCGGCTTAATAAAAGAATCCTTTTGAACAACTACGTTTCAAGAGTTCGTACTTTCTTAGGTTGGAAGGAGAGGCGATCCTTACAGAAAGCACAATCAGCAAAATGATCAACCCAGAGAAGCAATCTTTGCTCTATTGAAGGGACCTTGCAAACCATGTCTAAACAAAGCAGAGAGCTGGGAGAAACTGATTGCTGGGGGGAGACAGTAACCGCCACCCAGTCAGATGCCTGCCTCGTGCATCCCATCAGAGAGGATGAGGTAAACCTGGGGAATCCGGAAAAGCCCCGCATCAGGAAGAAAGATGGCTGGGATGAGAGAACCAGAGGAGTCACCCTCAACCGTGGCAACCGAAAACCGGGATGGAAACTGGAACTGGAAACCCTTCCTGACCAGGGGCGACTGACCGAGGGAGGACTATCTGAAGAGGCATATAACCCAATTGGTGATGGAAACTTTGGAAAATCTCAACATCCGAAGGGAGCCAGGACAACAACCAAAAGGCGCTGAAAGGGCAGCAGCCGCGGCTGATGCCACGGGAGGCACCCTTCCTCTGGAGCCTGCCTATCAAGCAGAGGGCACAGCAGCAGTGGGAGAAGACCCAGAAAATCCTCCCACCCAGGCAACACGCACACCGGTGCCCATTCCCAACCAACCCCGGGCTCCTCAACTGGAAAGAGAAATTCCCCCCCTTGGGGTGAAGTTTGAGGGGAATCCGCAACAATTAGGATTCTTTGTGGCACATGTGCTAACCTACATGCAAGAGTATGAGCGTGATTTCCAAACCCAAGGCTCCCGAGTGCGAGTTGTGACCCTAGCCCTAGAGGGGGCCGCGGCCAGATGGATGGTGACCTTGCATAACATCAACGCACCAGAACTATGGAATTTTGACTGTTTCATGATGGCCTTGCGATGTCGATTTGAGGACCCACTGGCAGACAGCAAAGCACGCGACCGCATTAAGGTGGTGAAGCAGGGGCGACGGTTAGTAGCAGAGTATACTGAAGAATTACGGGATCTCGTGTGCCGTGTGCACTGGCCGGAAGATATTTTGGTGAGCTGTTTCAAGGATGGGGTGAGTGATGATCTATACAATGCCTGCATGGCCCGAGGGGCACCGAATGACCTACATGAATGGTATGTCACCGCTGAAGAAGCTGAGATCGATATGGCCAAAAACCAGTATCGAGCGGGGCGAGCATGGAAGAAATCCTCATCTCAATGGAAACAAGAGCCCCTCAAACCACAAACTGCATTCTCTCCGAGATCTTCAGCCTGCTTCAAGTGCGGAAAAGAAGGGCACCGAGCTGCAGAGTGTTGTTCGCAAACACCAGCCTGGAACCACCCACCAGGGGAGGGTCCTACGAAACTGGGTCGGCGTGGGAAAGAGACCGCTCTGTGGAGCAGGCAGACCATAGAAGTTCCGTCCCCTCCCCTCTTTGGGGAAGAAATCCTGGTATCTGAACAGGAGGAATCACACTCATTCGGAAGTGATCCAGATGATGAATCACTGGTAAGCAAACCTATTAAACCGCTTACCCTCCCCTTAAGACTATTCATCCCAATACAAGACAGGGAGATAAGTATCTCCACTTTAGTGGATTCAGGATGCACTCTTTGCTTGATCAGCCCAACCTTAGTAGGGAAGTTAGGGATTAATGTAAGGAAGCTGAAAACCCCCATTGCTTTCTGTCAACTGGATGGGTCAATAGCCGGGGGAGGGGAGCCAGCTTCTCTGGCCACCGAGCCTTTACATATAGGCATTGGAAGCCATGAGGAAAAGCTTACATTTATAGTAGCACCTGGCATGGAGTGGCCGTTAGTTCTGGGCCTTGCATGGCTAAAAGAATGGAACCCCCAAATCAATTAGGAACAAGGCATCATAAAATTTCAGAAGAAGGTGACTTTGCTGAGTACCCAAATAAAGGAATTGAGGGGGCAGAGAATCGAGAAACAGCCATGCCTGGTCACGCCACACTAATTGAGAGCATAGCCATAGAATACAAGGATTTAGCTGAGATTTTTAGTGAAAAAGTCTCAGATGAGCTCCCCCCCCCCACCGTGCCACTGACTGTGCAATAGAAATCTTACCTGGCGCAAAGCTCCCTAAATCCAAGAGGTACAGCATGTCACCGAGGGAGCTGGAAGAACTGAGAACATTCATTGAGAAAAACCTAGCAAGGGGTTTCGTTGAGCCAGCTCGACCAAAAATTGCAGCTCCTGTACTCTTTAGAGAGAAAAAAGACGGTTCAAAACATCTGTGTGTTGATTTTCGGACTCTGAATGCAATCAGTGTGCAGAACATGTATCCTCTCCCCTTATGAAAGATATGTTAGCACACCTCGTTAAAGGGAAAAATTTTTCAAAGCTAGACTTAAGGGAGGTTTACTACTGTGTCAGAATTAAGGAAGGGGATGAGTGGAAAACAGCATTTAACACCCCCCTCGGCTGCTACCAATTCAAGGTGCTCCCCTTTGGGTTGCAAGGAGCTCCTGCAGTGTTTATGTAGTTAATAAATGAAGTGCTGCATCAATATTTATATAAGGGGGTTCTGGTCTATTTGGATGACATTTTAATCTATACCGAGACCAAAGCAGAACATGTGAAACTAGTCAGGGCAGTTTTAAACAAACTCCGTGCTGCCAAACTTTATGCCAAACTCTCCAAATGTGAATTCCACCAAGAGAAGATTGACTATTTGGGATACCACATTTCACACCAGGGGGTAGAGATGGATCCTCTGAAAGTGCAGGCTGTACTTGATTGGGACCCTCCCACGCACACGTAAACAGTTACAAAGCTTCTTGGGGTTTGCCAACTTTTACCGCCAGTTTATCCCTGCGTTCGCTCAGATTGCCCTCCCCATCACCAAGCTCTTAAAAACAAAGGGGGAGGACAACCCTAAACCAAAGCAACCATTGAACTGGACTATGGAATGCCAGGCGGCATTTGAAAAACTTAAACGGCTGTTCTCGGCAGAACCAATTTTGAAACACCCAGACACGGAGAAACCATTTGTCATACAAGCGGATGCCAGCGATGTGGCAATAGGAGCGATCCTGCTTCAGAAGAATGAGCAAGACGAACTCCAACCCTGCACTTACACATCTAAAAAGTTGAAGGAGACTGAGCAAAAGTAGGCTATTTGGGAGAAAGAGGCTTATGCAGTTCGTTGGGCATTGTTGACCTGGCGGCATTACCTAGAAGGCAGTAAGACCCCTTTTGAAGTCTGGACAGATCACAAGAATCTAGAAGCCCTAAAGACCCCAAGGAAACTCTCCATAGAACAAGTACGATGGGCTCAGTACTTTAAACGGTTTGATTTTACTCTAAAATGCCTCCTGGGGGGGAAAAACTTTCTGGTGGATGCGCTATCCAGGAAACCGCAATACAATAGTGCAAAGCCAGACGTAATCAAATCTATAGTACAAAACAATTAGCTAGCCGCTAAAGTTGTCCCCAGAGCCCAGGCTAAACAAGAAACATTGATGGACAATGACACCACCCAAACTTTTAAACAAGCATTGAAGACTGATGAATGGTTTTTGAACAACAAATCCAACTGTCTGATGAAAGACGACTTGGCTTGGGTGGGTGGGAAGTTGTATGTCCCTGCAAGCCAAAGACTATGCTTAATGGAACGGTGCCATGACTCCAAATTGGCTGGACATTTTGGATTTGTGAAAACTTTACACCTGATTAAAAGACAATTTTGGTAGCCATCACTAAAAAAAGGACATAGAAAGCTATGCAGCTAGCTGCCCCATTTGTGCAGTAGCAAAAAGACGTCAGGGAAAAACCCCAGGTCAATTGCAGACGGTAGCTGAACCTTCAGTGCCTTGGAGAGAGATCGCTATGGATTTCATTGTGGAATTGCCAAACAGTGAGGGAAATACTGTTATTTGGGTTGTGACAGACCTATTTTCAAAATAGGCACATTTTATACCCTGCCAAAAGATCCCAATTGCTAAAAGTTTAGCCAAATTATTCCTAATACACATTTATCGACTTCATAGTGCTCCACAAAGGATCATCTCCGACAGAGGGGCGCAATTCACCTCCAACTTTTGGAGGGCGTTTTTGGGCTTACTTGGTACTGGCCAGGGGTTGAGCACATCCTTTCATCCTTGTACTAATGGAAATTCTGAAAGTTTGAACACGGTGCTAGAACAATATTTAAGATGTTTCATTAATTTTCAACAGGATAACTGAACTGAACTTTTGCCTTTTGCTGAAGTTGCGTTTAATAATGCTGTACATTCAAGCACTTGTTTTACCCCTTTTAGAGTAGCAACAGGCCAGGATTTCAGTCCCATGCCTGAACTACCCACAGAAGAACCCACCATCCCCTCACTTAAGGAGTGGATAGATAATTTGCACAACACGTGGCCAGTGGTTAGATTAGCCTTACAGGAAGCTAGAGAAGCTTTTAAGATTCAAGCTGACAAGAAAAGGATGGAACCCAAACCTTTTCATATTGGTGACAGAGTATACTTATCTACAAAATTCTTGAAATCATTACAACCTTCAAAGAAACCAGGGCCAAAGTTCATTGGACCTTTCCCCATCACTAGAATCATCAATCCAGTAGCAGTTGAACTACTCCTTCCAAAGACACTCAGGCAGATCCACCCAGTATTCCATATCAGTTTACTCAAACGAGAAGTAACCTCATCCCTCAGACCACCTGCATCTACACCACCTGTGCCCATCATGATTGAAGGGGAACAACACTTTGAAATCAAGGAAATCCTTGACTCTAGGATACACAGAGGGAAAGTCCAATACTTAGTTGCTTGGAAACATTTACCATCAGCACACAATGAATGGGTCACTAAACATCATGTTAGGGCTCCAATCTTGCTGAGAAAATTTCATTCCCAACACCCGAACAAACCTTGTTAATATGCTATCATGAAATCTTGAAATCTTGTGTATATTTGTTTTTTTTACAGGTGGACCCTTTTGCTTTTTAAGGAGGGTACCATGTCAGATCCCCAAAAAAGTGATACTGCCATTCAAGTGGAGAAGGGGGAGCAGTGCCTGTGTCATCAGATATTTTATAACCTATATCCTGGCGCCAAGAGGCCTGAGAAGGGAACTTACCTGCAGGAATTTATATGACAGCCATGTGGGTTGTCTCACTTTAAAGGGTAGTGGTGGGAATGCATGGTTGTTCCGGGTCTCAAAAGAAATAGTAAAGAAAATAACTTCACACTTGTGGATTGGCCAAAATCTGCATTCTGACCAAAAGGGAGAGGTCTCTACCACCTTAATCCTATTGTTTTGCCTAAGGGTATTCAGATTGTGCTTTAGCTGGATGGCTTTTACTTCGGCTTAATAAAAGAATCCTTTTGAACAACTACGTTTCAAGAGTTCGTACTTTCTTAGGTTGGAAGGAGAGGCGTTCCTTACAGAATTCTTGTTTGAATAGATCAACAGGTAGAAGATTAGAAAAGAGATCTAAATATCTAAAGTACTTTATCTATTTGATATGTTTCTTTTTTTATATAAAAGGTTTTTATTTTATTTTCAAAGTTAAAATACAAAATCAAAAAAGGAAAAAACTACAAAAGAAAGATAAAAACAAAACAAAAAAGTATATAAAACAAAGTATCAAACATTCACAAAAACACACAAACTGTCCTCCCTGGTTGAATACTGATAAATATATTACAGCAATAATAATTCTTCCCTTGTCTGTCTGATGTGTTTCTTTTCATTGTCCATTTGATTGGAACCTTAAAGCATTTCCTAGAGAATACCAATAGTTTTTGTTTAGTTTCTTTTGATTTCTGTCATGATATATTTATTAATGAGTGGGCAAGTTCCTGAATACACTGTCAGAATTAATGCCAATAGGCAAAGATTCATTTATCAATACATTAAGTAAAATCAGAACGCTATGTGATCAATTCCAACAGTGCTATCTTAACTAAATTTTAAAAAGCCCTCTGGAAGAGAACTAACTATTTAAGCTTCTTCCGGAATGTCAGTACTTTAGGGCAAGTCTGATTTTCAGTAGAATACTACACTATGGCATGGGGGCCATAATGGTGGAGCATCTCCTTCTTGTTTACCCAATTTTACAGTACTTGAAAATTACTAACAAATTTTCCTGAGGCATTGCATCAGGGGGCATCAATTCTGGTTCAGGGAGGTAGTTCTGAAAAGATATCAGCCATTAACATCTTTATAGAATTAAACTAGCATTTTAAATTGGATTTGAGAAAGTGGTAGTTATTAATAGGTTTGTGTGCATCTTGTATCAATTTATTTGTAAGGGGTTCTTAATACTGTATTCTGGCACAATTCTTCCTGCAATATGAAAAACTTGAGATTTTATGGAAGAAATTAGTCTAGAGCATTAATTATAAAGTTTGACTCCTTGTGATGAGAGGACTGACATGCCTAATTAGAAGAATAGGTCTTTATTCTTTTCAGCAGACCTATTAATTTCAGACAGATCATAATATATTAAATCATTTTTATTCTTTCCAACACAACTGAATGTTGGAAAAAATGTGTAATGACTCAGAACTCAGTCAATAGGATAACTTTCGAAAAGTGAAAAAGAATGGGGTCAAATTTGATATGGTAAGAGAAATTGGTAGAAGAAACCTTAAATTCAAAAATGGCCAAGATTCGTGTAACAACTGTGAAGAAAAAAAATTCCAGGAAGTGCATTGGACTATACTTTGGAATGTTGCTGACTCTTCTATTCTCCCTTCCTTCCTCCTCCCTCCTGGTCATTTGATGCAAATTAGAGCATACAAGCAGCCCTGTGCTTGCATTGCACACACATACCCCCAAAGAGAAAAGATACAGGAGAGGACAGCATAAACATAATTACATAAATAATATATACCGTATTTTTCAGTGTATAAGACACACTTCTCCCCCCAAAAGTGGGTGGAAAAGTCTGTGTGTCTAATACAGTGAATGTTGCCAAATCCCCACCCACCCACCGGCCCCCACCCTTCAGCCTCTGCCTTCCAGCAATTTGCCTCCTTGCAGCAAACAGGAAACAGCAAGGTGAGCTTCAGCACAGCCTGATTTAGCACGAGCAGCTGATTGGCGGTTGGATCTGCCTCCTGGAATACCTCCTATCAGCTGTTCCAGGATGCAGGGATCGTCATCACCGCCCATCACAGCTGCTGCCTATCATCACCTCTACGCACACCCCATTTTTGGCCGCCACGTGTCCCGTTTTTGGCCTCCGTACTCCCCATTTTCAGCTCATTCCAGGTGGCAGGGATCGCCACCTCCACCTAGCCCAAAAAATACAGTATGTACTGACCCTGATTCATATTTGAGGAGGAAATGCACATGTACACGTAAAGACAACATGTGACTTAATTATGCAAAAGTAGTGGAGCCATTGTTGGTAAGTGACTAGGAAGAATTCCAGAACTCACAATCTGCATATTTTCCCAGCTAATTACATGGAAGAACCTGATCTGTATTTTAAAATCACATTTTTAATTTTAACTGAAAGCTTTTCTAGTTAAAAAGAAAACCCTCATTTCTGGACAAGCACAAAAAATATATTAATATTTTAGGTTCATATTTAAAACAAAACATTGCTAAATTATAACAAGCCATTATTAGCTATAACTTAAAAGAGCAAGGGAAAATGTATACATAAGAAATAACTAACTGGGTTGTATCCTGCCATTGTACATTTTTCTGTGAACAGATGCTGAACGATGTGCTGTTGGACTGATTATAATGGGACTGCCTTAAAAAGTGTGACCTTGATTGTTCCAGTTGCGCTAGACTTAAGGATTTTTCAAATTGCAAATCTTAGTTATTATATGCATAGCAATGCTTTTAACATTATTTTCTGGACTGCAAGAACATAAGTTAATCAGTACCTTGTGACTATGACTAATGCATTTGCAATCTTTCTTTTCCATAAAATGGAATACTGACAAGCTCTTTAAGGTAAAACTTAGGTCTGAGTTCACATGGCCTTTTTCAATATTACTATGGTGGTGTCTGCTATTAAAAGAGGTGGGTGAGAGGAATGAAAGTTGGTATAGTCTCTAATCTGAAATCTAAATGTCTGACTTTATACATGGTTATAGCATATATATAGCATATATAGCATGGTTAAATTTCCTTATAGGAACAGTGAATAAATTTTAAGGGTTTTTTGATAATTTGAAGATAGTGTTACAATCCAATGTCTACTTGACTGTGAACAAGCCCTATTAAGCTTCTTAGCTGAGTACATAAGATTATACTTTGAAGTCATAGTAAGGTTAAAGCTTATTAAATTTCTTGTAGATGAGGCACATAGTATAACCCTTAATTATCATTAATTTCAATGGAAATATTTTAAGAAATTAACTTTCTGAAGTGTCTCTAGCATTTTAAGACTACTTTTTTCAGAAAGCAGATTTTTTTTTCTCACACACTTTTCCAACCCAGAACCATTGGTTTATCCTAGAGCAAACATGCAGAAGTACATGGAGTTTGTTGGCCTATATATGTGTACTGTGATTCTAGTCTTAACTATCATTGTAGAGAAATTGAACAGTGAATTAACTTATCTGTCCATTCCTAAAACGATCCGCATACAAAACCATCTGCATAGAGACAAAATCAAATATTGTACTATTAAAACCTTCTAATATTTGTTTTGAAAAGAAGGAATTTAAAACACAGATTTGTTGTTAATCATTAGAGTTATATCCTGAATATGAATTAATACAGATGAAAGTATATAAACTATATATGAAGTTGGATCCAATCTTCATCAGAAGCAAATGGAAGCTAATTAGAGTGCATTATCCTAAGTGAGTTTATCTAGATTTTGAGAACTTCAGGAGAGGACCTTCTTGTGATCCCATTTGTACATTAAATACAGCACGGAAACGGCATTGGTCGCATTGGTAGATGATCTCTGGAGGGCTCGGGACAGAGGTTGCTCCTCTATCCTGGCCCTGTTAGATCTCTAGGTGGCTTTTGATACCATCGACCATGGTATCATGCTGCACCGATTGGAAGAGTTGAGGATGGGGGGCACTGTATTACGGTGGTTCTCCTTTCTCTCAGACCGGTCATAGTTTGTGTTGGCAGGGGGGCAGAGGTCGACCTCGAGGCCTCTCATTTGTGGAGTGCCGCAGGGGTCGGTCCTCTCGCCCCTTCTGTTCAACATTTATGTGAAGCCTCTGGGTGAGATCCGTGGCTTTGGGATGAAGTACCACCAGTACGCTGATGACACCCAGCTGTACATCTCCACCCCTGGCCACCCCAACGATGCCCTTGAAGTGATGTCCCGGTGCCTGGAGGCTGTGCGGATCTGGATGGGGAGGAACAGGCTCAAGCTCATCCCTTCCAAGGCTGAGTGGCTGTGGTTCCCGGCATCCCGATATAGTCAGTTGACTCCATCACTGACTATTGGGGGTGAGTCTTTGGCCCCCTCAAAGAGGGCTCACAATCTGGAAGTCCTCCTGGATACGCAGCTGTCCTCGGAGGAACATCTGGCGGCTGTTACCAGGGGGACCTTTTGTCAGGTTTGCCTGATACGCCAGTTGCGGCCTTTTCTTGATTGGGATTCCCTGTGCACAGTCACTCACACCCTCGTCACTTCTCGCCTGGACTACTGCAACGCTCTCTACATGGGGCTCCCCTTGAGGAGCACCCGGAGGCTCCAACTGGTCCAGAATGCGGCCGCGCAGGTAGTTACGGGAGCTGCATGGTGCTCCCATATAACACCACTCCTGTGTGAGCTGCACTGGCTCCCAGTGGTCTTCCGGGTCCGCTTCAAGGTGTTGATTATCACCTTTAAAGTGCTCCATGGCATAGGACCTAGATATCTTCGAGACCGCCTGCTGCCACCGACGATCTCCCATCGACCTGTGCGCTCCCACAGAGAGGGCCTCCTTGAGGTGCCATCAGCCAAACAATGTAGGCTGGTGACTCCCAGGGGGAGGGCCGCCTCTGTGGGAGCACCTACCCTCTGGAACCAACTGTCTCCAGAGATAAGGAGAATCCAAGACCTCGGTGCCTTCTGCTGTGCCCTTAAAACTTCCTTTTTTTAGCAAGCTGGGCTGGCCTAATACTTTTTAAAATGTTTTTTAAATTGTTTTGTCATTGTTTTTTATTTATCGGGCCAAATTTATATATGTCTTTTTAGTTGTATTTTAATGTTTGTAGTTATGTTTTTACTTTGGCTGTACACTGCCCTGAATCCTCAGGGAGAAGGGTGGTATATAAATTTGATATAAAATAAAAAATAAAATAAAATAAATAGGAAATAGTCTATTAAAATTCTTGATACACAGGTTTAGAAGTTCAGAGCATTATGGCTGTGCTATTGCACTCAGTTGCCTTAATCATTGCATTGGGTGGCATGATGGCTCAGTTTAGCCTGCAATAATGCATTCTAACCACAGGCTAATTCTGCCAGCAGTTCAGCAGTTCGAATCTCACCAGCTCAAGGTTCACTCAGCCTTCAAGGTTCATTCAGCCTTCTGAAGTTAGTAAAATGGAGACCCAGATTGTTGGGTCTGTACACAGCTTAGAGAGGGCTGACAAGCATTGTGAAGCTGTATATAAATCTAAGCACTGTTGCTATTGTCGGGCAACGCAGGTTCCCTTGGCTGAGAATCAGAGCTGAGCACCCCACTTCTTGAGTTGGGCATGAGAGGTGAAACCTTTAAACCTTTAATAGTTACGATATTGGACATATGGTAAGAAATTCTTATAGCTGATGATTTTGTTGTAGTCGATAATTCAGATGGAATTGCAATATATGTTTATATTTTACATATCAGATTTTAATCACTGAAGTTCATTATATTTTCCAGATCTTCATTCTTTACAAAATGACACAATTGTTGTAACAAAAGAAGCTGCAATAAAACAGCCATAGCTATGAATGATGTTAAGTTTGGTATAGAAGTCTTATAATCAGATTAAAATCATATTTAGTAATGCAAGAAGAAAACTTAAAATCATAAAGTGCTGATAAATCATATTTTAATATCTTATTTGTATTATCTAAGAATGTTTCAAGAACATGAAAACATAAAATTCTTTTCTTTCCACAGGGCGTGATAATGCATGTGAGAAAACATCATACATGTTCCTGAGAAAAGAGCTTCCTGTCCGACTTGCTAATACAATGAGAGAAGTAAATTTGTTGCCTGACAACTTGTTGAATAGGCCTTCTGTTAAATTAGTACAAAGTTGGTAAGTGCTCATTAAAATAAGAGCAGTCAAATAAACATGAGTTGCACAACAAAAATTAGTTATAGCATACTGTATTTGCTTATAATTAATTCAGTGACTGTGTTTCTGCTCTGTCCTGTACTTGCCTTGACAAGGCCTTCCCATGTGCATTTTTACTTCTTTC
Organism: Masticophis lateralis; assembly: GCA_030761175.1. NCBI lineage: Eukaryota > Metazoa > Chordata > Lepidosauria > Squamata > Colubridae > Masticophis > Masticophis lateralis. Next base: position 74,161,569 of record JAUDYJ010000004.1, on the reverse strand, counting down.
CTTTTAGGAAAGCTCAATTTCCTTTTTTCCTGACCTTATTTGTAGAAACTATTCCTTTTTTTTTGTTTTGTAAAAAGTTTTCGTTTTGTTTTTTAAAACATAAACATAAAATACATCTTTTTAGAACGAAGCATTGATCCGATCATTAACTGGTACAGTCACAAATTCATCTTTAACAACAACTCATCTCCACTAATCATCATCTTATAAAAGTAATAAAAAAAATAAAACAGAGGAAAAAAAACAGCTCACAATAACTCACTCAAAACAATTACCTTTCTATTATTTCACCTCAAATCTTAATTTCCCAATAACACAACTTAAATGTTTTACACAATTGTTTCCCTAAATTCTATCCCTTTTATAATACCATTATCCAAAAACCATTACTTAAATCTTTAACTCCTAACTCAATATCATTTCATTATCTTTTCTTTTTGTTTAGATGAATGTGTTTTAAAATATAAATTATTACTATTATCATAAATAATATCTTGACTATCACAGCAAATCATCTTCATTACTGTTTATCTCAGTATAATCATCCTAATTTACCAGTAATCACAACATAATCATCTTTAATTGTTTATAATCACACATCACCTTCATCTTAATCCTCATTTTTTACTTTTAATCCCAACATAGTCATTTTTATTTTTACTGTTGAATCCAGCAGTCATTTATTTTTATTGTTATTCCGAGCAAAATCATCCTTATTTTTACTGTCAAACCCAGTATAATCATTTTTGTTTTTCCTGTCAATCCCAGCACAATCATCTGAATTTTACTATTGAACCCAGTAAAATCATTTTTGTTTTTTTGCTGTCAATCCCAGCATAATCATCTGAATTTTACTGTTAAACCAGTATAATCATTTTTAATTCCAGCATAAGTTACTTTAATTCTACAGTTATACCCAGTATAATCACCTTATTTTACTATCAGTCCCAACATAATTATCTTTATTTTTACTGTTATATCTAGTATAATGATCTTTACTTTTGCTGTCAATCCCAGCATCATCACCTTAGTTTACTGCTTGTCCCAGCATAATCACATTTTTACCATCCATCTATACATTATTTATTCAATTCAGTCGCATTATCATTATCATCCTTGTAACAATTTAATAAAGACTTCATATTCATTCTTATTCATCTATAAAAACCTCCTTTATATTATTTCTTTCCATCTATACATTGCTTTTCATTTTTAATCACCTTTTCTTCTTTTTTCCCAGCCGTGTGTATCTTGTTCCATCCATCTATACATTATTTATTCATATTCAGTCGCATTATCATTATCATCCTTGTAACAATTTAATATTGAGACTTCATATTCATTCTTATTCATCTATAAAAACCTCCTTTATATTATTTCTTTCCATCTATACTTTGCTTTTCATTTTTAATCACATTTTCTTCTTTTTTCCCAGCCATGTGTATCTTGTTCCTCGTTTCCTTGTCTAGCATATATTTCATTTCAATTTCAAAGTTCCCAGTTTTAATTCTTCATATATCAATTTAGTTCTTTTTCTTACTTCTATTTCAAGCAAATTACATCAATTTTCTTCTTTTGTTCCTGCGCCATTTAATTTTTTTTGTTCCTGCGCCAATTAATACCAATTATAGGAGTTCCATTATATTTTCCCTTTCTTTTCACCAAAGTCAAGCCGCCTGTAGACAAAGAAAAAATACCTCCACCGCCAAAGTCCCACGGTTGTTATCTGTAATATTCACAATGTTCCCAAACAAAAAGCAAATTACAATGTTTCTTTTTGAACCAGACGATGTCTCTCTACAATCCACAATTTCCATTAGTCACGCAAGCAACCATTTTATTTCAATTATTTAACATTCCTGCTTAATTTTCTCCTTCTGTATTTTAGAAATAATAATTATTTTTTCTTTTTTCTTTTAACAGTCCAATTCAAATTTAAAACTTTACTCAGTTTTTGATTGAATCAAATCTCAATGTTTATTTTTCAGATTTGTTCTTTTCAAACATCAATTTTCTGTCGGGTCTTTTTCTTTTCTTTTAAAAATTGCATCCTAAAAGCTTCTATGCCCAGTAGATCCACAGCCGCTGTTTTAAGGCTAGGGGGTCTTACAAGTAAAAAAACATTGCTCCAAAAGTTGTTTCAAGCCTGGGTTGGTTGTCACTCACCTGGCTTCAAAAAGCTTCGTTCCTTTCCGCTTTCCTCCTGCACATCACTTAGCCCGGTTTGTCCCAGCTTCATGGCAGCCGCCATGGCTGCCGCCCCCCACCGCCGACTTACAGAGAGTTCCCTCCGACCTCCGAGGAATTTGCCTGTTCCTCTTGGTCTTCCGAGGTGCCTCTCTTCCCTGTCCCTGCAGGATGGTTCTGGTCCGAAGACCCATCAGCGGCAGTTCGGCAGTCAGGGTTTTCGCTGGGCTCCTCAGAGCCTGCTAATCCCCGGCTGTCTTGCCGCAACGCCAAATTGCCGGTCTGTAGAAACTATTCCTTGTTTTTACTGTTTTCCTCATTTTCTAACACTTTTTAAAAATCTGTTATAACACATTTGAAATAATTTTGTGTGTATGTATCAACATGGATGCATGGATATATAAATTATGTAATTTTATAGTATAAAACTAAGATTATCTTTTGCCACTGAAGATAATTTATATTATGTTAAGTTGATCTTTCTTTAAAAAAATATTTTCCTATGTAAATCCTTGCTTAATGACTGGTGACTTTACAAGTGTCCAGTTTAATAGCCTTGGAAAGGGTGCTTTAAGGCCTGTAAAGCACTTCCAACCATCACAAAGCATGTGCACACACACACCACATGTCATGTGAGTGTGATGTGGATGCTTGACAACCTGTTCATAATTACGGGCATTACCAATATTCAAATCGTGTGATAACACTCTTGTTATAGCTCTCTTTCTTACAGAATATTATACAAATAATATTGGAAATATTGGTCTCTCATATTGCAAAATTATGATAGCTATGATTATTATCTTGGTTAACTTCTGAGTAAAAAGAATCATCCCAATCTGGATACTTGTGTTATGCCTTATTTGCATTGAAAAATTGTTCTATCCATCAGAACCTTCCATTTTTCCTATTCCATGTTGACTACTTTTCTAATCAAAAAGTTGTCCATCCTTAGGATGTACATTTACAGCTTTACTAACTTCTGGGGGAAGCTGAATTTTTTATTTCTTTTCCCAAAATAATTTTATTAAATCATAGGGCTGGGAGGGACCTTGGAGGTCTTCTAGTCAAACCTCTACTACAATTCCAGGAGACAAACTGTTCCATTGAATGATTTTTCTTACTGTCAGGAAATTTCTCGTCAGTTTCAGGTTGGATCTGTCTTTAATGAACTTCCACCTATTGCTTCTTGTCCTGTCCTCCCTGTGACAACACCTCAAGTACTGAAAGACAGCTATAGTGTCATCGCTAGACATACCAAGTTTTCTTAACTGCTCATCGTGCAGTTTAGCCTTCAGACTCCTTATCATCTTCTCTTCTCTTTCTAGTATTTCAACATCTTTTGTATTGTGGCAACCAGAACTGAATGTAGTATGCCAAGTGTGGCTTTAGTAGTGCAGTATATAGCACTACTATCACTTCTTGTGATCTTGATGTTAACCCTCTGTTGATGCAGCCTAACACTGCATTGGCTTTTTGACAGCTGCATCATACTGCTGACTAATATTTAAATGGTGGTTGTGGCTTGGCGGCCTGCCAGGAGAGAGGGGGGAACTGCGCCACACGATTGGTGGGCCGGGGCACATGCGTGCGCAACTCAACTTGCACAAGTTGAGCTTTGCGTGTGCACATGTGACGGCCGGTGAATAAGCCACAGCCTGGGGATTGGGGACACCTGCACTAGGACACCTAAATCCCTTTAATGTTGAGCCACGTACCACCTATTCTATACCTGTGCATCTGAATTTTCCTTCCTAAGTGCAGGACCATTCTCACTACTGAACTGCATCTTGTTGGATAGAATCCAGTTTTCAAGCCCGTCAAGATTCTTCTAAATCTTGAGTCAACCTGCTAGAATGTTAGCAATTTCCCTCCAGGTTGGTATCCGCAGATTTAATATGCAAATATCAAATATGTTATTCTTCTATGTTTCAGGTATATGCAGAGCTTTCTTGAGCTTTTAGAGTATGAAAATAAAAATCCTGAAGATCCACATGTTTTAGATAAGTAAGTAAAGAAAGGTGTTTAAACATGAAATCAGTATGTTGAACTTGCCGAGTTTAGTCTTGTAGTTCAGAAAGCTTGCAATACTTCGATTAATATTTTTGAATTAATTAATTTTTTAATTGTAATAATTTTTAATTATTGTATTAGAACAAATTATGCAACACGGATGTGTTTCTAATTTGGAGCTTGATCTTGTTTAAAGTGGAGAAATCAATATTGCAGTTTCAGGTGAAATTACCTTAGAAAGATATAAGAACTAGATTGAGTTTAATAAATAAAAATTGAACAAATAAATATAAGAATATCTTGAAACTATTTGCTTTCCCTTCTTGAGGTAACGCTTTCAATGGAGCATAGCATTAAATAGTTTGGATAAGTTTAATTCCAAGAGCATAGAACACAAACTGCTGCTAGCCAAATGTCTTTGTGAAAAACATTATATGACGTCTACTAAGAGTGGGTTTTCCATACTTTGGCTTTAAAAGTATGTTATAAAAATCAGGTGATTCAGTTTTATTGCCATTTATCGTATTCCTATTGGGCATATCTCTGTTTTTTAGAAAAAAAAATTAAATCCATGTTTTCTGTATACTTTTATTTTCTTAAATTGAAGCATCAAAGTGGACTTCTTTTGGCATTATCAAATCCTCATAGAATCAGCAGGCTGTAATCTAACTAAGTCTTTAAGCATTAAGTAATTTTCAAGAAGGGGTGCTTTTCCAATCAGCACGCCAAGTGAGTAGTTTAAATACTCCTTGGTCAATATAAAGTTTTGGGATTTAGTATTACTGTTCAGATTTTATGGTTATTATTCTTAGAATAATAAATCATTTGAAAACTGCATGAGGAATTTTAAACCTTACTTAAGCTGCACTGATTAGATGAAGAAAAAGACAAGTAAGGAACCTTAGAAAGCGATATTCTCTTGCAATCAGAAATATATACTAGAAAAGTACCTGCAAGGAAAATTGATTCAATTTTATTACTGGATAGAAAAGGTTATATTTGCATTTCTTCACTCCTCCAGGCAAAAAGAAATTTCTGATAGGAGAAGTGAAACTTAAAGTTAGCTTTACATGTGTTTTTTTTTTTAAAGAAAACAGAGTTTCATGAATAATGGCTGCTGGGCCCAATACAATGTTGTATGTTATTCACATTTACTGTTCCTATGATGTTAAGATAATTTGAGAAAACAAAGTCACTAATACTAATCAGAATGCTCATAGAAAGCCATCTTTGTACTCTTGACTATGTATTTATGAATTATACCAGTAACAGCTAATAATTACCCAGAATTATGTATCTGTATATTGAAATTGTCATTTTTTTCATGCAATATAAGTAGATAATCATGCAATATAAGTAGATAATAATAGACAAATGTAATCATTTGTCTATTATTCTCTAGCCATCATGTTTCCAACAATAAACTTACCCAGCTTCATTTAGTGAAAATGTAGATCTGATCTGCTAACTGTAGACTCTGATCATTTTTTCCTTTTGCATAGTTTTTCTTCTATATTTCTTTTTTTTAAATTGCCCAAAATGTTGTGAGTTTCCACCTACAATTTGTAGACATTATTCACAATGATTCAAATTTTCAAAATTCAAAACTAGTTTGAACTAATTACTAAAATAAATCAAATACTAATAATGTGCAACTCTGAAAATACTCGATAATTACCTAACAGCTATCTCAAAATCGTCATGCAAATTAACATATTTTTCGCTCGATAAGGTGGACTTCTTTTCCCCCAAAAGTGGGTGGAAATGTCTGTGCGTCTTATGGAGCAAATATTGCAGCCGGGTTATGGTGGCTGAGTCATTTTTTTTATTTATTTATTTATTTATTTATTTATTTATTTATTTATTTATTTATTCATTCATTCATTCATTCATTCATTCATTCATTCATTCATTCATTCATTCATTCAATTTCTATACCGCCCTTCTCCCGAAGGACTCAGCATTTTACAGTGCTGAACCCCACCAGAGTGCAGGCGTCAATAGGCAGAGCTGGTACATGAGAGCACACCTATCTCTGGTCCTCTCAGGCTCTGCCTCCTGCCCTTACTAACTGCTGTTCCAGATTCGGCGTGCCATATGCACACTGAGATGGCGCTCCAGATTCATATTTTTTTCCTTCATTTCCTCCTTGAAACCGAGGTACGTCTTATTGTCCGATGCATCTTATGGAACAAAAAATACGGTATATGGTATATCTATGGATATTCTCAGTCATCCAAGTCAGGGTTGTCCCAAAGGTGCTTTTTGGTGGAGGCAATTGGACTTTCTTGTTTTTTCTTTGAAGACGTTTCGCTTCTCATGCAAAAAGCTTCTTCGGTTCTGACTAGATGGTGGTGAATGGAAGGATTTATATTCCTTGCAGACAGATGGTCATTTGCATTCTTTTATAGAGTCATTAATGCCACTTGAAGGTTTATCTGTGTCTTCAGGGTCACCTGAATAGTACAAATGGTTATGGACCCTTCTTGATTACAGGATGTTTTCTGCCCTGTGTCCCTTCCCTGTAGGCACAGGCTGTTGGGGATGAATCTGTGTTGTCTGCATTTCAAACTGAAGTGCAAATAATTTTTGTAATCTGTAAATTTTTTTGGAAAATTTGTTCATACTATTCATCCCAAAGTGCACAGCTAAAAGTCTTCTGGACTTTAGAGAATGCAAATGACCAGCTGTCTGCAAGGAATATAAATACTTCCATTCCCTACTATCCAGTCAGAGCTGAAGAAGCTTCTTGCATGACAAGTGAACGCCTTAAAAAAAACCAAAGTCCAGTTGCTTCCTGAAAAAAGCACCTTTGGGACATATATGGTATATCATTTTTATTTTAGAACTATAGTGCAACAAGAATATCATTTTTAATTCTACAACTATTGCACAATAGAAGTTTTCATTAACATACTGGACAACTTTGTTCAAACTTTTCTTTCAACAAACTTTATGGTTCTGAATTATGAATGAATGTTTTGAAGCTGTTACTGATATCTAAAATGTGAAAATAACAGTAACTGTAATATTTTGTTTCTATTTTTTTTCTCTGCAGCTTTTTAGATATCTTAATTAAAGTCAGGAATCGACACAATGATGTTGTTCCTACCATGGCCCAAGGAGTTATTGAATACAAAGAAAAATATGGATTTGATCCTTTTGTGAGCAGTAATATTCAATATTTTTTAGATAGATTCTATACCAATCGCATCTCATTTCGCATGCTTATTAATCAGCACAGTAAGTATCTCTTTATTTAATTGTAAAAAAATAAATTGGTCTTGTACAGCAAAAAAACGATATATGCCTGTCGTAAAAACATATTTTTAAAGAATGTGATTTTTAACATACATTATTTAGATCTTTGTTATTCTGAATTTCATTTCGCTGTATATAGTTGCCTTTCCTCCTCTCTGTTCTCATTTGAAATTTGTGAAATAGTTTAGAGGGGATAGTTTAGAGGGGAGAGAGAGGGGATAATTGGCTAAAGAATATATAGAGTATAATAAGCAATTGGGCATTTAGACCTGGATCTCCCACATTCTAGTTGAACATGCTACAAACTATCCTGCCCTGACTTCGTTTAATACAGGCTAACAAAGTAATTAGCATTTGGAATTATTTATTCAATTTGTGTCTTTTTCCTAAGCTTACCTCAGTACTGCACAATTTATCATTAGAGATGAAAAAATATGAATGTTTAGGCTATCTTCAAGACCGCCTTCTACTGCATAATTCCCAACGACTGGTAAGATCCCACAGAGTCGGTCTCCTCCGGGTCCTGTCAACTAAACAATGTCGACTGGTGGGTCCGTGGGGGAGGGCCTTCTCTGTGAATACCCCGGCTCTCTGGAACCACTTACCCTCAGAGGTCTGGACTGCCCCCACCCTATTGGCCTTCTGGAAAGCGGTGACGACCTAGCTGTTTCGGCAGACCTGGGGCCGTTGATCTGGCTACGGTGATCTTGCGAGACCCAGCCATGAATTGGAGTGTATGGGTTTTAATGTACTTTCGTATGGGATATTGTTCGCATTGTTTTATGCTTTGTTGTCAGCCGCCCAGAGTCCCTTGGGAGTTGGGCAGCATAAAAATGCAACTAAGAAAGAAAGAAAGAACAAAAAATCATTGGGAGTGGGAGGATATTTTAGATTTTATTTGGCAGAAAAAGAAAGGCATATCAGTCAAAATTAATAGGAAACATCCCAACAGCTTTTCCAGTTTTTTTCCCCTCCAACTTCTCAGGAGAAATGAAATTGGTGAGAAGTCTAGAAAATAACCTTGGAAAATACCTGAGCAATAGACGGTATATAGAAAAATTGTCAAAGGTATTTTGATTTCAGGACCTGTTGCCAGGAACACTCAAAAAAAAGGGTGTATAATTAATGTCCTTGCTTGTTTGGCAAGGAATAGTTGCTTCAGCTTGTATATTAGGCAGAAAGCACTGCCATGTATGGTGTCTCCAAGTCACAGTAATTGCCAAGGCTCAGTGCTCAGGAGGCTTATTTTTTTTAAAAAAGACTAAGCAAGGCTCATTTGAATTGCATACTATTTATCAGTTAAGGAAATCAGATTCACATTATTTGTTATTATGATTGTGCTAGGTTTTTTTCCCTAGTCCAGTTTAAAAACATACCAGTGGAACCATTTAAAAACTGCAGTAAAAATATTATGATTCATCTAACATGGTGCTATTTCACATATATAATTTTGAAATTAGTATTGAAATTATTCTGCACTAATTATCCAGTTGGTCAAGTTTGCTTTGATGATGGCATATTCAACAGCTGTAAGTAAGTTACAAAAAAATGTGTTCCTTGCTCATTTATTTTCAGGATGTTTTTCTTTGTATACATGTGTAAAGAATGTATACCGTACATACCATTCCATTGCATAAAGTTTGCAAATTTGATTTAATATAAGTGCAGTATATTTGGATACGCTTCTCAAGAAGCAGCTAATATTTAAATTACCAAGACTGATGAAATAAACTGAAGGATATTATTTAACTGTATTTCTATAGTGTCATATATCTAAAGGATTCATGGCAGTGCACAATTAAAATTAAATTTTAAAAAATAAACATAACAAATCAAAACCAGCATAATGATATCCATCCATAGATTTAAAATTGATATAAACCATCTCACTAGGTTAGACAGCAAAAGAAACTTCTGAGATATTCTTTTACCAGTATAACTTGACTGAAGATTCCATATGGTTACAGAAGTACAAAAGCCAGTTTTAATTTTCCCACGAAAACAGCATAGGTAAACTTTTCCTGGACCTTTGTCCATTGTCCACTAATCATTTGCATTCACTTTGTTTTGGGAACAATCTGACTGCCTCAGACTGTTCCAACTGAATGACCTTACAGTGTTAGGTCTGCCTCAGGCTTTCAGCTGGCTTACTTGCATTCCTCATTTTCCTCCCAAACCTCCCTTACATTCCAATGCGTTCCCTCCCTGCTCCTGTTAACAGTTGTTTGGTTGCAAGCAAAGCTGCATAGCAAGTCAACCATTATATGCTGTCCCTCCAGAAGGAAGATTAATCTTACAAGGAAACAAACACACACATATTATTACACCATGTTACTTCTGCACAGCTTACCTACCGGGGTTGATCTGAATACCTAGTGTGGAACCTCTGAATGAGGGGGCATGAGCATTCATTGTTGTCATTCATTCTGCCTCTGCCAAGTGAAACTCCTTCCATAAGGCTAGGTACTGCAACTTCCCCTTGTAGCACTAAGAATCAAGGATCACCTTGACCTCAAAATGTTTTTCTCCATTAATCCATATGGGCAGGCATGGGTGGAGGCAGCTTAATGGTTGGGCCTCAGTGGTGAACTACAGAAGGATTTAAACTACAGTGAAACACTGGGTGAATGCGCCTGAGGATTTTTGGCAATTTTTATTGCACTGTCACCATATTCCCAATCCACTTCTTGCGGGGCTGCCCCAACTGTAGAAAGACAAGTACACTTCTTCCCCTATTCTAAACTCATTCTGAGGTACTCTTCTTTTTTTTTTAAAAAAAAGTTTTTATTATTTTTAAAAAACATAAACATAAAATACATCTTTTAAGAATGAAGCACTGATCCAGTCAAGAATAGGTACAATCGCTTACCCCACTTTCTCAAGCTCTTTCCCAAATCTCCACCATTAGATCTTTTAAAGTAAAAGCCAAAACAGAAATTTTCCCCACAATTGTAATATCTTAATCTAAACATTTACCTTTCTATTATATCATCACCAAATCTTAATTTCCAAATAACACAACTCAATATTTAATTACAATTATTACCCTTAATTCTATTTATATACCCATAACCTAAGGCCCATTACATTAAATCTTAAAATCCTAATCTCTTTTAACTAACACCGCTTAACACATATTTTCGTCGGGCTCTGAAGACTCACCTCTTTCAACTTGCCGGACTTGCCTGATCCCTTCTATTTTTTAAATATTTGTAAATTTTAACTTTTTAGAGTTTTTATTCGGTTTTATTCTTTCAGCCTAATTTATATTGGTTTTAGTATGTTTTTAAATGTTTGTGTACTGGTTTTTTAATTGGCTGTTCACCGCCCTGAGTCCGCTAGGAGAAGGGCGGTATAGAAATCTAATTAATAATAATAATAATAATAATAATAATAATAATAATAATAATAATAATAATAATAATAATTACATTCTTCATTTTACACAGTCGTTTCATTATTACAATCTTATTTATCTTCATTTTACTATTCATGTCAACATAATCACCTTTGTTTTTAATACTAATCCCAAGACAGTCATTTTATTAGTACTATCAATTCCATCTTAAATTATTTATTTATTTATTAGTTTGATTTATATGCCGCCCTTCTCTGAGACTCAGGGTGGCTTACAATGCATTAAGCAATAGCCTTCATACTTTTGTATATACCTGCTTAGTAGGGCTTTTGCCCCCCCCCCAAGTGGTGTTCTTTTTGATACAAAGTCAGCTTATTGCCCCCACAATCCGGGTCCTCATTTTACCTACCTCAAAAGGATGGAAGGCTGAGTCAATCTTGAGCCTGGTGAGAATTGAACTTGCAGTAATTGCAGGTAGCTGGCAACTAAGTGCTACTTTAACAGCACTTAGTCCACTGCGCCACCAGTCTGCTCATATTTATTTTATTTATTTTAACTATTTGTCTCTTGATGATCTTCTTTTAGCTGCTTTCCAGCATATTCATTTATTGTTTGGCTGTTTCCCAGCATAGTCATCTATTGTTTTGGCTGATTACCAGCATATTCTTATTATTTGGCTGTTTCCCAGCATATTCTATAGTTTTGGCTGTTTCCCAGCATATTTATATTATTTTGGCTGTTTTCCGGCATAATCATCCATACTTTTGGCTGTTTCCCGGCATATTCATATTATTTTGGTTGTTTCACAACATATTCATCTTTATTTTACTATCACTCTTAAGAAAAAAAACAAAAGAAAAAAAATTCTCCATTCATTATTTTGATATTCATCTGTTATTTGACTGTTTCCAGCATATTCATAAAACATATTCTTAATTTTACTGTTTATCTCTATGTAATCCCATTTTTACTTTACCTTACATCTAAATATTAATTATTCATGTTTAACAATAATCATTCTCAATTTTTCTGTAATTTGACATTGAGACTTGATTCTTACAGCAAGCACATCTCCATATAAATCAGTAAAATTTCTTGGATTCTTCTCATATTCATATTCATTCTTATCCATATATAAAAAATCTCCTTTTTATCAATATTATCCATCTTTACTTTGTTTTTCTAATTTAATTACATTGTTTTATTTTCCATCCTTATACATCTATAAACACCTCCTTTTTATAATTAATATTCTTCTAAACATTATTTTTCATGTTTAATCATACTATTTTTATATTCTTTTTCCCCAACCACATATATTTTATTTCTTCATTTCCTTGCCTATCAGCATATATTCCATTTTAGATTGAAAGTTCCCAAATTTAGTTCTCCATGTATCATTTTAAGTTCTTTTTGTTACATCTATTCCATGCAAAGTAGATCAGCTTTTCTTCTTTTGTTCCTGCGCCATTTGACTTCTTTTGTTCCTACGCCAATTAGTAACAATTATAAAATTTCCATTAAATTTCTTCTTTCTTTCCACCAAAAAATCCATCTGTAGACAAAGAAGAAACTTCCACCACCAAAGTTCCACGGCTATTATTTGTAATTTCAAAGTGTTCCAAAACAAGCAGCAAGTTACAGTGTTCTTTTTAAACCAGAAGATGAATCTCTGCAATCCACACTTTCCCTTAGTGTCCATTTTGTTGCAATTATGTAACAGTTCAATTTAGCTTTTTTCTTTTAGGTTCTAAAGGTGTTGAATCTCTGCCTTTTCTTTTTTCAAAGTCCAAGTCTAGTTTAAAAATTTTTCCAATCTATTCAACATGCCTCAATGTTTAAATTGTTCCAATTGAATCTATAGATTTCTTAACGGGTCTTTTCCTCCTGAAGTTGCTTTTTTAAAAAAATCTTCTATGCCCCTCAAATCCACAGCCACACCACGTTGTTTCAAGCCTAGGTTGGTGTCACTCACCCGGCTTCAAAGAGCTTTGTTCTTTTCCTCTTTCCTCCTGGACACCTCTTAGTTTGGTTTATCCCAGCTTTGTGGCAGCCGCCATGGCTGCCGCCCCTCACCACTGACTCACAGAGAGCTCCCTCTGACCTCCGAGGAACTTGCCTGTTCCTCTTGGTCGTCCGAGGCGCCTCTCTTCCTATCCTGTCTCTGCAGGACAGTTCTGGTCCAAAGACCCATTGGCGGCAGTTCGGCAGTCGGGTTTTTCACGGGACTCATCAGAGCCCACTATTTGCCCAGATGTCTCGCCGTGATGTCAAACTGGAAGTCCCTGAGGTGCTCTCTTCTTGACAACTTGCCTTTCTGCGTCTCCCTTGAATGCTTTGCAAACACTATGGGCCAGATGGCTTTCCAAGTATTTATCCATTCCCTGGGTAGCAGCCCAGGGACAGTTAAACGCCACTTTTTCCTCATCCCCTTCCTTAATTCTTACCCAATAGTACACCTCCCTCAAGTCCAGCTTAGTCAGGATCCTCCCCTTTGTAAGGTGCCCCAGCATGTCCATCAGTGGAAGGGGCTACATATTTTCCATGTATATAACATTTAGCCCTCTGTAATCGATTTATAGCCTAAGGGACACATCTTCCTTCTCTTTAAAAAGCAAAAGTGCCACCATCCTTGCCTTGGTCAGCCAAATGAAGACCCTGGCTAAATTTGTGTCTATGAAGGTACAGAGCTGCTCCATCTCCCTGGGTATCATTCAATATAGATTTGGGAAATTGGCCCCAGTATGATCTCAATTGCACAGTCTGTGGGGCAGTGAGGTGGTAGTGTGTCGGACTCTTCATTGAAAACTTCACCAGATTGCAGTATTTTGGAATCAATGGTTCTAACCTATCTTCCCCCTCTAGTTTATTGGCGGTTTGCTTGGCCAACGGCACCCGGAGGAGCCCCCCTCTGTGGGAGCGAATTGGTTGGTGGGAGGCTATTGGTAGCAACAGGCAGTCTTGTAAATATCCAGGTCCTAAGCCATGGAGTGCTCTAAAGGTGGTAACCAATACCTTGAATTGCACCCAGAGGACCACCGGGAGCCAATGCAGCTCACGCAGGAGAGGTGTTACATGGGAGCACCATGACTCTCCCATAACCAGCCGTGCGGCCGCATTCTGGACCAGTTGGAGCCTCCTGGTGCTCTTCAAAGGGAGCCCTATGTAGAGAGCATTACAATAGTCCAGGCAGGAAGTGATGAGGGCATGAGTGACCATGCGTAGGGAGTCCTGATCCAGAAAGGGATACTGTTCTAACACAGAATTGGTTCTCTCACAAGCCCCATTTGTCTGGGAGTGGTGGGCGGACTTTAACCCCTGGGCGAAGCCTATCAACATCAGGAACTCCTTCCAAAAGTTGGAGGTAAATTGTCTACGCCATCCGAGATTATATGTTTTGGAGCACCATGTAACCTATACACATGTTGAATAAACATTTTTGCAAGGGTTTTAGCTGAAGGGATCTTAGGGCATGGGATGAAATGCACTTGTTTGGAAAACAGATCAGTTACTGGCCATATGACTGTGCACCCCCACTATCCGGCAGGTCTACAGTAAAATCCATGGATATCTCTTTCCAAGGGGCATTTGGCCTTGCTACACTCTGAAGTAGACCAGGTGGCTTCCCCAGAGGTCTCTTAGCTGAGGCACACACTGGGCAGCTAGCTACATATGCCTCTATGTCCTTTTTGAGTGCGGGCCACCAGAATTGTCTTTTTGTCAGTGTTGCAGTTTCATCCTCGAAATAAGTTAATTTCCAAGCAGCAAACTTTAGGAAATATTCTCTTTATTGAGCGATGCATCCGTACCCGACAACCATGCAGACAGTACTGGCCCCTCCATCCAAAACCCCTCCTATTCTTCCCCCAGAAACTGCTCTCCATTGGCTGTCTTCCAGATCACTCTCTCTTATCTGTCTCTTCATCACACAGGAATGTCACCCCTCCCATACATCTCCCAGGAGACTGAATTCACCGAAAGCTTTTCTAGGTGAAATGTCAAACTTTTTTCCGCATTGCTTCTATGTCAGTATTGGAACACTGACACTTTTAACAAGATGTAGAGTTTTGACAAATCCAAAGTGTCCCGCCACTTTGGCATCATGAGAGTGCTGTAACACTGTTACTCTCAAACTGGCAGGGACATACAGTTTGGCTCCAACCCAAGCTAGACCATCACGAAGTGTACATTCATTTGAGTTGAAACCACTGGTCAGTTTTCAGAGCTCTTGTAGTTTCTGAAGCAAATCCCCTGATAGGGCTGGATCGCCCCTCGCCTGCACTCTGGTAGTCACTGGTGCCACCAATTGGATTGAAGGGACGATCGGGCGAACCACTTCCTCCTTGGTACTGTTGTATTGAGGCAATCTGGAAAGTGCATCCGCCATGAAGTTCTTCCCACCAGGAAGGTAGTGTAGAGTGAAATTAAAACGGTTGAAGTGCTGGGCCCAGCAAACTTGCTTTGGTGACAGCTTACGCAGTGTTTTCAAAGCCTCGAGGTTTTTACGGTCAGTTCACATTTCAAAAGGATGCTTAGCTCCTTCAAGAAATTGTCTCCACGTTAACAGTGCCCAGCTTACTGCAAAAGCTTCCTTCTCCCATATGGCCCATCTTCTTTCGGTCTCCGACAATTTACAGGATGTATAGGCACAGGGCTGTAATTTCCTTTCTGCATTCTTTTGCAGAAGTACTGCTCCTACTGCTATGTCGCTAGCGTCAGCCTGTACTACAAAAGGCTCTTCCATGTCCGGATGTTTGAGGACTGGTTCAGCAGCAAACAACTGTTTCTGCTTTTTGAATGCCGCCTGACAGTCCATAGTCCACTCAAGGGCCCGGGAGGGCTTTGGTTTTACTTCACCTTTTTTTTTCAGATTTGTTATTGGCAGCGTGATTTTAGCGAACAAGGGGATGAACTGTCTATAGAAGTTAGCAAATCCGAGGAAACTCTGTAGTTTGCGGGTGTGTGGTGCGGTCCATTTCCAATACAGCCCAGACTTTTCCAGGGTTCATTTCTATTCCCTCACGCGATATGCAATATCCAAGATAGTCAATTTTGCTTTGGTGGAATTCACACTTGGAGAGCTTGGCATACAGCTCAGCAGCCCTGAGTTTTTTCAGGACAGTTTGCACCAATTTCATATGGTCGTCCATGTTCTCAGAGTAGATAAGAATGTCATCCAAATAGACCAGCACCCCCTTAAACAGGTGCTCATGCAGCACTTCGTTGATCAATTGCATGAACACAGGAGGGGCTCCTTGTAGTCCAAAAGGGAGCACTCGAAACTGGAAACATCCCAGTGGACAGTTAAACGCTGTTTTCCGTTCATCCCCTTCCTTAATTTACACTCTGTAGTATGCCCTTCGTAAGTCAAGTTTGGTGAAGATTGTCCCCTTTCCTAGGTGGGCTAGCATGTCCTTCATGAGCAGGAGGGGGTAGACATATTCCATGCTAATGGCGTTCAGGTTCCTATAATCAACTACCAAAGGAAAGGAGTCATTTTTCTTTTCCTGGAATTTTACCGGCACCACCACCCTTGGTCTGGCTGGTTGGATAAAACCCCGTTCTAGGTTTTTGTCAATGAACTTTTGTAATTCCCCCAGTTCTCGAGGGGTCATGGGGTAGATTTTTGGTTTAGGGAGCTTTATCCCAGGGAGTATTTCAATGGTACAGCCAGTAGCTCTGTAGGGGGGCAGCACATCCGAGGCCCTTTTACTAAAAACTTCTCAGAGATCCCAATACTTCTTTCGAATCTTCTCCTCCCTTCAATGTGGTCTATTGCCACCTCTGCTCCTTTGTGCTCCACTCCGTCCTCAAGGGGGAGTTCTTCCCTCTCTAGTCTCGGGTTTCTAGCGTGAATGTGCAAAACCCCTGTCTTCCAGTTAACACACGGGTTCCATTTATGGAGCCAGGGCAGTCCAAGTATGAGGAGTCGTTCCATATTAGGGGCCACAATAAAACTGAGAGTCTCTACATGATCCCCCAATTGCATCTCAATGGGTTCGGTCACAAAACTGGCTGGGCCCCCTCCTGCTATCGGTCCATCTAGTTGACAAAACGCAATGGTCCTTTTTAATGTTTTTAGCTTCAGGCCCATCTTCTCCACCTGGTGCACCCAGAGTCTAATAGGGCTAGCCTTTGCACGTGTGCCCTTATGGATGGCACCCCTAATTCTACGGGGATGAGCATGGGGCCCTCAGTGTGACTCACCAGATCGTCAGAGATGGAGTTCATCTCACTGTCGTCCGCGGGGGTCGGAGTTCCCAACTCACCCTGGTTTTGGGGAGCAAACTCAATGACTTCCCCTTTCAGAGCGGTTTCGTGAACTTTTGTGGGCACTTTGTCAGTCTTCTTAAGTCCCAAGCCGTAGATTTTGGCACTGGTTTGGAGAAGCACTCAGCGGCCCGGTGACCTTCCTTGCCACACTTGAAGCACGTGAAGGGCTTCAACTTGGGTTTGAATTCCGCTCTCCCTCTGGCTGTGTTTGGCGCTCCTTTGCGCTAGTAGAAGGATGGCGGATCCCCTGCACAGCCTCCTCAGAGTCTGATTCGGGCCAGCGATCTCCGCGTCCTCAGCTACTATGTACCAACTCTGCAAATCTTCGGGGGACTTCCTCCCCGTGCTCTACAGTCTTCGTAGATGTCTTCATTCAGTCCATCCTTGAAGCTCTCCAATAGGGCCGCTTCTGACCACCCTGTCATAACAGGTGCCAGCTCGCGAAACTCTTGGGTGTATTCTGCCAGCGATCTCTGGCCCTGCTGGATACCCTTCAGTTGGAGTCTTGCCTTCCACTCAGCTAGGTGGTCTTCAAACCACCTCTTAAGAGCCCCCATGACCAGGTTGTAGTTTCTCAGCAAGGGGGAATTGTTATTTTGGAGGACCACCATCCATTCAGCTGCCACTCCCTTTAAGGCATTCGTGATGCATCTCACTCGCGTGGCATCTGATAAGTAGTTCTCCCCCCAGTCCTGCATGTGGTTCCACACTTGAGTCAAGAAAAACCCCAAGGTCTTTGGATTCCCTCCATATTTTTCGGTTGGGGGGGGGATTTTTGTTTTTTTGCATCTGCGGGGTGGGGCCTGCAAGGCTGGGGGTCCCTGGGCTGCTGCATCCCTTGCTTGGGCACCAGAAACCTGAGATGTTTCTTCTCCAGCTTCCTCTCCTCCACAAGCAGTCTCTGGATCCACTCTGGGGTAGTCTCCTCTCTTCCCCACAGGGAATACATAAGACTCATGGCTTTTCCGACTTTCTTCGGCATCGCGGAGGAGTTACATAGCTTGAGCAATCATGAGGCTCTCCTTTTGCTCTTGCAACCACACGGCCTCTCTCTTACGGGATCTGGAGCTGGTTACTCCTTGGGGGGTCCTCGCCAGGTCCAGCAGCCTCCCTACTCCCTGCGACCATCTGGCTTCCTCTGGCTCCTCTCTCAGCTGTAGTTTTTCCATTCACTCCATGGCTTCTCCCCCCAGTTGGAATGAAGTCATCGCAGAGCCAGAAGCTGCTATCTGATCTAAATCACTTTCTTGATCAGACATCCTGTGGTTTTCAGCCCCCTCGGTAGTTGTCCGGTATGGCTGAAAATGAGATTCTGCTTAATGTCAGGTATGCTTCCTTCAAAGTCCAGGAAAGAATGACCCCAACTCCATTTTATATAGAGAAAGGTACTTTTATTAGAAAACGAAGTGATCTCAATCAAGGAAAAGCAGAATCTGAGGCAAAAGCGCAAAAATTACAGATAGAAAGCATCCCCTCCCACTGTCCAATGTAAATCATCCAGTCCAAAGGTCTCCCAGGGGTCAGGTGGAAACATAAGTCTGGCGGTATCATCAATCAGGAATGCCGTGGCCGTTGACCCGATAGCAGCTTCAAAGATGCAGCACTATATCTTAGGTATCACTTTTGATTCTGTCTCCAGTATGCTTATAACTCAAAGCTAGCTCCCCTCTCCCCTGTTACCATGGCAGCCAAAGGAGCAAAAGGCGGAGGCTGACACTTTCGTTAATTCTTGCCAGTTGGACACTTTCTTTTGTATCTGCCCCTTGTCTCTATATCCCAATCAAGACATGGGCTCCATTTTTTTCCATCATGCCAGGCCTAGGACCATGTCCTCTGTCATCCCAGGGGCCACTATAAACCAAATAATCTCCATGTGGGTCCCAGCTTTCAGCTTCACAGTCTTGGTTACGCAGGTTGCTGGCACCCTGTCTGTTAACTGAACTGTCTAGCTGGGAAAATGCTCTAGGCTTCTTTAACTTCCTTAGTCTCGTCTCTAGCTTCTTTACTACTTGGAGGCTGACCAGTCATCTGCTGCACCCCGAGCCCCACTGGGCCGTAAGGACTTTATACCAGAGGATACAGAAATCTCTACCTTCACTGTAGCTCTTGTAGAAGATTAGTCCTGTCTTGGCAGGGGTTGTGGGTTTTCTCTCCTTTGCTTGACGGAGGGGAGAACTTGTTGCCCTGCACAAGTTTTCTTAATTGACTTTGGTGAAGTCTCTTTTTTTTGTTGTTGTTGATTTGGAGCCGGTCACAGTGCGAGACAGCAGTTCGATGCCTCTCTTTCCCACAGCAAAACAGCCATCAAGGTTTTGGCGAGGTTTCCCTCCTCTGGCTAGAGGAGCACAACCCCTCTTCCCCCTCTAGGATCTGCTTGTTTCTCTGCAGGGCGACGGGACCACTCTCCTGCCCATTGTGCTCATAGAACTCCATCACATCGATCTCTACCTCAGTGGCCACACAGTACATCGCTCGCACGTTGCGCCCTGGGTAGGCAATTCTGATACAGTTCCTTATTCTGTCCCTCTTGGAAATGTTAGACCAGCAAGTGTTCCGGCCCAGTCTCCTAAGTGGCTGGCTAGGCGGTGGCAATCTTGAATTTACTACGTTACCAATCGCTTCTCCTGCTTCAGTGCAGCAGGCCACAGTGGGTCTTCAAATTGCTCTCACAGGGCTTGCATGAAGGCATTGAAATTTTCCGGCTCTGGGACATTCTCATCATGTAGCAACACCAACCATTCCATAGTGCTCTCTTCTAGGTTGACAGTGATGACATGGACTTGGGATGCATCATCTTAACACCACAATGCTCCATGTGGTATCAGGCTTGAGCCAGGAAATGGGCTAGGCGGTTTTGGGCACCCATCGTAACAGACCCGGGGGTGGTGGTGATGCTTCTTCCACACTAGGACGAACCACTGGGGCAGAATGCTGGCTGCTACTTTGCTGGGGCTCTGACTTTGACTGGGGCCACTGGCGTCACCAGTTGTAATGGCCCCCAGCTGTGCCAGGGCTGCTGGTGCTGCTGGCTGAAGAATAGGAGAAGGAGTAGTAGTCAGGACTTCCGGGGCTCATGACACCTGGTCTGCTGGCAGCAGCTGTGACTCCTAGCACTGCTATAGCACAAATCTGCATCCCTCCGAACTTCTTCCTCAACTGTTTTACAGTGATCAGGAGCTTCAACTCAGTGGGGTCATCCCATTTGGCTAGCCATCTCGCTTTCCATTTGCCACCTCGGACCACAATGACCCCAGAAGGGAGAAGGGGGTCTTTGGCCTCCATTGCAATGCCCACGTTAGTTGCCCAGGAGGTCTTCAGCCCCTGGTATGGGGTGTCCCTCACTTGCTACTTTGTGACCATGGCTGGCTGCTCAGACTTCTCAGTCTTTGTTTTCTGACACATGCTGAATGTATTATCAGATGTATTCGTCGGCGGAGCTTCTTATTCTGTGAGATTCTCCCCTCTCGCAGGTGTGGCCCTCCATTTTATTGAGGGCCTACCTTTATGATGGGCTTTGGAGCCCTGAGAGTTGGTATGTCACAAAAAGGGAATTGAGGGTTTTTTTGGGGAATTTTTTAGACAGACTTTTAAGGGGTTCTGGGGGGCAGGAGGGTTGTGTGGGTTTGGGGGATAACCCACAGGAGGAGGGGTCTGGCCCAGCTGTTAGTTGGGCCATGGGAGGTGTAGATTCCGGGGGTAAGGGGGGCATTAAAGTTCATTCTGTTGAGGGCTTTTTCATCAATACGCTGAGTGGGAGGGGCAGATACGGCGGGAGCAGGGGGCCATATCATGTGGTGGGGGCACACACTCGCTATCTTCAAGCAGTGGCACGCCCCGGTCCCCATAGCCCTTCTCCTTCCCCAGGTTGCACAGACTCTCAGGGCCCCAGCCTCCGGCTGTTGTTGTGCAATGCCAGGTCCATGGTAAATAAAGCCCCCTTCATTTGTGATCTTGTTCAGGAGGGGGGAGCGGACCTGGCAGGTATTACGGAGACCTGGTTGGGCCAGGAGGGAGGAGTTCCTCTCATGGATATGTGCCCACCAGGCTTCCGCGCATTCCATCAGCCAAGAGCTCAGGGCAGGGGCGGGGAGGTGGTGGTTATTATAAAGGAAGGTCTTGATCCAAGGGAGACCACTGTACCACAGATAGCCAGGTGTGAGTCCCTCCTTGTGAAGTGGGGTCATGGAGTGCAGATGGGCCTGTTGATCACGTACCTAGCTCCCTGCCACGTGTCAACGGCTCTGCCTGAACTGCTCAGCGTTATAGCCGGGGTGGTGATTGATACCCCCAGACTTTTGGTCATGGGGGATTTCAACCTGCCATCCATCGGTGAAACGTCTGAGGTGGCTCAGGAGTTCATGGCTTCCATGACGGCCATGGACCTGACTCAGTTAATTCATGGCCCCACTCACACAGGCGGACACATTCTGGACTTAGTTTTTGTCTCTGGTCAGTGGTCGAGTGGTCTTGATACTGGGGATATAGTCATCGAACCCTTGTCATGGTCTGACCACTCACTTCTTTGACTTGACTTTCTAACCGCTACACCCCGCTGCAGAGAGGCGGAACCCACCAGGTGGTTCTGCCCCAGGCGCCTGATGGAACCTGATAGGTTCCAGATGGAGCTTGGGCCATTTCCTGAGACTCTGGCTCATGACTCGGCTGAAGACTTGGTGGCCACCAGGGATAGGGTGGCCGCTGGGGCTTTGGACCGCCTCGTGCCTTTGCGGCCTCTGACCCGGCACCAAACTCACCTAGCTCCTTGGTTTTCTGAGGAGCTGAGGGAGATGAAACACTGGAAAAGATGCCTGGAAAGCGGTTAGAGGGCCAGATATTCCAAATCTGACTGAACACTGGTGAGGTCTCATATTAAGACCTACCTAGTGGCGATAAAAGCAGCAAAATCTAGCTATTTTTCTGCTCTTATCGTGTCATCAGATAACCACCCAGCTGCTCTATTTAGGGTGACCCGCTCCCGCCTTCAATTGGGAGTGCGGGATGATCACTTGCAGGGTCGAGCTGAAGATTTTGTGCAGTATCTGTATGACAAAATCTCTCAGATTCAGGAAGGTCTGGCCTCTTACTGGGTAAGTCTGGACGAGATGATTGAGGCAGGCCTTGAAAGTGTTGTTTGGGAGGAGTTCAATCCTGTGGCTCCCGAGGACGTGGACAGGATTCTGGGACGGTTGAATGCAACCTCACAGAGAGGGCCTCCTCAGGGTGCCGTCAATCAAGCAATGTCAACTGGCAGCCCCCATGGGGAGAGCCTTCTCTGTGGGGGCACTGCCCTTTGGAATGAGCTACCTCCGGGAATACAACTGATCCCGGATTTCCGTACTTTCCGTAAGGCCCTGAAGACTTTTTTATTCCAGCAAGCCAGCCTAGCCTAAATAGGTTTTATGGGTTAGTTTTTAAGTTGTATAGATATGGGGTTTTAAATTGGGAGGCCGATTGATTTAATTTATTTTAGCTATCTTAACTGTTGTATGTATTTTAATTTTGGCTGTCCACCGCCTTGAGGCCCTTGGGGAGAAGGGCGGTATACAAATTATATATATATATATATATAAAAAATAAACAAATAAATAAATAAATCCACATGTTTATTGGACCCGTGTCCCTCCTGGTTGATGCTGGCTTCCCGGGAGGTTAAACGAGGCTGGCTCCAGAGGATTATTAACGCTTCTGTGAGTGAGGGTATCCTGCCGGCCGCTTTGAAAGAAATGGTGGTCAGGTCCCTCCTCAAGAAGCCCTCTCTGGATCCAGCTGTTTTGGCTACTGCAGTGCTCTCTACATGGCGCTCCCCTTGGGGTGCACCCGGAAGCTCCAACTGGTCCAGAATGCGGCCGTGCAGGGGATTATGGGAGCGACGGGGCGCTCCCATGTGACATTTTTCCTGCACGAGCTGCACTGGCTCCCGGTGGTCTTCCGGGTGCGCTTCAAGATGTTGGTGACCACTTTTAAAGTGCTCCATGGCTTCGGGGTATTTGCGAGACCGCCTTCTGCCGCCAATAGCCTCCCACCAGCCTGTATGCTCGCACAGAGAGGGTCTCCTCAGGGTGCTTGTGTGTGTGTACGTATGTGTCCTATCCATTATAGGTTGACTGACTGACTGACTGAATGAATGAATGAATAAATAAATATAAATATAAATAAATAAATAAATATAAATAAATAAATAAATATAAATTAATAAATTAATAAATTAATAAATAATAAATAAATAATAAATAATAAATAAATAAATAATAAATAATAAATAATAAATAATAAATAAATAAATAAATAAATAAATAAATAATAAATAAATAAATAAATAAATAAATAAATAAATAATAAATAAATAAATAAATAAATAAATAAATAAATAAATAAATAAATAAATAAATAAATAAATAAATAAATAAATAAATAAATAAATAAATAAATAAATAAATAAATAAATAAATAAATAAATAAATAAATAAATAAATAAATAATAAATAAATAAATAAATAAATAAAATAAATCTGCCCTCTGTGCAGTTCCAAGTATGGATCAGCAAATGTTTAAATAGGGCAATGTGAATTCATGCATGCATATTCTGAAATAAATGCCACTGAATTTAAAGATACTGAGCCCACTTGAGTTGACATTTTTCAATAGACAGCTTAATCAATCTTAATAGAAATATCATCATGAGCAGTAGTTAGCAGTGGTTAGCAGTAATAAATGGCTTTAAGTGAATACATTTAGATTTCCAGCCCAACTTTCCAATACTGCCCTACCTGAGCCAAGGACAGGAAGGCATGGTGTTAAAGTAGAAGAGGGAATAAAGAAAGATAATATCAAAGAAATGATGGGATAGAAACATTAAAGAAGGAATGCTAAAGGAGGGACAAATTGAAATATGAATTACAAAAATTAAAATAATGTCAAAGGAATAGTGGTGGTTATCAGTAGTTATCAGTCACCTTGGATGGGTGACAAAGAAAGGAGGGATCCCTTGCTGATCGCGGAAGACGGGTGACATGCAAAATGCATGCAAAATCTACAAAATAATTAGTAGGGTGTTTGCAATATTTTGATGGAAACAGTTTAAGAGGTGATGCAGAGATATATATGTGAAGTGTAGCATTCTGGACAGGGACAATACAGATCAAATTTTGTTTTTGGCAAATTATAATATTTTCTGCCAGCTTATAGTAGATAAGTATATAGTTTGCCGTATGTTTGTTTACTTAGAGAAAGCATTTGATAAATTATTTTTGATTTCTGGAATAAATATGAACTTGAAAGTTGGTTGCTGAATGCAATAAGAGTAGTAATGGAATAAAACACATAAAAATAAATTCAACATTCTGCAGAAAATAAGGCAAGGATTGGTGGTATCCCGATGTTTATTTGTAAATGAATAAGGAAGCTTGGGATGGTATTAGAAATGTATGTGGATAATGCCATTATTTGGCTGAGAATCTGAATGATTTGGAGTGAACGTTAGCTAGAGGATATAATTTTATTGCTTCTATGAAGGATTCATGTGGCAATAGTAGTGTGGAGCGAAGAAAAAAATTGAACAAAAAGGCAGTGTGTGATGCTGTATATAACAAGGGAAAGCTGTTTCCTTTTCTTGTGCTTTAATTTCTTTGTCTTACTATTTCTTACTCTTTTTTTCTGTACTTTTGCTTACCCCCCCAAAGGGAATAGCATGATCGGTATGTATGTATGTACTCAGGTAATTGTAGGTTGCCTTACTCTCCCAAGTGGAAATTAAGTAGGTCATAACTATACCAGTTTTATGAACTTAAGTAGGTTTGATCTGAAGGCTGCTTATTAAGATGTTCTGTAGGACCATTTTATTTTAAGAACAGAAATATAAGGGTTAAGTTGTATTTCATAAAATACAACATTGGCAAAACCATGTGAGACTTGTGCTGCTTGACATAAAATAATGATTTCAGAATTTGTCGTTAAGTTTGCATAAAGCCAATTTAATTTTTCCAGATGTAAGGTTAACTACCTGTATGAATTAAATCACAGAGATAGGTAACAGATACAACTTTAAAAAGATGTGTGTTTATTGTAATTATGTACTCTGTTTAATATTAAATACTATTCCATCTATAGTTTTATTGATATCATTATTTAATTCTTTTAAAATTTATCAAACTGTCTTAGGCACTGTATAGATTACAGAGCAATTCTGGACAGGTCTACTAAGAAACAAGATCCACAGAAGCTTTCTCTAAGTCTTTCCTTATGCTAAATCTCAAAACCAAGAGATTGTGAATGTTTTTGAGGAGCATTGGGACATTTCATATGATAGTTCATGACATGTTTAAAAGATTGAGTAAAGGGGATCTACTCAATACAACCTGCAATTAGGCTAATCTGTACAGTAGTGTATGTTGTATTCAGGAATTAAAAGTCTAAGTAGTACTACTGAAGAAAGAAGCATGGTAGTTAAATTTATATTTACCGGAAAAAAAATAAAGGGAGACTAGTATAGATCTATTTCAAGCTATTTAGCTTTCGTCAGCTAGCCATACCCTTCTGGGATTCGAACCCGGGCTACTTACATATTGGGTAGATGTATTACCCTCTAAACTAGGAGTCTGCAACCTTAAACACTCATAAAGCCATTTGAACCCATTTCCCACAGAAAATAAAACAGCAGATTAGGGTTAGGGTCATTTTCATGACAAACTATTTCTGTGTTAAATTTATATTGGTATAGATCTATTTCAATCTCTCCCCTGATATAGCTGACCATCTTAGAGGTTAATACATCTACCTAATATGTAAGTAGCCCGGGTTTGAATCCGAGAAGGGTATGGCTAACTGACGAGAGCTAAATAGCTTGAAATAAATCTATACTAGTCTCCCTTTATTTCTTTGTCAGTAAATATAAATTTAACACAAAAATAGTTCGCCATGAAAGCAACTGCCTGTGAAGGCTCCTGGATTGGGGCAGAAAGGCAAAAGCGGAAGCAGTATTCGCTGTCCCATATTTGGGTAGACCAGGTTGCCCTGATAAAAAACACCAGTAATTTCTCCACTGGTATAGCTGACAAAGTGAGGAGAGCCCATGATTTAGAGCGGGTGTTAAGCATAGTAGTTACCAGTGTATGTTTTGTCTATACTTCGCAATCTTCGCAATCATTAGAAACACATTTTTTTAATATTAATACTTTATTAATAGTAATATTTACTTCATGATGGATTTTTAACAAGGTTTGTTTTTCCTTTGCATGGAATAGAAATCTGTAATTTTTTATTCTTTAAAAAATAATAGTATTTCAATTCTGTCTTTATATCTTCATAGCACTGCTTTTTGGTGGAGTCACCAATCCTGCTCATCCAAAACATATTGGGAGCATTGATCCTACTTGTAATGTGGCTGATGTAGTAGAAGGTAAAAGTAAAAATAATTTTGCTTTGCATTTCAAATGTTGATTGCATCTGTTTCTGATCATAAAGTCAGTAGCTATATTAGTTTTCATCAAAACAAATTTGTTTCTTTCTGTAGTTTAATAGCTTGATCTTTGCATTATTGCTAACCATAGTTAAAAAGCAGTCATTTTCTTTCAGCCCAAAATTTCCATACCTACTTCAGATTAAATTTGAATGATTAAACCAAGACACAAGTAGCTTCAGAAGCAATATCATGTCTGCCTTTAACTTTGCTATCTTTTCCAGTGAGTTATACATATTTTTGCCCTGTTTGTAATTAATCATCACTTTGGATTTGATCCACCACCTTTTTCTATTAACATTTCATAATTGGTGAGATTATATTAATCCTAATTTTCTGTCTTCAGAATTCTTTGCAATCCTTAATGTGTTTATTTCACATAGCAATAGCACTAAGACTTATATACCACTTCATAGTGTTTTACAGCCCTCTCTAAACGGTTTTACAGAGTCAGTATATTGCCCCCAATAATCTGGGTCCTCATTTTATCGATCTTGGAATGATAGAAGGCTGGGTCAACTTTGAGATGGTCAGGATCAAACCCCTGGCAATCAGCAGAATTAGCTTGCAATACTGCATTCTAAACACTGCGCCACCACAGCTAAAACCACATGTTACCCTTTGCATTACACTCATTTCTATTATATAAAATAATTGCAAGTTGTATTTTATTTGTGATGGCATTTATTTGTGTTCCCAGTATATTGGAGATGAAGCAATAGCTTCCTCAGTTTAAATAAATAAAAAACACTGCTTATCTTGATTATGCAGAAAAAATGATTCAGGAGTGAGGTGACTTTTTTGTCACTAGATGGAAGTGCAGCATACTTAATATAATCAAGTATATATTCTTCTTAGTAAAATATAGTAGTAAAAGTACTCATATAAATATTTCAATTTTTTAAAAAAGTTTTTTTTTAAAACACAGAGAGAGACACACATACAATATATTTTTTCTGAACAGAGTATTGGCCGGTTCACAAATTTAAACGATTTTTAGTCATTTCAACACAATTTATATATTCCTTTTTGCCATAGTATTTATTCTCTCGATTTTTCCTTCCCCCCCTTTCTTTTCTTTTCTTTTTTCAAATCAATATTACCCATTCATCCTATCTCTAATTTTAACCAAATCTCATTTTTCCCTCCCTCTCTATATTAAACCTCTTAAATTTGAAATCTCATTTAACATAGTTCCTAATATTACAATCATTCATTTCATATCAAAATAATAAATCAAAACATTTTATACCATATACTCCTTAGATCTTATTCCAAATAATGCACTCCAACATCTTAATAAAAATCAGTTAATTGTATAACAGTTTTTTCTCTTTATGTGTATTTATATGTGTGTGACCAGCCATACGCTAAATAAATTCTCTTTATATAATAATAATAAACCAAGCTGCTTCCTTAAATCTTATCTCTAATTTTCAAATACTTTGTCAAAAGTATATATTTACTCCTCAAACCACATCTTAATCATTTCTATTTTCACCACAGTCTAATTAATTCAAATATGCAATTAAAAATATTTATAAGCTCCAACAATACAATCAAAAATATTCCAATCGTTACCATTTCTCTAATTTTAAGTAAAACATATTTCTAAATCATCTTCCATTCTGTTCATACTTCCATATGATTTTCCATTATTTTAAATTACTTAATTAGTATCACAATTTCATCTTTTTTCTAACATTCATTCGTCTATAAATTTTACTTCAATTCATATTTCAATTCAAAATGTATGCAATTAAAAATATTTATAAGCTCCAACAATACAATTAAAAATATTCCAATCATTTCAACTTCTCTAATTTAAAGTAAAACATATTTCTAAATCTTACTTCATTTAATTCGTATATCCATATAATTTTCCATTATTTTAAATTACTTAATTAGTATCACAATTTCATCTTTTTTCTAACGTTAATCTATAAATTTTACTTCAATTCATATTTTGTCCTATATTTCCCATTATTTCCCATCTTTTCCCTTTTTCTTATCTTTCCATTGTTAATCCCAAAGTAATCATTTTGTATTTTAAAATCATATTGTTCTATTTTGCCCTATATTTCCCATTGTTTTCCATCCCTTTTCCTTCCTTCTTGTATTCCCACTGTTAATCCCAGTGTAACCATTTAAATTTTTTATATTCTTTCCATTCCCCGCTCTTTTCCTTCTTTATCTCTTTCCCCCTTTTCTATTTTTTCCATTGTTAATCCCATGTAACCTTTAAAGTTCTCCTTTTTATTATTGCTACCCACATAGTCATTTGATTTTCCATAGTCAATCTCTGTATCTTTGCCTCCTTTATTGTCAGTCTCTCTTTCTTGCTTCTCATTGGTTATTTCCTTGTCAACTTGAATGTGCTTTGACTCAGTTTTTGAATCATCAGATTGCTGTTTTCCATGCAACATCTTAGTCATTTCCCTTATTTCCATTTTCAGTGATAAGTACATCATTTTCATCATTTCCTTAAATTCCTGCACCATTTTGTTCTTTCTGAGTTAATATTTTTCCAATTTAAAGTTGCGTTGTAATCCTCCTTTTTTAATCATCAAAGTCAAGCCGCTTGCAGACAAACAAAGCTGTTATCGCTTTCAAAATTCAAGATTCCCTCACTGTTGTTATTCCTTTCAAAGTTCAGAGTTTTTTCCAGAGCAAAAATTTAGTGTTATAATGATCTTGTTTCTCCTGAAGATGTCTCTCTACAATCCACAATTCCAATCAGTAACTTATCCATTTTGTTTGCAATCCACTTTAACAGTCTTTACTAGTTTAAAGTTTTCTCCTTCTTTTTTACCTTTATATGCACCAAATCAGTTTATAGTCCAATCCGAATTTACAAAGTCCAAATTCCAACTTTACACTCCAGTTCAAGTTCAATTTAAAATCTTTAGCCAGGCTTTAGCCAGCCTATTACAGGCTTTTCTTCATTCTTCTTTTAAAGTTCAAAATTTTCTAAATAGTTTATATCCTGTCCTGTTTCAAAGATATTTTCTTTTGGGTTTCTTTTCTTGTACTCAATTTAGTGTCTCCATATTCTGTATCCCCATTTAAAATTTAAGTATCCAATTCCATTTTGGGCTTTAGTGCTTTCCCTTCTGCTTTCTCTCTTCTCTATCAATTACCTTTTCCCTGGCCGCTGTTTTCACGCTGGGGTAACTTTAAAATTTTCCAATTTTTTTCCTTTATTACCTGTGAGTTGGCCAGTCACTCACCCGGTACCAAAACTCCATTCAAATCTTTGCTCCTGCACAATTCTTATTCCGGATGCCCCAGCTTCATGGCGGTTCACAATGTCCGCCATCCCCGCCGTCTAATTGAAGAGTTTTCTCTGGCTTTTCAAGGAACTTGCCTGTTCCTCTTTAGCCAACCGAGATGCCTCTCCTTCTTCACTGTCCCTACAGGACAGTTCCAGTCCAAAGACCCCCCTCCCCCCGACAGCGGTTCGTCTGGCTGAGTTTTCACCAGGCTCGTTAGAGCCTGGTATTTTCCCAACCAGTCTCACCGCAATGCTTCCGGGTTCATTTTTTTAAAATACCTCAGTGAAATACATTGGTAGGATCTAGAGACCTATCATTTACATTTTTGTGCTTGTTACATTTATTGAATATTGGAATAAATTAATGGGTTTAAATAACCATTTCTTTGTTCAAATAGGTTTGTCAACTATGAAGCTGCACTGGAAAATCCATATGATTATTGAAATAACTATTCCCTTGGGCTATATTGTATATCTTCATTATGAGTGAGATGTCAGTAATTCCTTTGTCTAAAATTTTTAAGATACCCATGTTTCCCCAAAAATAAGACACACACACCAAAAGACCCAGTATTTATGGAAGATGTCTTATTTTGTGGCTGGCTAATCCCTCCCACCATCTGCTTCCCCGTGGCCAACAGCTTACAGGGCTTCCCAGGACAGACACACTTTTCACCTGGATGGAGAAATGGGGGAGACTGGAAGCTTTGACTGCAAATGGGGCGCTTTGAAACGGAACGATTAGTTCTGTTTTAAAGCACCCCATTTGCAAGCAGTGAAAGCTTCCAGTTTCCCTCTGAGTGAAAAGTGCACAGCGGAGCCAGGTGGAGGCAGAGGCACAGGGGAGGGGAGGCAGGCGATCCCAACAAGCCACTTACTCCATCCCACCATGTCTCAGCTTGCCCGCGACAGGGCAGTCACCCACACAGGGCGCCTGCCTCTCCCCCTTGCCTCTGCCTGCTGCCATGCAAGCCTCCCACGAGCCAGGCAGCTGCGCAACATACCTGGATCACCTGTCTCCTCCCTCTGCCTCCTCTCTCAGACTTCTGTGCTGCAGCTGCTTCCAGGCACTGTCGGTCCCTGCATGTTCTCTGCCTCTTGTGCTGGCCACGCCCATTGCCCCAGGCTTATTTTTGGAGTAGGAGTTATATTAAGCCCACCTCAAAAAATCAGGCTAGGGTTTATTTTTGGAGTGGATCTTATTTTCAGAGAACACAGGTAGCTTCCATAAAATGTGTCAGGAATAGCTTTGAAATTTGAAGCTTTTATTAACGTACATTTTTGGTTCTTAAATTGAGCGGTGCAATATTACATATGCCTAATAAAGAATTGTTCCCATTGATTTTAATAGAGGTAAATGTGAGTAATACTGTATGTTTAATTTTTTGAACGTGGCAAAAGTTTTGCTTTCTTGTCTGACACAGATTTTTTAAAATAGTTTTTATTATTATACTGGTTATTATTATTAGAAATAATATTATTATTAGAAAAAACACAGTTTTAAAATCAGCATTAAAAACTGGAATTAAAAAGGAATTCCATTCATTCATTCACTCATGTTCGTATGTACGTACGTACGTACGTATGTACGTACGTATGTATGACTAGCTTCTCCCTTAGCAGAATTAAAGATATTAGGAGATTCAGTTACACAACTCTCACATTACTTGGAATCTTACAGATTTTGTTTAAAAAGGAGAATAACTTGCAGATTCTAAATTTTGCAGTATATAATATACTGTTATCTACTCACAATCACATGATATATTGTTACTCTTCCCTAACAGATGCCTTTGCAACTGCCAAGATGTTGTGTGAGCAGTATTATCAAGTAGCACCTGATTTGGAAATTGAAGAATTCAATGGTACAGATACAGATATGATTCCTTTTTAATATTAAGTATCTATCAATGTATGGATTGCAAGAAATTGTTATTTAAATGAAAACTAATTGCTGAATTCATTTTTAGCTGAGAACTGTGTCAGAGTTTTCTATGGTGCAGAAAATACTTTTCTTTCCATTCCACCATTTCTTTCTTTTGGATTTGATTTGATTGATTGATTACTTACGTGTCATCCAGTTGGTAACAATTTAGCAGCTACATACATTTTCTCCAGGGGAATGATGTCCTCAGCTTGGTCCTTCAGCTCCTATGATGGTGCAGCCGTTAGTGCTGTAATTAAATCTATTCCCTTGCTGTAGGTTATCCATTTCTCTTTCCTTGAATATTTTCTAGTATTATAACGTTCTTTAAAGAGCTAATTTAATTTTTAGCTGTTGTACATTTCTAGTAAATAATATAAATCAGAAAATTTACAGTTGTTTGTGTTAACTTTAATTCTTAGTTAAAAGTTTTATTTGCTTTTTAGCTAAAGCACCAGGCAGGCCCATTCAGGTTGTCTATGTACCCTCGCATTTGTTTCATATGCTTTTCGAATTGTTTAAGGTGAGTAAACTAACATCAGGGGAAGGGGATAGATATTATTTGGCTTATTTTTGAGTTTGCCAGAAATAGTGTTAACACGCTCCACCCTGAATATAGCTGTAGGTATGCTTTTGAATTCAGTATTGTCTTTGATGGCAAATTGTGCATGCTAATTAAAAGTCTGACTTCAACAACAGATTTTGACAACATGGGGAAACTTTTAGATGTTAAATGTTTTGCTATCTGAAATGGGAAAATCACATCTCCTGTTTCATTTATTGTTATTTCATGAAAATAGTTAATATCAGATAGCCCATGGAATGGATGCATGAAGGTTGCAAACCTCACCTCCAAAAATTTATTTGAGTCTTCATATCTTAGCCCTACTTTCTGCTTTGGAATAGTGATTTGGTAATTCCTGCTGCCTCACCTAATTTTCAGGAAGTGCCCTATCCTAGCATTCACTTTTTAAATCCTAGTATATAAAAAGCATATGGCTCTCATACCTTATCTCCTGCTCACATGGCATCAAGATGTAGTTAGAGGTATCAGCCTACCCTGGAATATAAACTAATAACAAGAAAGAAAAATGATGTCAACATTAAATTTAAAAATAAAGATAACTTTGAATATCTAATTTTAGATACAGAAATATTATTTCGTATTACGGGAAGTAAATATGCCAAATTATACCAGATTGATCATGTGGCATAACAGAAGTGAATACGTTTTTCTGCAGCATCAGCTCTTCCATATGGAGTCTGAATTTCTGTCACTTTTGGGTGGTGAAAACCCCAGGAAATGAGTAGTGCCTGGATTAGAGCAATTGTAAATTTATCCTGTTGTGAGTGAAGAGGGACAGCATCTTCCTTGAAGGGCGCCTCCTTCACAAGAAACCATTGGTCAATCTGGACATTTTAGACAGTAATACACAATGCAACCTCTTGTTTTGGAGGAAGATTATTGAGGCTTCAGATCTGGAAAAGCTGATTATCTGGGCCCATTTTATTCAGGTTTCAGATCTGAGGTCTAACATGCATTAAAAAGGATTGCTATTATGAATAACATCTGGTGAGACTAGGATCAATGAGTACAATTAACTTGGTATACTCTGTAGGTTTAGCCAGGTGTCTGCTATAATATGTTAAATGTTTCTAACTGAAGTGATCTATAAATCCTGTCAAATAAATAAATAAATAAATAGACATCCATAAACAAAATTTCTGAGGTTGCGCAGAGGAAGAAATATCAATATTTCAATGAAAATCCCTTATGAGATTTGTCAATTATTCCCTTAGAATTAATACTGAAAGTACCTTTTCAAATTTTTACAGTTCTTTTTCCCCCATGAAATCTGACACTTTAAATTGAAGCTCTTGGAAATATTTTTTCTCTTTTCTCAGCTTTGGTCCAGCAAATTTTGACCTGGTTTTAAAAGTAGAGCAACTTAGAGCAATAGTTTATATACTTTAAATAGAAAAATGGGGTGGGGTATCTTTCTAGGGACATGACAAAGGATATCTCTCATGAACATATGGATTATTTGTCTACAGCTAACTGCTAAGCAAGATGGCTGTTTGCTCACAACACAGTTTGAGTGTCAATTTAAAAATACAATTACATTAATAAGATTAGGCTTTATTATAATTGCAGTAATTTTTGTACAAAGAAAGATGCTCTTCTCTAACAAATACATATTTTGCATGACAAGAAAAAATGTTTACAAAGTGTCATTTATACACTTGAATGCTTTATAATGAAAACATTCAGGTTACTGTCTTTTTTAAAAATTTTATATAAATGATAGAGAAGTTCATAGTATTAAATTAAAAGATGACCAGAATTTGTAAAAATTTCTGGTGGTGTTACTAACATGAATTAAACATCTTTAAGAAGTTAAAAGTTTTGCTTCAAATTGTAGAATTCAATGCGAGCTACAGTGGAGCTACACGAAGGTAAATGTAAAAGCTATCCATCAATTAAAACATTAGTCACTTTGGGAAAAGAAGACCTATCAATAAAGGTAAATAATAAACTAAAATGTAAAAAAATCTTATTTTATTTGTTAACCAATGTAGAAAAAACCTGTATATGTTGAATACCTTTGTAAATACTGTAGTTAACATAAAAGGGAACTTGAGAAATTTTTATGACAAGATATAGGTATTAATTTTTTGAGGTAAAATTTTATTTCAAATTATTATGATTATTTGGCTCCCTGAATACTTATTTACACCTTCATTTTAGTTTATACATGATGAATTGAGCAGGCTTTTCTAACATGGACCACCTGCTTTTCAGTAAACTATAGTTAGAATTGTGTTTATCAATATAGGGAGGCTAGATATTGGACTTACTTCATGAATGATGAATTTATTTTATGTTTTGGAATTGCTGCGTCTCAATCTCTCTACACTAGATCTGTAAATTTAACTATTAGTTAAACTATTAATTCCTTGAAGGACATTGTGCTATATCAATTTCTGGTTTTATTCTATAGATAAGTGATAGAGGTGGTGGTGTACCTCTGAGAAAAATAGATCGCCTTTTTAATTATATGTATTCAACTGCTCCCAGGCCTAATTTGGAGCCATCAAGAGCTGTACCTTTGGTAAGTTCTTTTCTGCAAGCTAAAATGTTCCCCCGATTGTTTTTCAACATAAAGCACATTAAGAGAATAAGCGTTTGTAATATGAATGCAAGCTCTTCACTTGAGATGTCGTCATAATACATAATAGAGCGGGAGTGACAAAGTCGATTTCATTGAGGGCTGCATCAGAGTTGTGCTTGACCTCAGGGGGCTGTGGTGGGCATGGCTGTAGTGGGTGTGGCCAGGGTGGCATTACATGGCCAGCTCAATATCACTCATGTCGAGGGACGCCTGTGGTGGTTCAGGCAGATCTGGGGGTATCCAATGTCTCCAGCAGAGGAAGGTGAGACCAGGGTTAGTGCCAAACCCTTGTCCTCAAGAGGGAGCCTCACCATCCCTTTCAGGCCACGCAAAGGACCCCCGGACAGCAGGGGATAACCCTAACCCTAACACTAACCTTAACACTAACACTAACCCTAACCCTTCCCTATCCTGCCTTTCCTTTCCTTTTTCCCTTTTCTTCTTTTTGCTTCCCCCTTCATTTTCCTTCCTTTCTTCTTTCTTCCCCTTTCCTTGTTTTCCCTT
The DNA here is from genome assembly GCA_030761175.1 of Masticophis lateralis. Lineage (NCBI taxonomy): Eukaryota > Metazoa > Chordata > Lepidosauria > Squamata > Colubridae > Masticophis > Masticophis lateralis. The sequence continues at coordinate 74,126,148 of JAUDYJ010000004.1, read as the reverse complement.
CCTTGCTCTCTTCCCCTCTTTCCTTGTTTTTCTTTGTCTTTCCTGTCCCTTCTCAGATGCTCAAATGTAAAAGAGGAAATATTTCTCGATGCCTCCTTGTCTTGTTATCATATACCACTTTTGCTAGTAGTTTGTGGCCAAACACTGAGAACAAACCAGGCTCAGTGTCAGGTTTCGAGGTCGTCTCAAATAAATTGCATTTCAAACAAAGTCTTTGATGAAAAAAAACCTCTTCTTTATTAAGCACAACATTTTAGATCCGACTCATCGTAGACAGCACTGACTTCCGACCCAAAAACCCTCCCTTTCCTTCCCCCACTCCTCTGCACTCATTGGCCATTTTCCAACTCATTCTACCCCTAATCTACTGCTTCAGCTCAAAGGAATTCCCCCCTCCCATCCCATCTCCTAGAGGATATTATCTCCAGGGAAAGTAAGTAGGTGAAAAGTCAAGATGTCTCTTTCCAGATGCCCTTCTCCTCCTTCTTATGTCAGCACTAGAGTGAATGTGGCTTGGAGTGCTGACATACGGCCCCTCCCCCTTCATTTTTCCAGGGTGACCTGTGTAAGACAAACAACAAGTTAAGTACCGATACCCCATCTAGGGGGGGTGTCCAGCCCCCTCCCGCCTTGCCCGGGTGATCTGCATGGAATTTGGCTATAAGGCAGTCAGCTTGAATGTTTCTGCTTTTCACCCAGGAAGCCTCTGACAAGGGGTAACCCTTCCACTTGATTAAGTTTTGGAAGTGTCCCCTGTGCCACCTCGAATCAAGAATTTGCTGTACCTCATAGTGAATGTGGTCCCCAATGACCAGGGGCCCTGGGGGGTCACGCACAGGCCTTAAAGTTGACCCCACCACCAGTTTCAGGAGGCTACTGTGGAAAACTGGGTATCCTTCCTAGTAGTTGGGGCAGCTGCAGTTGTACTGTAACCGGGTTGATTACTTTTACTATAGGGAATGGTCCTATAAATTTCGGGCCCAGTTTCCTGCTCGGGAGTCTGAGTCTCAAATACTTGGTGGAGAGGTAGACCTTCTCTCCCACTCGGAATGGTCTTTGGGGAATTCGGTGCTTATCTGCTTGTTTCTTATAGGATTGTGCTGCCTTGGCTAATGCCTTCTTGACATTCTCCCAGGTTTCTTTCAGCATTTCCATCCAATCGGTCAAACTAACTGAGGAAGGGGGCTCTCTTGGGTATTCTGGCATGGGGACGAAATCCATACCACTCCGGTGCTACTGTGGACGGCATTCTTATACGCAACCTCTGCAAAAGATAGGAGGTCTGCCCAATTAGACTGTTGGTAGTTGACGTAGCATCTTAGGTATTGCTCTATCATGGCATTCAGTCTCTCTGCCCCCCCATTGGTGCTCGGGTGAAATGCTGAGCTGAGGCCTTGGGATGACCCTATGGACCGTAGGAATTCCCTCCAGAATTTCGCTGTGAACTGGACACCTCGATCAGAGATTATTCTTCTGGACACTCCGTTCAGGCGGTAGATGTGTTTCAGGAACAGTTTGGACAGCTGGTGGGCTGAGGGTAGCCCGCTACAGGGTATGAAATATGCCTGTTTGGAAAATAAGTCTATTACAGTCCAGATCACTGTGTTTCCACCACTTCTTAGCAGTTCTACTATGAAGTCCATTGCAATCTTTTCCTATGGTCTTGTCAGTTCAGCTACTGGCTGCAGCACCCCGGGAGGTCGTCCTGATCGGGTTTTCATCGTGGCACAGATAGTACAACTTTTTACATAACTGTCTACATTTTTTCTCATGGGCCACCAGAACTGTCTTCGTACTAAATGCAGAGTCTTTAGGAAGCCGAAATGCCTCGCTGGTTTAATGTCGTGGCTCCTCTTGAGGATCAGGGTGCGTAGAGTCTCTGGGACATAGAGTTTTGTCCCCTTCCATGCTAGGTCATCCCTTTTTGTCAAGAGATGTTGATTATCTTGAAACCAGGGGTCCACCAATGTTTCCGTCTTGAGTCTTGTTGTTAAATCACTTGCTGGCTGGCCATGCTGGTCGCGACGTTGCTATCTGGTGACTACTTGACCCACTCCTTGGGCAGAGGGGATGATGGTATTCACCACCTGCTCCCGCTCATTGTTGTATTGGGGCATTCGGGAGAGGGCATCGGCCAGAAAGTTCTTCCCCCCTGGGATGTGCTTCAACTCGAAGTTGAAACGATTGAAGTATTGCGCCCACCGGACTTGTCTAGGCGATAACTTCCGTGGAGTCCTGAGGGCTTCTAAATTTTTATGGTCAGTCCAAACTTCAAACAGTCTCTGGCCTCCTTCTAGCAGGTGTCGCCAGGTCAACAGCGCCCATCTCAATGCGAACACTTCCTTTTCCCACGCTGCCTATCATCTCTCTGTGTCGGTGAGTTTTCGGGATGTGTAGGCAGAAGGTTGTAGATTTCCTTGGCTGTTCTTTTGGAGTAGCACAGCCTCCACTGCCATAAGGCTGGCATCTGCTTGGATGACAAAGGATTGTTCGGGGTCAGGATGCTTTATGACTGGTTCTCTTGCAAACATTACTTTCAGTGTTTCGAATGCCCGTTGGCAGGTCAGGTCCCATTGTAGAGGTTGTCCTGGGCGGGGTTTTGTTGCTGGACTCCCTGTTTTTAGGGGGTCCGTCAGAGGTTTGGCAATTCTTGCAAAAGAGGGGATGAATTGTCTGTAGAATTTTGCGAACCCCAGGAAGCTTTGCAGTTTTCTGCAGGTGCTAGGGGGTTTAGGACTGATTGTACTTTGGCTGGGTCCATTTCTATCTCCTCGTTTGACACTCGGTAGCCCAAGTAGTCTAGCCGTGACTGGTGGAATTCGCATTTTGATAGTTTGACATATAGGTTCTCCCTCAGCAGTTTTTTCAGCACTTGGCGGACGAGGGGTATGTGTTCATCTATGGTTTCTGTGTAAATGCGAATGTCATCCAGGTAGACGAGGACCCCCTTATAGAGGTGCTCATGCAGAAGCTCATTTATCAACTGCATGAACACTGTCGGGGCTCCCTGCAGTCCAAATGGCATCACCTTAAATTGGAAACTCCCTAGGGGGCAGTTGAATGCTATTTTCCACTCATCTTCTTCCCTGATGCATACCCAGTAGTAGACTTCGCAGAGGTCTAGTTTGGTGAAAATTTTTCCTTTGGCCAGGTGGGCTAGCATGTCTCATGAGGGGAAGGGGATATAAGTTGTGTACGCAGACAGCTTTGATACCTCTAAAATCAACAACCAGTCGCATAGAGCCATCTTCTCTTTGAAGAGGACCGGTGCCGCGACCCGTGGTTTGGCTGGCTGAATGAAACCCCTCTGCAGGTTCTTGTCATGTAGTTTCGCATTTCTTGCATTTCACGGGGCATCATGGCATACAATTTAGGTTTAGTTAGTTTCGCCCCAGGGATGATTTCGATGGCGCAATCGGCCTCACGGTGGGGGGGGGGTAGAACTTCACACTCGGCCTCGCTAAATACATCTGCAAGGTCTTGGTACTCCTTTGGGATCTGTTCTGTTTCATGGAAGCTGTTGGATGCGGCTACCAGTTGCTCTGCTGTGCCCTTAGAGAGGGACCCTTGTGCCGGTGGCGTCTTCTTTTGGTTAGGTGGGAGAGATTGGGCCCCCTGCGTGGGGGATGTCTCCCCTGGTTGGAGCGGCAGAGGTTGGGGCCCCTTTGCTATCCTCAATCTGTGGGTTCTCTCTTGCCACCAGATGATTGGGCCCCACTTGTCTAGCCAAGAGAGTCCCAGTATGACTGGGTCTGTCATTTTGCGGGCTATTATGAATCAAATCGTTTCCCAGTGATCTGCTAGCTCCAGCTTCACTGGCTCGGTCAAGTGTGTGATGTAAGTCCCCCCTACTAGGGATCTATCAATTTGCTCAAATTGAATTGGGTGGTTGAGCTTTTTAGCTCGGATCCCCAATTTTAGGACTGTGGATAGGTTAATCTGGCACTTCGTGCAGCCCGAATCTATTAAGGCTTGGAAAGTCCCTTGGGTCCCTGTTTTTGGGGCCGTTAGGCGTATGGGGAAGAGAAAAGGGTGGATGGGTTCACTCACCATTGGGTCGTCTTCACCATCGTCCTCGCTGTCATACTATTCGGGGGATTGATTTCCATCATCTGGGATCCCCTTGTTTCCGTCAGGTGGGCGAAGACCTCTGTACCCAGGGGGAGTTTTGGTGGTGCGCTTGGGCCCTCGTTCCGGTCGTGCCTTGGGCGGTGGCTTTGGCCTCGGTGTTTCACACACTGCTGCCAGGTGGCCCGTTCCCCCACATCTGTAGCACCTCAGCAGGCTTTGTGGGATGACTGGCCTCTGGGTAGGCCATGGTGCTGTAGTTCCTCGTCTACTGTGTAGTCTCTGGTCCGGCATCTGGTTGCTTTAACATGTCGTTGGCACGCAGCCCTCTCTCAACTTGCATTGCTACCCAGAACCATTTGGAGAGTCGGTTCGGGATTTCCCGATAAGCAGTTACTTGGGCGATTCGCTTATCTAGGCTTGTTCTGAAGAAATATACCAGTAGTCGCTCCACATAGGGGTCCACCTCTGCCTCCATGAACTGGGCTCGTAGCAGTTGTAAGAACTCATCTGCGTCTTGCAGTTGGGGGGCCCTGTTCTTGTTGAGGGCTGCTGACCACCTCCTTGCTTCTCCCTCCAACCCTTCTGAAATGGCACTGGCTAGGGCTCTGGGGAATGGGTAGAGGTGTCCATAGTGCTTGATGTAGATCTCAGCTGTGTCGAGAGATTGCGCCAGCTGGTCTGGATCGCCATCGAACTTTCCTCTGAACTAGGGTGGGTCCTCCCTCGCTGCTCTCTCCTCCCACTGCGGGGCTCTGTGAGTCCGCCCTTGGTGCCCCTGGTTCTCTTCCTCATCTCTCATTCGAGGGCAGGGAGGTGATGCCCGATCTAGGCTGCTCTGCTTGCTATGTAGGGGGGAAACCCATGGATGCACCTTTGGGCTTCCCCTCCTTCTGCCATGGCGGGGAGGGCTGTGTCTTGGTCTATGGCCTCTCAGTTCAGCAGGCTCCCCCTTCTCCTTTGGCCTGCATGACGGCCCCTCCTCTTGAATCATGGCACGGTCAAATTCCTCCTTCAACTCGTCTATGGGGCTCTTGAGTGGCTTCCCTGAAGCGTTTTTGTGCCTGGCTTGCTGCCAGTCCCACAGCCAGTCTGCCCTCCCCAATTCACTCAGGGGTTTTCCCCTCCCTTGAGTGTTCAGGAAGGGGAACTCAGCCTCTGCGGATTTTGGCAAAGCCCACCAATACTCATCTCTTTTCTTCTGGGTTTGTGGCACGATCGTCTGACCTTGGCCATCTTGCAGCTTTGCCGGAGAAGGGGGGAGGGGGTTGAGGCACCGAAACATCCAAGCTGGCTGGAATCATGACTGGCTCTCCTCCAGTTGCCTGAAGTAAGCTCTCATCAGACAGCTGGTTATCTGCCATGACGTTCGGCCTGCTTCTCCGTTCACTCAATACATCTGGGAGGGAGCTGGAGATCTGGAGGTCAGCCAGTTTGCCTTAGAAAGGAGTGCTGTCTATCTGTCAGGTTTTGAGGTCGTCTCAAATAAATTGCATTTCAAACAAAGTCTTTGATGAAAAAAAAAACTCTTATTTATTAAGCACGACATTTTAGATCTGACTCATCATAGATAGCACTGACACCTGACCCAAAAACCCTCCCTTTCCTTCCCCCACTCCTCTGCACTCATTGGCCATCTTCCAAGTCACTCTACCTCTAATCTACTGCTTCAGCTCAAAGGAATTCCCCTCTCCCATCCCATCTCCTAGGGGATGTTATCTCCAGGGAAAGTAAGTAGGTGAAAAGTCAAGACATCTCTTTTCAGATGCCCTTCTCCTCCTTCTTATGTCAGCACTAGAGTGAATGCGGCTTGGAGTGCTGACATCCAGTTTATCCCTTGCTTGCATTTAGTGGGAGAATCCACAGACAACCGCAAAACTGTCAAAATGTTGGCTGTGATAATTGATCAGAGCTCCTCTGTTTTTTATGTGCAACAGCTTTAGCATTCAGGAACAGAAGTAATTTAGTTACTTTTCTATGAATACATAATCCTGTAGGGAGCGTGCCATGATTTAATTCAGACTGGAGATATAGCAAAGGAAAATATTTTTCCCATTCTGCTTTGTCCTGTTTTCCCCCCTGGAAATGGCTGCTTGCAACACAGAAGGAGGGAATGCTTTCCTAAGAGCTTACAATTCAAGAATACCAATGTTAACTTGATTGCCAACAAAGTTCTGTGTGTGACAAAACAGGACACAACATTGTTTTCTCCTTTGAATTGGGGCATCTCCAACCAAGTTGCACCTGCTCCCTCCCTCCCTCCCTCCCCCTTTCCTTTCCTTTTTTTTAAGTTGTCAGATGCTCCTAGCAGAGGCTTCCCATTTCCACCCTTTCCCCATCATTGCTTCAGTGTGGTTTTCAGCTCACTTCTCCCAGAATTGTGCAATTGTATGTTTGTGTGTGTGTGTGTGCCCCTTGCAACCTGGCACTGTGACATTGGAGAGGAAAAGATCGGGAGAGATAAACTGGGCTTTTTGCAGTCTTCCCTGGAGCTGGGGGTTTAGAAAAAGAAACAAGCTGTCAGCATTTCACGCTGCACTTACTCTAATTCTGACATAAGAAGGAGAAGTGGAGGAATCTGGAATGGGACATTTGACTTTTTGCCTACTTATTTTCTCTGGAGATAATATCCCCTAGGAAATGGATGGGAGGGGGGAAATTCCTTTGAGTTGGAGCAGTATATTAGAAGTAAAGTGATTTGGAAGATGGCCAATGAATGCAGAGGAGTGGGGGAAGGAAGAGGAGGGTCTTGGGTCAGGAAGTCAGTATTGGCTGCTATGAGCCGGTGTTATAATGTCGTGCTTAATAAATGGAAGTTTTTTCATCAAAGACTGTGTTTGAAATGCAATTTATTTGAAGATGACCTCGAAACCTGACACAAGCATTGCAAAAAACAGCTTTTATTAGCTTGCAGCCTACCATTGGCAGAAGGTCTTCGTTGAGGGCGTGGGGCTGCAAGGAGTGAGACACCACCCCTTTGCCCAGCCACTCACCCATGCATGTATACACACATCTCTCTCTCTCTCTCTCTCTCTCTCTCTCTCTCTCTTCTGTGATGGTAGGCTACAAAGTGCAAACTAATGAAAGCTGTTTTTTTGCAATGCTTGTTTCTTTTTCTCAGCCCTCCACCTCAGCTCCCATTGAAAAGCCGGTGGGCAGGGGCATGGAGGTGCTGGTGGAGGTGCAGCGCTGATCTGCCACCCAGTGGTGACTATATGGACTGGACTGTGGTCAGGCTTAGATCTGTGCAACTATCTTGGCCCCGCCCCCTGGATATGCGCACAGGAGGCTCCGAGCATGCAAGGGCTGGCGTCCTGGGTGAAGCGCAGTGCTCAGCACACAGTCCCCAGGGACACTAGGCCCTGTGCGCACACACAGGGCATGGGGCCAAGGCAGTGGCATAGAATCTCAAGGTTGGCCACAGTCTGGCCCCGATGGCAGATCAGTGCCCAGTTGGCCTGGGCCAGGCTAAGGTGCCACGGGCCGGTCCTTTGCTGTTTCCAGGGCAGACCCGTGGGCCGAATCCAGCCCACAGGCCTTGAGTTTGACAGCACTGTAATAGAGTCTAGGGTATTAATGTTTAGGTTATTAATGTGTTTTTAAATTTAAAATCAAAATATGGGATATGTAGTGAAAACATACTTTAAAAATTTGCAAAATGTAATACCTAATGTTTGCCATCAATTCTACAGATACTTATGTTTTAGCCTTCATAAGGGTGACAAAGGAAACATGGCAATATCAGTCCAATAACTCTCATGTATTCCTGTAGAATTCTTTCTGACTTTTTTATATTTTTTATCAGTTGTCAAATGCATGCATCAGTTTATAATGTTTGTATAACAGGAATGTGATTACTTTCCATGTTGCCATTTCCATACGTTTCATGAAAGCAGTATGCTCACAATTTTCAGTTGTGCTGAATATGAATTCTGTGGCTTTGTTTCAGTATTGGGGAAAATAGAATTTAAAATAAGAAACAGCCTTGAACTGTTTGAATGAAATTCTTGATAGAGTACCATTCAGTAAACATTCAGGTAAAAGCGAAGTCAGAATACTAAAACTATCTAGTGACATGGATATTTATACATTTTATTTATTTATTTAATTTTTATACCGCCCTTCTCCCAAAGGATTCAGGGCGGTGAACAGTTAAAATAACATACATATAAAATGTGAATATAAGATAATTAAGCCAGTTTGGCTCATCAGTTAAGAATCTTCAGCATAAAGATTTAGAACAATTAGAAGAGATTTATGCCAGACTGGCTTGGTGAAACAGAAAGGTCTTAAGTGCACAACGGAAAGTACGAAGATCTGGGATCATTCGTATCCCTGGGGGTAACCTGTTCCAAAGCGTAGGTGCCCCCACAGAAAAGGCTCTTTCTCTGGGAACCACTAGTCGACATTGCTTTAGTGATGGCACCCTGAGGAGGCCCACCCTGTTGGAGCGTGCTGGTTGGTGGGAGGTTATCGGTTGCAGAAGGTGATTTCGTAGGTACCCAGGTCCTAAGCCATGGAGCACTTTGAAGGTATGAACCAACACCTTGAAGCGCACCCGGAAGACCACCAGAAGCCAGTGCAGCTCGCGTAGGAGAGGTGTTACATGTGAGCGCCATGTCACTCCCAATATCACCCGTGCAGCTGCATTCTGGATCAGTTGTAGCCTTCGGGTGCACCTCAAGGGGAGGCCCATGTAGAGACCATGACAGTAGTCCAGACGGGAAGTGATGAGGGCATGAGTGACTGCGTAAGGAGTCCTGATCTAGAAAGGGCCGCAACTGGCAAATCAGGCAAACCCGATAGAAAGCTCCCCTGGCCACGGCTGTCATATGCTCTTCTAAAGACAGCCGTGTGACCAGGAGGACACCCAAGTTGCGAGCCCTCTCCGTGGGAGCCAATGACTCGCCACCAATAGTCAGCGATGGTATCAGCTGGCTATATCGGGACGCTAGCAGCCACAGCCATTCAGTCTTGGAAGGGTTGAGTCGGAGCCTGTTTTTCCCCATCCAGATCCGCACGGCTTTGAGGCACCGGGACATCACTGCAAGGGCATCATTGGGGTGGTCTGGGATGGAGATGTACAGCTGAGTATCATCAGCGTAAAGATGGCACTGCACTCCCAAACCACGGATGAGCTCACCCAGCGGCTTCACATAAATGTTGAACAGAAGAGTTGAGAGGACCGACCCCTGCGGCACCCCATAAATAAGATGTCTTGAAGTCGACCTCTGCCTTCCTGCCAACACAGACTGTGACCGGTCAGAGAGATAGGAAGAGAACACCGTAGAACAGTGTCTCCCACCCCCAGCTCCTCCAGCCGGCGCCACAAGACACCATGGTCAATGGTGTCAAAAGCCGCTGAGAGATCTAATAGAACCAGGATAGAGGAGCAACCCCTATCTCGAGCTCTCCAGAGATCATCAACCAATGCGACCTATGCCATTTCAGTGCTGTAACCAGGCCTGAAGCCGGACTGGAACGGATCTAAATAGACAGTTTCATCCAGGTACTGCGGGAGTTGCTATGCCACTACACTCTCAACAATCTTTGCCACAAAACGAAGGTTGGAAACAGGATGGTAGTTTGCTAGAATAGCCGGGTCCAGAGAGGGCTTCTTGAGGAGAGGCCTCACCACCGGCTCTTTCAAGGCGGAAGGCAAGAAACCCTCACACAGAGAAGTATTTATTATCTTCTGGAGCCAGCCTCGTGTAACCTCTTGGGAAGCCAGTACAAACCAGGAGGGACAGGGGTCCAATAAACATGTGGTTGCGTTCAACTTCCCCAGTAACCTGTCCATGTCTTCAGGGTTCACAGGGTCAAATAACATCCCAAATAACATCCTCAAGACTCGCCTCCATCACTTCGTCTGAACTTAATCCAGTCAGAGTCCAAGCCTTCCGAATCTGAGCAATTTTATCGTGTAGATATTGTACAAAATCCTCAGGTTGACCTTGTAAGGGGTCTTCCCAGGCTCCTAGATGGAGGAGGGAGCGGGTCATCCTAAACAGGGCGGCTGGGTGATTATCTGCCGATGCAATAATAGCGGAAAAATAGTTATATTTTGCCGCTGCTATCGCCACTAAGTAGGTCTTAATATATGACCTCACTAGTGTTCGGTCAGATTTGGAACGACTGGCTCTCCAACTACTCTATAGGTGTCTTTTCCGGCTTTTCAGCACCCTCAACTCCTCGGAAAACCGATTTTGAACTTATCCTTCCTACTCTCCCTCTTACAATAGTAAGTAATATTAGTAGCACAAAGCAAGTTGAATGTTTCTAAAGGACTTTAAGTTCTTTAACTTAAATTATTCATAATTCTAGCTGAGTTGTGAAATAAATGCAATCACTTTTATATAGCACATATCTGCAATATTACAGTGCTTACTATGAAAAAATGGTTGGTTAAATTGACAGCTCTTGCTGAGATGGATAAACTAACTTACTTGATTTTATTGATTTCCAACAAAAAAGAATATACATATTACACTTCATAAAGGGCCAAGAACTTTTGTAAATTCTTAATTTTTTAAAATCTCTTTTATATTATTTTTTTAAATAAAATTCCTTTTTCTATTAAAATATTTTTTCAATTTTTAATTTTTTTAAATTAAAAATTAAACAGTTTACATTTGAATTCTTTAGAATTTTTTAAATTCTTAATCTAAGAGAAAAAAATAAACATGGAAAAAGAGACAGACACTTCAAAACAGGGAAGATAGTGATGAATTTTTCAAGATAGAGAACAAAAGGCCAAGAACTCTTGTAAATTATTGTAAACTGACACTTTGCAACAGGGAAAATATTCAATTTTTAGAAATTTTTAATTTTTTAACAAACAACCAAAGAAAGTCATGGAAATAGAGACTGACACTATAGTAACTTACGGAGTGTGTCATATGTTTGCTTATGCCCATAGGGGAACCAAACTATGTATGTGTCAAATGTAAACTAGATTAGGTGAAACCTGGCTCAAAAACAATAACTGTGAGAGGGACCTTGAAGTCCTAGTGGATGATCACTTAAACATGAGCCAACAGTCTGTGGCAGCAGCCAAAAAAGATAATACAATCCTTGGTTGTATAAACAGTGACATACAATCAAAATCATGTGAAGTATTAGTACCATTCTCTATTGCGCTGCTTGGAGAATCCAAGGGCGTGGGTAATTCCCTCAGCTAGGCTGAATACTGAGTGCATGTATCTTTAAGAAAGTTGATTCCGCCTCCCAGGCCTGGCTGAGGCCCCAGTTCCTTTCACTCAGTCAGGCTGGAAGGAGTGCTTTGGTGTTTTTCCCCTTAAAATTTGTGAATTGTTGTGAGTCTCTAGCGAATTGAACTAAACCATCAGTTTTGCCTTCTTTGATAACTGTGAGTCTTTATTCTACTTCTACGGGGGGGAGGCGTGGTTATGGCCGTGGTGGTGTGAGGACGTTTTCTCCACTTTGCAGGGCATTTCACGGAAGATAAATGTGGGTTAAACTGTTTGAAATGCACCGATAAGAGCCAAAAATTTTATATATTGTATTGGAAGAGCTACTGACCCAGCAGACTGACTTTGGAATCAGTAGGTCACCCTGAACCACTCGAATTTTGAAGTTTTTCATAGCATGGGAAAGTGGAAGGAGTGAGGGGGTGACCAGATAGGCAGTCACGATTGCGTATTTGGAGTAAATAGCTGCCTTTTGTTCTCATTATCATCGCGATCTGCGTTTGACTTTGCTGCAGGGTAAAGGCACGGGTTTTTTCAGAAGAATATGCGAATTTAAGCTGATTTATTTGTTTGTGAAAGTGCCGGAGCCGAAGCGGCAAAACGCATTTCTGAGCAGTGCCTTCCAACGGATGTTAGGTTTTTCTTTTTTTTTTAAGGAAAATACGCAAGCTGAATTGAGAGCTATAAACTTTTATTGCTGGCCCTTTTAAGTGCAATAACAAGCTGTCTCAGCTTCAATTAGGAATTACTGCCCGTTAATCTTCATTAAAGACCCTCTTGGCAAAAGCGGACAACTAAAACCTACCAAAACTTATTAAAAATGGCGACTCAACAATCTTTAGAAATGTAACAAGTTGCTGTGGCTTTATCTAAAATTGGCGAAAAGATATCAGGGCTGTCAGATAGTATGGATAATATGACATTGAAAATTAGAAGAATGAAACAAGAAATGAATGAAAATTTTGCAAAGCAAATAAAATGACAACAATTAAAGATGAAATTGAGCAGATTCATGTACATGATGCAAAGATAGATTGACAAATTGGAGAATTTTTTTTAAAAAATGAACAACAAGATAAAAAAATTTGTCTTTTGGAAGAAGAAGTGAGGAAATATAATTTGGTTATTCGAGGAATTCAAGAAGAAAAAGTGGACAATTTGAAACAATGAGTCTTAAAATGGCTCAATGATTTGGATACACAAATCACATTTATAGCAACAAATCTCGCAGGTGTTTTTAGAATTGGGTATAAAAGACAAAACGGCTTAAATAGAAATGTACTTGTCAAATTTGCAAATCTTAGTGACAAATTGGAAGTGATGGCGAAAGTGAGAGAGACGGGTGAAGCTTTGAAATTTGAGGAGAAAATTATCCAAGTCTTTCCGGACATATCAAGAGAAGAAAGCGTGGAGATTTTTTTTGAAACCAATTACAAAGGTTCTGAGAGACAATGGAATTAAATATAACTGGAGGTTACCACAGCAACTAATTTTTTTTTATAAAGGAAGAAAGCAAATAATTACTTCGGAAATAGATGCAGTGTTATACTTACATGAACTTGGACTGATTGTAAAGAATGAGGATATAACAGAAATAAAAGAACAAATGCTTAAGATGGGTGGAACATATGTAAAAACATCAACACCAGAAGAAAAAGGGGCTGCTGGAGGACAAGACCCTAAAGGATTAAAGCGGAAGGAAATATCACCTGCGATGGTTGAACAAAAGAAAAGTCGTGATGATATAATGGGAGATGGAGCGGATAAGAAAATGAAGGACCTTGAAAAAGAATTGCAGGAAGCTGAGTGCGGGGAAAAGTTACCACCCTTTTCTTTGAGAGATGAACTTAAATAGACTGCCCGAAAGAAGTGACCCGACCATCAGCATATCCCCTTTCCCCCACTCTCTTTATAGAGGCGGAGTCCAACTGAGGATGTGGGGGACGAAGATTGTTTGTTATTTAATGTTTGATGTGTCTACTGTCCTTTTTTATTTCTTTTTATTTTTTTTCTTCTATGTTGAATGTTGTTTGGAATGTGGGAGATTGGTGTTGGGATCTGGGCACAGAAAGGAAGAGGAGGGGAAAGGAATAAAAAAAATCACAGTTTAAATAGGTTTAATAAAAATAATGACATGGAATGTGAGGGGTACAGGAAATCAGATCAAGAGACGACGATTGGAACTTAAAATTAAAAGAGATTTGCCAGATATATTATTCTTGCAAGAAACCCATCAGAAATCTGAAGGTTCAAATAAAATGTATATAAAGGGTATGGAAATTTATGAAAAATCTTTTGGAACTTCAAAAGCTAGAGGAGTTGCGACATTGATAGCAGATAAGGTACATTTTGAAAAAGAACAAGTAATCGTGGATGATGAAGGAAGATATGTAATAATTGTTGGAAATATTAATGAGGAGAAAGTAACACTGGTTAATTTATATCTACCAAATGAGAAACAAAAAGAATTTCTTGAAAAAATGACTAAAATTTTGGAAATTGAAAGTGTAGGGAAAGTAATTGTGGCTGGGGATTTTAATTTAATTAGAGATAAAATAGACAGTACTAACCCCACTTGTTGTGAAGGAGCAAATAAAATGGGGCTTTTAAATAAATGGATATCTCGAAATGGTGTGGTGGATACCTGGAGAGAAGTGAAAGGAACTGAAAAAGTGTACACTTTCTATTCTAAGACACATAACACATATTCAAGAATTGATTATATCTTAGTTTCTAAAGAATTGTTGAATAATGTGGATAAGATAGATGTGGGAATTTTTAAGGATTCTGATCACGCAGAAGTTACGGTGGAATAGATTTTAATTTCGAGAAAAAAGAAAGTTGCTGGAGATACAATGAAAAACTGTATAAAATGAAGAGGATAAAAAATGGATATTTAAAAAATGGGAAGAATGTTGGAGATTGAATGATAATGGAGAGGTTAAATTTGAAATTTTTTGGGATGCGATGAAAGCAGTGTTTAGAGGGGAAAGTATTAAGTTATCAAGCAGAAAATATAAAAATTATAAAAATAAAATTGAAAAAGATAAAAACCAGATTAAGGAATTGGAGAATCAATTTTTGCTTACTAAAAAGAAAGATTTTTGGAGGAACTAAATTTGTTAAAAAATAAATTGATAGAAGAGGATATAGAATTGGTAAAAAAAGAACATGAGATATTTAAATAGGAATTTTTTTGAATTTAGTAATAAAAACTCTAAGTTATTGGCAAGGATGGCGAAAATTAAAAGAGAGAAGAGAGAAATTGGAGCCTTAATAGATGATAAGGGTATAAGATGCTATAAAAAATTAGAAAAATGTGAAGTGGTCAGGAACTTCTTTCAAAATTTATATTCGAAAAAATTAATAGATCGGGAAAAACTGAGAAGTCATTTAGAAAAATATGTGGTGAAAATCAACCAAACATATAAAGACTTGATGGAAGAAGATATAACACAAGATGAGATTAATGGAGAAATACAAAAAATCAAAACAGGGAAAGCTCCAGCTGAAGATGGATTACCTGCTGAGTTTTACAAGGAATTTAAAGAAATAATAATACCAAAATTGCAAAAACTATTTAATGGAATTCTAGATGGTGGAGAAGTTCTGTTGTCATGGAATAGAACGGTGATATCTATAATCCCTAAACCAGATAAAGATTTAGAAAGGATTGAATCCTATCGGCCTATCTCCTTAATTAATCAAGATGCAAAGATATTTACTGCCATTATAAATAATAGATTAAGCAGATTTATAGATAGATATATAAGTTATAACGAAGTAGGCTTTGTGAAGGGTAGATATATGAGTGATATTGTCAGAAGAGTATTAAATATAGATGTTGCTGAATATAATGCTGATAAAATAGGTATAGTATCATTAGATATTTTTAAAGCTTTTGACTCTGTACAATGGGAAACTATTAAAACAATCGTTGAGGTATTAGGTTTTGGTAACAAGTTTATACATGTTATTTCAAAATTGTATCAAAAAAGTAGTGCAAGAGTGAAGGTGAACGGAAGGTTGACAGAAGAGATAAGATTGGAAGCGGGTACGAGACAAGGATGCCCCTTGTCTCCAACATTATTTTTATTAGTTATGGAAATTTTGACTAAAATGATAGAAAAAGATGAAGAATTGGAAGGGTATAAGGGATATAAGATAAATTTGTATGCGGATGATACTTTGATTATTTTGAAAGATATAGAGAAAGATTTAAAAAAGATATATAAGCATTTGAAAAAATTTGAGAAAATGACAGGTTTGAGAATAAATGGTCAAAATCTGAACTATTAATAAATAATAATGGTAAGGAGCGAGAGAATATGCAAGCACAACTTGGGATAAGGATTAAAAATACATTGAAATATTTGGGTATAACACTTTCACTCAAAGTTAAAGAAATGAAAAAACTAAATTATGATGAGATGATGAATGAAATTGAGAGAAAGATAAGTAAATATAAAACGATAAAGTTGTCTTGGTTTGTAAGACAACTTGTAATTGTAGAATTGCAATGTGTAAGATGATGTTGTTGCCAAAGTTTAATTTTTTATTTGAGATGTTACCGTTAAATTTGACAGAGAAAGATATTGAAGGATATCAGAAGAAAATAGATAAATTTTGCAATGGTGGGAAAAGACCTAGATTAATGAAGAAACTGTGGTATCAAAGTCAAAAGGAAGGTGGATTGGGAATCCCTAAATTACTTAATTATTATTGGGTTTATGCTATTCGGACTGTGATAAAAATATTTAAAGGTGAAGATAGTCATTGGAGAGATTTAGAATTAAAAGATATCAAGAGATTCGGCTCAACATGGTTTTTAGATAAAGCAAAATCAAAATGTGTAATTAATAGCTATTGGTTAAAGGGATTGAGTAAAATTTGGAATAAATTTGTTAAAATCTTAATCCCAGATATAATTTTCTTAGGGAAGACAATTGAAAATTGGCCAATTAAAACTAATATAAGTCGCGATAGGGTAATGGAAGATGAAAATATACAAATTATAATAGATTGGTTAAAAGCCTTAGAAAATGAAAGGAGGAAAAAAGAAATCTTTGAAAAATTGGGTTTAGGCTGGTTTGAAAAAATACAGATAGAAAAATGGACTAAGAAAGTAAGGGACAATTGTGCAATAAGCAGAAGTAAAACTGAATTTGAACATTTAGTATTCCAAATTATGAAAGATGAAATTAGGCTAAAGGGATTCGTTAGTAAGATATACAAGATTATAAATTTTAATGAAAAACCACAAAGGGTGATGAAGATGAATTGGGAAAAAGAACTTAATATTAAAATGTCAGATTTAGATTGGAATGTGAATTGGAAGAGTAGAATTATGAAGACTTTATCTGTAAGGATTAAAGAGCATAACTACAAGGTTGTTTGGAAATGGTACTTGACTCCATTAAGACTGTCACTGATGGATAACAAAATTAGTAAACAATGTTGGAGATGAGATATGGAAATAGGGACTTATGAACATATGTGGTACAAATGTGATAAAGTTAAAAAGTTTTGGCAACAGTTGGAGAAAATGATATTTGAAATGATGGGGAAAGCAATAATATTGAGACCAGAATCTATATTACTGTTGATAATCAAGGAAATAGAACCAACAAAATATGAGAAAGAATTGATCAGAATTATGATTATAATTGGTAGAATTATAATAGCCAGATATTGGAAATTAGAGGTGAATTTTAGAGTAGAAGAATGGTATTGTGAAATGTGGAAACTAGCCCTAAACGATAAAATGACATGTGATATTAAAGTTAGAAATGGCGATTATAAAGAAGATGTTTTCTGGAAAATTTGGAAACCATTTGTGGACTATGCGCTGGGAAAATTGGATGTTTCGGTACCTGTACCTCGAGAACGTAGATTTTGGTGTTCATGAGGATATATCCGAAGAACCAAATCTTCCTTTCTTATGTATAGCACAGGGTGAAGTATTGTATACATTGTCTGTAATGTTATTTAAATTAATAAAAATTATTAAAAAATTAAAAAAAAATTCTACTTCTACCGGGGGGGGGGGCTGTTTTAGCCTGCACATTCAGGCTTCAGGCCTGAAGGTGCAGGCCTGAATATTACCGCTGTCTTCAGCCACAGAGCTCTTCCACAACAGGACATCTCTCTGTGCCTTCTCTATACAAGCCGCAGAGCTCTGCCTTAACATCGAGGCATCTCTGCACGCAATCGAATTGAAGCGCTGGGGGGGGGGATTCACCACCTATTTAACAGCGCATTTAGTGGTTAGTGGAGTCCCTGCCAGGTTGCTCCGAGGCATACTCTGAGGAGTTCTTCCCCCTCGCAAGCGTGGGGAGCACTTTTGAGTGCTCGCGCGCTCGTTTCTTGTCTCCCTGGTTCAGTGGCGCTTTAGAGTTCTAATTAGACTCACGCCCTCAGCGGACGAAATCTAGGAGCGTTAGGCCATTGATTGAGGCAGCTGTCGCTCCTCAGGCCTCCTCTTTTCTAGGGCGGCCGTGATTTTGGCCATGAAGTTGCTGGCGCGGCCACCATTTCTCCTTACTAAAAGGCGCGGCTGCCATTTTGGTTGCTCTAAAGGGCGCGGCCGCCATTTTGGTTACTATAAGAGGCACGAGCGCCATTTTGAAATTGCCTTTTATTAAAGGAAGTTATCGGATTCCACTTACAAGGCTTGATATCTCCATAACAGCGCTTATTACCGCCAGCAGCCCCAATAATTCACCTGACTCTAACCTTGGCTACGCCATTGTTACCCAGGAGCCAAAGCTTTGGCCTGTTAACCACTGGGGGGGGCTATCACTCACTGCCTGGTTGAGGCATAGTAATTGCGCTAATTTACCTATTAAAAAAAAGGAAGGAAGAAAATGAGTTAATGCTATGGTTAACAGCAAGCAATAATATTCAATATTATTTTACAGAACTAATTACTTACCTGGGCAAATCGTCTACTGATTCCCCATGGGTGATTCAGATCTTTCATCTGACCTGGAACAGGCCCACAGTCCTCCTGACAGGTCCCTAGGGAAAAGGACAAAGAAGAAGTCTAAACAGCCCGCCAAGTCCACCAAGATATCTTCATCTAGAGCCCCAAAATCGTCTTCAGCTGAGGACAGGCACGCCAAGCGCAGCCAGGAGGCCTTGGACCGTCGCTTTGATCAAGCACAACACATGGCCCAACAGGCTGCTCCACTCGTGAGCACGGCTCCATCAACTGACCAATTGCCTCAAGACTCTGGGTCTCAGCCACCTTTATCTACTGGACAGAAGGAATCAGCTGAGGTGGTCATGTTGCCTGCACCTGTTACCTCAGACCAACAAGTTGATTGGTCTCAGGCGCCATCAGGTCACGACCACGCCAGACTTCACTACAACGACGTATGCCTGAGGCCACCTTTACTTCAACGGCTGCTGGGCTACGTCCTCAGGAGGGCTCTCAGCCCACCTACTACGACATTCAGGTGATGATTTCTGATACCCTAGCCAGAATGATGGCAGCTGGTTTTCCACAAGGGGATCAACCCTCTGGTTCCAGAACGTATCAGCCCCAGCAATTGTACTGCCCTGAGGCGAAGAGACCAATGGCCCATCGTCCAGAGGTTGACACTAGCGACTATTCCTTGCAGGAGTCAGTCCATAGTGATGACTCCCAACTGGATTATGATGCCACTGGAGAAATGGGTCTCTCAGAAGACGAGACTGACTTACCTGACAAACCCACCTTTCCTGTTCCAGCCTTCTCTTTTCAAGGCCTTGCTACATAAGGCTATTACCACTACACAACTGGCTGCGGCTAAGGAGCTCCCTCAGCGAGAGGGCGATCCCAATCCTCACGAGGCGCTTTTCGCTGTGCCAAAGGCGGACCAAGAGTTTATTCCATGCCCTCAGCTCTTCTCTGAGGTTGTTCAGAGCCCCTGGTCTCAGCCCGGGTCCCTCGCTGCCCCGAGTGGCATAGATAAAAAACTCTTCTGCTCAGCATCTTATCTTCAGGACTTGCTGACTCTCCCTACAGTGGATGCTCCCATTGCTGCCTTGAACTCCTCCATAGTCCTCTCCAATGACATAGCGGATGGACTGAGATCAGAAGACAAGAAGGCCGAACTAGTCTGTCGAAGGTCCCACCAGGTGGCAGCTTGGGCCACAAGATGGCAGCCGCATCCAGGGCACCGTAAGATGGGTTTTTGGCTGGCTGTTTAGAGGGTCCGTGGGGGTTGCAGACCATCGGCAACCCCCCGCCCAGCCAGCGGAACCATCACGCTGGTGGGCTTGTAGCCCCCAGCATGTCCCTCTGGAGGTTTCCGCCGATCAGGAGAGGTGAGAGGCGATGCGAGAGGTGGCGGCGTGGGAGATGGCGGTGAGCGGTGGCGGCGGCGAGATGGTGCTAGCAGCTGCTGTGAAGATGGTTGGCTGCGGGGACTGCAGGCCCACAAGTTTCTGCCTGGCCGGGGAGGCGCTGGAGCCGTTGGCTGCGTTGGTCGCTGAGGCGGCCTTGCGCTGGTCTCAGGCGCCCTGGTGGCAGGAGAGCGCCTGAAGATGGGGAAGACCTCGGCGTGGAGGCGGCGTGGAGACGACGCCAATGGTTCCAGCGGTGTGGAGACGACGCCAGCGGCTCCAGCGGGGCCCCAGCTGGCTAGCGGGCTAGCGGACCTGTTGGAGGCTGGTGGGGGTTTTTATTCTTGGGGGGGTTCCGCCAGGAGGAAAAGACCCAAATGGGTCCAACGGGATTGCCCCCCTATGGCTACTGTTGATGGTGAAGGTTTCTCCCACTGACAGAGCGGACTTACAATCTGGGGGCTACCCACTCTTCACCCTGATGGAGCCGTCCCCCTTCCCCCCCATCCCACTTGTCCTCCGTTGGCCCTCGAACTATCTTCGCTCCCCCGCTATCTGCCCACTAATCTCCGGAGCTGTGTTTCGAACTTGGCTCTATTTATCATCCCGCTGGCTGGCCATACTGGAGAACAGGGCAGCTCACGGGAGGACTTATGGAGCCGGTTCTCTATTGTTACCTACCCTGAGGGGTGCCACACCTTGCAGGACGAATTTGCCTGGGCCACTGCGAGAGAGTGGCCTTGGACTTTCCAACTCACCTGACTTTTATGGTGGACCACTGTGAGAGGGTGGTCTGGACATCCCCTCAGCTGGACAGAACGCAGAGACTCCTAGCCGCTACCGTGAGAGGGTAGTGGTGTTTCTCCTGACTGACCTGGCCCTGCTTCGGGATATTTTGAACTATTATTATGGACCTTTGCCATGCCTTACCATCTTCTTTGTCTATATTTGCATTGGATGTACTCTAGGTCTACGCTTCTTGTCCTGTGAGATTCCCCCCTCTCGCGGGCTTGGCCTTCTATGTATCAAGGGCCTACCTTAATGACGGGTTTTGGGACCCCGAGAGGTGGCATGTCGCAAAACGGGGATTGAGGGGTTTTTTAAGTTCTTTTTTAATTAGTGTTTTAGGGGGCTCCAGGGTGGGGGAGGGTGCGGGTTTGGGGAAGAACCCGCGGGGGAGAGGGACAGGTCTGGCAGTTTGTGGTGCCACAGGGGGTTTAGATTCTGGAGGTAAGAGGGCTCCTATTGAGCCCTCTGTTGAGGGCTGTGCTATAAATATGCTGTGTGGGAGGGGCAGATATGGCGAGAGCAGGGGACCATATCATGTGGTGGGGGCACGTACTTGCTGTCTTCGAGCGATTGCGCACCCCGGTCCCCCGAGCTATTCCCGTTCCCCGGGTTGTTCAGAGTCTCAGGACCCGAGGCTCCGGCTGTTGTTATGCAATGTGAGGTCCGTTGTAAATAAGGCCCCCCTCATATGTGACCTTCTTCAGGAGGGGGGTGCAGACCTGGCTGGTATTACTGAGACCTGGTTGGGCCATGAGGGTGGGGTTCCCCTCGTGGAGATGTGCCCACCAGGTTTCCTTGCATTCCACCAGCCGAGAGCTCAGGGTAGGGGTGGGGGAGTAGCGGTCATTATTAAGGAAGGTCTGGATCCGAGGGAGGCCACTGTACCTCAGATAGCCAGGTGTGAGTCCATCTTTGTGAGGTGGGGTCGTGGTAGGCAGATGGGTCTGTTAGTCACGTACCTGGCTCCCTGCCATGTGGCAACGATCCTGCCCGAGCTTCTCAATGTTGTAGCAGAGGTGGCGATTGACACCCCCAGGCTTATGGTCATGGGGGATTTCAATCTGCCATCTATCGGTGAAGCATCTGAGATAGCTCGGGAGTTCATGGCTTCCATGACGGCCATGGACCTGACCCAGGTAATTCAGGCCCGACTCACATTGGTGGACACACCCTGGATCTAGTTTTTGTCTCTGGTCAGTGGTTGAGTGGTCTTGACATTGGGGATATAGGTGTGGAACCCTTGTCATGGACTGACCACTCGCTCCTTCGACTCGACTTTCTGACCGCTGCACCTCACCGCAGGGAGGCAGAACCGACTAGGTGGTTCCACCCCAGGCGCCTGATGGATCCTGATAGGTTCCAGACGGAGCTTGGGCCATTTCCTGAGACACTAACACGCGACTCGGCTGAGGACCTGGTGGCTGCCTGGGATAGGGCGGCCAGTGGGGCCTTGGACCACGTCGTGCCTTTGCTGCCTCTGACCCGGCGCCAAACTCACTTAGCTCCTTGGTTCACCAAGGAGCTGAGGGAGATGAAGCACTGGAAAAGACGCCTAGAGAGCGGTTGGAGGGCCAGTCGCTCTGAATTTGACTTGACACTAGTAAGAGCTCATATTAAGACTTACATAGTGGCGATAAAAGCGGCGAAATCTAATTATTTTACCGCTCTTATCGCATCATCAGATAATCGCCCAGCCGCCCTGTTTAGGGTAACCCGCTCCCTCCTTCATTCGGGAGCACAGGAGGATCCCTTGCAGGGACGTGCTGAGGACTTTGTTCAATATCTGGATGATAAAATAACTCAGATTCGGGACAATTTGGCAGCTGACTGGGTTAGTTCAGGTGAAGTGACTGAGGCAGGTCTTGAGAGTGTTATCTGGGCTGAGTTCGATCCTGTGGCTCCCGAGGACATGGACAGGATTCTGGGAAGACTGAACGCAACCACACGTTTATTGGACCCGTGTCCCTCCTGGTTGGTGCTGGCCTCCCGGGAGGTTACACGAGGCTGGCTCCAGAGGTTATAAACGCTTCTTTGAGTGAGGATGCCCTACCGGCTGCCTTGAAGGAGGCGGTGGTGAGGCCCCTCCTCAAGAAGCCCTCCCTGGACCCAGCTGTTTTGGCTAATTATCGTCCAGTCTCCAACCTTCCCTTCCTGGCGAAGGTTGTTGAGAGTGTGGTGGCGTGGCAGCTCCCCCGGTACCTGGATGAAGTTGTCTATTTAGACCCACTCCAGTCCGGCTTCAGGTCTGGATACAGCACCGAAACGGGATTGGTCGCATTGGTGGATGATCTCTGGAGGGCCCGGGGTAGGGGGTACTCCTCTATCCTGGTGTTGTTAGACCTCTCAGCAGCTTTTGATACCATCGACCATGGTATCATGTTGCACCGGTTGGAGGGATTGGGGGTGGGAGGCACCATTCTACGGTGGTTCTCCTCCTACCTCTCCGACCGGTCGCAATCCATGTTGACGGGAGCAGCAGTCGACCCCGAGGCGCCTAGTGTGTGGGGTGCCATAAGGGTCGGTCCTCTCGCCCCTCCTGTTCAACATTTATGTAAAGCCGCTGGGCGAGATCATCCATGATTTTGGGGTGGAGTTCCATCAGTACGCTGATGATACTCAGCTGTACATCTCCACCCCAGACCACCCCAATGATGCCATGGAAGTGATGTCCGAGTGCCTTGAAGCCGTGCGGGTCTGGATGGGGAGAAACAGGCTTCGACTCAACCCCTCCAAGACCGAGTGGCTCTGGCTGCCGGTGTCCCGATATAGCCAGCTGACACCATCGCTGGTTATTGGGAGCGAATCATTGGCCCCCACAGAAAGGGTGCGCAACTTGGGCGTCCTCCTGGACCCACGGCTGTCTTTAGAGGATCACACGGCAGCTGTGGCCAGGGGGGCTTTCTATCAGGTCCGCCTGGTACTCCAGTTGCGGCCCTTTCTAGATCGGGACTCCCTACGCACAGTCACTCAGGCACTCGTCACGTCTCGCTTGGACTACTGCAATGCTCTCTACATGGGGCTCCCCTTGGGGTGCACCCGGAGGCTCCAACTGGTGCAGAATGCGGCCGCATGGGGGATTATGGGAGCGATGGGGTGCTCCCACGTGACACCTCTCCTGCGTGAGCTGCATTGGGTGCCGGTGGACTTCCGGGTACGTTTCAAGGTGTTGGTAATCACCTTTAAAGCGCTCCATGGCTTAGGACCAGGGTACTTACGGGACCGCCTTCTGCTACCAATTGCCTCCCACCGGCCGATTCGCTCCCACAGAGAGGGCCTCCTCAGGCTGCCGTCAGCCAGACAGTGTTGGCTGGCGACCCCCAGGGGGAGAGCCTTCTCTGTGGCAGCCCCCACCCTCTGGAACAATCTTCCTCCAGAACTGAGAACGATCTCCGACCTCCGGATTTTTCGTCGGGCCTTGAAAACTTTTTTTTTTCAGCTCGCCGGCTTAGCCTGATCCCTGCTAAATTTTTAAAAAAAATTTAGAGTTGATTATTTTAATATTTATCTGTTTTAATTCTCAGCCAAATTTATATTTGTTTTTATAATATTTTAACTTTTGTGTACTGGGTTTTATTCGGCTGTTCACCGCCCTGAGTCCTCAAGGAGAAGTATATAAGACAAACAAACAAACAAACAAACAAACAAACAAACAAACAAACAAATAAATAATAAATAAAAAATAAAAAATAAATAAAAAATAATAAATAAATAAATAAATAAATAAAAAATAATAAATAAATAATAAATAATAAGAGCAGCTACATTGGCTTCCTTCTTCAACAGGGCATCCCTGATCTGGCTCCAACAGCTTCAAGAGGGGCTTCCTCCCGATGACAGGCACCTCCACCAGGACATAAATAAGTGGTGGCAGCCACTGAATACTTTGCCGATGCGGCCCTGGCGGCAGCTAAATTTGCCTCACGATCACTGGTGTCCAACGTTACCTCCCGTCATCTACTGCGGTTGCGTCATTGGCGAGCTGACGCTAAATCAAAATGAAGGCTTGCCTCGGCACCTTACAAAAGTTCTCACCTTTTTGGGGAGGCACTTGATCCTATCCTCATAGAGGATAAGGATAAGAGAAAGATTATGACAACATCCTACCGCAGAGCCGAGCATTGTTTTTCTCCCTACAGCCACCGATAGCCCTTTTGGACCAAGCCCGGGACCAGCGGTCCCGCCACGTACCGCCCGTCGTCCTACACTTTTGATCGGCCCTCAGACCGTTGTGGGTTTCGTGACCGTTCCAGACGTCAACAACCAGCTAAGCACCCCTATAGGGGAACCGGCTGCAGACCCTTTAGACGCAGAAAATGACTGTGCCGGCGCACAGCCCATTGGCAGACGACTCGCCCATTTCTTGCCACAATGAGAGTCCTCGACAACAGACGCCTGGGTGATCTAAACCATAAAACTGGGTCTAATGCTGGAATTCTCCTCCTGTCCCCCGAGGCGGTTCATCCAATGTCCAGTCTTGAACAATCCCGAGAAACACCACCTGATGCCTGCGGAGATCCAACATCTGCTGGACATTTGCGCTATAGAACCGGTTCCCACAGAACATCGTGGAACCAGTTTCTACTCAATATTTTTCCTGGTGCCGAAGAGCTCAGTCGGCTGGAGGGGGATACTAGATCTGAAGGATTTAAACTCATATCCTACCATCAATTCCGGATGCAATCCCTTCAGTCGATCCTAGCCGGCATACGGCAATCCGACTGGATGACCTCCATCGACCTCAAAGAGGCCTACTTACACATCCCTGTGCAACCCTCCCACCACCACTTTCTCCATTTCTCCTATGCCAATCAGGTCTTCCAATACAGGGCCAGGCCTTTCAGCCTTTCGTCGGCACCACACACCTTCACGAAAGTTCTAGCGACATTGGCTGCATCTCTTCTTATTCCAATCAGAGTACTTTGCTACCTGGATGATATCCTCGTCCTGTCACCTTCACGCCACCAGTCCTCCATGGACCTGCACAGGGTCCGCGACACCTTGCAATGGCATGGGTTCACGCTGAATCTGGAGAAGAGCCACCTTCTCCCCACGACACGAATCCTGCACCTCGGAACCATCATCGATTCAGAGACTGGGCAGGTTTTTCTAGCACCAGACCATTGTCTAAGTATTGCAGCTTTGATTACTCAAGTTTGTTCCCCCAAGAAGGTACCAATCCTCTGGTTGTCCCAGCTACTTGGCAAGCTCATCTCTTGCATCAATATCGTACCATGGGCATGCCTTCACTCCCATCACCTTCAATGGTACCTATTTCCATACCAGAAGTCCCTACGCAGCAATTCCAGAGTGAAAGTGCGTATTCCACCTTCTGTCAAGCGGTCTCTACGTTGGTGGACCTCCACAGCTATATCGAAAGGCTGCCTGTACCAGGAACAGCACCAGGTGATGGTCACGATGGACACAAGCCTGATCGGATGGGGGGCCATCTTTCCAACAAGGTGACCCAGGGGCGCTGGTCAAGGTCAGACCTACAGCATGACATAAATTGGTTGGAACTGAGGGCCATACACTTGGCCCTTCAGCGATTTCAACCCAAAATAGAGGGGCAACATGTGCTAGTCTTGATGGACAACATCACCGCCAAGGTGCATGTGAACCAGGAGGGAGGCACTCGCTCCAAACATCTTCTAGACGAAGCCCTCTCGTGCCTCACCTGGGTGGAGCATCACGTGCTCTCCATCTTAGCTCAACACATTTCCTGGATGGACAACACCCAGGCGGACTGGCTGAGCCGCTCCCTGATTGACTATGCAGAGTGGTGTCTCCATCCGCAGCTTTTCTGTGAAATGGCATCCAGATTCGCGGCCCCGACGGTGGACTTATTCGCGAGCCCCTGCAACAGACAGCTCCCTCGCTTCTTCTCCCGTTACCCCAGCCTGGGGTCTGAGGGAACAGATGCTCTTCGCTGCCCCTGGCCTCCCGGCCTACTTTATGCTTTTCCCCCCTCTTCCTCTCATCCCGAGGGTGGTGCGGAAGATCCTAATGGAAAGGGCAGAGGTCCTACTGGTTGCCCCGCATTGGCCACGTCGACCGTGGTATGCGGACCTCCTAGAGCTGTCGATATCCCCTCCTTGGAGGATTCCTCCGGACTGGATCACCCTCATACAAGGGGCCATTCATCACCCAGAGCCGCAATGGCTCAACCTAACCCTTTGGCATGTGAAAGGGCCCTTCTGAGAGACAATCTCTTAGGAAGGGTGATTACCACCATGCAGGCATCACACAAAGCTTCGACTACTCGAATCTACGAGGCAACCTGGCGGGCCTTTTGAGTGGCATGAGTGGTGCTCCTCTCATGCAGTCGATCCCACCGAGGTTTCAGTATCCATCCTCCTTGAATTCTTGCAAGACGGATTCGATAAGGGGCTTGTGCCCAACAACCTGCACCGCCAGATAGCGACCTTGTCCTCAGTACTGCCCTCTTCGGCAGGCCATCCACCCTCACAAGATTCGAAGATTTGTAAATTCCTTAGAGGGGCTACAAATCTATGCCCGCCTGTAGTACATCGATACCCGACATGGGTCTTGGCCTTGGTGCTTCAGATGCTGATGTCCCCACCTTTTGAGCCTTTGTCATCTATCAGCCTACGCTTCCTGATGTTGAAGGTGGCATTTCTGGTCACAATCACCTCGACCAGAAGAGTCTCTGAGCTGGCCGCCCTCTTGGTTCGATCAGACCTTTGCATCTTTCACCCCAACAAGGTAGTGCTTCGCATGGACCCTTCCTTTTTACCAAAAGTAAATTCTCTATTCCATCGCTCTCAAGAATTAATCCTGCCAGATTTCTGTCCAGCACCTTGTCACCACCGCGAGATACTGTGGCATTGCCTGGACATTCGAAGAGCACTTCGTCACTACATCAAGAGGACAGCTCCCTTCCGACGCTTAGAGGCACTTTTTGTGTCTTTCCTGCCAGCTTCCTTGGGACAGAAGGTATCCTTGGCCAAGATTGGTTGCTGGCTTGAAGCATGTATTGCCAAGTCTTACACGATCAAGAATAGACCGGCACCCTGCCGCATCCTACCACATTCAACGTGCAGTGCCTCTACTACGGCGGCCTGGGCAACTCAGGCGTCGGTCTTGGACATTTGCCGTGCAGCAATGTTGACTTCACTCACACCCTTTATTAGACATTACAAAATTGACTCCTACGCCTCGGCTGAGGTGTCCTATGGACAGTGAGTTTTGCAGACAGTCGTCTCTTCTACAGATGCCCAGGAGCATTCAGCTTCCCGCCCGGTCTAAAACTTGCTTGGGTATGTCCCATGCTCTTGGATTCTCCAAGCAGCGCGACAGAGAATGGACGTTGCTTACCTGAACATCCCTTCTGGGCACACTGCTGGTGAATCCAACCCACCCTGACCGGCTTCTGCTCCAGAATTGTGGACTGTTCATAGACTTCCGATTCACCCTTCTTCATGAAAGAAACTGGGGCCTCAGCCAGGCCTGGGAGGCGGAGTCAACTTTCTTAAAGATACATGCACTCAGTATTCAGCCTAGCTGAGGGAATTACCCACGCTCTTGGATTCTCCAGAAGGGACGTTCAGGTAAGCAACGTCCATTTTATAAAGTTTAATAAAACTACACCTGGAAGACTGCATCCAGTTTTGGTCATCACATTACAAAAAAGATGTTGAGACTCTGGAAAGAGTGCAGAGAGCAGGAACTAAGATGCTTAAGGGCCTGGAGACAAAACATGTGAAGAACGATTGCAGGAATTGTATATGGCCCATCTAGAGAAAAGAAGGAGTAGGGGTCACATGATAGGAGTACTCCAGGATTTGAGGGGCTGCCACAAAGAAAAGGGGGTCAATTTATTTTCCAAAGCACCAGAAGGCAAGACAAGAAACAATGGATGGAAACTAATCAAGGAGAGAAGCAACCTGGAATTAAAGTAACTTCCTAACAGTGAAGACAACTAGTGGAACAGCTTTGCCTTCAGAACTTGTAGGTGCTTTATCACTCCCTCCCAATCTGACCTCCCAACCTTTCGGCGGGCTTTAAAAACCCATCTCTTTCAGCTCGCCGGCCTAGCCTGATTCCTACAACATTTTAGTATTTTAGAGTTGTATTTTAAATATGTTAATTTTTAAATTTTATGGCCATTTATATTATTATTTTAAGAAATTTTAACTTGTGTATGTTTGTATGTTTGTTCTTAATTGGCTGTACACCGCCCTGAGTCCGCAAGGAGAAGGGCGGTATATAAATCCAAATAAACTAAACTAAAAACTAAACTGGAGGTTTTTATGAAAAGACTGGATGGCCATCTATCTGAAATGGTATAGGGCAGTGTTGGTGAACCTTTTCGGCACTGAGTGCTGAAACGGGAGCGCGCGGGCACGGGAGAGCACCAGAAACTGGAAGAGCAGCTCCCCAGCATGCACACATGGGGGCTCTGGAAACCGGAAGAGCAGTTCCCTGGCATGCATATGCATGCCAGGAAGCTGAGCTTCTGGTTTCCGGCATGCGAATGTGCACTGGTCACCTGGTATTACGGTTTCCTGCATCCCGTGTGTGCAAAGACTAGCTGGCCGGCTCTTGTGTGCGCTGGATCCCAGGAGAGTAACAAGTGATGACTGGCATGCCCGGAGAGATGGCTCTGTGTGCCACTTCCGGCACATGTGCCATAGGGTCACCATCACTGGTATAGAGTCTCCTGCTTGAACAGAGTGTTGGAGAAGACCTCCAAGCTCCCTTCCAGCTCTATTCTGATTGATATGATTAGAGAAAAGAAATATATAATGTAGAATGATGTATATTTGTTGGTGACTGAAAACCTGTAATGGTTTCATTTGAAAATGAAAAAATGAACTTGTGACTTATGGCTTTGATAAATAGACAGGATAGATTATACAGATAGTCCTCAATCTACAACCATCCATTTAGTGACCATTCAAAGTTACAACAGTACTGCAAAAAGCGACTTATGGCCATTTTCACACGACCGTTGCAGCCTCCCTCTGTTCATGTGATCAAAATTTAGGTGCTTCACAACTGGCATGTGTTTATGACAGTTGTACTGTCTCAAGGTCATCTGATTACCATTCGTAACTTCTCAGCTGGCTTCCAACAAGCAGACAATGAGGGAAGCCAGATTCACTTAACAACTACATGATTCACTTAAGAAGTGCAGTGATTTGCTTAATAACTGTGGCAAAAACATCATAAAATCACTTTAACAGCCTTGCTTACAATCGGAAATTTTGGGCTCCATTGTGTTTGTAAATTGAGGGCTGCCTATAGAAAATTATGATATAACTTTAGAAAGAGAAAAAAACCTGACTTTTACAGTGTTAAACATGAAAAATCATTGGTGTATTATTTAGAAAGAAGATACCCAGTTTCAAAATGTCTCTGAATCCTGAATCTTAGCTGGGATCTGAATGGCCCACTTTGTGATTGTCAGGGGTATAGGAGAACACTGCTTGTAATGACAATAAGATTCATGTTAACGTAGATAACACATGGGTGAAATTCAGAATTTTAGACGAGAAAATAACTTAATACTGATCTGAGTATTGAAGAGTTATTTGAAAGCCACTACTTGTCAATATTATGTACATAATAAAGTCTCAATTTAAGAGGAAAGGAGTGTCTATTAGACCTGATATATACCTTAAATGTGCCTGGGATTCTATGGTACATATGTTAAAAGAGCAATTGCCATATTTTTTATTTTTATTTTTAATTTGATTTATTTGCTGTCCTTCTCCAGTGACTCAGGGCGGCTTACAATGCATTAAGCAATAGCCTTCATACTTTTGTATATTTTATAGAAAATCAGCTTATTGCCCCCACAAACTGGGTCCTCATTTTACCTACTTTAGAAAGGATGGAAGGCTGAGTCAGCCTTGAGCCTGGTGAGATTCGAACTTACAGTAATTGCAGACAGCTGGTGTTAATCATAGTGCTTTTGTCTGCTGAGCCACCAGGCCCATTTTATGCATGTAATTTTCATTTTTATATAAAAAGGAAAAGATGCATAGTATAACAAATGCTTTTTGTTCTCATAGTGGAAGGTAGTTTTAATTATAAAAGCACAGAACACATGAAGATTCCTGCTTCTGTCACTGTTAACATTTCAGGTTTTTTTAATTCTTCTGTTACTGATTTTTTTTCTTAGGCTGGATATGGGTATGGTCTGCCAATTTCTCGTCTTTATGCTCGATATTTTCAAGGTGACCTCAAATTATATTCTATGGAAGGAGTTGGTACAGATGCAGTAATCTATTTGAAGGTAATAATGGATTATTACAGGGGAACATATGAATGTACTCTACCAACTCTTGAGGTTTTATAGCTGATTATATTTTGGAGTCAAGTGCTTTATTGACATGCATTTGTACCAGAAGTTATTCTGATTTACTGAAGATAATATTTTTTCACATTCTGAGAACAATATTCTTGAACTCTTTATTCATAGATAATAAAATGGCCTTTGGAACCAGATTGGTAACAAAGTTCAGTTGTAACATTACTAAACTTTTCTCTGTTTATTCTTTCCAGTAAAGCTGTTCCTAAATGGAAACTTTGAGATAGAAAGCATAATTCCAGCTAACAGACAATTGAATGTTTCATTATTGAAACAAACTCCAAATCTGAGTTGGAATATATTTTATTGTAAGGCTTCAGTAACTAAATATGACCATGTATCTGCACTAAGAAGATAAAAATCTACATGCTGCAGTATAAACAAAAGTGAAATAAAGATTGAAAATACAAAATATGAAATAAAATACATGTTCCATGAATCTGTATTGAGCATGTACACTCTTTATTCATTTAGAACAGTGGTTCTCAACCTGTGGGTCATGACCCCGTTGGGGGTCGAACGACCCTTTCACAGGGGTCGCCTAAGACAGCCAGTGTCGCAAGACAGCATTCCTCTCCTGCTGCTTGGGATTTGGAGCAGTAAATGGCATCTTGTCCGGGGAGCAGCCAGATTTTGTTCTCCATTGCAGATGCCAGATCGGCCCCCTGCAAGCTCTTGTCTCTCGAGGAGCGCTCCCTGAAGTGGTGCGGGAAACTTTGGTCGGGCTCCTTGAGAGACGAGAGCTTGCAGAGGGCCAATCTGGCATCTGCAGTGGAGAGCAAAATCCGGCTGCTCCTCAAACCAGATGCCGTTTACCGCTGTGAGTCCCAAGTGGCAGGAAACGAGGGCTGCCTTGTGCCACAAATATACTAAGGTGGAATCCTGATGCCGCACTTGCAGCAGAGAGAAGAAGCCGGATTTTGCTCTCCATTGCAGACACCAGATCGGCCCCCAGCAAACTCTTGTCTCTCGAGCCTAACCAAAGTTTCCAGCGCCGCTTCAGGGAGCGCTCCTCAAGAGACGAGAGCTTGAAGGGGGCCAATCTGGCATCCGCAATGGACAGCAAAACCTGGCTGCTCCCCAGACCAGTCACCATTTACCACTCCGAGTCCCAAATGGCAGGAGATGCGGGTTGCCTTGGCCACTGGCTGGCGCAAATATACCAAGGCGAATGCTCATGCCGTGCAAGTAGTTTAAATAGTGCTTCTCTCCCGCACTTCTTCCGGCCCTTGGTGCTCCGCTCACCTCGGTCTCTCAGGGGGATGCTTGACTTCCTCTCAGCCCCAAGACACTGGCTGGCCCATGAGATGAGAGAAAGAGAGAGAATCAGAATGAGACAGAGAAAGAGACAAAGAATGAAAGAGAGAAAGAGAGAGAGAGAGAGAGAATCAATGAGACAGAGAGAGAAAGAGACAAAGAATGAAAGAGAGAGAAAGAATGAAAGAGAGAGAATCAGAATGAGACAACATGAAAGAGAATTAGAGAGAGAATCGGAATGAGAGAATCAGAATGAGAGAGAAAGAGTGGGAGAGAGAGAGAGAAAGAGGAGGGAAAGAGTGGGGGGAGAGAATGAGAGAGAAAGTGGGAGAGAGAGAAAGAGGGAGAGAGAGGGAGAGAGAAAGAGAGAATGAGAGAGAAAGAGTGAGAGAGAGAGAGGAGGGAGAGTGACTGAAGGACCCCATCCCATCATTGGGAGTCCAGGTGCTTCAGCAAGAAGCACGCTGAATTCGTATTAGTGGTCCACGAAATTTAAAATTATGAACTTAGTGGTCCCTGAGGTCCAAAAGATTGGGGACCCCTGGCCTAAGACCATCAAAAAACATATATTTTCGATGGTTTTAGGAATAATTTTATGGTTGGAGGTCACCACAACGGAAGTGTATTAAAGGGTCGCAGCATTAGGAAGTTGAGAACCACTGATTTAGAACGATGATCTGTCTCACTTTATTGAATTTTCTTGTAACCACTTGGAATGTTTTTGTTCCTGTTTCTTTCTTTAGGCACTATCAAGTGAATCATTTGAAAGACTACCAGTTTTTAATAAGTCAGCTTGGCGACATTACAAAACCACTCCAGAAGCGGATGATTGGAGTAACCCTAGCAGTGAACCCAGGGATGCTTCCAAGTATAAAGCTAACAGATAATTCATCAACATTTTCACCTTGATACATACTTGCATTCAACAATGCTTTGTTTCAGTTTCCAAACTCTTCTAAATATAGATTTCTTTAGAAAGATCTGTTCAGGAATTTGAAATAGCAAGAACAGAGGACTTTGAAGGACTGGTATATGCATTTTTGGTGTGAGTTATTGTAATTGCTTTGCCAAAACATGCTTGATTACTAAGTCATAAGTTACAGAGAGGGTTGCACTATGACTGCAGTTAAATTATAAAATTGTATAGTAAAAAGGTACTATTTTTTAAGATCACTTTCTAGTCCTATGTAATAATTGAAAAAAATGTTTTGACTTGTTATTTGACAGAAATGTCTTGCACAGCATTATAATGGAACAAAATTCTTGTGTACTTGAATGTGTGCATAGAAAACTCTTTGCTGCATTTTTATATGGCACTATATAATCCGTTATCTAAAAAAATGCTCATCATTATGGAGGTTTGTCAGATCTTATATCAGTATATAATTGTTGAAGTTATCCAAAAAGTCCTTAGGGCTTCAAATGTTGTATTTCTAATTCCCAGTTTGAATAGGCAATTTATTTAATGCTGATTTCATTTTCATGGAAAATAGTAAGATTTTCATTTTGTAGGCATGATCTTGATAAAGTTTTTCTTTTTTTGGTTAAGAACTTCAACACTAAATGCATAAACTGCCTCTTCTACTAGGCCAAATCTATTGATAAATAAGACAATTATGTTTTATAATTGAAGTATTTTATATTGATCATAAAGAAAAGAGTAATTTCAAATGTTGGCTTCATAACATCAAATATTTAATTTACAATATTAATGTTAATATTTTAGTCATTTGCGATCCATTTATATTAAAATGAAAATAATTAGCAAAAGAAACATAAAAGGAATGTCAAATATTGTTAAATTAAATATTGAACAGCACCCTGACATAAATGTCTAAAAATTGTTTAAGAATTTTTTTTAATGGAAGCAAAGAATAAAGGTAAAATGGAGGACCCATTTGAATGATACTGCCTCTGGTATTATGACTAGAAATAGAATTTGATTTTTGAAGAAATCAAGTAAGAATTCTTGTATTTTTTCGATATACGTATTTGTGTCTCTAATTATATACGAGCATTTAATCATGCTTATTAATTTTATGCTATTTCCTTCTTTCTAAGCATCAGAAATCCTTTGTACTCTAAAAAATATCCCTATTAGCTCTATGTATATTTCAGTAGCTCACAATTTAATTAAAAGGAAAATAAGGTATAGAGTGATCAACAGAATATTATCATATATCAACTTTTAGAACTCCTAATCTTGTGTGTAGAACTATTAATCTTACTGGGTTAAAATGTCTTGGCACCTGAAAAACAGATGTAGTAAATTCTTCATTTTTCATATGGAAAGAACAAGAATAAAAAATGGTTTAGTCACTGTAAGACACATTCAAATCTCTTCCAGAAGATTTGGAATGGATACTATTTGATTGAGTGCCAGTTTGGTGTAGTAGTTGAAGCATCAGGCCAGAAACTGGGAGATTGCAAATTCCCGCTTTAGACACAAAGCCAACTGGGTGACCTTGGGCCAGTCACAGTTTCTTGGCACTAGAAAGAAAGCAGTGGTAAACCACTTCCAAAAATCTTGCCAGGAAAATTGTAAGAAACTATAACAGTTTCCAAGACTTAACATTAAACTAAAGGCATCCCTGCCTCCCAAACTACAGTACTGGATTAAAATTTATATTTCTGTCTTAGATATGACTGTGCCATTTTGATGTGGAATTATTTTTAAAGATATACTGTTGCTTTCTGGAATTTCTTTTTTATTCCTCAGACTAGCCTGCAGTCTTGGGATTTCCTGAAATATTTTCCCTTCCAGTTACTAATTAGCTATGACCCTATCAAGCTTTTCAGGGTCAGCTGAGATTGGCTAAAACCGCTCAACTGTTAGGTGTTGGCCACTAGGTAGAAAATAAGGCCCGGATAAAAGCAAATTATATGTAGGTGATTCAGTGTTCCTCCCTTCTGTGGTTTCAGTTATACTGTTGTGCTCTTTTGTATAAGTTATGGACTAAAATATGGGCAACTTCATGCTAAAGTCTCAGCATTCTTGTTTTACACGCAGAAATGTGATTTAAGTGTAAATGCAGCATTTTAATGTTTGGAAGAATTGTAGTGATATTATCTATAGAATAACTTGAAGCCAAATTAGAAATTAAATTCAGCTCTATGTCTCTATAATTATATATGAAAAGTAGAATTGGAGTAAAATAGCATTAGAAGAAAAGCTTCATAAAACTTATTCTAGACTTGTTTCTCTACTAAAATGGCTCTCAAATGCTTTTTTTATCTGTATGATTTCCCACTGAGATGCTTGGTTTTAGCAAACAGGATAAGGATTCAACTGCTGCTGCTTTTTTCCAAAGATTTTCAAGGATTCTGTGGGATTTTTTAAATAAATAAATTACAGTGAAATGTCAGTTTAATAGATCAGTTGAGAGGGAATGCCCATTAATTTTGCATAGCTATCAAAGTGCAAATTAAATAATTTGCGGTGATCTGAATCATTTGTGCAAATGGTAAATTGAGGCAAATGACGTGATTGCATCTTTGAGTAAGGATGTCATTACACAAATGATACAAACTGAATGTAAATTTAATCTTTAACTGTCTATAGAGTATTTTGTATGCAATTGATGTTATTTTGGGGGAAGTGGAGGTGAAAGGTATAAATTTAGTCAATTATATTCAAAGTCCAGTAAATCAAGGTTAAATTGAATTCCATCGAGAAAGAAATGTTGGATTCTCAGAGACATCTTGATTGGTTCGATCCGATTTTACTAAAGGGAGGCAAGTGTAGTGTATAATATGTGATTTCTCTGCAATGCACTTTCTCAAAACTTTGTCTCATTTCTTTCTGAGAAATGTTCTGGTAGATGTAGATGCTCTATAGCAATGTATCGGAATTCAGGCATTTTTTAAAGCATCTGAAATACATTAGTGTCTCAACAAGGGTATATTGGGGAGTGAGTGGGGGACAAAAAATATGTTCAATGCAATCAGTACTTTGTGATACAGAATAGAAGTAATCAAAAATGTAGAGTGCTTGCTAATGGATAAACTGTTTTCAATTAAAAAGCATTTTGTAGTTTTTTTCTCTTCCTTTTTTTAAGTATCAAAAAAAGTAAAAAAAATTGAGGGGAAAACATAAAATGGAACATTAAAAATTTCAGTTGCTTTAAAACAGGTGTCAAACTTTTGTTGTCACATCATCACATGACATTGCGACTTTTTCCCTCTTTGCTAAACCGGGGGTGGGCATGGCCAGCACATGACACATCCAGCTCTGCTTTAAAATGTATATTTTTGTTGAAGGATTGTACAGTAAAAGTCTCATTTGGGAAAAACCAGAGGTGGCAGTGGTTTTAGTATTAACTTGTAGAGACATTAGGAAGAAAATGACTGGATTCATTTATGCGCTATTTCAGTTTATTTAACCATTGATAGTTCACATATCACACTAAGCAAAACCAACCAAACCATTCTCTAGTATAGCACAATCTGTGGAAGCCACTAAGTTGTTTTATTTCTTTCATACAGGTAGCAATAACAGCAATGCCAATTCTTGGCTGATGCAAAGGGAAAGTTTCAGCTTTCTTGGAATCCTCCTGCTGTAAGAACATCATGTTTCCATCCTTATAGTGTGCTGTACTCCCTTCTCTCAAAATAATTTGAAAACCTAGGATTTAACAGCATCTTAAAATTCTTTGCATCTTGGCTCTCTCCTCTGAAATTGAAATTGTCATCAATCAAGTGTACTTTACTCATTCCGCAGAAATTAGTCTGTTTTTAAATTCATTAATCCTGTTAACCTAAATGGAGGTTATATGTCACTGTTAAGTAGTGTTATTTTTATTTTGTTAGAACAGCTTTATTTGGTTAGAAAGCCTTTTCCTTTTCTAAGAGAAGGAAAAACTGGTTAATGCACATTTATTGAATATAATCAAATATTAGCTCATTGGTATAATATGGAG
The DNA here is from genome assembly GCA_030761175.1 of Masticophis lateralis. Lineage (NCBI taxonomy): Eukaryota > Metazoa > Chordata > Lepidosauria > Squamata > Colubridae > Masticophis > Masticophis lateralis. The sequence continues at coordinate 74,089,237 of JAUDYJ010000004.1, read as the reverse complement.
GAAATAGCTTCTTTTATACGCTTTTTAAATTATTTTTAATAATGAAATAAAAATAAAAATAATGCCAGCAGGAAGAAATGGCAATGATTATAAATGAAGAAAACATAAAACACCAAAATATATTGTAATGATTAAAATAAAAATAAAAAAGAGGAATAACTAACCAAAATGTAAACAGATTCCTATAATACCCATAGGTATTGGTACAAAATTAATCCAGTCCATATATTAAATATGTCAGATGAAAGTATATTTCATCTTATTTTCAGAATACATAAATGTCATAAAAGGACAGAAAATCATATCCTGAACCCAATCCTTAAAAACAGATGGATATGTAAAGATAATTTAGATAAAATTATTCTCTTAGCCTTGCCCCGGCTTGACAAAGCCAAAACAGATTCCATATCTTACAATTATATTTCAACATCATATTAAGATTTGGGGGGGGGGGGTTTCTCAGAATTTATTAACATATGTAGTAATTTGAAAACAATATGATGTAGCTGAACCAGATCATATGAATTAAGGAATCTTCAAATCTTTTATAGCATTAGCATAAAAACATCTTACATCTAACCCCTTTAAAACAGTTAAGAATGGTACAAAAGCTTGACCTTTCTGGTGAATTAATTTTTTTTTAAATCATAGGAAGTATAGTTTATATTTCTTAACATCAGAATCCACTGATTCTTCAAAATTTGAGTATTCCAGTTCTTCGTTCCATAATTTAGATAAAGAACTGATACAAATGTATTTTTTTTGTTTTTTATTTAAATTGGATTAATGGTTTCCATTAGAGTGCTGCTTCTATTGAGGTACAATTTCAGGTAACTCTGCTAATGTATTTGAGCCATTTTGCTTAGTAGATCTCTCAGCTGTATCTATTGATATGTGAACGTTGTAGGAAAGTTATGTTCAAAATGCAGTCTTGCAAGTTTTTGAAACAACCTTTAGAAGTCAACAAGCTCAAAATACAGGTAGTCCTCAAGTTACGAATGTAATGGAGCCTGCAAATTACATTCGTAACCCAAAGATTTGTAGGAGTGAATCAACTAACTTAAACGGTACTGTGTAACATGTTCTAGAATTCTAGAGTTGCCATATATAAAATTATTTCACTGTAAATGCTGTATATGTCCCTTCTTCCCTTCATACTGTGCAATAAAAATACTAAAATGATTGTTTATTATTGATTCTTTGGGGGCTACATTTTAGCCATATATTCTTAAAATAGCTAGTTTAGTCAGTTAAATTTACTCTCCAAATTAGACTGCATTTTTTAGTCTGAAGCCATTACTATACATATGGTGTGCTTTTGTTTCATTTGTAATATCCTATTACTTAGTCTGCTTTAGATTTTTTTGTCACTAGAAGAGTAAGAGATTTTGCTTGTTATTGTTTTTATATTGGGTTTTTACTTTTATAAGCCACCTGTCACTGAGAGAGAGTTGGGCAGCCATATACATTTTCTGAAATAAATAAATGGAAGGAAATCTGTTGTCCATGTTTCAAGACAGTTGTGGCAGAAACTATTGTTCATTGGATGATCTTTCTAGCTGTTTCACTGAACTAGATGCATACTTTTACTCCCTTTTTTCCCCTTGTAGTGTATTGTACCTGTGTGTATATATTTCTGTAATTTCTCTATGTTGCATCTGTGTGTACTGTTTGCTCTGGAAAGCCAAGGTACACTGCATACACTCTGGGTCATGTAACTGGGAGAGAGATTGAGTTTCCCATCTCATGCACAGCTCAACTGCCTTTCCCAGAAGGCTTGGGGGTGTCTCCCTATCCTTAACTGCATGTGGCCTTGCGCTGCTCATTTTTCCCAGAGTTCTGTTCCCATTTAAGAAATGTTCTCTTTTTTGCATTATATGCTCCATTCTGGCACAAGAATCCTTAGCAGCATTTTATTTTTGCAAAAACAAGGCCTAACAAACTGAAACAGGATTTTTTTTTTCATTCATTCCTATTTTGGTACAGTTCCCTTCTTGCAAACCAATCCCAGGACATAGATTACTATAAAAAGGAAAGATGTATAGAATCTTTGCCAATAGTTAGAATTCCACACTGATGCTCTTGATAGAGCCTTATGTGTGAGCAGGTGTGTTTTGGAGGGATTATGTGAGAAAGAATGTCAATTCTTACAAAAAAAATACATGTCTGATTTTGCACTTCTCAATCAGAGCATGTTCCTGAGCTTGTAAATCTCATTATCAACTTGCAAAGCTTTCAAGTTGCCATGAGCAGGAGGGAGGGAGAACTGAAGTGAATTCCATACATTCTTTCTGACTGCAATCAGAAGGAGGGTGTTAGGTTTCACAGCTAGCCAAAGTGATTAATTGGAGAATGTGATTTATGGCATGGCCAGAGAGGAGGGGAGAGACAGGGTCATAGTGGAACATAAATCTACGTGGAATCAGTTCTAACTGCATCCGAGTAATGCCGGAATGTTGCTCCTAATAAATGAATGTATTTCCTTTGAAGTTTGGATCATGACTCATGAATTAATTAGGGCATCTTTCGGAAATTTGACAGACAGTTAAAACTCCTTTCAAAAATCTGTAAAGATTACCAGGTTTCCTGAATCCTGGACTCTCCAACAGCTCCCCGATGTCTTGGGTGCTGGGAGAGAAAATCAGGCAACCATGGCCGGAGATAAGCTATGAGATAAGAGAGCCTAATTGCAGCCAGAGTGCAGCCTCCCTCGGACTTCAAAACTGAGATGCCTGCTTCAGCGGCGGAAGCAAGAAGAGTATTGGGGGGAGTTAATCTGTAAGGCAAGTCGAGTTTCCCCACCCCAATGCCCGGAAAAAGGGGAAGCCCCTGAGCGAGCTGGGAAGAGTGGAGTGGAGATTGGACTGGAAACAAGCCAGGCTTCCAAAGCCACTGGGGAGTTCCAGAGAGCAGCCGAGGAAGGAATTTGACCAAGCCACCCTTCCCGATGAGGGGCCGTCATGCAGGCCAAAGGAGAAGGGAAGAGCAGTGGATCCTTTTGAAGTGAGAAGCAGACAGGAGCCCAGCCCCCCTGCTCCATCCATCAGAAAGAAGCCGCAACCAGTGTATTTCCCACACAGGCAGGCTGCCCAGGGCAGATAAACCCCTCTCTCTCTCCAAACTAGAGCTGAGGAAGAGGGTCAGTTACATCAAATGCAAGCATACAGAGGCCAACGGGGGGGAGAGAGGAGCAGTGCTGAGTGAACTGCCCCAGTTCAGAGGAAAGTTTGATGGGGATTCAGACCAGCTAGCTCTATTCCTTGACTCAGCTGAGATCCACCTAGAATGTTATGGACACCTCTACCCATCCTCCAGAGCTATGGTGAATACCATCGCAGAGGGGCTAGAGGGGGAAGCAAGAGAATGCCTAGCAGCCCTCCACAAGAGGAGAGCCCCCCACCTGCAAGATATCGACTTCCTACAACTGCTAGAGGCCAGATTCGAGGAGGCAGAGAAAGACCTGTATGCAGAGGATGAGCTCAGCTATCTAAAGCAGAGGGGCTGTCCCATTAAAGAGCACATCCACAAATTTAGGAGAGTTGTTGGGAGGCTACCCTCTTTGCCAGAGCGGTTGCTAGTGCACTTTTTCAGAACAAGCCTGGATAATCAAATTGCCTAGGTAACCGCTTACTTGGACATCCCAAACTAGCTCTCTGAGTGGTTCCGAGTAGCACTAAAAGTCGACAGTGGATTGCGCGCCAACAACATGAGAGAGCAACCAGACACAAAAGAGAGGGAGCAATCTGACCTGAAGCCAGCCCTCCCTCTGTGTATCTGTGTGCATGATACCCTCTGGTATCTGTGTGCATGACCCCAGCCCCAAGGCCTAGGCCAGAGCCACCACTCAGGGCACAGCTGGAACAAGGCCCCAAACAAGCCATCAACAGGTCCTGGAGGGCCCTCCAGGCTGAAGAGGTTCCTTCCCACCCAGCCGAAGGGGGGGGGGGGACACCAGGCAACGACCAGTTGCCAGAATCCTATGATAGCGAGGACAAGGGTGAAAATGATCCAATGGTGAGGGAACCAGTCCACCCTTTCATTTTCCCAATACGCGTCACAGCCCCAAAAACAGGGACCCAGGGGGCCTTTCAAACCCTGATAGACTCAGGCTGCACTAGATGCTTGATCAACCTAACCACAGTCCTGAAACTGGAGATCAGAGCAAAAAGACTGACCCACCCAATCCGGTTTGAACAGGTTGATGGGTCCCTAATGGGGGGAGCCTATGCCACTCACCTGACTGAACCAGTGAAGCTAGAGCTAGCGGACCACTGGGAAGTAATTCGATTCATAATAGCCCCCAAAATGACAGATCCAGTCATACTGGGACTCTCGTGGCTAGACAAGTGGGGACTGACCATCTGGTGGCAAGGGGGTATCCGCAAATTGAGTATAGCAAAGGGGCACCAACCCTTGCCGCTCCAACCAGGAGAGACGCCCCACAAACGAGCCCCAACCTTTCCCGCCTGAACAAAAGAAGATGCCAACATGAGGGCCACTCCCAAAGGGTATTGTGAAGCAGTTAGGGGCCACATCCAAAAGCTCCCACAAAACAGAACAGATCCCAAGAGAGTACCAAGGCCTTGCAGAGGTATTTAGCGAGGCTGAGTGTGACGTTCTACCACCCCACCGCGAAGCTGATTGCGCCATCAAAATCATCCCTGGGGCGAAATTACCAAAACTAAATTGTATGCCATGATGCCCCGTGAAATGCAAGAAATGTGAAACTACATAGACAAAAACCTACAAAGGGGCTTCATTGAGCCAGCCAAACCGCGGGTCGCGGCACCGGCCCTCTTCCAAGAGAAAAAAGATGGCTCTATGCACCTGGTGGTTGATTTTCGAGGTATCAACACTGTCTATGTACACAACTTATACCCCCTTCCCCTCATGAAAAACATGCTAGCCCACCTGGCTAAAGGAAAGGTTTTCACCAAACTAGACCTCCACGAAGCCTACTACCAGATATGCATCGGGGAAGGAGATGAGTGTAAGACATCATTCAACTGCACCCTAGGGAGTGTCCAATTTAAGGTAATGCCATTTGGACTACTGGGAGCCCCGGTGGTGTTCATGTAATTGATAAATGAAGTTCTACATGACCACCTTTATAAGGGGGTCCTCGTCTACCCAGATGACATTCTCATTTACATGGAAACCATAGACGAACACATACCCCTCATCCACTAAGTGCTGAAAAAACTGCTGGGGGCGAACCTATATGTCAAACTATGAAAATGCGAGTTCCACCAATCACAGCTAGACTACTTAGGCTACCGAGTGTCAAACGAGGGGATAGAAATGGACCCAGCCAAAGTACAATCAGTCCTAAACTGGCAACCCCCTCGTACCCGCAGAGAACTGCAAAGCTTCCTGGGGTTCGCAAACTTCTACAGACAATTCATCCCCTCTTTTGCAAGAATTGCCAAACCTCTGACGGACCCCCTAAAAACAGGGAGTCCAGCAACAAAACCCTGCCCAGGACAACCTCTACAGTGGGACCTGACCTGCCAACGGGCATTCGAAACACTAAAAGAAATGTTTGCAAAAGAACCGGTCTTAAAGCATCCTGACCCCGAACAACGCTTCGTCATCCAAGCAGATGCCAGCGATGTGGTAGTGGGGGCTGTGCTACTCCAAAAGTACCGCCAAGGGAATCTACAACCTTGTGCATACACATCCCGCAAGCTCACCGACGCAGAGAGACAATGGGTGGCGTGGGAAAAGGAAGCATTTGCAGTGAGTTGGGTGCTGTTGACCTGGCGACACCTGCTAGAAGGAGGCCAGAGACGGTTCAAAGTTTGGACTAACCACAAGAATCTGGAGGCCCTCAGGACCCCACGGAAGTTGTTGCCCAAGCAAGTCCGGTGGGCTCAATACTATAATCATTTCAACTTTGAGCTGAAGCACATCCCAGGGGGGAAGAACTTTCTGGCTGATGCCCTCTCCTGGATGCCCCAATACAACAGTGAGAGGGAGCAGGTGGTGAATGCCATCAACCCCTCTGCCCAAGGAGTGGGTCAAGTAGTTACCAGACGACAACGTCGCGACCATCACGGCCAACCGGCAAGTGACTTAACAAGACTCTGCACTTGGTACGAAGACAGTTCTGGTGGCCCCACATGAGAAAAGACGTAGACAGTTATGTATAAAGTTGTACTATCTGTGCCACAATGAAAACCCGCTCAGGATGACCTTCCGGGGTGCTGCAGCCAGTAGCTGAACCGACAAGAGCATGGGAGGAGATTGCAATGGACTTCATAGTAGAACTGCCGAGGAGTGGTGGAAACACAGTGATCTGGGCTGTAATAGATTTATTCTCCAAACAGGCACATTTTATACCCTGCAGCGGGCTACCCTCAGCCTGCCAGTTGTCCAAACTGTTCCTGAAACATATCTACCGCCTGCATGGAGTACCCAGAAGAATAATTTCCGATTGAAGTGTCCAGTTCACAGCAAAATTCTGGAGGGAGTTCCTACGGTCCATTGGGTCATCCCAGGGCCTTAGCTCAGCCTTTCATCCGAACACCAACGGTGAGGCAGAGAGACTGAATGTCATGGTAGAGCAGTACCTGAGGTGCTACGTGAACTATCAGCAGTCCAATTGGGCGGACCTCCTGTCTTTTGCTGAGGTCATGTATAATAATGCTGTTCACAGTAGCACGGGGCTAACCCTGTTTAAGGTAGTGAGTGGCATGGACTTTGTCCCAATGCCTGAGTACCCAAGGGAGTCTCCCTCCTCAGTCAGCTTGACTGATTGGATGGCGACACTGAAAGCAACCTGGGAGAATGTCAAGAAAATGTTAGTTAAAGCAGCACAAACTATAAGAAACAGGCAGACAAACACCAAGCTACCCAAAGGCCATTTCAATTGGGGGAGAAAGTTTACCTCTCCACAAAATATTTGAGGTAAAACTTCCTAGCAAGAAATTGGGACCAAAATTTATAGGACCATTCCCCATAGTAAAGATAATCAACCCAGTCACAGTGCAATTGAAGTTGCCCTGATTGCTAGGGAAGATACACCCAGTATTCCATAGTAGCTTCTTAAAACCCGTGGTCAGATCAACCCTGAGGCCATTACCCCCTGAGCCCCCAGACCCCGTGGTCATAGGGGGCCATACCCATTATGAGGTGCAGCAAATCCTCAATTCGAGGTGGCACAGTAGAGAACTCCAATATTTAATCAAGTGGAAGGGTTACCCCTTATCAGAGGCATCATGGGTAAAGAGTCGAAACATCCAGGCTGATCGCCTTATAGCCAAATTTCATGCATAAAATCCAAACAAGCCTGGTGGGGGAGTCACATCCCTAAACTCTGCATCTGTACTCGAATTGTTTTGCTTTGTGCAGGACGCCCTCGGGAAGTAAGGGGAGCCGAATGTCAACTTGCAAAGCTTTCAAGTTGCCATGAGCAGGAGGGAGGGAGAACTGAAGTGAATTCCATACATTCTTTCTGACCGCAATCAGAAGGAGGGTGTTAGGTTTCACAGCTAGCCAAAGTGGTTAATTGGAGAATGTGATTTATGACATGGTCAGAGAGGAGGGGAGAGACAGGGTCATAGGGGAATGTAAATCTACGTGGAATCAGTTCTAACTGCATCCGAGTATTGCCGGAATGTTGCTCCTAATAAATGAATGTATTTCCTTTGAAGTTTGGATCATGGCTCATGAATTAATTAGGGCATCTTTCGGAAACATGACACTCATATCCTATACATGACTGAATGGATAACATCATCATCATATTAAATACATGAAATGTAGCATAGGTAGCCTGTTGAAATCTAGTATCTGCCTTTTTACACTTGTGTTCTAAAAACAATAAAAATAGAATAAAAATAATTTAGTATTTTAAATATTTCTAGATAATAGTGGTTAAAGGTGGTGGAAGAAGGATTAAACAAAATGTTTTTGTTTTTTTGTACAACTCATTCAGGTAATTAAAATTTTTACAAGATATTGTAGATAAGACTTGAAGTACATGGAGGATAATAAATTTTGGAGGATAATATATTCTGGGATGCTTAAGTGGTTTTGGCAAGAAGTAATATCCTCTCAATTTTTTTAGTTTGAATTGAATTCCTTGTGTGATTCGACACACAAGGAATTTGTCTCCAGTACAGAAGCACTCAGTGTACATGTAAAGCAACAGAATCATCCTCATCATACCAATAAAAGGGTGGAGTAAAGAAAATAATAAATAATACTACAACCACACTACATGGATAAATATACATAGACAGCACTGTAAGAATTAGGTTTTCCACAGTGATGGCACAGAGGAAAAAACTCAATGTTTAGTTGTTTTGGCATGTGATGTCCTATAGCACTATCCCAAGGTGCGGAGTTGAAACGGTTTATGGCCAGGATGTGACGGGTCTAGATATTTTCTCAACCCTCAGATCTGTACAATATACAAGTCTTCTATGGAAGGCAGGCTGGTTGCAATTGTTCTTTCTGCAGTGTTAACTATCCATTGGAAGTCTACCTGTCCTGTTTGAATGCTGTACCAAACTAGACAGTTATAGAACCGTATCAATAGCTCCTGGGGCAGTCCGAACTTCCTGAGTTGAGTTGACGCAGAAAGAACATTCTTTGTTGTGTCTTTTTAATGATGGTTTGAATGGTAGGTGTCTACTTCAGGTTTGTGATCAATAAGCATTTTAAGGATAACCTATGCTTATTTTTAAAATATATGTGCGGTGTATCAACGTAACTTTCCCAAAGCACTTTCCTCTTTGCATGACATTCAAATTGCAAAAACAAAGGATTAATTTTCCTGGTCCCAAGCTTATGCCCCTTATAGTCATGATTACTTGGAGAAGTTAACATTCAGCATAAATTTAACATCTCCCATAGTGATACATAACAAACCCAAGCATTCCTGCCTTTGTATGCCACCATTTGGACTTCCTCACATGTGTTCGTCTAATGCTTCAGTGTTTTTCTTGAAAGGGTATCTGCATGAGTGACAGGCCACTTATTTCAGAAAAAGCGTTTTGGAACTGAATGGAATCTGCATTCATGAGCAGGACCTTGCAATTTGAACTTTTTATGTATTGCTTTATGGAAGATTCATATTAAAATGGGTATTAATCTAGTTAATATTCATTTTGAATGAATTCCTGTGTTTCAAATTTTAGACAAGGTAGGTAAAAGTATATGTAAATCACTTGGAATCAATTTCCTATTTGCTTTTATAATATGTGTACTTTGTATCCTGAACAGCATCAAACATAATAATGTAGATGATCTTATTGCCAGTTTTGCCAGTTATTATTTTGCCAGTTTTTCTGCTACAAAAAGTCTAAAATCCTTTTATTTCTGTTCATGAACTTTTGGAGTAAAATTTACAGTGATTTGCATCTATTTGACTCACGAAATGCCTGATTAGTCTGATCATCTTGTACATTTTTGCCATCCTTTTTCCACATACTGTATATAGAACGAATATTTTTAAAAATATACTTTTTGTTGGTTGTAGTATCAATATTATTATGCACACCTGAGGCCATTCAGTAACTCAAATCAAGAAAGTCAACTCAGCATAAATAATCTAAGTAAGGATGAATAGGTTGCAAGTATCAAATTGCATTTGTATCAATTTACATAAATAGAATTTGTCAGCACTTGACTAACAATCATACATTCCAATTTCTAATTGCTGAAATGTCTCTTAAAACAAAGTCCTTGACTTACAAGTTTAAGGATAATAAACATTCTTAGAAACAAAATGCTTGTAAAAATCTTTATATTAACTTGTATACTGAAATATAAGAAAAACACTCTCAGTTAAATATTTGGTGAATAAGAATAGGAACTCAGTATAGGTTATTAAACTTAATTATCTTGTTAGCATTCCAAACCATCTATCTTTTTCCTGTAAAAAGGATATGATAATGAATGTACTTTTCATAAGTGGTTGATGGCTTTCATTGCTCAAGTTTAATTTGTTGCATTGATTTTTTAATGAAAAAAAATTGGAAAAGACTCCTACAGAAATATTGGAACAGTTGTTATGCCATATTAAGTTAAAATATAATCCAACAACTGAGCTATATTTTGTTACAAATATCTTATGAATCTGATGGATCATCATCATGTGCAGGTAATCCCTGGGTTACAAGCTTTCCCTTAACGAACATTCAAACTTATGCAATAAGTGCCCCCTAGTGTTTGCAAACAAGGCCCAAAACTATGAATCTTGCAGCACCACAGCAGTTGTTCACCCTTACAAACAACCTCAGAGGCTCTCCAACATTCGTCCTGCATGTTGCCAGCCGAAATGGAGCTTCTGACGGGCAGATCCACCCCTCAGAAGCCCTGTTCGGGCATCCAGAAGCCTCCCAGCCCATTGCAGGCTGAAATGGAGCTTCCGAGGGCCAGATCCATCCTGCCCAAGGCTCTGTTCAGCCCTACCCCGGCCCACCCCAGCCCATTGCAGGCTGAAATGGAGCCTCTGGGAGCCAGATCTGGCCCTCCAAGGCTCCATTTGGCCCTCCATGGGCCTCCCCTGGCCTGTTGCAGGCCAAAATGGAACCTCCAGGCCGTCCAACACTTCATTTGGCCCTCCGCCGACCTCCCTCGGCCTACAATGGGCCATGGAGAGCTGAACGGAGTGTTGGACAGCTGGATCCTGCCCCCGTAGGCTCCATTTCAGCCAGCAACCTACTGGAGAAGGCCTGCTGAGCTCAGAACGGAACTGCAGAGGGGTGCACGTGGCTGAGAGGCTGGAGAGGAGACTGCTTCCTAGATCTTCACAAGGTAAGTGACCCAGCATGGCAGGTTGGGGGGTGGGAAGCAATTATGGGGAACATGAGGTATGTCGGTCGAGGAGGCCTTGGGTGGTCTTAGGCAGGTGGCCTGTTCCATCAGTAGGGCCCCCCATGACCTCTACCACCCTGAAATACCTTATGTGCACTTAATGAGCTTCACTGTGATAGTCCAGAACAAGGCACGAAGATCACACAGCCAGCTGAGCGTTCAAACTCCCCTTTAATGCTCCAAATTTCCCTCCAAATGCTCCCATGTTCTTGGCAAGACCCAGAACAAAGACACATGGCAGCCTCTAGCTGTGTCCAGTCCAGCAGAGCAAAGGAAGAATGAGTCCACAAAGTCAGAAAAAAGCAAGCAGGCCTGCAAACTCCAAATGTCTACTGGCACACCAAATTCTACAAATTCAGTGTTTGTTCCAGCAAATGCCCCTCCCCACAGCTTCTCCTTAAATCTCAGTCCCCAGGTGTGCCTTGTGAAGAGGGGCGCTCTTCTCCCAAGTCATCGGGTTGGCCTGTGTTGTTCCCACCTTCTCTCCACTCTCTGTGCTCGGGCATCAGGAGGGGGCAGTCGTTGCTCATTGCCTGAGCTCTGTCACTCCTCATGTCCACTGCTTGCTCTCTCTGGGTCATCCTACCCCCATTCCTCCTGCTAACAAGCTGTCTCCATCCTTAGGGGCCAAGGGTTGCCTTGTCCTGCTCCTGCCCACATTACTCTGAAGCCAACGAAGCCACCCCTTTGATCTCCATTGACTCCATCTCTGGCTCGTTGTCCTTTGCAGATTCAGGCTCCAACGAGGGCATGACACTCACATTCTATTAGTGAATGCATGGGCGAAAGGAGGGAGTGATCCCGTTCAAGGTACGAGACTCCCATCTCGTACCTTGAATTGGTAACCCAGGTTACAAATGAAATGGGCAGGCTCCATTACATTTGTAATTCGGGGATATACTTGTATACACCCCTTAAGATCTATATCCCCTAAATGGTGTACATTTGTGAAACATTGATCTTAATGTATCCACCAAGTTCTTTGCATGTACTAGGTTTCATATTTCACCTAATATATTTCAATTCTCAAAAATTGAAAACATGCTCCAAAGATCAAGCTTCAGATAAAATTTGCTATTTCCATGAATACACTGGTTTTTACATATACTCCACAGACATTCTAAAAGACAAAAAAAGAAAAGATGACTGGCTCATGTTTTATTGGAAAATGGTCATCTATCAAGGAAAAAAAATTACAGAACATAAAAACATTAGTTTGCTTTTCGATGCTTTCAAAATTTTTTGATGTTTTGCAATTGACATCCATTTAGTGAGAGAACTAATTATGTGTTCCTAAAATTCAATATATAGCCATTCATATATGTAAAGGATAGTTTTTCTTACCTTTTTTCTCACAAGTGCATGGTTCGCTTTATTTGGATCAGCCAAATGTTGATCTATTGATTGTACTGTACCTTTTTTCTCACAAGTGCATGGTTCGCTTTATTTGGATCAGCCAAATGTTGATCTATTGATTGTACTGGTAATTGACTGTGTGCTTGTTGCACAAGCCTGACATTGTGAGCTGAGAGTGAGTGATTGGCCCAAGGTCACTCAGCTGACTTTTATGGTTAAGGCAGGACTAGCACTCACAGTCTCCTGGTTCTAGCTTGGTGGTTTAATTATCAGGCCAAACTGGCTTTCATACGTATATATAGATAGAGCCCTATGTTAATAGATGTATTCTAAAAATCAGTAATTCAGATTTCCGTCCCCCCCCCCCCCCAAACATTGTCATTTGGACAATTAGATTGGGTTGGGTTGGATTGGGTTATCTAGTGTGTCCCAGGAAATGTTCCTTCTCTGTCATCGTGCCTGCCTTATGAAATAGAGCTTCCTAGAAATTCAAATGTCCCCTGCCCTGCATGCTTTTAAATAAGACTTGGAAACCTGGCACTTCCCTGAGCCTGGTCATTGGACTCCTATAGGTTAGGTGTAAAATGGGAAAGGTTTTCTGTTTTCTGATATTGTGGTATTTCTTGCCTTTTAAGTATACAAGAAGCCTATAGTAGTTCAGGAGTCAAGTGCTATGTGTGAAGCATGTTCTATAAATAAGTATAAAATTCATGAATGATAGTGCCACTATTGGATCCCCACCCAGTTGGCAGACTTGGGTCTTAATGTTTGGAAGATCTGAAGAGTAGGGGCCAACTTTACCTCTGGGGGCAAGAGTTCCATAGAGCAGGGGCAATAGCAGAAAATTAATTTTATTTGCAAATTATAAGTGTTAGATTGGGTGAGTGAGGAGACAGGAGACAGGTCGAAGTGAACAACAACTCTTTAATAAACAGTGAGAATCCAGCAATTTTACAGTAGAATATTTCTCCTTATATAGCTACTTGCTAAGTGTGTTAGCGAATGATCATCGAGCTTTTTCCCACTCTAATTTTCCCTCCAAAATTAGATACATAACACTCCTCCCCTCTCAGAAGGCATTTTACCAATTATTTACATACATAATCACGCAGGTGACTAGGGCATTCCCTGATTCTAGTTGACCTGTGCAATTCAGTCTGAGGTGGGGATTTGGGATGGTTGGAGGGACCCTTTGTCTCTCCCAGCCCAGCCAATGGAACCTCCTGGATTTTTTTATGGGCATCGCACTCTCCGGATGGGCCTGGCTTCTCGAGAGGGTGGTGCTGGACACCGAAGTCATCAGGTAAGTCCTCCGGCCACTTCAGGTTTGAGTTAGCTGTTGGAGGAACGATTGGTGAGTCGGACTGGTTTATCTGTTTTGTAGTTTGGCTCGTCAGGCATTTTTTGGTCCAGGCATTTCCTTAACTGGTCAATATGTCTGCGCCATACCCTTCCATTACTGACTTCGACAATATATGACCTGGGCCCAGTAATGTCAGAGTTCTGCCCAGCCACCCAGAGGGGGTCGCATAATTTCTTGCGAAGACCGGGGACCCAATAGAGAAACTTCTAGCCTTACTTTCAGTCTCCATGTACCCATCAGAGGAGTAATTGGGGTGCAGCCTATCTAAGGTGCAGCGGAGTCTCTGGCCCATCAAGAGCTCTGCCCGACTTCATCCCGTAGCCATGCATGGGGTAACATGTTGGGCTGCCAGGAAATTATCAATTCTGTCTTGCCAGTCTCCCAGCCTGAGTCTGGCCAATGCCTCTGGCCAATCTCACAAATCTTTCAGCTTGACCATTAATGGCCAGATGAAAAGGTGCTGTGAGTGTGTGTTGGACCCCTATCTCTGCTAGGTACCCCTCAAACTGAGTAGTCGTGAGTTGTGGCCCATTATTGGACACCAGGGTGTCCGGTAGCCCACGTGTGGTGAATAGTTTCCGGAGCGCTTTAATTACAGCCTCTGCAGTGGTGGAGTGCATTAATATGATCTCCAGCCACTTAGAATAAGTGTCCAAGGACTTCAGGCAGAGACGGGGGGTCAAGGCAGCACAGGGGGAAATCACTCCATTCCCAGTGCCGATTTTCTGGTGTTTTGGTGGCCCTTAGGGGTCAGGATCAGTCCTGGTGGGACTGGCAAGAAAGAGGGGAATCTTCGGAGGAGGTGTGGAGAGGTGCGGTCTCCCATCACACTAAGAAGAACCCTCAATCCAGACACAGAAGAAGCCAGCCAATATGGCTGACCCAGAGGCTTGATGTCCCAGTTTAGAGCAATAGGAAGTGGAGAGTGAGTACAGTGCGAGATTTGGTGGTGAGAGCAGGAAATAGAAATTTCCAGTTTTTGGACTGTTGGAAAGAGGAGTCCAGAGGGGCAGTGGAGAGGAAAGAAAGACTCTGTGAACAGTTGGTAAAAAGTGAAGAAAGCAAAATGGAAAGAGGGTGAATTTCAGACCAGCAGAAGAACCCCAGGGGAGTGGAAAAGGAGATAATTGGAAGGAAAGTGAGTATTCCAGAAAGCTGGAAAAGAGAAGCAAATCTGAATACAAGGTTATGTCTTTACCCCTACATTTGCTGCTCTAACAAAAGAAGAAATGTGGATTGACAAAAAGTAAAGGGCAGATGAGAGTGACAGTGCAGATGGGAGATCACCATTTTGAAAGCAAGGACTGGCTGATGGTCACTTTTGAGTGAAGGAGTAAAATTTTAAAGGAAAGATTATATTTGAACTTTTAAAATTGACAAGAACTGAAAGTACTATGTACATTTATACATAATTTATATGCTGATATATTTATTTAAATAGTAACAAATAGAATTCAAATTTTACATTTATAATTAATTAATAGCAAATTATTACTAATTATTGGTAAAGTTATTGTTTTTTTAACTTTTTCCTCTTCTTTTTTTATTTTCTCCTGCTCTTTTTCTTTACCTTTTCCTTTTGACCTGTTAATTTATTATTTAAAACAAATATTTAAAGTTAATATTAGAGCTTTTCAATTGATTAAATTAATATTTATATATCTGCTTATCTGTTGTTTTAGACTAAAAGTGGAATAATTATAGTAATTAGATTATTAATTAAGGTATTAATGAATTTCTCTTTTGAACAGAATTTTATTAATTAAGTTAGGAATTATATTACATAGATAAGCTTTTTGGGATATAATGCATTGTGAATTGTAGTGGACTAGTTTAAAATCTGGTAGTATGGGATAAGGAAAGGAAAGAAAGGAAGTTGAATAGTGAAGTGGATGGTGATTTGGGAAAAGATAGATAGGATTTTAGGGGAACAGTATAGAATACTAAAGGAAATGACCAGCACCACCACAACCTTTGTGAAGACGGGAAAGAAAACTATTTCGACATTGACTGGACCATCAGCTTCTCCTGCAGCACAGAGAACAATAGAAGGAATGTTCCCATCAGAAAAACAACCTCCCCCCCACTTCGAATATGCAAACTATGCAGGCTACCCTCTCATTAATTCAAGAGACTATGGAAAAACTGCAGGAATGTATGACAAAGAGTCATGAAGCGAGGAGGGATCTGGATGAGATCAAGAGGGAAGTCAAAAGTGATATTCAAAAATTAGATGAAAAGATGGGTTCAATACAAGAAATTATACAAAAAAATGATCGACAAATAACAGTCATAGAGAAAAGAACAGAACAGACAGAAGGAAAATTGGACTCATTGGATCAGAAAATGTTAGGACTAAATAAAGAACTGGAAAATAGATTGACCCACCTGGAGATGGAGAGAGCTTCATTCTGTCTGCGATTTCAGAACGTTGTTGAGGATAGAGAGGATGACTTGACATTTGTGATGGCGGAAGTGATTGTGGAGGCCCTCCAGTGAGATAAGGACGAAATAATAAATGAGCTGGACGAGGTCTATAGGATCCATACGAACTATGCCAGACTATATAAACTACCAAGGGAGGTCCATGTAAGATTTGTGAGAAGAAAAGTAAGAGACATTGTTTATAAAATAACAAAAAATGAAAACCATGTTTTATAGAGGCAAGGAAATAATTACATTAAAGCAGGTCCCTAAGAGAATAAGAGAACTGAGAAAGGAATACTGGTTCCTAGCCATATTATTAAACAAGCGGCGCATACTGTTTAGATGGATAACACTGGTGTCATGGCAAGGGAAAAAAATTAAAGTGGACTCACAGAGCAAAGCACAGAACCTTCACAATCAAGTGATGGGTATAGAAGGAGTAAATCGTAACAGGGAGGAGCAAGAACAGAGGACTAAAGGAGTCCAAAGACAGGAAGAGCAGGAAAAGGTACTAGAGGAGGGAGATAAAGAGGAAGAATGGGAGCTTCAAGAGGAAAAAGGAGTGAGAACAAGAGCAAAGAGAAGGAATAGGAAGTAATAGGAAATATCATGTATATTTCAAAATATCGCGTAGTATTTAAAAAAAACAAAAAATGAATATTGTATGCCTCCAAGAGGTGCACATAAGGAAACAGGATGAAAAATACTTACAATGTAAAAAATTAGGGGAATCATTTGTAGCATTAGCGGAAGAAAAGAAAAGAGGAATAGTGGTGTACATTAGAGAAGGAATAGAGGTTAATTTGAGATATGTAGATTCAGCAGGAAGAATATTGATGATAGAGATAAAGAACATGAAAATATTTTATTGGTGGTTATCTATGTGCTGAATAGTGGACAGCTAGAATTTTACAAAAAAAGTACACAAAAAGATAGAAGAAAAAACAGAGAACATATGTTTAATTGGCGATTTCAATGCAACTGTAGATGTAAAAAAGGATTATAGCAATGATAAGAATAACAGAAAGAAAGAAAGAAAGAAAGAAAGAAAGAAAGAAAGAAAGAAAGAAAGAAAGAAAGATGTACTTCCTAGAACTTTTATGGACCTAGCAGAAGAACTAAATTTAATAGACAGTTGGAGATTCTGTAACCTTGAGGTAAAGAAATTTACACATTATTCCAATCCTCACATGTCCTGGTCCAGAATAAACATGGCATGGATAATGAAGACAATCATTCAAGAGGTAGAAACAGTAGAAATAATGCCAAATAATTGGGCTGACCATAACCCTGTAATGTTGATATGGAAAGGACATCAAAGGAAAAAGAGGAGATGGATGTTGAGCCCACAGATACTGAAGGAAAAGGAATTTATAGATCAAATGAAAAAAAAAATAGAAAAAAATTGCAGCTAAACATAAACTGAATATATTGAAACAGGAAAATTATGAAAGGCCTTGAAATTTATAAAGCAGAATTATTTTGACCATGCGAATAAGCCGGGGAGATGGCTTGCTTATAGATTAAAAATAGAAAGGGAGAAAAGAACAATTCCGCAATTACAGAATAAATGCAATATAGTTTAGAAAATAAAAAGGAGATAGCATGTAAATTTTTTCAAGAACTCTATGAGCAAGATAAAGTGACAAATAAGGAAATAAATCAATATCTTAATGGAGAGGGAATGTCGGTATAAGGATTGCCTCTCCTTCCAACTTAAGAAAGTACGAACTCTTGAAACATTGTTCAAAAGGATTCTTTTATTAAGCAGAGCTGACAGCCATCTAGCTAAAGCAAGATCTGAATACCCTTAGGCAAAGCAGTAGGATTAAGTGGTAGAGACCCCTCCCTTTAAGTCAGAATGCAGATTTTAGCCAATACACAAGTGTGAAGATGTTTTCTTTACTATTTCCTCTGAGAACCCGGAACAAACATGCATTCCCACCATTATACTTTAAAGTGAGACAACCCACATGACTATCATAAAAATTCCTGCAGGTAAAGGAGATCTCAGAGCTCTTTGGTGCCAGGATATAGATTGTAAAGTATCTGTTGACACAGGCAATGCTAGGGAATTGAATCCAAGTGTCCCCCCTCCTCCAATTCAATGGCAGTATCACTTTTAGGGATCTGACAGTTGGCCTTAACAGAGGAAGAAAGGGAGTTATTAAATAGGGATATTACTATAGAAAAGTTAAGAAACAAAAAAAACAACAAAACCCCAGGGACGGATGGATTACCAAGTGAATTTTATAAAGGACTAGGACATGTATTGGATTGCATATTATTAGAAACTTGTAATGAGGCATTAATAGGGGAAAGGCTACCAGATTCGTGGAGAGAGGCATACATTTCGTTGATACTGAAGGAAGGAGCTGATATAGCACAGATAAAAAATTATAGACCTATCTCTTTATTAAACACTGATTACAAAATTTTTATGAATATAATGGCAAATAGGATGAAAAAAATATTAAATTGTAGAATACACCCAGAGCAAAATGGGTTTTTACCAACAAGACAAATAAAAAATAATATAAGAACCGTAATTAATGTATTAGAATATTATGAAGTGCATCTAGAGAGGCAAGTAGCCCTGGTCTTTCTGGATGCCCAAAAGGCTTTTGACAAGGTCAACTTGGCAATTTATGCTTCAGCAAATAAAAAACATGAAATTTGGGGAGAGATTTGAAAATATAATAGCCTCCATATATACAAAACAAAAAGCAAATATAATAGTAAATGGAGACCTTACAAATTTCTTTGAAATAAAAAAGGAGTACGACATGGTTGTCCACTTTCACCCTCGCTTTTCATTTTGACATTGGAAAATTTATTGATAAGAATTAGATCAAACAAAAAGATAAAAGGATTGAATGTAAAACGAGAGGAATACAAGGCCCAAGCATTTGTGGATGACCTTGTATTCTTCATAGAAGAACTATTTAAAACAGGACCAATATTAATAAGAGAAATAGCTGGCTTAAAGGTAGCTGGCTTAAAAATTAATAAAAATAAGACTAAAATGTTAACGAAAAATATAACAGGAAAACAAACAGAGGAATTAATTAAAGAATTAGGATTACAAATAGTAAAAAAAGTTAAGTATTTAGGCATATATTTGACAGCTAGATGCTCAACTATAAAGGAGAATAATTATGTAACTTTAGTTCAACAAATAAAAGAGGTTTTAGGAAAATGGGAGAAACTGAAATTATCATTATTAGGGAGGATAGCAGCTATAAAGACGAATGTCCTACTGAGGCTGCTTTACTTATTTCAGACAATTCTAGTAAAATTGGATAATTTTTTTTTTTTTTGTAAATTTGAATAAGATAACTACAAAATTTTTGTGGGAAGGAAAAAAGGCAAGAATTAAATTAAGTACTTTGCAGGATGATAGAGGCAGAGGTGGATTTGGACTCCCAGCATGGGAGACATATTATAGAGCAGTGATGGCTAACCTTTTTGCCGTCATGTGCCAAAAAGGGGTCGTGTGGGGGGTCACGGGTGCATTGCCCACATCCATAATTCAATGCGCCCTGCCCTCCCGTGTATGCGCATGTGACCCCCCCCCACACTTCCCCCTGCTTTTGGCATGCAATGGCACGGTGGGCCCGGTAGGCCCGTTTTCTCCCCTACCCAGGCTCCAGAGGCTTTCTAGGAGCCTGAGGAGGGCAAAAACAGCCTTCCCCATCCTCCCGGAGGCCTTCTGGAGGCCAGGCCTGAAAATCAATTGGTCAGTGTGCGCATGTATGCTGGAGCTGAGCTAGGGCAACACTCGCGTGCTCACCAATATGGCTCCGCATGCCATCTGTGGCACCCGTGCCATAGGTTCGCCATCACGGTTATAGAGCAACGAGTTTGACATGGATCAGTGAATGGGTGAATCTGAAAAACCAAAGACTGCTAACCTTGGAGGGACATGATTTGTTGGCATTTTTGCAATCATATATTAAGAGATTCATTATACCCCAATACCTTAGCAATTTGGAAAATGGCAAGATATTATGAAATTTTGGATCCCCAAGGAACACTAAAATACAAGAGGAACTCTGTATTCCTTGAACTCAGAGATCAAGGAATACAGATATATTGGTGACCCTATCTTCAGATAAAAACAAGATATAAAAAGAATCAAGAGGAAGGAAGAATTGAATTAAAACCAAATCGGTTGGATAAACTTTTAGAAGCCACGGAGGAAAAACTGATTTCAAAAATATACAAATATCTATTGGAATTCGATTTAGCAGAGGAATTAATAAAGGGGCAAATGGTAGCATGGGCAAGAAATATTGGGCATAATATAGAATTGGAGGACTGGGAAAAAGCATGGGAAAATAACTATACTATAACAAAGTCAGTGGTTTATATAGAGAATCAGTACAAAATGTGGTATAGATGGTATCTGGTCCCTTCAAGATTAGCAAAAATGTATTCAAATGTAAGTCCAATTTGTTGGAAATGCAAGCAGGCACAGGGTACTTTCTTCCACGTCTGGTGGCTTTGCCCAAAAATTAGGAAATATTGGGGGGAAATAAGAATTTGGCTAATAGAAATAACATCGGAAAAAATAGAACTCAAACCAGAATTTTTTTTATTAGGGATGATTAAAGAAAACTATAGGAAAGAAATAAGGTATTTAATATTACACATAATCACTGCAGCCAGATTGGCACTCACTCAATATTGGAAAACTAATCAACTGCCAACAGATCAATTGATAATTCAAAAAATCTATAATTGTGTGGGAATAAACAAACTGACATTTGAAATGAAGAATAAGGTAGACTCAAAATGTTGTATAGTGTGGAATAGGTGGTATGATTGGATAACTCGTAGAAATGAGAGTAAATGTAAAATTCTATACGATAATAACAATTAACAAATATGCACCGTTAATAAGATAATGGACGTGTGACCAAAGTCACTCTTTTTATGTATTGTTATCTGTATTAATATATATGTATCTTGTATATATATGGTATAATATTTTATTTTTTATACGTTTAATAAAATTTTGTTTTTAAAATAAAATAAAAAAAAGAATACACGTCCACCACTATTAGAAAGGTTTGACCATGGAATGGGCCAGCAAAATCAATATGAATGCGGGATCATGGTCCCCAGGGCCTTTCCCACTCTTTGGTTGGGGCCGTCAGGGGAGTGGGGCGAGATTCTTGACAGGGGGTACACTTGGCCACCCATTCAGCAATGCTGTCATCCATATTGGGCCACCACGCAAAGCTCCTTGCGAACCCTTTCATCCTCACAATTCCCGGGTGACCAATATGCAATGCGGACATTACCTGTTCCCTCAGACACAGTTGAACAACCACCCAGTTACCCCATAGCAAATAACCCCCTTGCATAGACAGCTCATGTTGTTTATAGATAAACGATTTAACTTTCTTGCCAACAGGGCCTTTCAGACATCCTCTATGCACCCAGCCAATAACAATTCGCAACACAGAGTCTTTAGCAGAGGCCCTTGCTACTTCAGCAGAAGTGATAGGTCCAGTGTCCATAGAGTCAATAAGCAGAATAGGAATGCCTGGAGTCGGATCCTCCAGCAAGTCCAGCAGTGGACACCGACTGAGGACATTGACATGCCCAAGCCTCCACCCCCGGGCGATGGATGAGATGATAAGAGTAGGCAACCAGAAAAATAGCCCACCTAGTCAGACACGGGAACATGGCTGCTGGAGTGGGGCGATCCCCAGCCAACAGTCCTAGCAGGGGTTGGTGATCAGTAACGAGTTCAAAAGTTCTCCCAAATAGATACTTGTGAAACTTTTTAACCCCAACAATAGCCACCTGTCCAGCTGGCTGTAACTTCTCTCAGTGCTGGACAGGGTATGGGAGAAATAGGTGATGGGCACTTCTAGTCCATTCAGCAGTGTATGACTCAAACAGCCCTTATGCCAAAATGGGAGGCATTGCATACTAGGACAAGGGAAAGCAGTTCATTGTGTTGGATGAGGAGACTATCACCTGAGAGGAGTCTTTTGACAGCAGTAAAAGCCTCGGCTTCCCCCCTACCCAAACCCACAGGGATTTTTTTGCTAACAGTTTGTGGAGTGGTTCAGCCACTGTGGCTTTGTCCTTTAAGAAAATTGAATAAAAGTTTAAAAGTCCCAGGAACACCTGTAGCTCTGCCTTGTTCTTTGGGGTAGGCATGTTGTGGATAGCTCTGATTTTACTTTCAGTGGGGTGTATACCTGCCCCATCAACCTTGTACCCTAAAAATTCAACAACGGGCATTACTGTTTGACATTTGTCTCTTTTAACTCGCAGCCCCGCATTCCTAAAAATTGTCAGCACCCTTCCTAGACAGTCCCCTAGTTGTTGCTCATCTGCTGCAGTGACAAGAACGTCATCAAAATAGGGGGTGACCCCCGGTAGTCCTTGCAGCAGACGTTCCATCATGCTTTAGAATAGTCTGGGGGCAACACTAATCCCTAACTGAAGTCTAGTGTGTTTGAAAACACCTCTATGTGTTACTATAGTTTGTGCTTCCGCGGTAGCGCCATCTACCGGCAGTTGCTGGTTCGCCTTTGCAAGGTCAAGTTTAGCGAAAACCTTGCTGGGGCCCAAGGAATGGAGTAAGTGCTGCACAATGGGGACAGGATAGGCGCTTTGATGGAGGGCTTTATTTAGGGTACATTGTAGTCAGCGCATATGCGCACTGGCCCGTCAGATTTGAGAGGGGTGACTATCAGGGTCTCCCATTTTGCATGACCGGTATTAGAATGCCCTGCCGTATGAGCTTATGCAGCTTCTGGTCTATTTTAGGCTTAAGCGCAAATTGCACTCTCCTCACCTTCAACCTAGGGTCCAGGTTAAAAGAAATAGGAGTTTCCACATACTTGCCAAGGTGGTTGTCAAAAATGTCCTGGAATTCATGGAGTAGGTCATCCGTCAGGCCGCCACTGGTGGAGTGGATCCTGCTGGCTCCCATGCCCAGGGCTTTGATCCAGTCAAGTCCTAGGAAGCTCAGTAGACATCCGCTGACCATGGTGATAGGCAGCCGCTTGTTGAAATGGCCGAATTTCACCTGGAACGTCCCCCAGCCTTGAACGGAAATGTGATTCCCTTGATAGTCCTTCAGCCTTAGGTGTTGGTGCTTCAGCTGATGTCCCTTGATGCCCGGAATTGCTGCTTTTAGCTTGGTCCAGGACATGATAGTAATGGATGAGCCAGTGTCTATTTCCATTTGGCATGGGGATCCCTCAATTTCAACAGTTACATGCAGCTTTTTCTCCGGGGATGTTGTAGCTTGGCCAATTCAGGTCTGGAATGTCTCAGGTGTTTTGGAATAGGCGCCTCATTTTTGTTGGATGTTTCTGTCCTTTTTATGCAGTTGCAGCTGGCTGGCTTGATTGGTGAATGCTCTCTGTTTGTGACTGGATGGTTGACTTGCCCTGCACACCCGCACCAAATATTCCTTTTAGTCACAGCACCTGCAAATGGCATCTTTGAATTGGCACGTCTGTCTCTGATGGAATCCCCCACAGCTAGCAAGCTCTCTTTCCAGCCATCATCATCCCTCTTATTTCTGTCCATTTTGAAGATGTCTTCACCGCTTCCTTCATCGTTATCAGTCAGGGCTGATTCTCTGTGGACAGAGATAGACTTTTGTGCCGCCTGGGGTGGCGCCGGTCACTGCAGGATGTCTGCTGCCTTGGTAGACAATTCATGTGCTCTGGCTTCGTCCAAGGCGATGTGAAGGGTGAGGTTTGTCTTGGCCAGCAGTTGCCTCTGGAGGCGAATGTCTCGAACTCCGCAGATTAGTTGCTCTAGGAGCACATGATCAAGGTCTCGGTACTCACAATGCGTGGTAGCCTTGCATAGTGCTGCCAAGTATGCATTTATTGGCTCTCCATCCCTCTGGAGTCTTTGTCGGAACTCACAGCACTGAACGAATTTGGATGGCACAGGAGCATAGTGTGTCCTCAACATGGTCTGCAGGACCTGCCATGGTACAGACTGCACGGGTGTTGGCTCTGACAGTGATTCGGCTGTGTCAAACACTTCGGGACTGCAGTGGCTCAAGAAGAGGGCCCACTTCCGATAGTTGGACAGTCCTTGGAGGTAATTTGCTTCAAGGAAGCATTCAAATCGTGTCATGTATGATCCCCATTTTTCTTTCGCAGGATCAAACGACATTGGCAGTGCGAAGGCAAACATCGTTCTGCTGTATTCGGCTCGTGTAGATTTTCCTGCCTGGCTGGATTCAGTTGTCAGCTCTTTTCGTGCAACTTGTCTACCTCAATCCCACCTTTGTCGCCAGTGTTAGATCGGGCGAGTGAGGAGACAGGAGACAAGTCGAAGTGAACAACAACTCTTTAATATACAGTGAGAATCCAGCAATTTTACAGTAGAACATCTCTCTTTATATAGCTACTTGCTAAGTGTATTAGCCAATGATCATTGAGTTTTTTTCCACTCTAATTTTCCCTCCAAAATTAAATACATAACAATAAGCAATAAGCATTGTTTTAAAACTACTGTGTTTCCCTGAAAATAAGACCAGGTCTTATTTTCTTTTGACCCCCCCCCCCAAAACAGCTAGGGCTTCTTTTCCAGAGGGTCTTATTCCCTGCCCCCTCATTTACCGGTATGAGGCAGGGAGGTGAGCAGCCCTGTGCGCCAGCTTCCCGAAGGGTCGCAGCAGGTCAACCAACCATCCACGAAACAGCTGCTTCGCGGGTGGCACTCAGGCCACAGCCTCCAGCAAACATGGCCACTTTTGCAGCCACAAGAGCAGCAGGAGGCCAAGTACGCACCCCTCGCGCTCTCCTTACCTAACGGTGTGATGGTCACAACAGGCCATCCCATCATCCATGAAGCAGTTGCTTTGCGGGTGTTCCTCAGGTCACTGCCTCGAGCAAGTGTGCCCGCTTTTGCAAAAGTAAAAGCAGCAGGAGGCCAAGCTACACACTACATGCATCACTTGGCCTTCTCGTTGCTTGCTGTGCAGACAACATGAGGTGAGGAGGTGAGGCCAGAGGAGGGGAAGAGGAGAAGAACATGCCCCATTGCCCCACATGTCCTTACCTAATGGTGGCACCTACCATCCATGCAGAACAGCCTTGTGGCGGCCACTCCAACAACCCTGTCCACCAGGCTGCTTCTTTTGTGGCTGCAAAGAGTGAGAGGCCGAGCGACCCGCCCCACGTACCTTGTACTGTCTGAATTAACGTTCACACAAGCCATCCATAATTTTTTAAAATATATTTTTATTAAAGTTTTTTTAAAACAAAAAAAGAGATTTTTACAATTTTCTTCTTTACATTTCCACATCAGTTATCACTTCTTATATATCCATTTTTCTCCCTTACTTCAATTTACTATCTGTACATATGATTCTAATATTTGTTTATATATATGAAAATAACAATGTACTAAATTACAATAATACATTCTGTGTCAGTTTCATTTCCACTTGTTTGTTACTATGTTTCAACTCCTGTATCTTCCTCATTTAATCTTTCCTTGCCCTTTATACCTCTCCTCTAACCATTCATACCATTTATCCCATACCATGTAGTATTCTGTTCTCCAGCGCGCTGCTTGGAGAATCCAAAGCATGGGTTATCAATAGTGTATTAGCCAGAGACTGAGTGTATGTTCCTTTAAATTTTGTCTTGATTCCGCCTCCTTCGCTCGACTGGTGTCAGTTTTATTCACTCAGTGGAGCTGAAGAGACTGAACTTTGGCTTGCTTTGGAGAATGCTACTATTTCAACTGCACGCTTTGGATTCTACCTTGGATCAAGTTTGGATTGGACTTTCTCCTTTCTTCTATTATTATTCCTATCTATCATCTGGATTGTTGTTGACTGAGACTGGGTGGTGAGTCCCACTGGGCTCAGGCCTGTCTCCATATTAATTGTCTGAAAGCTTCCTACCTTCAGAGATCTGTCCCGGCTGGGCCATCTCTGTTAATTCTGCCGCCGGTGGATGTGTATGTGTCTCCCGGCTTGCTGGTACGACTGCCGCCACCTCCTAATTGCCATCCGTTGCTGATCAACTTGGCGGCCTTAAGGTCCTGCTACTGACTGGAGCAGGCTCCATCTGATTGAATCGTCCATTCAGCCTGACGCTTATTGCCTCGCTGACGAGACTGTGATTATCTGGGAAGGCTTGCAGTTTCTGCTACCAGCTGGAGCAGACTTGCCTGATTGAATTGTCACGCAGCTTGAAGCTAATTATATGCCTTGCTGATGACCAAATTGTGTCCTGACAAGGATCAACATTTCCCTGCTTGTGTCTGGTGCCAGTTATGATCACCTTTAAGTTTGCGACTCAGGGCACTGAGTAATCCCTTCGCCAGGAGTGCCTTAACTATTTGATTTTGGGATGAGTGCGGCGGCGCTGAGGCGAGTTTCCTGCCGCCACGGCCATTTGGGAAAGAGGCAGAGACCACTGTAAGTGATCGGGGATCACTCCGCTGTTCAACCCCTGGGTCGCTACACCATCGGGCAGTCTTCGACCCCATCGCTGTGCGTGTTTGTTAATTCCGGCTTGGCTGTTGAGGCGCCAAAACTGTCTATCTGTGCCACGCTATCTTCCTTGTTTAACAGAGCCGCACATGTGCAGTAGCAGAGTTCCGAAGCTGAGCGCCATTTTGAGTTCTTCGCCACAATGCTCAAAAGGTTCTTCAATGGTTTTTCCCACCCTGAGTGCTCTCAACGATAACTTGCGCACAAGCGCGGATTGTTTCTGTGGGCAATTCCTCAAATTAGAAGCCGTTGCAACAGTTAATTGGCCTTCTTCTCCTCAGTGTGAGCAGCCTCCCTGTTTGTTGCTGCTTCCTGACATTAGTGGGCACCTGAATTCTTATAGCGTCTTAATCACATTAATTTTGACTTACCCATTCACAGTTTGTATATTTTTTAAAAAAAAAAAATTGATTCTATATATATTCCATATTATCTGTGCAATTAATCCGGAATAGCGGACATAGAATTATCCTTGGATCTTGAGCAATCAGATGACCAATCCACTGCAGTTTCCCTCCCACCCCATGGGAGCAAATCTGCTACTTCTAAATCGAGACCTCCTAGGGCTACATCTGCCCCTCCACCTTTATCAGATTCTCGTCCTGTCAAACGCAGCTCAAAGAATAGGGATGAGCAATGCAGGCATTGCGCCCTAGAGCGCCAATTCGATTTGGCCTGCCAGAAGGCTTTGGCCTTTGACACAACTGGACCCTCACTTGCAGCCTCCAGACCCTGCATTGTATCACAACCCCTGCCTGAGGCAAGACATTGTTCTGATCTCGGCGTGCTGAATGATCCATAGGCGGTTGCCAGGCCTGATCTGACACCTTCATCTATTTCGTCTTCCCAGCCACAGATGCCGCCTCATTTACCTGTGGTCCATCCCATTCCTGAGGCGACCTTTACCCCGACTGCCATGGGGCTCCGCCCATTGGCAGGCTGACATTCCAATCTGCCCCTTGATGTTCAATCCATTGTGGCGGAAACTGTATCCAGAATTCTTGCCACTGGATCATTACCTGCTAGTCATCAGGTGGTCTCACAACAGCTGCCTCAGCCTCAAGTAGTGCCTTCTTCCAGCCACTATCAGGAATATGACTGTTACCAGAACTCTGGTCACAGCGAGGACTCCAATTGGGATGAGGACAAGCACAGGGACTCGGAGTTTTCTGAGGACGAAGGCCTGTTGCCGGACCGGCCTCCCCTTACCAGACTCTTTCGCCCATCGCTCTTTAAATCCTTGCTCTACAAAGCCAAGATGTCAACTAACCTGGCTACTGCCTCGGACCAATTGGCTACGTCCACCACAGCACTTCCTTCTAAAGGCCCTTTCAATGTCCAAGCTACCACGCAAGACTTTATCGCTTGTTCTCAATTATTTTCAGAGATCATACAGCGGACATGGGGTCTTCCGGGGTCCCTGCTGGCTCCTAATGGCCTGGACAAATGGCTATACTGCTTTGCCCCCAACCTCCAGGACATGTTACAGTTGCCTTCTGTGGACATGCCTGTGGCCTACTTGACATCTTCCTCTCTGTTAACTAATGATGTAGCGGATGGTCTACGAACTGAGGACAGGAAGGCGGAGCTTCTCTTACGTAAGAACCACCACGCGGCCACCTGGGCAATTAGAGCTGCCACCTCAGCCTCCTTTTTTAACTGGGCCTTGCTAATCTGGCTTCACCAGTTACAGGAACGCCTTCCACCGGACGATAAGCGTCTCCACCAAGACATAAACAAGTTGGTGGCAGCCACTGAGTATTCGGCCGATGCGTCCTTGGATGTCCCAAGTTTGCCTCTCGGTCTCTGACTGCCACCGTTGCCTCCCGGCATTTCCTGTGGCTCCGACAGTGGAAATCTGACACCAAATCAAAGTGGCAGCTAACTTCTGTACCATTCAAAGGTAACAACCTTTTTGGGAATGCACTTACTCCCATCCTTGTTGAGGATAAGGATAAGCGAAAAGTGATGCCATCTTCATACCACCAAGGGGACCGTCACTATCCACCGTATCCACAAAGGCCACCCTTTCAGACTGACTCAGGGCCCAGCGGGTCCTATCAATACCTCCTGCGAACCAAGGCTTCTACAGACCACCCGATAGATCCGGTTTTTGCGACAGAGGCCGCAGACAGCCGTCCTACAAGAAGCCCTTCCAGGGAACGGGATCACGTCCCTTCCATAGAGGGAAGTGACTGTCCCTCCCCTCTTCCCATTGGCAGGCGTCTTCACCTCTTCATGGACCAATGGGAGTTGACTACATCAGATGTCTGGGTCTTACAGACAGTCCGGCTTGGACTTACTCTGGAATTCAGGTCACTCCCTCCGACAAGGTTTGTTCAATGTCCTGTATCAAAGAACGCAGAAAAGAGGCAGTTGATGGAGGCGGAAATCCACCACCTCCTGGAAATTCAAGCTATAGAGCCGGTTCCTACAGAACACCAAGAGACCGGCTTCTACAGCATCTTTTTCCTCGTTCCCAAGAGTTCCGGAGGTTGGAGGAGCATCCTAGACTTGAAAGAGCTCAACAAATTCATCATATATCACCAGTTCAGGATGCAATCTCTGTGTTCGATTTTGGGGTGCATCCGTCCAGCCTACCTGATGACATCAATAGACCTGAAGGAGGCCTACCTGCACATACCCATCCGTGCAGCGCATCGCTGCTTCCTTCCTTTCACCTATGCCAGCCGGCATTTTCAGTACCGGGCCATGCCATTCTGCCTTTCATCGGCCCCTCGAACATTTACGAAAATGCTAGTTAGCCAACGATATAAACTGGCTCGAGCTTCGGGCAAACAGACTTGCCCTTCTTCACTTCCGCTGCCCATCGTGGAAGGCAGACATGTCCGGATACTCATGGACCACGTGACAGCAAAGGCGCATGTCAATCGCGAAGGAGGAACGGTGTCAGCGCCCCTGATGGAAGAGGCGACGTTACTACTTACATGGGTGGAGAGCCACACCAGGTCATTGACTGCGGAGCACATAGCCGGAACCAGCAACCTTCGAGCGGATTGGCTCAGCCGACAACAAATAGATCATGTGGAATGGAGACTTCACCCATCGATCTTCTGCGATCTGTCGACCAGATTCGGTCATCCAGTGTTGGACCTATTTGCTCATCAGAACAACACGCAACTGCCGAGATACTTCTCCTGCTTTCAGTGTCCCACAGCAGAAAACATCAACGCCCTCCACTGCCCCTGGCTTCAGGGGCTGCTTTATGCCTTCTCTCCCCTTCCCCTCCTACCGAGGGTGATTTGAAAGATTCTTCTAGAGAAGGTAGACATTCTCCTTGTTGCCCCATATTGATCCCGCAGACCATGGTTTGCGGGCCTGGTCAGCCTATCAGTTGACCCTCCCTGGAGAATTCCAGGGGACAAGATCTCTCTAAGACAGGGGGTCATACTGCATCCAGAGCCCCAATGGCTGCAGTTGACCATCTGGCACTTGAGAGGATCCACCTGACCAAGGACAACCTCTCAGGGGGGGGGTCATCTCCATCATCCAGGCCTCCTGGTGGCCTTCCACGACAAGGATATACAATGCTACCTGGCATGCCTTCTGCGCCTGGTGTGCTTCCCAACATTCTGACCCGACCTCGGCCTCTGTATCTGAGGTCCTAGACTTCCTCCACTCTGGATTTAACAAAGGTCTAGCCCCTAGCACCTTGCATAGACATGTAGCAGCCCTGGACACTGTCCTTTCTGATAAACATGAAGGTTCTCTATCTCACAATCCATGTATCAGAAGTTTCCTGTGGGGCGTATCCAACCTGTGCCCACCCGTAGTGCACCGATATCCCATGTGGGACCTTCCGCTGGTGCTCCAGGCCCTGACATCACCATCTTTCGAACCATTGGGATCCATCAGTCTCCGTTTCCTGACCCTCAAGGTGGCATTCCTGGTCGCGATAACATCGGCGTGTCGAATCTCAGAGCTCGCTGCCTTGTCAGTCAGAGATGACTTGTGCGTCTTCTACCCTAATAAGGACGTCCTGCGGATGGACCCTTCCTTTCTACCCAAAATCAACTCACTATTCCACCGTGCACAAGAGTTGGTACTCCCAGACTTTTGCCCCAACCCGAGGTACCCCTCTGAGGAACTATGGCATAGCCTTGATGTTCAAAGGGCCCTCTATCGACATATCAGACACACAGCTCAGTTCTGTCGCTCCGAGGCCTTATTTGTCTCCTTCCTCCTGGCTTCCTTGGGCAAGAAGATCTCCCCTACTACCATAGGGAGATGGCTGAAGGCATCATATGTAAGGCCTACACCTTGAAAGGCAAACCGCTTCCCGGACGTATTCTACCGCACTGAACCAGAAGCACCCCTACTACTGCAGCTTGGGCAACTCAAGCCTCAGTCTTAGAGATCTGCAGAGCAGCCACCTGGATGACATTGTCTCCATTCATTAGAGACTATAAGGTCGACTCCTTCGCATCGGCTGAGGCATCCTTTGGTTGCCGAGTCCTGCAATCTGTTACATCTTCGGTGGCCTCCCTGGACCTTCAGGCTGTCCCTCCCTAACAAGACTTGCTTGGGTATATCTCACGCTTTGGATTCTCCAAGCAGTGCATTGGAGAATGGACATTGCTTACCTGAACGTCCCTTCTGGGCACGCTGCTGGAGACTCCAACCCACCCGTATGTATTTCAGGCCCGGTTGCCACCAATTAGGACTTACCGTTGATCTACTTCCTTACATCTTTGTGAACAAAACTGACACCAGTCGAGCGAAGGAG
Source organism: Masticophis lateralis (assembly GCA_030761175.1). Lineage (NCBI taxonomy): Eukaryota > Metazoa > Chordata > Lepidosauria > Squamata > Colubridae > Masticophis > Masticophis lateralis. The sequence goes on along the minus strand of JAUDYJ010000004.1, from coordinate 74,058,010 downwards.
GCGGAATCAAGACAAAATTTAAAGGAACATACACTCAGTCTCTGGCTAATACACTATTGATAACCCACGCTTTGGATTCTCCAGCAGCGCGCCCAGAAGGGACGTTCAGGTAAGCAACGTCTGTTTCCTCTTTGTCTTGTATTTCTTTTGTTTGTCCATCTCTGCGCATTCTAAAACTTTTCTGATCAAATATTCTTCTGTTGGTATATTATTGTTTTTCCAATTTTGTGCATATATTATTCTTGCTGCTGTTGTAAAATGTATGACTAAGTATTGTATTTTTTTGTCATATGGTCCTGGAAGTATTCCTAACAAAAATAGTTCTGGTTTCATTTCTATTCGCTGTTTGGTTATCTCTTCTAAATATATTCTTATTCTATTCCAATATTATTTTACTTTGGAGCACGTCCACCACATGTGGTAGTATGTTCCCTGATTTTGTTTACATTTCCAACAGGTTGATGGGGTATTGGGGAATATTTTGGCCAGTCTTGCTGATGGAAGGTCTACCTATAAAACATTTTATACGTGTTTTCCTTGTAGGCTACAGACGTTGTCAATTTGTAATTTTTATTCCATAATTTCTCCCATTTCTCCAATTCAATGTTATAACCAAAGTTTTTGACCCAGATTATCATATTTTCTTTGACTATCTCCTCCTCCATTTTGTATATCAGTAAATAATTATAAATTTTTAAAATCAATTTATCCTCTGTGCCTTGTAAAATCTTGTCTAATTTGTGTGATTCTTTTTGAAATCCATATTGTTCTAAATCCATCCTGTATCTAGATTGTATCTGCATGTATGGCCACCAATCAATGTCTGTGCCGTGTACTTTTAGTTCTTGTCTTGTTTTCAATTCCCCTTGGCCGTTTAGTAGATCTTTATATTTATTTATTTATTTATTTATTTATTTATTTATTTATTTATTTATTTATTTATTAAATTTCTATACCGCCCTTCTCCTTCCGGACTCAGGGCGGTGAACAGCCAATTTAAAACCAATACAATACAATAAATTAAAACGTACTAAAATCAATATAAATTTAGGCTGAAAATACGACCGAATAAAACCGAATAAAACTCTAAAAATTTAAAAATAATTTAAAAGATTTAAAAATAGGAGGGATCAGGCAAGTCCGGCAAGTTGGAAGAAATAAGTCTTCAAAGCCCGACGAAAGGTCCGGAGGTCAGCGATAGTTCTCAGATCTGGAGGGAGATCGTTCCAGAGGGTGGGAGCTACCACAGAGAACGCTCTCCCCCTGGGGGTCGCCAGCCGGCACCGTCTGGCTGACGGCACCCTGAGGAGGCCCTCTCTGTGGGAGCGAACCGGCCGGTGGGAGGCAATAGGTGGCAGAAGGCGGTCCCGTAAGTACCCTGGTCCTAAGCCATGGAGCGCTTTAAAGGTGATTACCAACACCTTGAAACGCACCCGGAAATCAACCGGTAACCAATGCAGCTCACGCAGGAGAGGTGTCACATGGGAGCGCCCTGTCGCTCCCATAATCCCCCGCGCGGCCGCATTCTGTACCAGCTGAAGCCTCCGGATGCATCCCAAGGGGAGCCCCATGTAGAGAGCATTACAGTAGTCCAAGCGAGACGTGACGAGCGCCTGAGTGACTGTGCGTAGGGAGTCCCGATCTAGAAAGGGCCGCAACTGGCGTATCAGGCGGACCTGATAAAAAGCTCCCCTGGCCACAGCTGTCGTATGCTCCTCTAAAGACAGCCGTGGATCCAGGAGGACGCCCAAGTTGCGAACCCTTTCCGTGGGGGCCAATGATTCGCCCCCAATAACCAACGATGGAGTCAGTTGGCTATATCGGGACGCCGGCAGCCACAGCCACTCGGTCTTGGAGGGGTTGAGTCGAAGCCTGTTTCTCCCCATCCAGACCCGCACAGCTTCAAGGCACTGGGACATCACTTCCACGGCATCGTTGGGGTGGTCTGGGGTGGAAATGTACAGCTGAGTGTCATCAGCGTACTGATGGAATTCCACCCCAAAACCACGGATGATCTCACCCAGCGGCTTTACATAAATGTTGAACAGAAGGGGCGAGAGGACCGACCCTTGTGGCACCCCACACGCTAGGCGCCTCGGGGTCGACCGCTGCCCCCCTGTCAACACCGATTGCGGTGAAATATCTTTTTATTTTGTTGATATCCAATACATTCAGGTAAATTAATGCCTCCATTGTTGATAGTCAATCTAGAATTTTACTGTAATGGTTCTTTTTTATTCTTTGCCGTACTTGTAGCAGCGCATCTCTAATTAAATGTCTCTGGCAGTAACTATGGAATCTGTTTTTTCCATCCCATGAGAAGGCATGCCATCCTCTCTGTAAGTCATGTCCTTCTAATGTCAAGATCCTTTTATTTTTTAATTTAATCCAATCTTTAATCCAAGTGAATGTTGTTGCCTGGTAGTATGTCTCCCAATCTGGGAGCCCAAAGCCTTCTCTTTCGCTACTGTCCTGCAATAATTTTATTTTAATCCTCAATTTTTCCCTTGCCAAATGTAGTTCGCTATTAATTTGTTTAAGTCTTTGAAAAAATTCTTTCCTAATTTTATTGGTGTTACTTGGAAGAGGAACAATATTCGTGGTAGAATGTTCATTTTGATCGATGCTATCCTTCCTATGAGAGCTGTAATTTTTTCCAGATTTCCAAATCCTTTTTTATGTGTAATATTAGTTTGTTATAATTATCCTCTTTGATCGACAAACATTTAGTTGATAGCCAAATTCCTAGATATTTTACTTTTTTGATCGTTTGAATTTATCTTGAATTTATTTTATCTTCTAGTTCACTTTGCTGTTTTTTAGGAGGTTTTTCATTAATGCCTTTGTTTTGGATTTATAGAGTCCTGTTACTCTACCATATACTTCTACTTGTTGTAGTAGTCATCCATAATTTTTTAAACGGTGTTTATTTTTTCCCAACCCATGTGGCCCAGCACAGCAAAGAAGAGCTGCCTTTTCTTTGCAAAAAAGGTCCCTCATTGCAGGAGGTTTTGGATTCCATGCTCTTGACTGGGATATTTGCAACTTCCTCTTTCCAAATATCCCACTGAAACAAAAGTGATATATGCCCATTTTTCACCCAGATGCGCATGGCAACATTGCCAGGGTGTCACATGGTCAACATTCAGTAGAGACACAGCACATCACCACCAGCCCTCCGAGATTGGATCAGATCTCTCTCCATCTCTCTCTCTCCCTCTCTCCCTCCTCCTCTCTCTCTCCCTCCCTCCCTCCCTCCCTCCCTCCCTCTCTCTCTCTCTCTCACACACACACACAAACACAAACACAGACACACACACAACACCCTCGAAGGCAGCCACATCCCTTCACTAACCTGCTTTCCAGTTTTGTTCTCCACTGCACGTACAGGGCAAGAAGTCTGTAGGACTACAGTAAAAAAATACCATAGTTCAGACCTTCTAACTTCTCATGATAAAAAAAAATCTCGCGAAGTTGGGCTGCAACGAAGGGGCCGAGTCTTCATGGGGTGACCAGAGAAGGGAAGGGCTGCTTCCTGTGCTGGCCATGCCCACATCTTCACTAGGGTTTATTTTTTGGGTAAGGCTTATATTAGGCCCACCCCAAAAAATCAGGCTAGGCTTATTTTTGGGGTAGGTCATTTTTTGGGGAAACACGCTATGAAATCACATAAATATTATTTTACTAATGTGGTAATTTGAAGTATAATTCTAGTACAGAAATTCTTTTGAAGTATTTGCAACTGTACAGTATAATGAATTATTTTTTTAAATGTTGTTATTCACCCATTGGAAATTAAATATGCAAGAAATAATGAGTCTGATAGTCCTTAATGGCCTTATAAAATATATAAAAAGGCCTTATAAAATATACTGACAAGCAAAACAACATAGTTTTCCATTCTTCTGGAATACAATGTCTATAATTTAAATCAGGGGTCCCTAACCTGTGGTCACAGCCCACTACCAGGCCATGTCTTATTCACAACTGGGCCACGTGAGAGGCAGGCCAGCATGTGCATACACGTGCACAGCCTACTTGCGCGAGTGACAAACACCAGCTTTTGCAGCCACACTTGCATAAACAATAACAATAGCACTTAGACTTATATACCGATTTAAAGTGCTTTACAGCCCTTTCTAAGCAGTTTAAATAGTCAGAAAGCAGTTTAATAGACAATTTGGGGCCTCATTTTACCCACCTCAGAAGAATGGAAGGCTTAAGCAGCACCCCAAAGGCTTCTATCTTGCATGAGTGGAGCTTGCATGAGTGGAGCATGCACAAAGACGTCTAGGCGGGTGGGCGGAGCCTCCCACTGCTGCTGATACTGGGGTGAACCAGTAGCAATCCATCACTGGTGTGCATGGGAGCGCCGGCCAACTGCTCATGCGGCCCTGTTCCCCTCTCCCTCTCCCTCACCAAGCTGCTGATTTAAAGGCAAACTTGACTTTGGGATAAAATGTGCTTGTTGAGTGAAGTAGCCAATATTACTCAGCAATCCATGATATAAATTAAGACTTTTCAAGTATTTAACAATATTCCTACTATCAGTGGAAATTGGGGGTGGTAAGAGAATTTCCATGCCTTTTTGCTACATCATAGTAAATGCTGGAAGTGCCATTGCTTTCTGTATGTTCAGTAAAAAAAATATTTGGACTTGATTAAAATTTGAATTGCATCCATTCTGGATGTTTTTTTGGGGGGGGGAGGGGAAGCTATTATAGTCTGTCCATACAATATAGTCATGGAGAAAAAGCAGTTGAATAATGCATTTTAAAAATCTGTCCCTGATTATCTCCTGTATGATTCTACATGTCACATTCTTTCTAAAGTTTCTAAAGAAAACATCAGAAACCTTAATTCTGCAATATTGCTTGGATTTTATTCCTACTAAGTACCGATAAGTGCAATGCTAACACTGGATTTATATTCAAAATCAGGTGGGAAATTAAGCAACTTTATGATCAGCATGATTAGTTCAGGAATTCTGGGAGTTGAAGTTCACAGGTCATAAAGTTGCCATAGTTGTCACCCCTGATTCAAAATGCTGACTGCTGACTTTTGAGTGCCAAACGTCAAAGACAGGCATGCTTTATCTCCTTGAAAGCAGGTGGGGAAAGTTGGTCCATGCCAGAGTTTTCAAGAGTGTAAATTCTGATTATTGATTTTTGTGGGCCATCTGATTCCATAAAGATTTTGGAAGCTTATAATATTTAAATACATAGTTTGTCAAAATATTCTTTCAGTACACTTCAAACAAGCGCAAGCATTAAGCTACTCTTGAACCTGGAAGACAAGATTTGGTCTGAAAGTTTGATCCTGATTTAATCCTGATATGTTGGTGTTGAACAGACCTACAAAAATATTTATTCTAGAAAGATAAACAAGGGAAAAGTGTAAGATAATTTATGACAATACAGAGCAGAAACAAAGGATGAGATTTGTGGAAAACCCTTAAAAATATCACCAGCTACAGCAAACCTCCTTCCCAGGCTGAAGGAAATCAGCAACTGGCAGATGACCTGAATGTGTTTTACTGCAGGTTTGAAAGGAAACTACAGCCATCTATCTCCACAACCCCCATCTCAGACACACCAACAGCCAAGCCTCCTACAGCTGACCCCATCCCATTGGGTTCACAACCCCTAGTGATCACAGAAAAGGAAGTGCAAGACCTATTTCACAGACAAAAGCCAGGAAAAGCTCCAGGCCCAGACAAGATAACTCCTTCTTGCTTAAAAGTCTGTGCTGACCAATTGGACCCCATATTCACCCATATCTTCAATAAAACACTAGAGATGTGCTATGTTCCTTCTTGCTTCAAACGCTCTACTATCATCCCAGTGCTGAAGAAGCCCACCATCAAGGAACTGAATGACTACAGACCAGTTGCTCTAACATTTGTAGTCATGAAAACCTTTGAAAGGCTAGCACTGTCCCACTTGAAAACCATCATGGACCCGCTGTTAGACCCTTGCAATTTGCATACTGAGCAAATAGATCAACAGATGATGCTGTTAATATGGCTCTGCATTACATCCTACAACATCTTGAATTTCCAAAGACCTATGCAAGAGTCCTCTTCATAGACTTTAGTTTGGCATTCAATACCATCATTCCAGACACACTTCTAACTAATCTAAGCCAACTACAGGTACCTGAACACACTTGTAAGTGGATCATAAGCTTCCTAACAAACAGGAAGCAGCAGGTGAAGCTAGGCAGAATCACATCAGATACCTGTACAATTAGCACAGGGGCCCCCAAGGCTGTGTGCTCTCCCCACTTCTCTCTGTATACCGATCACTGCATCTCTAATGATCCATCTGTTAAACTACTGAAGTTTGTAGATGACACAACAGTGATCGTCTCATTTGAGACAATGATGAATCCACATACAGATGGGAGGTTGAACAACTAGCCTCATGGTGTGACCGGAAAAATCTAGAACTCAACACACTCAAAACCGTAGAAATGGTGGTAGACTTTAGAAGAAACCCTTCCATACTTCCACCTCTCACAATACTAGAGAACACAGTATCAACAGTAGAGATCTTCAAATTTCTAGGTTCTACCATATCGCAAGTTCTAAAATGGACAGCTAACATCAAAAACATCATCAAAAAAGCACAACAAAGAATATATTTTCTGTGTCAACTCAGAAAGCTCAAATTGCCCAAGGAGCTGCAGATACAGTTCTACAGAGGAATTATTGAGTTGTCAACTGCACCTCTATAACTGTCTGATTTGGCTCTGCAACCCAACAAGACAGACACAGACTTCAGAGGATAATTAGAACTGCAGAAAAAACAATTACTACCAACGTGCCTGCACAAGTCAAAAAGAGGGCTGTGAAAATATTTACAAACCCCTCACATCCTGGACATAAACTGTTTCAACTCCTACCCTCAAAATGATGCTATAGAGCACTGCACACCAGAACAACTAGACACAAGAACAGTTTTTTCCTGAATGCCATCACTCTGCTAAATAATTCCCTCAACACTGTCAAACTATTTACTAAGTCTGCACTACAATTAATCTTCTCATCGTTTCCACCACCTAACTCCTTCCACTTATGACTGTATGACAGCAATGTTGCTTGTATGCTTACGATTTATATTGATATTATTTCCTGATTGATTATTTGTACCCTATGACTATCATTAAGTGTTCTACCTTATGATTCTTGATGAACGTATCTTTTTTTTATGTACACTGAGAGGATATGCACCAAGACAAATTCTTTGTGTGTGTTTTATTGGCCAATCACGCTTGGCCAATAAAAAGTTCTATTTTATTCTACTCTATACATTGTCATCATTAGATAATCATTCCAGGGGTCAGTGGAATTACATGGAATTACTATTTCCTGAAAATAAGCACAGGTTGATGTTTTGTTTGTATTTGAAAGCATGACTAGAATGAATTCCACACACTTTTGGTATTCTACGCATACCACACAGTTTTCCAAATTTAAAACATCCATTTATAGCAAGGTCAAATCAGGATTTGGCTTCCAAATGACTGTTAATAAATTATAGCTTCCTATAATCTCTGCCCAATCTGTTTTTCCACCGCAAGAAAAGAAAGTGACAGAAATATAGTAAGCCATGTTTAAGACACTGGAAAAAGTGCAGAGAAGAGCAATAAAAATGATTAGGGGGCTGGAGGCTAAAACATATGAAGAACGGTTGCAAGAATTGGGTATGTCTAGTCTAATAAAAAAGAACTAGGGCTGAGATGATAGCACTATTCCAATATTTGAGGGGCTCCTACAAAGATGAGGGGTGTCAAACTATTTTCCAAAGCATCAAAAGGCAAGACAAGAAACTAGTTTGAAACTAACCAAGGAGAGAAGCAACCTAAAACTAAGGAGAAATTTCCTAACAGTGAGAGCAATCAATCAATGGAATAGCTTGCTTTCACAAGTTGTAGGTGCTCAATCACTGGAGGCTTTCAAAAAGAGACTGGACAACGATTTATCTGAAATAGTATAGTCTCCTGCTTGAGCAGGGGCTTGGACTAGAAGACTTCCAAGGTCCCTTCCAACTCTTCTATGAAAACATCTATAATTTATACTGAAGTAATTCAGAGAATTTCATCCATGTCACCTGAAATGTAGAGTAGACAAAGCCCAGAAAGACAGGTCAGATAAATTGATTTTGGTTAACTAGTAATATCTAATAGCAGTCTAGCTATTTAATAAAAAAATTAAAGTTGAATTTCCAAGCACCAAATATTCTGCTCTTGCCTTAAAACTATTTTGCATTATTATGGAATTCTAGGAACTGACACGGAATTCCGGGATCAAACAGAAAAGGTTTATTGTGCAAGGTCCAGTTGCAACACAAGAAGCAAAAACTGAACACCCAAGAGTTCTAATGCAGTTACTCTTATATATGATTTTAACATCTTATGATTGGTTACAGTGCTGACAACCCACAGCCCTCCCTTGTTGCTATACTATAGAAGCTAAATAACTTGTGTTCTTGCAAACCTATCTAAGTTTCCTGCCTAAGTTTCCTGCCTTTATGTCTGCGGTTACCTCTGCTTGGCTAGGTGTGATATTTTGCTCATGATGGTATTTCTTGAACTTTCCAGCTGAGGAAGGTTTGTTAATTCTGCGGTTTAACTTTTTGAACCTAGTAATTATCTCTTACATTTACTAGTGAAAGGGGTCCTTCAGAGAGCCTCTAGGCTGACCCCATATTATTTCACTTTTATATCCAATTTCTATCTTATTCCCCCCTTTGGAAGTTTTTCCATGCAGAAATTTTCACTGTTTCCCATCTGTTTCATGCTTTTCAGTAGTTAACCATTCTATACATCATATTAAGCAAGCAAGCATATAATATTTGACATAACATAATCAGTTCAGGATAAGATACATAGTAATGCAAAAGAAAGGCAAGTAATAGATATGATTTTTCAAATCTTATTCTCTGAAGCACTTTCTCTAATTACCCAGTTGAGAGTTGTACATATGTTCCTGCATCAGAAACTTCATTTTCATCAAAATCAACACATTTTTTTTTCAACTCTTATCTCTTTCACTGCTCTCATAGTTAGTTGTCTGAACAAAGAATAAAAGCCAGGCCTATCACAACAGGAATAACACAACATCTGTCTAATCCAGCCTGGCCCAGATGACACCTATTTTGGGGGAAGATGTACATGTTCCAGTCCAGTTTGTAGGTAAACACAAATACACATTTTTCTCACATAAGAAGAAAACTCTATTGTTCCTTACATACCCACCTATATTCATGGAAAATGTATGGGCTCATTGGTTTTTCTCATTAGTCCAGACCCCTAAAGTCCCTGCCACTAGCATGCCACTAGTGACTGCAATGGGACTTCTAGTGTAGGGTCCTTTTGCTTATCTCTAAGAATAGTGCCTTCAAAAACATGACGGGAGCTTGCATTGCCAAGGGGAAGTAGGACACAAAAGCCTGTGTTGGATCTAATGGAGACATGTGGTGGTATTGAGAAAGTGACCTTCTGTTGAAATAAATAGTGAACATAAGGAGAAATGCCACTAGTTAGTTTTTATATCTATAAGAGTCATTCTAGGGTCAAGTGTATTTCTGATGGACCTTGATCTCCCATCAGGGATCCTACAGGAATATCTGGTTCCTGATGTCACTTTACACACAAGAAGGGTGACCCTAGGATTTCTACACTAACAGCTATAGGGCTAACAATGGGAAATGATTATTTCCCAGCCTTTTGAATGCATTATAAAAGTCTCCTTGCAATTTGGCTACTGTTACTTTGGTTCACCATTAATAACTTTCTCAAGGACTATTGTGGCCCTGGTCCTGACCCAAAGATCTGGCTCAACTGGAACAGCATTGTAAGATGAAGGACCAGCAGACAAACAGAACCAGCATTTTTGGCTTAGGGTAGAGTCAGACTGATTAACTAGGCTTTGACTCAATTCCAGTATTCTTACATGTAGTTCCCCTTTCTCAATTGTTACAGGGGTCCCTTCTCCCTTTGTTCTACCCCACTGTGTTCTGGGATTGTCAGACGCTTGTCTTTAGGTTTTGGGGTTGGCTTAAGTCCAGGGTACTGACCCCACCTATTTATGATATATCGTTGGCGGGAGTGGACTTGTTCCAAAGAGTTCACACCTTGTGACCCATTCTTGCCTTGTCTTTTGGGGTTCTCAACTTTCCCAGATCCTTTCTCAAGGGCAAGGGTGCCACTTAGGCATTCTCACAACATTGGGAACTACTATTCAGGGTGTTATTACTCATTAGGCCCTTTGCCAATAATAGCCAAAGCCACAGAAAACTCGTAATTGTCCTTTACACAGAATCTATCCAATCACAATTTCCTTAATCTACAAAATCACCACATCAGGAAGAAGGTTAGGGTTATATGTGACTTGGAAAAGGCAATATTAGTCTTAAGTATCTCACAGAACCACCTCTTATTTGTTAATACAATGTCCACATTCTTAGAGCTAGAGCAGCTCCACAGAGAGCTCACTCCCTGGCTTAAATATCTACAGTAATTTCGTACTGCTCTCTGTCACAGTCAATGATTTTAGATTCGGCACCTGTCTTTTTGAGGAAGAGGTGATTCCAGCATACTATATACAGCAAATCACAATTAATCACAATACCAGCAAGCACGCTTATTAATTTAAGGGATAGTGTACCTATGGCTATATATGTTGAATTCCCATTCCAAATCTTCAGCCGTACGTAATGGGTCAGTTTCCGGTGTGACACCAGTAAGGCCTCTTCTGCCTCATATGTTGCCTGCCCGTTGCCAGTAGGACAGTTATAGGGGGCGCTTCTTCAAGAATACTACTAGAGGTCGGGCCTAGTCTTAGTCTGCCACCCAATATTCCTAAACTGCGGACTTAACTTGAGTCCAGTGAATCCAAGACCTAGATTCCAACATTTTTACTGCAAGTGGGAACAAATGACCACAGTATACGGGCCCTTCCACCTAGGCATTAAACTTTTTCCTTTCCAGTGTTTTACCCATACAATCCTCCAAATCACAATTTAATCATTTCTACTTTTATCACAATATAATTTAAAATATTTTAATCATTACAATTTCCCTAATTAAATTTAGAATTGTTCTAGCTGGTATCCAAGTTAAAACTTAAATCTTTTTACTTTCACAACCATATACCATTAAGGTATTTCAATTGTTACAGTTTATATTATTCATATTTCTAGAAAAAGATTAAAAAAAGGAAAACTTATCATTGTCTAGATTTCAAAATACAAAGACAAATACTCCAATTATTATTCATTTCATTTTTACAATCATGTTTTCCCATTTATTTCTTACTACTATTTGAATATTATAACTAGAGGTGGTTAAAAATGGTGGACTAAGGGGCAGACAATATTGTTGGATTTCTTGTATTTGCTTATTTAATTCTCCCACCATCTGATTCACCCACTTAGTTCCTATTTTAGTTCCTATCTAGCTTAGGTCTCCTATATGATTTTCAAGTATTTCAAAAGGAGATAATCTAATTCCTTTACATGGAGAACATCACACAGATCAAAGTACTAGTGGTAATGCATTTACTCACTTAGGGTGATTTTCAAGGCACACCTTTGTCTGCTTTTTCTCTTAAAGTCCTGGTAAGACTGGTCAACTTCAAGGCTTGGGAAGGTCTGCTCCACTCTGGTTGCTGTGTTGACCTAAGTTGTTTCAATTGCATGACCTGGTCAGCCATAAATGCCCCTTTGTCTCTAAAACTCCTTGTATCGCATGGCTGGTGTAAATAGTAGTTGGCTGTCTAAAGGTTAATTTCCTAACAACAAACAACTTCCTTCCATCTCTCTCTGCCTTTGGCTTATTGCAATGCAGCGGGGACAGCTTTTCTGCCTGTACTTCAAACTCCTGCCAGGTATTGGGGATTTGACCTTCTTGAGCCATATTTCTCACCATCATGACCAGGAGGGAAACTGGACATGCAGGCATATCTATATTTCTTCCATCTAAGGAACATTTCAGGGTTTTCAGCATGGGACAAGAATTTATGAAGCCATTAACCCCTTGGATATTTTAGAAAAGGGAGCTAGCAGCTTTGTTTAGATGCTCTTGTGTCTACTAAGAAGGTTACATTATTCCCCCTATTTTCATTCGGACCAAGGATTCAGGGGGAGCTTGACTGAACCCTGATCCCCTTCAGTCTTCAGGCCTCTCATCTACTGCAGCCATGCCTATGGCTTCCTTTCTTTACAGAATGCTTTTGTAGCTTTTCTTCAATTGCAGATTGAGCTCACTAGGCTTGAGAAGCAACTTGTCTAAAACAGCATATGCACAAACCTTGCAAAGATGATTCAACATGCTGCCCTGGGCCCCGTTATGATAGGGCAATCTTCTTAGCCAACACAAGAACTGTCTTTCCTCTCTTCCCTTTTTTCTTGCTTGAGAGCAAAATTAGTTTATTGTTTATAGGAAGGCAGGCAAGCACAGTGTTCCGAGGCTAGCCTGGAGTTTAATTTTATTCTTGCCTTTGCTCTCTTCTAAGTCCAATTTTTACTTTTAAAAGAGAAGTATAATTTTCTTGGAGTTCTTGGTAATTATGTTTAAAATTTATTTCAGCAAGTCTTTTTGTATGAAGTCTTCTTATACAGGTTTTTTCATTTTCAGCTATTAATTTGTCTAAGAACTTCTATCTCTCCTTGAGGTTATTTACCAGAAGCATCATTTCTTTGGAGATAGTAATTGCTGTAGGTAATCTTTTAGTCTTTCTATTTCTAATGCAAGTTGATTCTGATTTTATTATTATTATTATTAATTTTAATTAAGCTGTCATTTTTCAATTGCACAGATTCTAATTTTTCTTGTTCATTTTATTTTGCAAATCATCTTTCACTTTTGATAATTCTTCATAACTGAATAAAAGTTGATTCTTCAATCTCTCTAGTTCTGCTTTTACAGGTCAGAGTCTTCCGTGCAGGGCTAAAGACAGGAGAACGAGGTCCCCTCCCCCCTTTGTGGGTGAGGAAGGCATTGCAAAGTAGAAAAGGGAGGGGGTAGATAGTTTGTGGTCAAGTTTGAAGGAACAGCAACCACACATAAATATTGTATTTAGTGAACTTAAAACATTTACTTATAAACTTTTACTTATAAACTCGAGTTTATCTTGAAGCATAGAGAAGAGGGAAAGTTGAATTTTGTTCTCCATCAGCTTAGATGGCCAGACCAAACTCGATGAGATAATTTCTTTCCTCTCAATACTCTCAATTTTTTTTAACAATTTAAATTCATATCTCTAGAGATCAGGCAATTGCAGTTACTTTGAAGGTACACAAAGATTTTAGACATACACACTAGTCATTCCCGCCTTAAATTTTAGTTGAATTAGGGAATGCACAGATCTTAACAATTATTTTTAACAGAATCATATCAAATTTAATCAATTCAATTGTCTGAGTCTTCCCATTTAGACAGGCTTTTTTTTTATTACCTGCTAAACCCTGGGTGGGAAGAACAATAACAATTTTCTTCTCTATTTTTAGTTCTTTCAGAGTTCACTAGTTCTTCTTAAGAAAGGTAATTTATCAGAATCTTTATGACACTGCAGTAGTTCTTTTCTCCTACTACACATAACAGCATAAATCTTTTGTTGGTCAGCCCCAACATCTGAATCATCTTACTGTATGGTGGGCCTTCTCAACTTTCTAGAATGGTAGCCATCAAATCAATGATTTCTTGAGGTTTCTCTGAAAATGGCCCATAATGCAGTCACCAATTCAACAAGTCAGTGGTTGTAAAAGGGACATATTGAAGTGCAGGAACATTTTGAGGCTGTCCCTAGGCATTCACTCCTGGTACAATTATTTCTCTAAGAGGGCAATAGTTTTGCCCCGGGTCTTTGTTTTACTTCTAGTATGGTTTGACACAGAATCTTCAGAGCTCGCTGAAGGCCATTATCTTTATTTTCTTCTTTGACTTAGGTTTCGTCAGGTTCTCTACTTCTGGTGATACAGGAATCGGTTCAGTTTTTATTGCAGGGGGAGCTACTGGTTTTACTCAAGTAGAATATGGAGGGGGTTGTTGAAATTCCTCCCTATCAGTCTGGTTTAAAATTTTTGGCACTAAGGTTTTCTTTCTTCCCTCTCTTTTAGATTTCATCAAATAGACCCTAGCAAACTTTGCCTGACACTTGATTAACCAAGGGGGTCTCTCTTTTATGTTAGTTTTCCACTGATCAATATATGGATACTGGTCCCAATGTCCATCCCCTGTTACTCTCTGGTGGACTCTCAAGATGAGCCCTGGGTCTAAAGACCCTTCCTCTGGCTACCCCACACCGAAGGTAGGCCACTTATTATGGCAAAATGTCCGTAGTGTATCAGGGTCACATTGGGGGTCTCCATAATCTCTCAGAAAACCTACTTTGAAGTTGTCTAATATACATTGCAGAGGTGTCTGTGAGGCACCTGCTGCTACTACCACCCATGTTCTAACACTACCATTGACCCGATGTGCTGGAACTTCCAACGGTCACAATGCGGGAACTGCAATGGTTTAACCACCCACACAGTCCTAATAGGAGACTTGAAATCCTTTGGGATTTCTATTCCCAAAGTCTCCAATCTATTGGAGACTTTAGGACACTGCCTTATCTCCTAGGGGGTGATCGGTCCCCTCTTCCACTCCAAATGGGAGCAGGTACAATTCCTTTAATTGTAATTGTAATTATACTTGCCTGCAGGTGTCTTCTGCTGTCTGTGGACTAAAGGACCAATTCTGTTTGTCCCTTAAGGATCCTTGATTGGAGTGCTTCGCTGGCAGGGGTGTCCCCTATCCCTTCGAAAAAGTCTCCCCATAGGCAAGGGCTATGAAGCCAGCTTGGAGATTCAAATGCTGAGATAGGGGGTTGCCCACCAGGGCAGTCCGTCTGGAAGGTCAACGGCCTCTTCCTGTCAGTCCCGGTAGAGTCGCCATTTATTATAGAATTCTAGGAACTGACACGGAATTCCGGGATCAAACAGAAAAGGTTTATTGCGCAAGGTCCAGTTGCAACACAAGAAGCAAAAACTGAACACCCAAGAGTTCTGATGCAGTTACTCTTATACATGATTTTAACATCTTATGATTGGTTACAGTGCTGACAACCCACAGCCCTCCCTTGTTGCTATACTATAGAAGCTAAATAACTTGTGTTCTTGAAAACCTATCTAAGTTTCCTGCCTTTATGTCTGCGGTTACCTCTGCTTGGCTAGGTGTGATATTTTGCTCATGATGGTGTTTCTTGAACTTTCCAGCTGAGGAAGGTTTGTTAATTCTGCGGTTTAACTTTTTGAACCTAGTAATTATCTCTTACATTTACTAGTGAAAGGGGTCCTTCAGAGATCCTCCAGGCTGACCCCTTATTATTTCACTTTTATATCCAATTTCTATCTTAGCATTATCTACTGCCATTTTAAAAAATATTTAAAGCTTCTTGTATATGTGAGATAAGCCACAATAAAAAAAATAAAGTCAGTGTATTGGATTTACTTTACATGGAGTGTGAGCATACTGGAATTTGATACACAGTACAGATTTTAAAAAGTATAAAAATGCAACAACAACAGCAAAACAAAGTTAAAAACCCTATGTGACCCAGCATAGGGATGTATTCTCTATCATTAATGTGTCATAGAAACAGAAAATCTTTGCTATCAGTGAGGGAAATCATATTAAATTGATCAATTGCATACAAATTTCTGAAATGTAAGTATCGCAGAGACATAATTTTCACATTTCATCCATCTGCTTCCTTAAAATAATTGCTAAAATAAGTACTCTGAAACTGTCTTCTCCTTTCAAAACAGATTATTCATGAAATAGACTACAGGTAGTCCTCAATTTATGACTACAATTGATACCAGAATTTTGGTCACTGAGTGAAGCAATCATAAATGTGAGAGCCACATAACTTCACTCAATAACTGTAATTAGTCTCTTAGTTGCAAATGTTAAGTAATCATGCAAATTGTTAACTGGAGCATAGGGTGTCATGGTGTGGGGAAAATTTGATTTTGTTTAAAGAAAATACAGGTCAAGAAAAAAAAAACAGCCTTATGTTCCTGGATAAGCAAGACAGGAGTATGGCTAACTTAAAAAGCTATTTGGATGCTTTAAATATCTCATGAAACTAGCCTCTGATTTTTGTGTCTGTCTGATCTTACTTCCATCAAATTCCATAACTTTTCAATATTTCACAAGGGTTTCATATATTCCGTGCTAGCTCTGACTAAACCAAGATTTGATTATTTAAGCCTGAATTTAGATCTCAAATTCTGACAATCTGGCTCCCCCAAGTGTTAACTTTGACTGCCTTTGTCTCCTTCAGCTTCAGATAGTTCTAACAAGTCATAAGGCATTGTAAGCTAATAAATGAACAAAATGATTACAGAAGAAGTCTTTAATCTGGCATCCATCAATTCTCTTTGGTCTGCCCGTTGGGAATTTAAGGAACTGTACTCTCAAAACAGTTGTCTTCTTAGTACATTAGTACTAAGACACTTAACTATTGGGATTGCTTCCTATACAGTACATATACTAGCATGGATAGTTGCTTGTAATTGCGGATGAAATTGCATCTATATGTCATGCATGCCAAACTTCTGTTGATCAATACATACATACATACATACATACATACATACATTATATAGGAAAGGCATATCTGATACCTCAGATAAATAAAATTGTTGCTGCTATTGTTCTTCTGCTCCTGTTATAGTTATGTTCCATCTTTTTATGCAGAGGGCAGCTGAGGCAGCTAAGTAATTCAAAAGGAAAGGATGGTGTTACCTGTGACCCGAGAGATAAACGATACACCTGTTCAGTGATTTTCAATCATCACTACTGATTTATATTTGTAGTTATATGAATGTCTCTTCTTTTTTCTGGAATATTTAATTCCCCCCCCCCTTGTTATTTCCTTCTTTAGAAAGTTCTATAGAGCAACCTAAGATAAAAGATAACATTCTTGATTTAAAATTGAATTTTCCAATTGAGTACTATAATTTTTGAACAGAAGGCTCTCTACTCAAAATTAACCAGAGTAGATTATTAAAAAATGTAGTTACCATATTTTTCGGAGTATAAGATGCACCTGAGACACAGCTTAGTTTTGGGGGAGGAAAATAGGAAAAAAAATTCTGCCTACCAGGTATTCATCTGGCTAGTGTCCTTAGTCTGGTCAGCTTCAGCACATTAGTTTGCTGGTTTTTATCTCCTGCTTGGGGATAAAAAACATCTTCTAAAGCAAAACTGATCTTTGGAGAGAGAAGCAATGAGAAAAGCAGGCAAACCATTGAGATTGCTTCACTCACTAGTGCCTCGTTAGGGCTGAAAAAAATCTTCACAGCTGAGAGTCGGAGGGAGCAGGCAAAGTAGGGAAGATCGTTTCACTGAAAAAGCTTTTAAAGCACAGCTGAGAGTCAGAGGTAATCGCTTCATTTGCTAGTACTTTGTTAGGATTGAAAAAAAAGCTTTGAAAAAGCTACATTTGGAGTATAAGACGCACCCAAATTTTCAGCCTCTTTTAGGAGGGAAAAAATACTCCGAAAAATATGGTATATGTAATGCTACCTGCAAGAAGTATAAATCTGTCTTAAGTTGGACTTAATACTTAAATATTAAGTATTTAATATATGGAAACACCCATATTACTTTGTTTTTGGCAATACTACTAAAAACATATATCACTGCTTTATTTTAGGATGTTGTTTTAACTCAAAACTAGCCTACAGCCCCATTATTCCTAGTGGCACCCATTCAAGTATGATCCAGAACTGATACTGCTTAAATTCTTTTAAGGCCAGGTAGAAATAACCATCTAAGTGAGAGACAAATCAATCTGCAGGCCTGCCAATTTGAAAATTAAGAAGCAAAATACAGTCTGTCAGTCTTATACAGTGATTTACATCTGGCAATGTCAGGTGTGTTCATAGTTTCAAGATATAAAAAATAAAGACTTTTGTGGAGATCAATCCTAGCTTGGGAGATGAACAAGATTAGGTTTAGTATTTCATCAAGAACTACAGGTGTGAGAAAAATGAGAATTATTCCTGTAAAAGTGTAACCTGAGTTACGCCATTTTGAGTGTCTTATGTTACCTTGTATAACCTGATTATATAACTGGACAAAAAAGAACATAATAAGGCTTTTCTGAAATGATTATCTTGTGGGAAATCTGTATTATGTAGTTGCTTTGATGGAAATCAATTTTCTGGAAAAAGTACTGAAATGAGATTGTTATGGGGCTGTCTGTTCCAGAAGGGGAAGACGCAAGTGATGTTTTTGTGGAATATTTCTGTTGGGAATTGGGGAATTTCAAGGGGGGAACATGTACTACATATGTTATATAAGATCTGAAACTGATTCCCAAGGGACATTACTTACATGTATTCTGATGTATTTTGAAGACTGTATATAACCCGTGTAAATTGCTTTCTTTTCATCTTTCCTCTCCTCCAGAGAGAAAGGCCCTTTGCAAAGTTAATAAACTCTGTCCTCTGTCTCTGTTTACTCTCTAAAAAGGTAATGAGGCTTTCCTGTTTCTCATAATTGGTGCCCGAAGGGACTTGAAAACTTTCCCTCTGGTAAGGACATCCTTACGTGTGCACACACTGATTTCAGTGGAAAGGGGTTATTTCCTTTCTAGTTGGAATTGCTTTTCTATGTACTCTGAGGCAGAGACATGAAAGCCTGGACAGAGAGGAACGTTCCTGAAGACCACGATGCACTAGGAGTGAGTATATGTTTTCTTTTTGGTGGTTTGGATTTGTACATGTTTGAGGTTGCTGGCTGTGTATGTTTGTGTGTGTATGGCTTGTATGATTTGTGTATATAATTAGTGTAATACAGGCTAGGGAAAGTATGGGGCTTTTACTAGGGAAAGTGCTGCTGAGACTGAAATACCCTCCAACCCCCCATATCTCCATTAGGGAAATTGTTAACACAGTGGTCAGAGGATTGATTGAAAGCTTATACAAAGATGTTAGATAAGGTGACTATGATTAATTATTGTACAAGGTTTGGCTGATGTTTGTGTTGATACAGCCTAATTATAGATGGAGTAAGTTCGGGGAGTCAGACCCATATTGGATAAATGCTTTGAAGAAGGTTTTGGTGAAAAGGAGTTGAAAGCTCAATTGTTATATGTAGCTTTAGCTTATACCACATGCCCATTTCCCCCTCCTCCTTATAATGTAAACGGAGCAGAAGCTGTGGGTGGAATTGAAGTTGCTGCTGGGAGCAGTGAAGGAGAGATTTCAACAGAGCGTTGATTTGAGAAATTATAAAAGCAACATGTCGTCTTTACAGGCAAATTCGATCGAGTTGTTTGAGTCATTGGATCTGTTTCTGGGACCCAATTTGTATACTTTGGTAGAGTTGCAGTATATATTGGGTTACTTGTTCTCCCCAGAGGAGAGGTCAGCAGCTATGGCATTTGGGGATAAAACCCAAGTGGGGGCTGCTCAGCCCGTTGCTGCCGATGTTAAGTTTCTATTAGCTGATCCCCGTTGGAATAATAATAATGTCGCTGACCGGGAGCAAATGGAAGACCTGAAGCGAGAAAGTCTTCAGGGAGTTGAGACAGCTGTATCTCAAGGGACAAAATTAACAAAAGCCTTTGCGGTAAGAACAGCTGTGGGAAGAAACACCATCTGTGTTTCTGGAATGTATTAAGGACAACTTAAATAAGTACTCTGGTCTTTCTCCTGAAACACCATCTTATAAATCCTTAATGACAATGCAGTTTGTAATGACGGCATGGCCAGATATTAAAAAGAAGATTGAGGATTGAGTTGCTTCTGATATTACTGCTCTGTTGAATGAAGTCCAAAAACTTTATGTGAACAAAGACTAGGTAGAGAAGTCAAATGCTGGTGTCTGTGTTAAGAGGACTAGGCTTTGTGAAACTTCTGTTGCAATGCGGCAACAGCGTCCTAGAATTAGGAGAAGATGATTAGTGGTGTCAGGGGGTTTTGAAAGAGTCCATTAGTGGGACCAGAAGAGGAGGATCATGTGTTTCTCATAGATATGGTTGCTACTAGCATCTCTATTTGTGCGATTGTTGAAGAATATGAAATTGAGTTGTGGAAAGTGTATTATACATTTGCATGTGATATTTGTTCCAGAAGCAGGTATTAATCTGCTTGGGAGGGATGTATTGTCTCTTCTGGGATGTGAGTTTAAGTTTTCTAGTGCAGATTTCACTGTGAATATATTAACTGAAGAACAGGAAAGGAAAATTGACCTGATAGTTGATGTTTCCCCTATCCCTCTTATTAAGAGATAAGAAATATGTGGAGGGATGATTTTGCTTCGGCCTGTTATGGGTGGAAGAAGTAGAAATATTGTAGTGGTATACAGATCTTTCTCATTCTTGGATGAGGCAGAAAACTCTGTAAGAATGAGGGTAAAGAAGGAAAGGTTTATTGTCTACCTGAGGTTGAATGTGAATAATTTGTCTTTGATTAATGTGCTGTGATAGTGATATGTGTGTGCCGGTGAATTAAGTGACTTTCTTGGCTTGAGCTTGGAGCGGTGGAAAGCAGGTAGTGGTTAGGGCCCAAAATCAAGTTTTTGATTAAAAACCACATCCTGAAGTTTTCCACTGCTTGAGGAATAAGCTACAAGATGTCAGGGATAGAAACTAAATGGGTATCTGAAGGGATAGAACCTTCCCAGGTTTTATTCCAGGTTTGCAAATGTTGTTAAATGGTATGTATATGTGAAGGCGTCTGTGTGTAATGAGAGTTGTTTAGGTAATAGAGCTCATTGTCTTGTAAAATAATAATACTGAGAATAAGAATAAAGCTCCCTGAAGTATTTATGCTGACTAATTGGCAGGGAGAAAGTATGTGTGTGTTGGAGTACACTGAAAGGTCTGATTGCAGAATAAATATGAGTGTGCGTTGAACCCACCTGGAGATATCTTTTTGTATAATGAAATATGAAGGCAATATCAAGTGTTCGAATGAGAAAGAAAGAGGGGAGAGAGATCCTCTGGAGAAGTGGGATTAGAAGAAGGTATTTACGATGTTAAATGGAGAAAGGAGTAGTATTTTTCCTCCCTATATTTCCCCTTTCTTTTTGTTCTGAACAGGAGAAGAGGGAAGGGGGGGGGAGGTGCGGTTTGTTTTCCCTTTTACACATTTTTTCCTTTGCTGAGTTTGAGAGAAAGGGGGGCCAAATAGGTGACTTGATCCATTGTTTCTGACTGCATATGGCAGTTACACAGATATATTTTCTGTCCTGCTCCGAGTTTTGATTTTATTTTTGTTTGTGAAATGTTTGAGGTGTTTAAATAAATCTATAAAATAGAGGAGTGATATTGGAAGTTTGAGACAAATATTTTTCGGAGTAGAGACCCTTTTATGTATTTATGTTTGTGCATTTTGAATGATTTTGATTTTGAATGCTGAAAAGTTAAGATTTCTAGGATAGTCTGGATATTGAATAGCCTGGGGAATAGTTGACTATTATTTTAGCTTAGTGTTGCCAAGATAAGGGATGTTCCCTTGAGGGGAGAGTTACTTACTGTAGAAGGTAAAGATGGACTTTTGGTCTGGCTAGCTAGGATGTTACCTGTAAGTTAGTCTGTATAGATTTGTGGTTTAGACTTGTGAATTTAGATCAAGCTTTGCATTTCTTTGAGGCTTGTGGAAATAGTTTAGTTAACTTGTGATAGAGGTGTGGTGTGATTCCTCTGAAGTGGGGAGAGTTGAGTATTTATTGATGAAAAACTATAGGAAGTTATTTGGAAGAAAGGTTTGAAGATTTGAAGAAAGTAATAATATAGTGTTGCTCCAGTGTTACGTTTGTCTGGTTTAAGGAAAAAAGCTTGCACTTGTTTGTAGCAGTGGAAGATTGTATAGCCAAAGGAGTGTTGATTCGCATGTGGGCTATGAAGAAGAGACCTGTAATATTTTTGTCATAATTGATGGATCTTGTGGTGCAAGGTTAGCCCTTGTGTATACAAGCTGAAGCTGCAATTGCACCTTCAGTGGAGGGGAGTAGAAAATTAACCTTTGGTAGGGCATTGGTGGTGAGTAGTTCACATCAGTACAAAACTGTATGCTAGGTTTTTGAAATATGGGGTTATTTTATTGTCTCAGGAGAGTTTGGTTCTCTGGACCAATAGGAATTTAAATTTAGTTGAATTCCTGTCAGGGGAGAGAGAAGGGAATGGACTGATGTAGAACGAAATTGTGTGGTTATGAATTAATGGGTTTTCCCGGATTGAGAATGGGAAGAGACTGAATGGTTATGCAGTTGTGAATGGAGGCACTACTGAGATATTGGAAGTTGGAAAGTTACCGTCTGAATGGTCATCACAGACATGTGAGGTTTTTGTTTTACTGCAAGCATCGCACATATTAATTAATGAGGTAGGGAATATTTATACTGATTTAGAGTATGCTTATGGTATCTTACATACTTTTGGGATAATCTTGATATCTAGTAAAGGGAAGGAATTGAAACAGGTGGATCTTATCACAGCAGTTTTGGAGGCAGCTGAGGGTCCTACTAAATTTGCTATTATACAAATGATGGATGAAGGGGTGCGTAAGTGAATGGGAAATGGATGACTAAAGATGGAGTGTGAATTCTTAATAAAGCGGTGATGCGGAATGTGATTGAACAAGTATATGAGGGAACCCATTGGGGAACGCAAGCACTCACTGATTTTATTAAACGTATATATGCATATATGTGTGTAGGGGTATGTATACAATAGTTATACAAATGGTATGGAAATGAATACATTGTGTATGTGCAAAACATGTAGAGATTTGACTATTTGGCCTTTTCAATGAATCTGTCACAATGTAGATTACATTGAAATGCGGGTGGTGTGATCATTGACATATGAAATAATAATAGTGAATTATCTTACTGGATGGTTTGAAGCCTTTCTTTGTGTAAAGACAGGGGCTCAGAGGATTTTTAAATCATATTGGAGCGAATAATACTCAAATATGCATTGGTTGATCTTATTGATAGTGATAGGGGTACACATTTCATTGTCCAGGTGATAGAGGTTATGGAACAATTAGGAATTGATTGGCAACTATATTTATCATTCATGCCAAGTTCTATGAGGCGTTGTGAATGTGCTAATCAGATAATTAAATCTCCGTTAAAAAATTAAAGTTAGAGCTTCAATTACCTTGAATGAAATGTTTGCCTTTAGCTCTGTTAAGAATAAGAACTAGTCCTAGGAAAGATCTGGGATATCTCTGTATTAAATGATGTTTGGATTGCCATATACGGGGAAAAGTTGGGATGACTAGGATAGAACTGAAAGATGGTTTTTTTTTTGAGAAAATATATACAGGGACTGTCCCAGTGTTTTTCTCATTTAAGGTCCAAAGGACAATTGGCACAGATTTCCAAGTACATGAGTACGACAATGGAGACTGGGTCCTGATTAAAGCCATTACGGAAAAGAAGTTGCAGCCGGTGTGGGAAGGACCGTTCTGCTAACTACAGAGTCAGCTGTGAGGACTAAGAAACGTGGTTGGGTGCATTATTCTAGAGTCAAGGGACCGGTGGCTTCGCCTTGTGGAGGGACAGTTGCTATGAAACCTTTTAAATTGACTTTTCAACGACGAACCTTGAGGATCGATGGATGGAAGAAGAGATTTGTATTTGGCTAGAAGTGATAATAATTGTTGTGTTTTTAGATTGTATTGAGAAAGGATACTATTGATTGGTGTAAATCTATGCTTTGGTATTCAGTGGATGTAAGTTCCCCTCGATTGACAAATTGGAGGTAAGATAATAACCTTTTATCTCTTTGGAAAATAGGGGGGGCTAATTTACTAGGAATAATGGGGTTTCTTGTGGTAGCATTTGTTATCCTACAGGTGCGGATAGGGATGGGGATTTTGGCTATGTTGCCTAGTTACCTTATAACATGGTAGCAGCTATGTTTCCATACTGAACTCGAGCACCGTTATTCTCTTATAGAAGCACCACTAACCCTAATAGACACCACTGAAGAGGCTGAGGATATGTATTAAATCATCTTTTGGAGATGGTGTGTGCCAAGTGCAACTGTACATATTAGATAGTTCCTCAATATATTGATCTTGCAAATAGAATGGAATTTTTATATAAGTAATGCACTGAGCTATATGGTAATTGTACACCTTCATAGAAGTAGTTTTGGATTTTAGAGGAAAGGTTACATTTTCCATATCTAGAGATACAAGCTCTCTCCAAGTTAATGTTTTTATGTGGTAACATGGCATTGCCCAAATTACCTATTGTATGGAGAGGAGTTTCTATACTGTTACAGGATATTCATAATTTACAGGAATAAATTAGTGAAGTGGAGAATTGGGGATTGTGAGAAAAATGAGAATAATTCCTGTAAAAGTGTAATCTGAGTTATGCCATTTTAAGTGTCTTATGTTACCTTGTATAACCTGTTTATATAACTGGACAAAAAAGAACATAATAAGGCTTTTCTGAAATGATTATCTTGTGGGAAATCTGTATTATGTAGTTGTTTTGATGGAAATCGATGTTCTGGAAAAAGTACTGAAATGAGATTGTTATGGGGCTGTCTGTTCCAGAAGGGGAAGTATGCAAGTGATGTTTTTGTGGAATATTTCTGTTGGGAATTGGGGAATTTCAAGGGGGGAACATGTACTACATATGTTATATAAGATCTGAAACTGATTCCCAAGGGACATTACTTACATGTATTCTGATGTATTTTGAAGACTGTATATAACCCGTGTAAATTGCTTTCTTTTCGTCTTTCCTCTCCTCCAGAGAGAAAGGCCCTTTGCAAAGTTAATAAAGTCTGTCCTTGCTTTATCTAGTCTCTGTTTACTCTCTAAAAAGATAATGAGGCTTTCCTGTTTCTCACAACAGGGCAGTAGAATAGATGGGATATATCACTGGCATATATCAAGGTAGTTGGCACTATTGCTCAGTAGACTTTGAGCTTTGTAGCAAGCTTCCACGGCGGTCCCACACATTGGTCAGTAGTCTGCCAAATGCAGAGCTTGCCTTGGCGATTCTGCAGTTGACCTCAATGTTAATTGTTACTACATGGAAGTGGCTGCTGCCAAGGTATGTAAATTGGTCTACTGCTTGCAGTTTTTGTCCCTTCACTGTGATGGTGGGCTCTTGGTGTTGGGCTTTCAAAGCTGACTGATGCATCACTTTGGTCTTAATGTTGATGAGCAGGCCAAAGTTGTTGCATGGTGCTGCGAATTTGTCCACACTGGCTTGCATTTCCTACTCTGATTCACCCTTCAGGGCAGTCATTAGCAAAGAGGAGGTCATGTAGCACAGTCTCCTTTATCTTGGTGACAACCTGGAGTCTTCGCAGGTTGAACCGTTTCCCATTGGTCCTGTATCTCAGGCTAACTCCCAAGGAACTGTTCTGGAAGGTGTCTGAGAGCATGGCTGAAAACATTATGCTGAACAAGGTCGGTGCCAACACGCACCCTTGCTTGACGCCATTTGTAACAGGAAAGGCCTTTGAAGCTTCTCTGTTGTAACCAGAACACGAGCTGTCATACCGTCATGGAACTGACATACCATCAGGATGAATCTATCAAAGCACCCAAACTTTGACATGAGGCGTGACAGACCTTTGCAACTGACAGTGTCAAAAGCCTTGGTGAGATCCATGAAGATGGTATACAATTAACGATTCTGCTCTTGACACTTCTCTTGGAGCTGTCAGGCTGGAAAGATCACGTCCCCAGTGCCATACTCTTTGCGGTAACCATACTGTATCTCAGGTAATAAATTCTGTTTCAGGTGGTCAGTCAAGTGGTTCAGCAACACTCATGGAATGATCTTGCCTGTGATGGAAAGCAGTGATATTCCTCTATGTTTATCGCAGACTTGTTGGTTCCTTTTCCTGTTGTAGAGGTGTACAATGGATGCATCTTTCAGTTCCTGAAGAATGGATCCTTGATTCCAGAAAGACTGGAACAGCTGAGTGTGTTTGTTGAAAAGCACTGCACCACCTTCCTTATAGACCTGCACTGGGATCGCTTCAGATCCTGGGGCCTTGCCACTGGACAGCTGGCTGATGCTTGTAGGGTTTCAGTCTTTGATGGTGGGGCATCCAGGCTGTGGTTGATATCCACCTGGGGCATTGTGTTGATCACCTTGTTGTTGATGGAAGATGGGTGGTTCAGTATGGATTGGAAGTGCTCATCCCATCACTGTAGATTTAGAGTCTTCTCAATGGTGAGAGTTGCAGGATCTGAGGGCTTCGTATAACTGTTTAGCATCATTTCTATGAGCAAATTTCTGAATTTCATCTGCTTTGGTACTCAACCAGGAGTTCTGCATCTTGCCAAGCTTGCTCTGTACAGTCCTGCGAGTGTTGTTGAAGGCATTTTTGTTAGCTGTTGACAACAGGTCATTCTGATAAGCATGGTGAAGGTGGTGCTTTTCAGCAAATAGGGCCTTGATCTCTTCATTGTTTTCATCAAACCAGTCCTGCTGTTTCCTGTGTGAGGGTCCAAGAACCTTTACTCAGAAGAGTGCACAATATCCCGAAAGCGTTCCCAGTCCTTCTCAGCATTTCCCTCTAATTGCAGCTCTTTGTTGTCAAGATAGTCTGCTAGTGAAGCTGCTGTGTTGGGGTTCCTCAGTTTACTGACATTGATCCGCTTCATCACAGTTTTATTTCCTTGCTGACAACTCTTTGGCTTGATATGAAATCTTAATTTGGAGATGATGAGTCTATGGTCACTCCAACAGTCAGCACTTAGCATGGTCCCCCTTACATCCTGTCTGTCTTTCCTCCAATGACATAATCAATAAGATGCCAGTGCTTGGAGCATGGGTGCATGAATGATTTGATGATACTAAACTGGCAGGAATAGCCAACACCCTGGCCAAAAAAGCCAATGCAATCCTAACCTGCATTAACAGAGGGATACAATCAAGATCAAGTAAGGTACTAATACCACTCTATAAAGCCTTAGTAAGATCACACCTAGAGTATTGCATCCAGTTTTGGTCAACACACTAAAAAAAGGTTGAGACTGTAGAAAGAGCGCAGAGAAGAACAACCAAGAGGATTGGAGGATTGGAGGCTAAAATATATGAAGAACAGTTACAGGAACTGGGCATGGCTAGTCTAGTGAAGAGAAGGACCAGGAGAGACATGACAGCAGTATTCCAATATTTGAGAGGCTGCCACAGAGAGGAGGGGATCAAGCTATTTTCCAAAGCACCTAAAGGCCAGACAAGGAATAATGGATGGAACTGAATAAGAAGAGATTCAACCTGGAAATAAGGAGAAATTTTGCTGACAGAACAATCAACCAATGGAACAGCTTGCCTTCAGATGTTGTGAGAGGTTCATCAGTGGAAACTTTCAAGAAGAGATTGGACTGTCATATGTCAAAAATGGTGTAGGGTCTGCTGGAGGGAGATTGGACTAGATGATTTATAAGATCCCTTCCAACTGTGTTAATCTGTATCTGTAACTCAAATATTTCAGAAGAAGGTGAGGGCAATCCACTTTGTATTTTTGCAACAACAACAACAACAACAACAAAAAGATGTTTTCATGCAGGCATGGGAATCAGTTTGATTTGAAGGGCACTTTAATAGCTATAACTAGTGTGCTTTACTAAGCTTGATAGGCATAAAATAGGCAGGTCTGCTATAATACCACAAATAATTTCTTTCACTTTGTAATCTTAATTGTCATTTAAAAAATTGAAAGGCTGATGGGAGACATTTCAACTGATAGTTGATCAGTAAGAACTAGTATTTAAAGAAGATTGTAATACACAATAGGGCTATCAAAGAGACCCAGTTCCCTTGCAAAAAAGACAATAGGCTGCATAAGGAGTATTCTGAAGTTCCAATCATTTCCTAAGTGTTATTTTGCAAGGTAAATTTCTCATGTCTGCTTTTAAATATTAACAGCAGATGTGATGCCAGTGACATAGACTACTAAAAAAAGATCTGATTACTTACAATGTTTAGTTATATGCTGCATATTTGTGTTTCTAGTCACGTTTTCTCCAGTGCACCTTCAGATATGTTAAGGGTTATGGGAAATTGTCCAAAATATCTAAAAGACACTAAGTTGGGAAAGGCTGTTCTAGAGCAGGGGTCCCCAACCTGTGGACCAGCAAGCACATACACGTGCATATGCATCCTCACTTGCATAAGCAGCAGGTCAACACACACACTCCATTTAAGGAGCAGCAGATACATATGCACCTTGCTTGTGCAAATGGAGCTGTATGTGCTTGCCGGCCACTTGCATCGAGCCATCCCTTCCTCCTCCCGCCAGTTTGCAAAGTTGGAAATGTTGGGGAACTCTGTTCTAGAATATATAACAGCATATAATAACAACAACAAAAAATGTTTTATTAAGTCCATATGCAGAAAACAAATCGTATTCTTAAGAAATGGGAAGAAAATTGGGATTGGAATGATAATGGGGAAGTCAATTATGGAACAGTTTGGGACACAATGAAAGCAATTTTTAGAGGAGAAAGCATTAAATTATTAAGTAGAAAGTATAAGAATTATAAAGTAAAAATAGAGGAAAAGAAGAAATTGATAAAAGAACTGGAAAATAGATTTTTAGTGACTAAGGATAGGAAATTATGGGAGGAACTTAAAAAATTGAAAAATAAACAAATAGCAGAAGATACAGAAATAGTTAAAAAAATTAAGCTATTTAAAAAGAGAATTTTTTGAATATGGTAATAAAAATTCAAAATTATTAGCAAGAATGGTGAAAGATAAAAAAGAAAAAAGAGAAATAGGTGTCCTAATAGATGAAAAAGGTAAGAGATGTTATAAAAAATTAGAGAAATGTGAAATTGTTAAAAAGTTTTTTCAAGAATTATATCTCAAAAAAGAAATTGATAATTGTAAATTAAAATTTTTTTTAGAAAAATATGGTCAGAAGAAAATTGATAATAAATATAAAGAAAAAATGGGAAAGGATATTACCTCTGAGGAAATTAAAGATGTGATTCAGAAGCTAAAACTTGGAAAATCTTCAGGTGAGGATGGGTTACCAGCAGAATTTTATAAAGAGTTTAAAGAAACTTTGATCCCAAAACTACAGAAATTGTACAATAAGATATTACATGGAGATGATATTCCCATGTCCTGGAATAGAACAATTATATCCTTAATCCCGAAACCAGGTAAAGATTTAGAAAAGATTGAATCCTATCGGCCCATTTCCTTGATTAACCAAGATGCTAAGATATTTACTGCAATTGTAGCAAATAGATTGAATAATTTTGTAGATAAATATATAAACCATAATCAAGTAGGTTTTGTTAAAGGGCACTTTATGTGTGATTTAGTTAGAAGAGTATTAAATGTTATTGATATTGCTGAGAATAGTGGTGATAAGATAGGTATTCTTGCCTTGGATATTTTTAAAGCCTTTGATTCTATACAATGGGATACTATAAAAGAAATGATTTCTGCATTAGGATTTGGTAATAAATTTATTCATATCATTTCTAAATTGTACCAGAGGGGTACGGCAAGAGTGAAGGTAAATGGTATATTTATACAAGATATAAATTTGGAAGCAGGGACGAGACAGGGTTGTCCCCTGTCTCCGACCCTATTCTTATTAGCAATGGAAATTTTAACAACTTTGATTGAAGAGGATTCAGAATTAATAGGTTATAAAGGTAATTAAAGTTAATTTATGTGCAGATAACACCCGTATCATTTTAAATAATATTACAAATGATATAAAAAGAGTTCAAATACGTTTGGAAGAATTTGAAGATATGACTGGTTTGAAAGTAAACTGGGCAAAATCAGAATTATTAATGGAAATTGATAGGGAAAACAAATTAGAAAAATTACAAAATCAATTTGGAATTAGGATAAAGGATAATTTAAGATATTTAGGTATTATACTTTCACTTAGAATTAAAAACTTAAAGAAACTAAATTATGACATAGTAATAAAAGAAATTGAAGAGAAAATTGGGAAATATAAAAAACTAAAGTTATCTTGGTTTGGTAGAGTAGCTATATGTAAAATGATGTTACTTCCTAAATTTAACTTTTTATTCGAGATGCTTCCGATTTTTTTAACTGAGAAGGATATTGAAGTATATCAAAAAAAATTAGATAAATTTTGTAATGGGGATAAAAAAATCAAGATTGATTAAGAAAATGCGGTATCAAAACCAAAAACAAGGTGGTTTAGGAATTCCAAAATTATTAAATTATTATAAAGCATTTAGTATAAGAACAGTAGTAAAAATTTTAAAAGGAGATGTTGAACTTTGGGGTAGTTTGGAAATGAAGGAAATAAAGAAGTTTGGTTACAAATGGTTTTTGGAAAATTTTAAAGGTAAGGTTAAAATTTGTAATTATTGGTTAAATAGTTTGACTAAAAATTGGGACAGAGTAGCAAAAAAATTAATACCAGACGTATTGTATTTAGGTAAACTGAAAGAGAATTGCCCAATGAAATTAAATAGTAACAGAGAGAGGATTATAGTAGGAGAGAAAGTGGAAACAATTAGTGAATGGTTGAAATTTATAGAAAATGAAATGAGGAAAGAGGAAATTTATGGAAAATTAAACATTACTTGGTTTGAAAGAATTCAAATGAATAAATGGAATAGGAAATGTAAAGAAAGGAATGATGAAAGTAGAAAGGAAACGGAATTTGAAAACTTGACATCTCGAATAATAAAAGATGAAATTGGGCCAAAGGGATTAGTTAGCAAATTTATAAAATTATTAACTTTGATAATAAATCACAAATGGTAATGGAAGAGAATTGGGTAAAAGAACTG
The DNA here is from genome assembly GCA_030761175.1 of Masticophis lateralis. Taxonomy (NCBI): domain Eukaryota; kingdom Metazoa; phylum Chordata; class Lepidosauria; order Squamata; family Colubridae; genus Masticophis; species Masticophis lateralis. Next base: position 74,027,198 of record JAUDYJ010000004.1, on the reverse strand, counting down.
GGTATTGAAATTTCTAATCAAAATTGGAATATGAACTGGGTTAGCAGAATAATGAGGACATTATCAATAAGGATCAAAGAACATAATTATAAAGTTGTCTGGAAGTGGTATCTGACCCCAATAAGACTTTTTCAAATGGATAATAAAGTGGATAAAATGTGTTGGAGATGTAAAGTGGAACTTGGGACATATGCTCATATGTGGTATAAATGTAATGGGGTTGAACTTTTTTGGTCTAGGATAGAAAATGAAATATTTGAAATGATTAAGAAGAGGGTCAAATTGAAATTGGAAACCATATTATTATTAATATTGAATGAAACAACATTAACAACTGGAGAAAGAGAATTGATGAGGATTTTGGTTATAATGGGGAGAATTATAATTGCTAGATATTGGAAATTAAATGTTGACTTAAAACTAGAAGAATGGTATAATGAAACATGGAAATTTGCATTAAATGATAAATTGACTTGTGATATTAAAATTAGAAGTGGTATATACAAAGAGAATGTTTTTTGGAACACTTGGCAACCATTTGTGGACTTTGCACTTGGGAGATTGGATGAATCGGCGCCAGTACCTTATCAAAGAGATTTCTGGAAGAACTGAAGACTTTAATTTCCTAAAACTTCCTTTCCATTTGTATAGCACGTTGGGGGGAAAATTTTTTTCTTTCTTTACTATTGATTTTTGTACTGTTTTTTTTTCTGTTATTCTTTAACAATAAAAATACAATAAAAAATTTAAAAAAAAGAAAACAAAGCTGCGCTCATAATTGCTAAAAAGTTGACTACTAAAATCTAATATGATATTTTGACAATAAAAAATCAGTTGTTATATATTGCTTTGCTTCTATAGAAAAATTACACATGGATTCTCAATGGAATTACATACACATTACCAAACATTATACCAAAATGGGACAACACTCATGCCACCCTTGATTTCTTCCAGGTTTATTATCTGAAATATTAAACGGTATGCATTATCCACTTGGGTTCTTCTCCCTGTAATAATATGTTATATAAAAATTGTTTTCAATGATATAGTGTGTGAAATAAACATTAATGAATAAATTGAACCATGCTCTGTGAGTTAATTTACCAAATTCACCAGATATAAAATCATATTGAATGATAATTGTAAAAGAAAAAAAGTAGCTTTGGAGGACAGATAGTAATAAAACTGAATCCACCAATTTTTCCCATTAAATAACTTTCTCTGGTATGTACAAAAGCCTGCTCAATAAGCAATATTAATTAAATTCAGTAGAACAATATTGTGTCCACTGTGAAAGATAGAGATTAATTCTAATGGCATGATTTTATCTGAGTGTTTCCTGGCACTGTAGGAGCTTCTGCTCTTTCTAGGCAGTACTTTATTTTATTCTTGTGAGATCCAACTTTTTAGTAGAGTGCAGTGTTATTCAAATTTAAATGTGCCTTCTCTAACCAAAAAGAATCCTTCTTAACATCGTTTGCCAAATTAACCTTTCAACAACAGTGCAATAGCTTAAAGCAGCAAAAACTGCAATAGCATAAAAAGTATTCATAACTGTTGGGAAATAATGGCAAGTTGTTACATATTCTGTCGTCATATGTGACTTTTTTGACAGGCTGTCCTTTGGCAAGTACTACTTGATAGTTGAGATCTTCAGTGTCCTAATAATATCAATAACTTTCTTTTTCAGAAACATCTCTTGCATCATTTTCTTTCTTCTAGTTTGAACTGTATGGTGAGCCATTGGTATATTTCTTCTTTCTTTTACTACAAATTTTCCCTTTTTTACTTCTCATCCTCATCACCTTCACTCATGCTGCTAATGGATGCTGAGGCAACCTTTGGGGAGGAAGGCGGTGAAGCCTTTCTGAAGAACCAAGGGGAAGGAGGAGATGGGGAACGTGATGGGGAACGTCCCCGTGTTGGACTGCTTGTGGGACTTTGCCTTGGAGATAAGGCTTGAAGCATGCGCCCATTCCTCTCTTGAAACATCTGCTTCTGGAAACAAAGAAATGTAGACATGTATGGATACAGTAATAGATATATCCTCAACTCACTCTCTTAATTCTGTTTTTGCCCAATAATCTTTTTATCTTTATGTCTGTTTTTATGGGTGAGTGAAATGTCTTTCCCCAAAAAATTGATGTAGCCAAAGTACGTGCAAGATAGGAGGGATTTCAATTGGCAATGAAGTGGCAGAGAGAAGGAAAGGGTCACAAGTGATCTTGGAGCACTGTCCCTACATTATTTGAATGCCTTACAGTGTTTCTGAGAATGAACATTGGACTTACCTGAAGGTTCTTTCTCCCTGCGCTGCATGAGAGTCCATTGAGTGGGTGTTTCCTCATCCAATTGACCTCTGACTGAGTAAGAAATTTGCCTAAACACACCTTCTCTTCCGGTTTAGCCCAGTTCCACATGAAGTCCGAATCCGAAAAAACTGACAGCCTGAGCGAAACAGAACACAAGAAAACAAACCCCATACGAAAAAACATAACAAGGGTGGGTCTGGACTCTCATGCAGCGCAAGGAGAAAGAACCTTCAGGTAAATCCAATATTCATTCTCCCTTGCGCTGCTTAGAGAGTTCATTGAGTGGGATATACCCAAGTTAAATATACCTAGGGTGGGAAGAAACAGAGGAGGTGGAACTGTCCTCCGCAGGGAGGACGCACTGAAGAACCCTACGACCAAAGGTCGTCTTGGCTGAGGCAAATCTGTCCAACTTGTAATGACAACTAAAAGAATTCGAGGACACCCAGGTGGCCGCCCGGCATATCTCGAGGAGAGGGGCCTGTGTTGCCCAAGCAACGGTGGTGGCAGCACTCCGAGTCGAGTGAGCTGTAACACGACCAGGAAGTTGTTTGTTCCTGTGCTCGTAGGGCAGAGAGATGCAGGCTTTAATCCACCTGGCGATAGAGGACGAAAAAACCTTTGAGCCAAGTGAGGTAGGTTGAAAAGAAACAAAGATTCTGACTTGTGGAAGGAAGCCATCCAGGAGATGTAGGTACTGAGTGCCTTACGAACATCCAATTTATGCCAGCGTTCGTTATGGTGAACGGGATGGGGACAGAAGTCGGGAAGAATAACTTCTTCTGATCGATGAAAACAGGTATTGATCTTTGGGAGAAAGATGGGGTCCAAACGCAAGACGACTCGATCTGAATAGAAAATACACAGGTCCCTGTGTACTGAAAGTGCGGCTAGTTCGGAAACTCGACGAGCTGAAGTGATGGCCGCTAAGAAGGTGACTTTGAAGGACAAAAACTTTAGACTGACAGTGGACAATGGCTCGAAAGGCGCTTCCATAAGGACTTGCAGGACCAGACACAGGTCCCAGGAAGGATATATGTGAATAATGATAGGCCGCAAATTGGCCACTCCCCGCAGAAAACACCTGACACAGGGATGAAGGGACAGAGACCTGTAACCCTTACAGGAAAGAACTGTAGACAGGGCTGCAACTTGCCTCCTAAGCGTATTGACCGCCAGTCCTGCTTTGAGATCCATGTGTAGAAATTGCAAGACCTGTGGAATAGAGGCCCGTGTAGGCTCAATGTGCGACGAGGCACACCAGCGACAGAATGCAGACCAGGTGGTCTCATAGAATGTCTATTACTTTCTCCGAAAAAAGTTGTTGGTTTAATAGCCAGAACTTTCAATAGCCAAATGGCTAGTTGAAGCCACTGAGGGTCTGGATATGTCACTGCCCCCTGAAGCAGAGAAACTTGGTCCGGTGGAATCCTCCAGGGAGGAGCAATGGAAAGGCCTTTGAGGTCCACAAACCAGGGCCAGAAGGGAGCAATCAGGATGACTTCCGCCTTCTCCTCCAAGATTTTCTGTATGACCCTTGGGATCAGAGGAATGGGAGGAAAGGCGTAGAGTCGCCCCGGAGGCCACGGGCAGTGAAGAGCGTTGGTGTCCTCTGCTCCTGGAGTCCAGTACCTGGAGAAAAAACGGGTCACCTGTGTATTGGTCGGAGAGACAAAGAGGTTGGCAGGCTGAAGAGCTGAACAATCTGATGGAAAAGCGAGGGATGCAGCTGCTATTCTGTCAGATCGATGTTGGTGCGGCTCAGCCAGTCCGCGTGAGTGTTGTGAATCCTTGCAATGTGCTCCGCTTGCAAGGAGAGCAGGTGCCTCTCTGCCCAAAGACCCAATTGAGTGGCTTCATCCATGAGAACTCTGGAATGAGTGCCACCCTGGCGATTCACATGGGCTTTTGCCATGACATTGTCCATCCGTAGAAGAACATGGTGTCCCGACAAGTGACTCTGGAAGAAACAGAGAACCAGATGGGCAGCCCACAATTCCAATCAGTTTATGTTATTGGGGAGCTCCCTGGTAGTCCAATGCCCTTGAGTGACCTGGGAGCTGAAGTGGGCCCCCCAACCGACCAGATTTGCGTCAATGGTAACCACCAGGCAGCGTGGTTCAAGAAAGGAGGACCCTATCCTCAGGGTGGGGGAAATCCACCAGAGCAGTGACTTGAGGACCTTGGGAGGCACCTTGACCTGAAGGGATGAGTTGCTGTCGCTCTTTTTCTGGCTTGGAAGGAGGAACCATTGTAGGGATCTCGAGTGAAGCCATGCCCAGGGAATGATTGAGAGGCACGAGATCATCTGCCCTAGCAACTGGGAAAGCATGAGAAGTGGAACCCTGCGCAGCGCCCTGACCTGACGAACCATGGACCTGGTGTTGTGGCGTCACTCTTGAGACAAAAAGACCTGGCCCGAAGTCATATCGATGCGGGCTCCCAGATGAACCAAGTTGGTGGTAGGACTTAACTGGCTCTTCTCCCAATTTATGGTGAACCCATGTTGTTGGAGAACTTCGATAGTGAGATGGACATCCTCCTGGGCCTACTGAAACAAGGAAGACTGAATAAGAATATCGTCCAAATAACATTGCAGTCTGATAGGAAAGGAACATAAATGGGCCGCCACTACGTCTAGAAGTTTAGTAAAAATACAGGGGGTGGAGGAAAGGCCAAAGGGCATAGCCCTGTATTGATAATGGGCTTGCCCGTAGCAAAATCTAAGAAATCTCCTATGGGAGAGCCTAATGGGAACATGTAAATAGGCCTCTAGAGATCAATAGATGCCAAAAGATCTCCCATTCTAATGCCACTCAAAATGGAATGAAGTGAGTGCATTTTAAAATGTCTACAACGAATATGAAAATTCAGGCGTTTTAAGTCCAAAATGGCCCTAAAACCCCCTGACTTTTTTGGAACAAGAAACAAAGTAGAATAGAACCCAGATCCCTGGTGTTCTGGGGAAACCGGTTCAATGGCTCGAATGGAGAGAAGATAAAGGATCTCAGTTTCTATCGAGGCCCTCTTGAAAGGATCTGAGGGAGTAGAGCATTGGATAAATCATCGTGGGGGGGAAGAAACAAATTCCAAGGTGACCCCTATGGACACCATGCATCTGTGGTCGTGGTACACCAAACCTGAGTGAAGTGAGTGAGCCAACCACCAATGGGCTGAAGGGGGGGGGGTTGGTCCTATTTTCTGTGATAGGGCCGAAACCCGGATCCCCTGAAGGGGTGTCTGTCCTGGGATTGATGGCTGCGGTCTCTAAAGGATTGTCGATCCTGAGGTCTGTTGGAGGTATGACCAAATTGTCATGCAGATTGTGGGTTCTGAAACCCCTGCTCAGTGGAAAGGAATGCCGGCAATAAGGGAAGGTAGACCGCCTATCAAATCATCTGGACGAAGAGGGAAGGATCTTCTTTTTGTCCTTACCTTCCACCAACACAGGATCCAGCGCATCTCCAAACAGAGACCCCCCCTTTGAAGGGAGCTGCTGCCAAATGCCATTTGGTCTTCACGTCTGCTTGCCAGTGATGGAGCCAGAGAAGGCGACATGAAGCAATGTTGGAGGCCATGGCGTGGGAGGCAAATTTAGCAGAATTAAGTGTCACGTCCACCATGTATTCGGTGGCAGCAATGATCTTATTAATAGCGTGTTGCAGACGGGCATCCTCCGGAGATGCTCTAGCCTGCATTTGCTTGAGCCAGATGATAGATGTCCTTGCGAAAAAGGAAGCAGCTGTAGCTGACTTGATGGCCCATGCAGAGGCCAGATGAGTCTTACGTGTAGAAATTTCAGCCCGCTTGTTCTCTGTGCGAAGACCCTCAGCCGCATCAGATGGAAGAATGTTGGGGGAGGTCAGACTGGCCATTGGGGGATCAATGATAGGAAGTTTCAAAAGATCCTCAAATTCCTGTTCCACAGAATACAATTTCTTATCCAGACCACTAGGATTGGAGATAGAGCCAGGTTGAGACCATTGATGCTGAACAGTGTCCACAAAAAGCTTTGGAGAGGGAACAGTGTCTTGTTGGGTGACCTGTTCCATGAAAAGACGACTATTGGAATCTGAAGACTCCAGATCAGGCAATGGAGGGGGCTGAACTAGATCCACGTTGGCGGTGTCCTTGGCCTTGTGCAGCAGAGTCTTGAACATCTCGTGACGGAAAAGGCATGTGGAAGGAGAAGCGCCGGAAGAGGAATCCTCCTCATCACCAGAAAGACAAAAGTCAAAGGCCTCTTCCTCATCAACAAAGGATTGGTCACTGTGATGAGAATGCAAAGCAGAACAAGGGGCTGCAGGGGCCTCGTGTGACAGGTGTGAAGAAGATTTGGAAGAAGGCCTCACTGGAGCTGGAACAGAGGAAGGAGCCAAAATGCCTCTTTGCAAGAAGGCGGAGTTAATGCCTCTGGCCACGGACTGAGCAAATAATTCACACATTTCTGGAGGAAAAAGAGAAGACTGACTCTCCAACGGGCGGAGCCCCGCCACTGTAGGAGTGAATGTGGCAGAGGGTTGATGAACAGCTGGTAGAGAAACTTCAGTTTCCTGGGCAAAAACCTCTCTCACTATGGACTGATCTCCCTGATCTGTGGAGACGATGTAGAGACCAAAAAGAAGAGTCTTGGACTGGAGGAGCCTCTGCAATTTGCTCTGGAATGAGATCAAGAGGAACTAGCAAGACAGAGGTTGCAGGGATGCACCATGGCTTCAGCTTGCTTTTTTGCTTTATCAGACTGTTTATTTAGAGCCATGTGCCTTCTCTGGGCATCCTTCTCTGCAGCAGCAGAAAGTGAGGCAGAGGTGGCAGAGTGAGGGTTGGATTTGGACCCTCCTTTTTGCTGAGATGGAGATTTGTTGCTTCTGGTGGAGCGGGCCCGATCTGCCATTGTGAGAAGATCAGATGGATTAAATAGCACAAACAGCAGAAACAAACAGGGACTCTGTATTGCTGCTTAATATAAATCTGGAATAAACAGGGAAGAACAGAAAAATTACTAAAACATAGAAAACACAAGCAGAAAATAAGTAAATATAAAAAATCAGGCAGTCCAGTTCTGCTGCATTATAAAGGCCTCAATGAACAAAACAAGATGTCCACTGACTCAGCAGCTCTGATAAGGCAGGAAAACACAATGGTGGCCATGGAGAGGAAACTGACAACACAGTTCCTTCTAAAATGTTGCCAAGCCCTTAAATGATTAAATGAAAAAAACCATACTGCTGCAAGCATGAGGCAATTTGAATCCAATTAACAATGAAGGCTTCAGGACCGATGGAACAGTCCCATAGAATTCAAATAAAGGGCAAATGGCCATTTGAGTCTATTAAGAGGCAAAAACCAGGAAGAGCTGAGCCAAGACACCACGAGGCTCTTCTCTATTCCTGCAGCGCAAGGCTGAGCAACACAGCCTCCCACGCGCTCTTCCCTTCACACAAAAGTCAGAAAAGAAACAAATATGCAACTCCAGCCTCTGACTCCTCGCCACAAACCACAGCAATCAATAATAGTTATAAAAACGGTGCGAGGCCGACATCATAGCCCCTCACACGCCTTCCAGAAACGTACAATTAAAGCTCTGGGTTGTTAAAAACGCTAGGAGCTGCCGTCAAAGATAGCGCTCTACAGTTGATCAGCGCTTGGCAAGAAATCCTCCCCCCTGCTCACAGAAGTTTAGAAATTGATTTCCAGCGAAGATAGAAGTGAAAAACCTATATAGAGAATCCAATGAGTGAAGCTCCAAGAAAAAACAGTCTCTGAGGCCCAGACTGAGTAAGGAACTGAGTTAAACCGGAAGAGGAGGTGTGTTTAGGCAAATTTCTTACTCAGTCAGAGGTCAATCGGATGAGGAAACACCCACTCAATGGACTCTCTAAGCAGCACAAGGGAGAAAGGAAAAAATAAAACATCAAACAAAAAATTTCCTTCATCACAATGTGATGAGACTTAACAGGGGTTAGCTCTTATATTATTTCTAGATGCTACTAAATTCTTGGGGAAACGAGGATTTTTAGGTGGGAAAACTGTGTTTTTTTTAAAATAAAAAAAATAATGAAAAAGGTAAAAACTAATCAAATACTTATGAACCAGAACTGTGAAAATCCATCCAATGCAAGTTCACACACTTATAAAAAAGAAATTAAAAAGTATAAACCCAACCAAAATAATGCAACATAGAGCATTGCCTATGTTTATACAGAGGAAACTTATTTTATAAACCTTTTCATGCCAACACCAATTACTGTTGTGCAGAGCAATTGAACTTCCTACTTCTTAAGAAAAGAAATAAATTAAACTGTAATGGATTGATTTCTGCATTTTTAATACATTATATATTCCTATTTCTATCTGCTTGAAAGTGAGTTCAAATATATTATTTTTTCTAGTTATAATAGCATATTAATACATGCACATGTATGAATCGAGACATGAATTAATCTTCTATATTTAATGTCAGCATTGAAAGCAATGTTTGATAAGAAAAATTAACAATATTGATAAGACTTAATTTGCCCCACAGCAATATCATTTATTTTTCTAGAACAATGCTATCTCAAGTTGTACCCTTAAGCTGATTATTTTATGTGGCCTCTAACTACAAAGGCTTTCATGCAAATATTAACTTCAGTAGGTACTGCCATGCTGAATTGTAGAAAAAAAACAAAAGATCTTTTCACTGAAGAAGTTTACCAATACAGTTATTATGAAATCAAATCCATTATATGCATATATATCCATTAAAATCAATATTACTGATTACTACTGTATATAATAGAGTGCTTTTTTAGCATGTATCATGCTTTTCATTACAAACTGAGGTAAGAAATCTTACATTACTACTTAATAATATATCTTGCATGAGAATGGCCTCATATTTAATCCCTGACAGTTTAAGAGAGTTTGTTCAATCTAATTTTGAATGTTGAATGTTGTTGTATTTTTGTTATATTGCTTTGAGTAAATAAAGCATATTTGATTTCTTCAAGATATTTGGGGGTGTACAAGATTACTCAGCAATAACGTATAAATTATATGTATGTGTGGAAAAAAATTAATAAATACCCAAGCTCCATCTGGTCCAAATAGTTCTAAGAAGTTGCCAATAAACTCCCTAGACTTTTCTTCCCATTTCTGAATGAGATCATGGCTTTTTTCTTCAACTCTATTCACAAATTCTTTAGATCTTTCTTCCACATTCTTTACTTTTTCTTTCATCTTGTCTACCTGATTTTGAAAACGATATTTCTTCTCCTAATAAAAGAAATTAAGGTAACATGAGAGATGAAGAAATTTGGTCACTATATACTGAAGTTCATATGAGTAACATTATATTAAATATTTACATAAACATCTTTGAGTATTAAAGATTTTTTAAAAAATTAATATCTCAAATTTAATTAATTATGGTAAAGAGATGTTAATTTAAGTTTTAAAATATGCTTAGAGAAATACAGCAAAACAAACTTCACTGTCTTCCTAGCCATGCCACAATCATTACATAATCAATTTCACATTTTTTCAAGTACAGTGTAACTGGAATGATTAATGCACTTACATTTATAAAGCTGACATTCAGCTCTTTAGCAGTATATCCTCTTTGTAAGTTGCGACGGGCATAGACATCATAATCACGTACAATTCTAGTGATAATATCTGAAGTTGAGATGCCTTCAGTTCTCTGAGTTGGTACAAACATACCTTTTGAAAGGAGAAAAAGAACTATGATAAAATCTCCAGCTTTCATATGATTAATTATTTGAAAGTGCTTGATGCCTTTGTCTCCTCTCACTTGGGTTAGTGAAAAACACTTTACATTGGACTATCCTTGAAGAGAATTTAACTTCACTTTTGGCGTTTAGAAAGTCTATACTGAAAGGGCCTGAGGCTGAAGTGGTATGATTGATCCCATTTCAAAGGGAAACGGACATTGCTTACCTGAATGTCCATTCTGAGCGCGCTGCTGGAGAATCCAAAGCGTGGGTTATCACTAGTGTATTAGCCAGAGACTGTGTGTGTATTTCTTTAAATTTTTCCAAGGTTCCGCCTCCTTCGCTCGACTGGTGTCAGTTTTGTTCACGAAGATGGAAGAAGAATCCTCGAAAGCTCCATTGGTAAGTTGAGACAGGTAAGTTACTATGTATAGAAGAAAGTCCGGACCGGAATTATCATGGGTGGGTTGGATTCTCCAGCAGCGCGCTCAGAATGGACATTCAGGTAAGCAATGTCCGTTCTCCAGCGCGCTGCTTGGAGAATCCAAAGCGTGGGATATACCCAAGCAAGTTTCTTAGGGAGGGCAGGAAGAACGGTCCGGTGAAGACACAGGGGCAGTAACAGCCTGTAGTACTCTGCGGCCAAATGCTGCTTCTGCTGATGCGAAGGAGTCTATTTTATAATGCCTAATAAATGGCGACAAAGTTGTCCATGTGGCTGCTCTGCATATTTCTGAAATGGAGGCTTGTGTACCCCAAGCTGCCGTAGTCGAAGCGCTTCTCGTCGAATGTGGTAGAATATGACCTGGAACTGGTTTCCCTTTTGCAGTATAAGCTTTAGAAATGCATGCCTTCAACCATCTTCCAATAGTTGTGGACGAGACTTTCTTGCCTAGAGTGGCTGGCAGGAATGAAACAAATAAGGCTTCCGTGCGCCTAAAAGAAGCTGTTCGCCTGATGTATCTACGAAGAGCACGTCTAACGTCCAGAGTGTGCCATAATTTCTCTGAAGGATGTTTTGGATCGGGGCAGAAGTTCGGGAGGACTAATTCCTGTGCCCTGTGAAATAGAGTGTTAATCTTTGGTAGAAATGATGGATCTAACCTTAGAACCACACGATCAGCATGAAAGACGCACAGATCAGCTCTGACCGATAAGGCAGAGAGTTCAGAAATGCGCCTTGCCGAAGTTATCGCTATTAAGAAGGCCACCTTGAGTGTTAACAAGCGAAGTGACAAGGACCCAAGGGGTTCGAATGGTGGAGACGTCAGGGCCTGTAGGACTAATGAAAGGTTCCACGTGGGATATCTGTGCACGATCGGAGGGCGAAGATTAGTTGCTCCTCGTAGAAAACTCTTTATTCTCTCGTCATTTGAGAGACGGCCTCTCGAAGTATCAGAAAGCACAGTATCCAAAGCTGCCACCTGTCTGCGCAGGGTACTGGGTGCTAAACCCTTCAGAAACCCCGAGTGAAGGAAGTCAAGAACCTCTCTTACCGAGGCCGAAGTTGGATCATTGTGTTGCGAGGCGCACCAGGTGCAGAAGGATCGCCATGTAGCATTGTAAATTCTCGTGGTGGATGGACGTCTAGAGGCCTGAATGATGGAGATCACGCCGCCAGAAAGGTTGTCCTTAGTCATAATGATCCGTTCAAATGCCAGACGGTCAACTGCATCCATTGAGGTTCTGGATGCAGTATGACCCCCTGGCTTAGGGACACCATGTTCTCTGGAATCCTCCAAGGAGGTTCGACTGAGATTTCCACGAGATCCGCAAACCACGGTCTGCGAGGCCAATAGGGAGCAACAAGAAGGACGTTTGCTCTCTCTGTCATGATTTTGCGAATCACTCTCGGAAGTAATGCCATGGGGGGAAAGGCGTAGAGTAGACCCCGTGGCCATGGACAATTCAAGGCGTCTACGTCTTCTGCCTCTGGGCATGTGTAGTGGGAAATGAACCTTGGTAGCTGTGTATTGCTTCGAGTCGCAAACAGGTCCAGAACTGGATGACCGAATATGGTTGATAGCTGGCAGAAGATTTTCGGATCTAACCTCCATTCCGACTGGTCGATTTGTTGTCTGCTCAGCCAGTCCGCCTGACAATTGTCGGTCCCTGCTATGTGTTCTGCAGTTATTGATTTCGTGTGGCGCTCTGCCCAGTTGAAGAGTAGTGTGGCCTCTGCCATCAAGGGCAACGATCTTGTTCCGCCCTGGCGGTTGACGTGTGCCTTCGCAGTCATGTTGTCCGTTAGGACTCTCACATGTAGATTTTCCACCAGAGGTTGGAATTTGCGTAAGGCGAGTCTGATAGCTCGGAGCTCGAGCCAATTTATGTCGTTTCTTAACTCCTCGGAGGACCAGCTCCCCTGAACCGCATGCGAAAGGAGGTGGGCCCCCCATCCTGTCAAGCTTGCATCTGTTGTGACAGTCATCTGCGGAGGACTCTGGAACAGACAACCGTTGTTCAAGGCCGGTGAGTTCCACCAAGGGAGAGACTTGCGTACTACCTTTGAGATGCGAACCCGTTTCCTGGAGACGGCTTGATGAGATTTTTGATATGGTAGGAGGAACCATTGGAGCTGTCTCGAATGGAACCTCGCCCAAGGCACTATAGAAAAACAAGATACCATTTTCCCAAGAAGTGTTGATAGAAGTGACAGAGGAATCTTTTGGAGCGACAGGACCTGGGATACAATTGATTTGATGCTGAGTTGGCGGTCCTCTGAAAGGAAAACCCTGCCTAAACGAGAATCCAGGGTTGCGCCCAAATGAAGAATCCGGGTAGTTGGATGTAAATGGCTCTTTTTGGTGTTCAACGTGAAGCCATGTCGCTGTAGGGATCGAATCACTGTAACCAGGTCCCGATCTGCCTGGGTCTGAGATGATGAAAGGACAAGAATGTCGTCCAGATAGCAGTAGAGACGAATTGGGATCTGTCTCAATGAAGCCGCTACTGCGGCCAGTATCTTTGTAAATATGCGAGGAGCCGAGGATAGGCCGAACGGCATGGTTCGGTACTGGAAATGTCTGTTGGCGTACGTGAATCGAAGGAATCGACGATGCGCCAAACGAATTGGTATATGTAAATATGCCTCTTTCAGGTCTATAGAGGTCATCAAATCGTTGGGTCGGATGCACGTCAGGATTGATGCTAGGGATTGCATCCTGAATTTGTGATAAACAATAAATCTGTTCAGTTCTTTCAGGTCCAATATGCCCCTCCAGTCCCCCGAGCTTTTGGGCACTAGAAAGAATATGCTGTAAAAACCGGATCCCTGATGTTCCACTGGGACCGGCTCTATGGCCCGAATATGAAGGAGATGATTGATTTCTTTCTCCATCAGATCTCTCTTTGTGGGGTTGGGAGAAACCGGGCATTGAACGAACCTGGTGGGAGGTAGAGAACTGAGTTCCAGAGTAAGACCCAAGCGGATAGTCTGCAAGACCCAGGCGTCTGATGTAGTCTTTACCCATTGGTCTAGAAATAGATGAAGACGCCCACCAATGGGAGGAACAGGTTGGTTGTCACTTTCCTCTGCGGTAGGGTCGGGATCCCGAACCACGGAGGGATCTCTTGTAAGTTGCTTGCCTGTTGCCTCTGTCGCGGGCACCTGGTCTCTCATAAGGGCGGTAGAAACCTTGAGAGGAACTGCGAGCTTGGAAGGACCCGCTGGGTCCAGGGTCAGTCCGAAAGGGCTGCCTCTGTGAGTATGGAGTAAAACGCCTTGAACCTCTCCGATAAGAGGAAGGCATAACCTTCCTCTTGTCTCTATCCTCCACAAGAATGGGATCAAGAGCATCCCCGAACAACTTCGCCCCTTTGAATGGCACTGAGGCCAATTGCCATTTTGACTTAGAGTCGGCTCTCCATTGACGGAGCCATAGGAGTCGGCGAGATGCTACCGTGGCAGTAAGTGACCTGGAAGCAAACTTGGCCGCATCCAGGGAGGCATCGGCTGAGTATTCAGCAGCCGCCACCAGTTTGTTGACATCCTGGCGCAGGCGTTTGTCATCTGGTGGGAGGCGATCCTGTAATTGGCGTAGCCAAATAAGGGAAGCCCTATTAAAGAATGAAGCAGAGGTGGCTGCCCTAATAGCCCACGCAGCTGCTTGATGGTTTTTGCGCAGGAGCATTTCAGCGCGACGATCCTCAGTTCGTAATCCATCTGCCGCATCGTTAGAAATCAGAGAAGTGGACGACAATTGGGCCACTGGATGATCTACCTCCGGAAGTTTTAGCATTTCTTGAAGATTTGGTGCTGAACAGTAAAGTTTCTTATCTAGGTTGTTGGGTGCCGATAAGGAGCCAGGTAGACCCCATGGCTTCTGAATGATGTCTGAGAAAAGTTGAGGACAAGGGATCGAGTCCTGCGGTGTCTCTTGGACCGCGAAAAGGCCATCCGATGGAAGAGCAGATGTGGATGCGGGTTGCTCGGAGGGAGATGTCAATTTGGTTGACAATTTTGCTTTGTGAAGCAAGGATTTGAATAATGATGGCCTGAAAAGCCTTGATGGAGGAGGTCTGTCCGGAAGAGGAGCTTCGTCCTCGGAGAACTCAGAATCCCTATGATCCTCCTCATCCCAATTTGAATTATCGCTATGATAGGAATCACGATCATAGTCAAATTCCTGATAGGTAGTTGCAGGGTTTGCCAATAACCTGGCTGAAGCGGGCAATTGCTGCGCTATTGGTTGAGCTGTTGTCACAGAACCAGAAGCTAGGAGCCTAGAAACGGTAGCTGCAACAATGGCTTGTACATCCATTGGAGCGTTGGGCTGCCACCCTTCTGTGTTGCGCAGTCCAGCAGCCGTGGGCGTAAATGTTGCCTCTGGGACCGCACGAAGCACAGGCAATTGTGTTTGGACAAACATTGCAGGAGGCAATTGAGTCTGCTGGACTTCCACAGGTATGGGAGGGCGAGCTTGGGAAGAATGAGAAGGCTCCGAGCATTCACATGATGGATTAGGAACGGGGCGCGAACCATCGGATCTCAGGGCCTTTTGGTGCGCAAGGTCCCATTGTCGTTCCAGGGCCCTATGCCTGCGTTGTTCTTGTTTGGTCATAGAAGGGCCCGGTTCCAGCTGAGTTGCCCCTGAAAAAGGCGGAGGGGCCGAAGATGCCCTGTGTCGATTGGACCTGGAAGTCTTGGCTTTTCTAGGTGGGGAGGCAACTGGTGCTGATTGCCCATCAGACTGTTCCAGATCAGATGATAGCTCTCTTTCTGCCATTGGGAGCGAGTAATCAAGCTAGGCCAATAATAAAACAATTATTATTATTAATATTGTATTAATTTTTTTTTTTTTTAATTCACTGCAAGAACTCAGGTCCAAGAGGTTCCAATGTGCCCAAGGGAACTTTCGCTAGGAAGAGATCCCCAAATTAAATATGTTGTTGAATGACGTAAAAGTGAGCCTTTAATGGCCACCGCCTTTGCGCACAAACTTGCTGCCTCCGAGAAGTATTGAAGGGCGGCTGCGCTAAATTGCCCAGAACAGTACTCAAAATGGCGCCCGTTGCCTCAGGATTTCCCTCAGCATCCACTGCGCATGCGCAAGACTTCCGACTGGCAATGCGCTTGTAAGATTGAGATCGGAACGAGGATAAGGCACAAATAGCGAAAAAACAACAGATTTAACAAAAAATTTGGCTGCTGAAATCCTGACCCTGCGATTGTCTCAATTTCCGAGGATCAATCAACGCTGATTTTAACGGGCGAATTTGCGGTCAAAATGGCGGCAGGCGGGAAAAAACCGCTCAACTGTCACTTTTCAGCTGAATGTTTGAGAGCGGTCTGTGAGGCAATTTAGATCACCGCAATGGTAATTGCTGGCCGAAATGGTGAGAAAAAGGCAGCAATAACAACGCCCGATCAGCGAGAGACTTTATTTAGGATTTTTTTCCTGTCTCTCTCTCTCTTTTCACACCCGCTAGCAAGGCAGAGGCTTCAAGCTCAGACGGGGAAATAATAATGATGATGAAATAATAATGATGATGAATTTAGAGTCTGCTCCTTGTGGTAGCAGTATCTCTAGGCCGCCTGGCAGGTCAGCGGTATTTTGGCAGTGGTGGAGAACGGTTGTACCGGCAAGCCGGGAAACCAGATGCATCCACCGGCGGCAATGGGTTCAAGAGAAATCCCAAAGGAAGGGAATCTCTGCAAGCTGACCAATTGTGGCTGGGGCTCCGGGCTAAGCCCTTTAGACTCACCACCTGATGATTAACGTGGTTCCAACCATCCACAGTAAGAAGTTAAGGATTAATTTAAATTGAGAAAATTTGAGAAAAATTGAAGAATCCAAAGCGAAGATCAATAATGTATTTTCCAGAGCAAGCCAAGGATCAGTCTCTTCAGCTCCACTGAGTGAATAAAAACTGACACCAGTCGAGCGAAGGAGGCGGAACCTTGGAAAAATTTAAAGAAATACACACTCAGTCTCTGGCTAATACACTAGTGATAACCCACGCTTTGGATTCTCCAAGCAGCGCGCTGGAGAAGTGTTTAGATTAGTTGATTGTGATATATTTATGTCCTATACCTGTGATTTTATGGAGTTACATCTATTTTTTTTTATCCTTCTTAATCTGAGTTATAGAAGTGGGAATTGTACCTGGCTCAGAATTGATTCTGACTGAACTGTCCTAGAAGCTCTGTAAAGTAATAATAAACCAATAATTTATTGTTTGATAACAATGACTCTGGAGAATTTATTTCATAGTTCAGAATAATCAACTCTATAATGACAAATGCTTATCAGTAATTGACTTATTATGCAATTTATTTTCATAATTTATTTCAAAAAATTTATTTAACTAAATTTTCAAAATAATTTCAGGGAAGTGATTTTTGACAGAGAAAGGAATTCTTTCTCTGTCAAAAGAGAAAGGAAAACTTTCTGGGGAGAGAATTAGTTAATTTTCTTACTCTCTAAGAAAAATTATTTGGTCAAGAGGCCAATGATTCTGGGAAGAATAAATTAATACCTAATATGATTGCAAGAAATCTGCATGTCTTACCTAACTCTGACTTTGGTGTTTAGGGACACCATATTGGTGGAACTACAATGGGCCATAAAACAAGAAATGTTTATATCATAAATTCACTGTCTAATTATTGCATAGGCAGACCCTCAAAAAATGACAAAAAAGTTGCATTATATTCTAGATATTGAGAGTATAATTTTATCTCTTTAAATTATTTTATAGCAGAACTGAGTTGGACTAAATTATTTCTCCAAATAGAAAAAAAATATGCATTGATAGATATGTTTGATGCCAAGTTTATGATTGGAATGTTGTTTCAGGAAATAAAAAACTGTTGAAGTGTCAACTCGTAAAGCATTCCTGGCCTGCTCTCGAGTTGCCATAGGCAGGAGGGGGGAAAACTGATGGAGCAACATGGCA
This sequence comes from Masticophis lateralis, assembly GCA_030761175.1. Taxonomy (NCBI): domain Eukaryota; kingdom Metazoa; phylum Chordata; class Lepidosauria; order Squamata; family Colubridae; genus Masticophis; species Masticophis lateralis. Next base: position 74,009,767 of record JAUDYJ010000004.1, on the reverse strand, counting down.
GCAAACAGAAGCACATTCCACACATACCTTTTTCAAGGCTGCAGCCTAGGTTACCAGACCCAGCCGGAGAGGTGTGTTCTTTACAGTCTGTGAAAGTGCTCCATTGGAGAATGTGATTTATGATACACCCTGGGAGGAGTGGGGAAACAGGGTCATAGTTGGGACATAAATTACATGGGGCAGAGCTGACTCCACTTGGGTATATGCTGAAGTGTTACTCATAATAAATAACTGGATGTCTTTTGAAACTTGGCTCGAGTCTCATGAATTAATTAGGGCATCCATTGGAAACCTGACACAAAGATGAAATTGAACAATAATCTAAACACTCTACTAAGAAGACCATAAGTGGAAATTAGTACTGAAGTCCCTTCGGTTGTCTAAGAATGACACCTGAATTACTTTTTATTTACTATTCCTTTCATTCAATCTTATCTGATTCTTGAATAATGCCTGGGCAACACTCTGCAATTTTCTTGGCAAGGTTTTTCAGAAATGGTTTGCCATTGCCTACTTCCTAGGGCTGAGAGAGAGAGAGAGAGAGAGAGAGAGAGAGAGAGAGTGGCTCACAATCATCCAGCAGGCTTTGTGTCAAAAGCAGGACTACAACTCATGGTCTCCTGATTTCTAGCCTGATACTTTAACTATGACAAGCTCTCATATACTGGTAATATGAGATTGATCTTACATAATTCTTTACAAAATTTGGTATAGAAATATGTCTGTTACTTGATTACATAAATGATATGCTAAGTATAATTCTTACCATCATAAATGTAGACAGAATTGCACGGTCAGCCTCTATGTTGCTTGCTTGCTATTGGCTGCCATAGTAATGGGGGGGGGGGGAGGAGACTGGTATTTGGGTGGGGGAAAGTGAGCTGGGGAGAGATGTCCTGTGTGAACAAAAAGGGAGGATTGCTCCCATGAGCTACTGCGCAGATGTATGGACTCGTTTATACCCGGTCAAGGTCAACTGTCTTGGAATACCAGATGCGTGAAAACACCTGAAGATGTGGCCCACATTATACCAATTGGTTTGGGGATTGGACATTTAGCCTGGATCCTTGGAGGAGGGATTTGGGGATACTTTCAATATGTAACTTTCGTGCCTTTTGCTTCAGATCTTGCTTTTCTTTCATTGCTATCATTTCAAACTCAGTAAAAGTACCTCTTCTCTACAAATATGAAGTTAGGGTAGGGGTGAAATGCTCCCGGTTCGGACCGGATTGCCCAATCTGGTAGCGATGGCGGTGGGTGATTTGGAGAACCAGTAGCAAAAATTCCTGTGGGCCCCCCCACCCATCCTCAGCTGAGCCGCACGATCAGAGGCTTTTTTTTTACTTTTAAAAGCATTTTTTCCACAACTTCTTCTGATGAAAAAATGCTTTTAAAAGTAAAAAAAAAAGCCTCTGATGATCATGCTGCTCAGCTGGGATCATCAGAGGCTTTTCAAAGCATTTTTTTTCTGCAACCTCTTGGCTGAAGAGGTGGTAAAAATATGCTTTGAAAAGTCTCTGACAATCCCAGCTGAGTTGCCTGATCGGCAGAGAGGTATTTTTTAAAAAATACCTCTCTGCATCAGGCAACTCAGCTGGGATCGTCAGAGAGGTATTTTTTAAAAAGTCTCTCTGACGATCCCAGCTGAATTGCCTGATCGGCAGAGGCTTTTCAAAGCATTAGAAAAAATGCTTTGAAAAGTTAAAAAAAAAAGTTGGCCACGTCCACCCAGTCATATTACCACCACCACCACCAAGCCATACTCACAGAACTGGTAGTAAAAAATTTTACATTTCATCCCTGAGTTGGGGGTTTCCTTTCTTGGGTTTTGAAGGAGACATGCCTGACATAGACTTTACTAATATGATGGAAAGATGCTCTTGACTTTGAAATGATTTGAAGATTCTGAGCATTTAAAAAATTAAAATCAAATAAGATTGCCGTGCTAAAAAGGGACCCCAGGAACTGCATGTTTGAATCTCCTTTGCAAAGATTTTGTGTGTATGTTTTCTGAGAAACTTACCTAGGCAGTTAAAAAAGCCTTATTTTTTGCACAAAGCAAGTCGACTCTCATGGCTACGAGTGGTTTCCATGGAGATAGAATTTGCATGAGACAAGCTGCTCTTCCAGCCTAGCCAGCTCAGTCTGCATTTGAAAAGTAAGTTGCAAAGACCTGTGTTTTGTAACAGAGAGCTCAAGTAGAAAGCCAGCTAATGAAAGTCAAGAAAGCTGCTGTTAACTCTTGTTTGAAAAAATAATTGGAAAAGCACTCCCCTACAGAGTTTTTGCATAGTGTTCATAGTCCAAACTGTATTACAAACTCGGGAATTTCCTTAGGAATCAGAAACGGACACAAACACGTGGCAAAATCCTAGACAAAGGGGAAGCTAACAATCAGTTTAGTCCAAGCATTAGTTGGTTCGCAGCGCTCTCTGGTGGCTCATCTGCAAACTACAAACCAGCGTTAAAGCATGCAAGCAACACACCCTAGTGCCCAAAAGGTGTACTGCACCAACCATGCTGCAAGCAAGCAACACACCATAGTGATCAAAAAGCAAACTGTAATGATATCTCCGAAAGTTTGCAAGGCACCCCAGTGGTCAAAGGCGAACTACAATGACGTCTCCAAAAGTTTGCAATGCACCACAGGGGTCAAAAGGCAAGCTGCAACGATGTCTCCGAAAGTTTGCAATGTATCTCAGTGGTCAAAAAGTGAACTACAACAACATCACTTAAAATCTGCAACACACTCTAGTGGTCCTAAAGTATCCAGGAAATCCCCTGAGTCTTCTCAGTCATGGCTGAGGCCTCCAATGTGTCAGCAGAACTGGTCCTCTCACCTAATCTTGACATGAATGAAGAATCTGATGTCATGTAGTCTTGTCTAATCATGGTGGAAGCATCTGATTCACCAGGAATGCCAATCCTCCCCCCACCTAACCTCGATACAAACCCCAAGTTTGATGTCCACATTTCAAAGGAGGCAGCAGCACCTCAGAAAACCTGTAACCTAAGGCAGCATAGAAAGCTCACCAATGCCATGTGAGCGAGTCTGGAGGATGAATGGGGTAAGTAATATTGAAACCATACCAAATCCTGGGAGAAATTGATACTTCTACATGATACACCCAGAGAAGGGCTCTTCCCCAGGTGCATCTGCCCTATGGATAATAATATGGGTTTGCTCTACCTACAATGGAAGGATTGTGAATGCCAACTCATCCACATCTAGTCGCAGTTAGAAGATCCAGAGCTCCAGAAGGACATACAACACATCCAAATGTTAAACAAACAGTGCAAGAACTTCCTTTCAAACAGGAAAGACTTCCCCCATGTTTATCTTCAGCCTCATGCCAATCTTCAAGTGGAGATCACAATGAGTGAGAAGGCCAAGTCCAAGGTATCCCATCATTCGCATGTGCTATTCCAGAGGCCACATGAGACGCTGTTCACTCTTCTAAGAAAGCCTCCTCACCCCAATGCTCACATGCATCTGCCTCTCATTCTTCCAAGAACATGTCGAACAAAAAGGCCGAGTCCATAGCAACCCATCATTCACATATGCCATCCCATCATTCACACATGGCCCCCCTTTACAAGTCATCCCATTCTCAGATGGGTCGCAGCATCTCACAGCAAGCTTCTGCCCAGATTCCTATCATTCTTCCAGAAGTCTTGGACCTCGATGGCAGGAAGTCTAGCCACCGAAGCTGCAAAGGCACGAATTGAAGCTGTGGCAGCCAAGGCAACCTTGAGCGTGGCAAAGGAAGAGCAATTGCAGGAAAAAAAATGGCCAGAGTTCAGGCCAGACAAAGGGAGAAAATGGCCAAAGTTCAGGCCAGTCTTGACTATTTGAAGTATGAATGGGAGACAAAGGGAAAAGTAGCATGGGCTGAAGCTTTACAGGCAGAAGCTAACCATGCTTCACTCAACTTCAATACTGGACTGATGGAGAAGGAGAACTCATATGAGTGTGTCAGGGCTTATGTGGATGGCCAGAACTCCATACAACAGGGACAAGGAGGAGAACCTCAACCACCGGGTCTACAAACTACACACACAGCTGATATCGTATGATCCGAACCACAAGACTCCTCCCTAGGAAGTGGATAACCTACTCCAAATAACCAAGACACCAGAGTACTCCATCAGTAGCAGTGAAGGCTCCTCAGCAGGCAGGTACACAAGCAGCTGCGATATACAACCTCAATGCTGAGGCTAAGGAGTTCCTGCCAGACCTTCAAGGCCTCTCGAATGAGGTAGCATGATCCAATGAACACGGTCAGCCTGCCTGTCAGCATGATATGTGACCCTTTCCGTAGCTGTTCTGCCCCAGCTACGGGTACCTAAAAATGTAGCACACACACACAGCTCCAAAAACTTGGTTTAATACAAACAGACCTCTTTCAAAATGCAGGCTTTAACCACAAATGTCCTTATCAGCCTGCTATGAATTACAGAGATTAAACAAAGTCCGACAAGGGTTGGAAACCCAGAAACCAAGTTGTAACAAAAAAACTCACTCTCAAAATGCTCTGCGTAGGACCAAACGTTGTTTCCAGCAACATTTGCCAGCTGTGTGTGAACTTAAATAGGCTAAGGGAGTGGCCAATTAGCCCCAAGCCTTACTCTTGAGGAGACCTCCTCCTGAGTAGCCACTCCTGCCTTTTGGCAGCTCTGTGTGCTCGAGCATTGAGAAGAGGCTTCTCCGCTTCACTCTCTTCACTTGAAGGAGCCTCTGGAGGTTCTGAAGGCCCTGGCTGAATCTCTGCCCCTGGCACCAACTTTCTGGACATCAGCAGCAGAGATCCCTACATGCTGTGGAAATTCTCTGTTCTCCTCACACAATTGAGGACAACACAAGAGGTCCCCAAATTGCCAGGACTTACCTGCCTAGACCAGTACATGATGCAAAAATCTATCGTCAAAAAACTGCCACAGGAGCTATGCGTAGAATGAGTCCAACTAGCTGCTGCTTATAGGGCAATGGAAACCTCCCCTCCCCCCCCCACTTTTTACTCTTCTTGAAGAATTTGTTAACTACCAAATGGAGCTATACACTGACCCTGAAAGCTTTGGCATTACAGAGAAATGGTTCCAAGCTACCAAAAGAACCAGCCATAACTCCGGTCTGACCAAGAGCCCAGAGCAGATTGCAAAAGGGAAAACCTCCGTGTCTGTGCATAAAACGCAGGTCAGCACCTTGCCCACAAGGAACTCAGATGAGGAACCTTTGAAGAGAGTTCAACATAAACCTCTGATAACAAATGGAAATCTATTACTGTATGTCCACTCCACAAGACCTCGCACACGCTGAATAGGTGCAGAGGATTCCGCCAGAAGCCCCTGGATGAAAGAAAGGATTTGTTTTTTGGTAGTGTTGGGAGATTTCTCTGCTGTAAATATCTTTTACATTAGACAGAAAAATAACGATGTTAGAACTAAAAACGGCAATCCAAAAACAAAAAAGCAATAAAACACCGGGCCCAGATGGAATCCCAGTGGAATTTTACAAAGAATTACAAAGTCCAGTGGATAATTTAATATTACAAACATATAACGAAGTACTAGAGCAAGCAATGATACCAAAATCTTGGATGGAGGCATTGATAACCTTAATTCCAAAGACAATGTGGAAAAGAATAAAATCCAAAATTATAGACCAATCTCACTGCTGAATGCTGATTATAAGATATTCATGACAATAATGGCAGAAAGGATGAAACATATACTAAATGAAATCATACAACCAGACCAGAATGGATTCCTACCCACCAGACACAGAAAGAATAATATAAGAACGATAATGAATACACTAGAATATTACAAAATCCAGAGAAACAGGCAGCTTTAATATTCCTCGATGCACAAAAAGTATTTTACAATTTAAGTTGGGATTTTTAAAATTTTGGCGAGAAATTTATTATTTATTTATTTATTTATTTATTTATTTTATTTGTTTGTTTCAATTTATAAACCACCCTTCTCCTCGCGGACTCAGGGCGGTGAACAGCCAAAGTAAAAGATGATATATATAAAAATTAAAACAATTTTTAAAAATATTAAATAATTTCGGCCAACAATTAAAATAGTCCAATTTAAAATCAGTTCCAATTTAAAACAGAGGATGGGATCAAGTTAATCTGGCTAGATGGAACAAGTGGGTTTTAAGGGCCCAATGAAAAGTCTGGAGATCTGATATCCTGCGTATCTCCAGGGGTAGGTCGTTCCAGAGGGTGGGTGCCGCCACAGAGAAGGCTCTCCCTCTGGGGGTTGCCAGCCGACATTGTCTGGCCGATGGCACCCTGAGGTGCCCTCTCTGTGCGAGCGTATTGGCCGATGGGAGGCTATTGGCGGCAGAAGGCGGTCTCGCAAATACCCAGGTCCCAAGCCATGGAGCGCTTTAAAGGTGGTCATCAACATCTTGAAGCGCACCCAGAAGACCTCCGGAAGCCAATGCAGCTCACGCAGGAGAGGTGTCACATGGGAGCACCCCGTCGCTCCCATAATCCCCCACACGGCCGCATTCTGGACCAGCTGGAGCCTCCGGGTGCACCCCAAGGGGAACTCCATGTAGAGAGCATTACAGTAGTCCAGGCGGGAAGTCACAAGAGTGTGAGTGACTGTGAGTAGGGAATCCCGATCCAGAGAAGGACACAACTGGCATATCAGGTGAACCTGATAAAAAGCCCCCCTGGCCACGGCCATCATATGCTCTTCTAAAGACAGCCGTGCATCCAGGAGAATGCCCAAGTTGCGAACCCTTTCCGTGGGGGCCAATGTCTCACCCCCAATAGTCAGCGATGGCACCAGCTGACTATGATGGGACGCTGGAAGCCACAGCCACTCGGTCTTGGAGGGGTTAACTCGGAGTCTGTTTCTCCCCATCCAGACCCGCACAGCCTCCAGACACCGGGACATCACTTCAAGGGCATCGTTGGGGTGGCCTGGAGTGGAGATGTACAGCTGGGTGTAGTCAGCGTACTGGTGGAACTCCACCCCAAAGCCACGGATGATCTCACCCAGCGGCTTTACATAAATGTTGAACAGAAGGGGCGAGAGGACCAACCCCTGAGGCACCCCGCAAACAAGGTGCCTCAGAGTCAACCGCTGTCCCCCTGTCAACACCAATTGCGACCGGTTAGAGAGATAGGAGGAGAACCACTGCAAAACGGTGCCCCCACCCCTAACCCCTCCAACCGGCGCAACATGATACCATGGTCGATGGTATCAAAAGCCACTGAGAGATCTAATAGGACCAGGATAGAGGAGCACTCCCTATCCCGCGCCCTCCAGAGATCATCCACCAACGCGACCAATGCCGTTTCCGTGCTGTTCCCAGGCCAGAAACCGGACTGGAGTGGATCTAGATAGACAGCTTCATCCAGGTACTGGGGAAGCTGCCATGCAACCACACTCTCAACAACCTTCGCAAGAAAACAAAGGTTGGAGACTGGACAGTAATTAGCTAAAACAGCCGGGTCCAGAGAGGGCTTCTTGAGGAGGTGTCTCACAACCGCTTCTTTCAAAGCGGCAGGACGCCCTCGCTCAAAGAAGCGTTAATAATCTGGAGCCAGCCTCGTGTAACCTCCCGGGAAGCCAGCACCAACCAGGAGGGACACGGGTCCAATAAACATGTGGTAGCATTCAGCCATCCCAGAATCCTGTCCACGTCCTCGGGAGCCACAGGATCGAACTCCTCCCAAACCACACTCTCAGGATCTGCCTCACTCATCCCGTCTAGACTTACCCAGTCAGAGGCCAGACCTTCCCGAATCTGAGCGATTTTGTCATACAGATACTACACAAAGTTCTCAGCTCGGCCCTGCAAGGGGTCATCCCGCACTCCCAATTGAAGGAGGGAGCGGGTCACCCTAAACAGGGTGGCTGGGCGATTATCTGATGACGCAATGAGTGGAAAAATAATTAGACTTTGCCACTTTTATCACCACTAGGTAGGTCTTAATATGAGACCTCACCAGTGTTCGGTCAGATTTGGAATGGCTGGTCCTCCAACCACTCTCCAGGCATCTTTTCTGGTGCTTCATCTCCCTCAGCTCCTCAGAGAACCAAGGAGCCAGGTGAGTTCGGTGCCGGATCGGAGGCCACAAAGACACGATGCGGTCCAAAGCCCCGGAGGCCACACTATCCCAGGCGGCCACCAAGTCTTCAGCCGAGTCATGAGCCAGAGTCTCAGGAAATGGCCCAAGCTCCATCTGGAACCTATCTGGTTCCATCAGGCACCTGGGGCAGAACCACTTAATCGGCTCTGCCTCCCTGTGGTGGGGTGTAGCGGTTAGAAAGTCCAGTTGAAGGAGAGAGTGGTCCGACCATGACAGGGTTCAATGACTATATCCCCTATATCAAGGCCACTTGACCACTGACCAGACACAAAAACTAAGTCCAGACTGTGTCCGCCCGTGTGAGTGGGGCCGTGAATTAACTGAGTCAGGTCCATGGCCGTCATGGAAGCCATGAACTCCCGAGCCACCTCAGATGTTTCACTGATGGATGGCAGATTGAAATCCTCCAAGACCAAGAGTCTGGGGGTATCAACCGCCACCCTGGCTATCACGTTGAGCAGCTCAGGCAGGGCTGTTGTCATGTGGCAGGGAGCCAGGTATGTGATCAACAAGCCCATCTGAACTCCTCGTCCCCACTTCACAACGAGGGACTCACACCCAGCTATCTGTGGTACAGTGGTCTCCCTCGGATCAAGAACTTTTTTTATAATAACCGTCACCCGCCGCCCCTGCCCTGAGCTCTTGGCTGATGGAATGCACGGAAGCCTGGTGGGCACATATCCGCGAGGGGAACTCTCCCCTCTTGGCCCCCCTCAGGTCTCCGTAATCCCTGCCAGGTCCGTTCCCCCCTCCTGAACAAGATCACAAATGAGGGGGGCTTTATTTACCACGGACCTGGCATTGCACAGCAATAGCCGGAGACTCGGGCTCTGAGAGTCTGGACAACCTGGGAGGCGAGAAGGACTGTGGGGACCGGGGCGCGCCACCGCTTGACGGTAGCGAGTGTGCGCCCCCTCACATGATATGGTCCCCTGCACCCTCCATATCTGCCCCTCCCACTCAGCGTATTGATAGCAAGGCCCTCAACCGAATGAACATCAATGTGCTCCTTGCCCCCGGAATCTACACCCCCCATGGCCCCACTAACAGCTGGGCCAGACCCCTCCTCCTGTGGGTTTACCCCCACACCCACATAACCCTCCCCCTTCCCAGAACCCCTTAAAAATCTATCTAAAAAAAAGGAACAATTAAAGCAATATACTCAGACCAGAAAGCAAAAATACTATTAAATGGAGAAATAACAGAAGTATAACAAAAGAAGTTAGACAAGGATGCCCCCTATCTCCTCTCTTATTTATTTTTTTCAATAGAAACACTGTTGCAACAAATTAGGCAGAATCAGAAAATCAAAGGATTAAAAATTAGAGGACAAGAATATAAAGTACAGGCCTTTGCTGACGACTTGGCATTTATTATAGAAGAACGCTTAGAGACAGGATTAATACTATTACAGGATATAAACCAATTTGGCAAAGAGGTAGGGCTCAAAAATAAATAAAGAGAAAACTAAAATAATAACTAAAAATTTAACCAAAAGACAAAATGAAGAACTAGAAGAGAAAATGGGAATTTTAAGAGCAAAAAAAATTAAATACCTGGGAATATGGCTGTCAGTAAAATGTAGTACGATAAAAGAGGATACACTGATAAAACAAATACAAAAAGATTTGGAAAATTGGAACAAATTACAGATATCACTAATTGGTAGAATTTCAACAATTAAAATGAACATATTACCTAAATTGCTATACCTTTTTCAAATGATACCAGTAAGATTAGAAAAGATTTTTTTTTGAACAAATAAACAAAATAATATCTAAATTTATATGGGCAGGTAAAAAACCTTGCATTAAATTTAAGCTGTTACAAGATAGCAGGAATCACAGAGGTTTCGGTGTCCCAGACTGGGAGCTCTACTACCAGGCAGCAGTGCTGACATGGTTAAGAGATTGGATTCAACTTAAAAACAAAAGAATATTAGCATTAGAAGGGCACGATCTCCAACTAGGTTGGTACGGGTTTCTATGGGAAGGTAAAAATAAAACATATTTTCAGAGGCATATAATAAGAATTCTCTATACAATGTCTGGTTAAAGATTAAAAAACACCACTATATGAAAATCCCAAATTGGCTATTGACAATGGAGGCAATGACACACCCAAATACAATAGACCTCAGTAAAATAGTAAGATACTCAGAAATTTTAGATGAGAAAGGAGAATTAAAATCAGTGCAAACATTAAAAACACAAGGAATAAATATAGAATGGTGGCCCTACCTACAAATCAAAACAAGACTAAAAAAAGATCAAGAACAATTCGGCATATATAAAAAGCAATTGGAGTTGGATAAAATTTTATTGGGAACAAAAGGAAAAATTATTACAAAATTATATAAATTTCTACTAAGACATAAAATGGAGGAGGAAGTTGTAAAAGAAACAATTATTAGTTGGGGAAGGAATTTCGGCCGCAGCATAGAATTAGAGCAGTGGGACAACTGCTCTATTAGAGCAGTGGGACAACTGCAAACTATGGGAAAGGAACTACAAACTCACAACAGCAGTTATCTATAAAGAAAACCTCTATAAAATGTTTTATAGGTGGCAGTTGCCACCAGCGAGATTGGCCAAGATGTATCCCAACTTATCACCTAATTGTTGGAGATGTAACTATAAATCCGGAACATTCTACCATATGTGATGGACCTGCCCCATCACAAGGAAGTACTGGTGTCAAATTCAAAAATGGTTGGAAGAAATTACAAAGCAAAAAATAGATTTGAAACCTGAATTGTTTTTATTAGGAATACTGGACCTGAAAATGAATAAAAACCTTCAATACATTATATTGCACATACTTACTGCAGCAAGAATCACATTCGCAAAAAATTGTAAACAAAAAAATATACTATCAGATGAAACTGTAATTAGGAAAATTATAGAATGCACAGAGATGGATAAAATGACTATGGAGTAAAAAGGGAGAGAGGATTCGGACTATTATGAAATATGGAACAAAATGTACAGTTGACTCAAAAAAAGAAATCAGAACAAAAAATGTGTAACTTAATATTGATGAAACTTAAATTAACCTTAAGTTAATTTATTTAACAATATTAAACAAAGAAATAAATATAAATGAATATAAATGTGTAGATAACAACAAATGAATATTATAATGTGTGTGTATGTTTTCTGAGGTTTTCACGCGTGTTTGCATGTAGGTCTTTGGTTATTCGGGCCTTCTCCCATGTAAAATTGGAAGTATCTTGGCGATGTTTCGACGAAGTCTCATTAGTCATCTTCAGGCTGGTGTTCTCGGCTTCGTGCTTCCAGGAGCAATGTGAGATCGCAGCTGTCTCTTCCTTTTAACTGCTAGTGTGGGTGTGAGCTGATTGGGTGGGAGCTTGGCTGTGTTCTGATTGGGTGGAGGTGTGTTCTGATTGGTTAGGGGCTTGGCTGTGCTCTGTTTGGGTGGGGGCTTGGTTGTGCACGGCTTAGTCTGAGTTGCAGAGGGATTTGAGCTGGTGAGCTGCGTTGTTGTTGCTTGGCTTGGTGAGCCTATGGAGCTGACTATGGGTCTAAGTGGGGTTCCTTCTTTGTGTATCTTGGGGAGACCATAGAGCTTAAGGCATCTGGATGATTTCTCTCTGGGAATGATTCTTTGCTGGATCTCTTTGCTGATGGGGGAGGCTTTTATTTTGGATCTGGTGGTTTTTTCAGGTAGGTGGTGGGGTCTGTGTTTAGGGGTTTGTATGTGGAGTCCTGGAGTAGGTTGGTTAATTTGGTTTGGTAGTCAGATGTGTTCATAACCACCGTGCCGTTGCCCTTGTCTGCTGCTAGGATTATTATGCTGGTGTCTTCTTTCAGGTTAAGTAGTGCTGTCTGTTCCTCTTTGGGTAAGTTGCTTTTGGGTGGCTTGCTGGTGCAGAGGATGTTGGTGATTTCGAGTCTGATTCTGTTTGCGTTGTCGGGGTTGATTTTGGTCAGGCTGGTTTCAACTCCGCATATAATGGTTTCAGTGGGGATGCGTTTGGGAGCGACTGCAAAGTTGAATCCTTTGGAAAGGACACTGGTTTCGGCTTTGGTGAGGATCCTATCTGAGATGCTATGCACTGTTTGTTTCATGTGTGGCTGTGAGGGTGGAGGGGTTTGTTTCTGGCGTTCTTGTAGTCTTTGGAGTTTGTTGGTGTGTGTGTCTGTCTTGAGGGTGGTCTGTATTTCGGCTCTCCAGACTGCAAGTTGCTTGGATTTGTCCCAAAGTGCGGGGTGGATCTTGTTGCTGAGTTTGAGGTGAAGTGTGAGGAGATCCTTGTTGATTCGGTCTAGGAGGAATCTTTTTGTGTGGAGTTCATTTCTGATTAGGGCCAGTTCTGTTCTTTTCAGAATGCGTTTGGTGGCTGCAGAGTTGGAGTGGAATTTCAATTGGAAGCTTGTGGGGATTAAATTTTGATCTCAGCAGTTGCTATCTGCATGCACTCTCACACCACCACCCAGCCCAGATCAACTCTGTAGCCAAGACACTCATCTCGAGAACAAAACGCTTAGCTGACGAACAACACCTAAAAACCAAACTACACACTCTCACTAACATACTAACATCCAATGGATTCCAAAGAAATAAGATTACCAACCTAATCCAAAAAGAAACCCCCACTAAAATTCAAGACAGAGAATAAGAAAATGGCAAAGCCCTCCTCCCATACATAAAAGGCACCACAGACAGAATAAGCAAAATCCTCCACAAACATAACATTAAGACAGCATTCTGCACAAACCGAAAAATATCCATCATCCTAAGGAACCCCAAAGACAAAATTGAGTTAGAAAATTAAGGAGTATATGAAATCCCATGCACTGCCTGCCCCACTACATACATCGGACAAACCAACAGAAGAATAAGTGCACGCATTGAAGAACACAAAAACTCAGTCAAAAAAGAGGAACCAACTTCTTCCCTGGTCCAACACTTTAAAGCCACAGGACATGAAATTGACTTTAAAAAGACCAGAACTATCGCCAAAACTGAACACTTTAATAACAGAATAATCAGAGAAGCCATCGAGATAGAAAAATGCCCACACAGCATGAACAAACAAGATGATACCTCCTGCCTACCAGCCATTTGGAAACTCGCCCTTATCGACAAGACCTCTGCTGTGGAACAGGGTCTTAGGCAAATGCTCAAATCGCTTCAAGAATCCCCAAATGACAGTTAGATTTTTATCATGGAATGTGAATGGTTTGGATTCACCACAGAAAAGAAGGAAAATATTTCATTATTTGAAGCAGCATAAAAATGATGTTGTCTGTTTGCAAGAAACTCATATTAGAACCCAGGACCAAAACATTTTGACAAATTCAAAACTTGGACTACATTTTTTATCTTCTAGTTCTGTGAAAAGGAATGGAATAGTTTTGTATATTTCTAAAAGAATACCAGCTAAACTGGTAGAAATGGATGATGAAGGAAGATATATTGCAGTTGAAATAAATATACAGAATGTCTCGATGCTTCTTATTGGAATTTATGCCCCAAATCAACAGCAGGAAATTTTTTATAAATTATTGAATACTAAAATATTGCAGTGGAATTGTAAGTCCTTCTTGATTATGGGAGATTGGAATGGTGTGATTGATACAACTCTTGACAAGAAGACTTTGGCTAAAAGGGGGAATAAATTACCACAGACATTTTTTGCATTGAAAGAAGAATTAGAATTGAAGGATGTATGGAGAATTCACCATCCGAAGGAATTGGATTTTACATTTTTTTCTGACAGACATAAATCTTTTTCTAGGATTGATTTTATGCTGGTTACTTCTGACTTACTTACTAAAGTGGTTAAGACTAAAATGTTTCCTAGAACTTTAACGGATCATAGTCCGGTATGGATGGAGATGGACTTTGGTAAGAGGGAGAGAAGATCTTGGAGAATGAATGAGAATTTATTTAGATATGAGAAGAATATTGCGGATCTTAAAAAACATGTTAAGGAATTTTTTTAAATCAATTTGAATAAGGGTACACCTATTGAAATTGTTTGGGATGCAAGCAAGGCTTATATGAGAGGTGTACTGATTTATATGAATTCTAAGTATAAGTTAACATGACAAAAGACAAGAATAGAACTGGAGTTAGAAATAAAGGAAAAAGAACAATTGCATATAAAAAATCCGACTGATGAGAAACTACAGCAATCTATAAAACTTTTGAAAGATCAATTTCAAATATTGATGGCTGATCAGACAGCAACTAATTTGCAATTTGCCAAACACAATACTTTTTGTAATGCTAATAAACCTGGTAGATGGTTGGCTTACATGTTGAGAAAGCAACAAAGTTCTCGTATAATTGATACTATTGAGTATAAAGGCAAACAAGTTTTTCAACAGAATTTAATACATCAAGCTTTTTTAGATTATTATTCTAAATTATATCATGCAGATAATATTAAAAAGGATGTTATTGATGAATATCTTGATAAGGAGAGAGTTACAAAAATTTCAGGTGCACAAAATGATAGACTGAATCAATTTATAACGTGTGAAGAGATTATATTCGCAATAAAACAACTGAAACTAGCTAAAGCTCTTGGGACGGACGGTTTGACAGCAGTATATTATAAAACTTTACAATCAGAATTGGTTGAGCATCTTAAGGACTTGTTCTGTAGTATACAGCAGGGGGGCAAAATACCCCCCTCATGGAAGATGGCCTTTATTTCACTGATACCAAAGGAAGAGGGTTCTACAAAACCAGAAAATTTTAGACCAATATCTCTCCTGAACACGGATTACAAAATTTTTGCAAAAGTATTAGCCAACAGATTGATGCCAGTTATCCAAGAGGTGATTCATGATGATCAAGCAGGTTTTATAGAAGGCAGACATATGAAGGACAATGTGAGGCAACTTATAGACTTATTGGAATATCTTGAAAAAAATAAACAGATCCCTGTGGTGCTGGTGTTTTTGGATGCGGAAAAGGCCTTTGATCGAGTCAACTGGGATTTTCTAAAAAAGACTTTGCATAAAATGGATTTTGGGGACCAGTTTATACAAGCGATTTCAGCAATCTATCAAGAACAGACTGCACAAATTGTTATTAACGGGAGTTTAACTACCAATTTTCATATACAGAAAGGAACTAGACAAGGTTGTCCGCTATCCCCATTGTTGTTCATTTTAACTTTAGAAGTGTTGTTGAATTCTCTATGGGACTCTAACAATTTGAATGGAATAGTTGTAAGGCAAAAAGATTACAGAACAAAGGCATTCGCAGATGATCTGGTTGTTACCCTAACACGACCTTTGGAATCAATCATCCAGATGAAAAACATTATAGAGGAATACGGTTTGGTTTCAGGTTTTAGTCTGAACCAGAAAAAGACTAAGATGATAGTTAAAAATATGTTGGAACCACAAAGGAGTGAATTGGAAAGGTTGGCGAGCTTTGAAATAGCTACAAAGGTGAAATATCTAGGAGTTCAGGTTGCAGCTTCTAATATAAAACTTTTCCAAAATAATTATGAGGAATTGTGGCACAAGATTCAAAAGGACCTTGAAATTTGGAAGAAACTGCAACTATCTTTACTTGGCAGAATAGCAGCTATTAAGATGAACGTTCTACCTAGATTTTTGTTTTTGTTTCAAATGATTCCGGTACTCAAAAGTGATAAGATATTGAAGGAATGGCAAGCAGGTCTAAACAAATTTATTTGGAATGGAAAAAAACCAAGAGTTAAACTTAAAATAATGCAAGATGTTTGTGAAAGAGGTGGCCTTAAAGTTCCAAACTTACGTTTATACTATGAGGCTGCTGTGTTGACACAAGTGGGTGATCGGTTTGGTACAACAAAAATAGAAGTTTTGAATATAGAAGGCCATGACTTGGATTTTGGTTGGCATGATACTTATTCTATGAAGATAAGTTGGATAGGGTATTCAAAAGTCATATTTTGAGACATGCTTTGATAAGAGTTTGGAAGAAGCACCAGCTTCAATTGGATTACAAAATACCTTGGTGGTTGGATCTTGGGCAGATTATGCCGAATATAAAGTCACTCGGGGGGATTTTATACAAAGAGATGCTTTTTAATGATGGGGGCAGATGGAGTTTGAAACCTTTGAACATTCTGTTGGAAGAAGGGACGAATTTAACTTGGTTGCAGTACCTTCAACTTCAAGCGAGATGGAGAGATCAGAAAATTGGACTAATGTTACATGAAGAAGATTTGGTGACTCAGATAAAATGTAAAGGGCCGATGCATATTAAGCGGGTGTACAACTTATTGTTAGAAAGAGATTCAGAGGGTGAATTAGTTAAAGATTGTATGATAAAATGGGCACAAAATTTTGCAGAACCAGTAATGTTGGAAACATGGGAAAAGATTTGGGTCCAGAATGTTAAATTTACACAAGCACAGAACCTGAGGGAAAATTTTTATAAGATGTTTTATAGATGGCATTTAGATCCCAAAAAATTATCATGTATGTATCCAAATGTTCAACCTAAATGCTGGAGGTGTGATTGTTTGGATGCAACATATTTTCATATTTGGTGGACGTGTAAAAAATTGAAAGCATTTTGGATTAAACTTTGGTGGGTTATGCAGAACATTTTGAAAAAGAAGCTTCAATTTTCTCCGCAGCTTTTTTTGTTGGGGATAGTTAAGGATTGTTCACTGACTGAAACGAGATTGATTTTATATATGATCACTGCAGCTAGACTCCTGATTGGTCAATACTGGAAGAAAGATAGTGTACCTACTATAGAGGAATGGACATTGAAGATGGTTAATTTTGCAGAAATGGCTAAGATTTCTGCATACCTAAAAGACAGGACCCATGAAGCCTTTGTTAGGGAGTGGAAGAAATGGGTAGAGTATGTGCGGAATAAATATCAAACTAAGAAGTTTCAACTAGTATTTGATTCATAATTATTTTTATTATAATTATTTTATTAAATATTTGAATTCATATTGATATTATGTTATATATTTATACTTACTATATTAATATTTAGATAAATTATAATGTTAAAAATAAGTTTATATATCTAAAAGACTAGCTTTATTTCATCTAATGTTAAAAATTTATGATGTATTATCTGGATTTTATATTTTTTTATATAACATTATTTAGACTGAATATTTGGAATTATATTTAATGTTATATATATATATATACTATACTATTATCTAGAAAAATTATGATGTTCAAAATTAGTTTTTATATATTTGTTATATTTGTTATACTGCTGTAAGTTTCTACAAATGATTTATGGTTACTATATATTTGAATTAAGGGGGTAAAGGAGGGTGTTAGAAGCTTAGATTAATTTTTTATTATTTAATGTTAAATTTATAATATTTTATCTGGATCTCACCTATTTTTCTGTTTGATGTGGATTGATATATATGATTGATGTTTGGTTAGCAAAGGAAGTCGGGGGGGAGGAGGGAGGGAAAGGGAGGGAAAGGGAGGGGGTGGTAGTTGGGTGGGGGGATCGGTGGAGGGAAAGGGGGATACAAATTGTATTGTAAAACTTTTTCAATAAAAAAAAAAAGAACACAACCAAGCTCCCACCCAATCAGCTCACACCCCCACTAGCAGTTAAAAGGAAGAGACAGCTGCGATCTCACATTGATCCTGGAAGCACGAAGCCGAGAACACCAGCCTGAAGATGACGAATGAGACTTCATCGAAACATTGCCAAGATACTTCCAATTTTACGCGGGAGAAGACCCGAATAACCAAAGACCTACATATATATATATATATATATATATATATATATATGTATGTATGTATGTATGTATGTATGTATGTATGTATGTATGTATGTATATATATATATATATATATATATATATATATATATATATATATATATGTCGGAGCAATGCAATTATTCTACTATTGAGTAGTAAATAGAAATGATAGAATAGAGAACTACAAAAGCAAAGTACGTAAATTGATACGAAATGCTATAAAATTACCATTAATGTTATGTAATGTTCAATACGTTATGTTTGACATGTTTTGTTTTTATATGTGTGTGATTGTTTTTTGTGTTGTTTTTAAAGACAAACTGTTTAATAAAAATTATTTTAAAAAAAGAAAGAAAGAAAGGATTTGATCAGAGAGTTCAGAGTTTGCTTCAAGTGCTGTGAATCTAAGGAGCACATGGCCAAAGATTGCATCTGTGTGTCTGATTGGCCACTGAGGCTCTCTGCCTGGGTGTAGAACAAAGCCCTGGCCATTACGAATTGCCACAGAGGAGTGAAACATGCTTTCTGAACAGGGGGACAGATCTACTGTCCTTTTACATTAGGAAATGGGACAGATTATGAATATATGGATGAATCTCACCTTGACTGTAAGTCTTTGTTTGAGGATACCCAAAAATAAACTTGATCTGTATGAAAATCTGTTTGCTAGAGTTTAATTGCCTGTTCCCAGTAGAGCCAGATGCCTGGGAACAGTACAACAGGTTTTTCCTGTGGGTGAGGAAACAAAGCAAGGGAATCCATTAATGCTTTTACTTAACTTGTCCCACATTAAAATAAAAGCAGCATTTGCTGCCCTTGTTTTTGAGGCAGAATGCAGTTTGGCAGAGAGAAGCACAATTTATGCCAGTTTACATTCCTGTTGACTATCAGGCTCAAAGAAAACACTACACTGTGTGCACAATTATTAGACAAATTGTATTTTGGAGGATTAATGTTATCATTGAACAATTACAGTGCCCTTTTTCAATCCAAAATGTTATGAAACTGCAAACCTGAAAATTTAAGAAAATAAAAGTGAGGTTTTGACTTTCTTAGGAAAATATCAATGTGTGCACAATTATCAGGCAACTATTATTGTGTATCTAAATAAAAAACAAAAATGTGCCTATCTCAGTCATTTATTTGCATCTGTTAAAGTGAGAATAATAAACAAACAACTCAAAATGTACAAATAAAAATTTCTGACGTTTAAAAAAATGTCAGTGACCAATATACAATCCTTCTTTTCAATAACAGTCATAAGCCTTTCATTCATGGAGTCTTGTCAGTTTCTTGATCTGTTGATAATCAACTTTTGTACAGCAGCAACGACAGCCTCTCAGACACTGTTCAGAGAGGTTGTACTGTTTTCCTCAGTGGTGAAATGTAAAATTCTGTGGGCGTGGGTTGGGGAGGGTAATATGACTGAGTGGACATGGCCAACTTTTTTTTTTTTTACTTTTAAAACCATTTTTTCTACAACCTCTTCGGCTGAAGAGGTTGTAAAAAAAAATGCTTTTAAAGCCTCTGACGATCCCAGCTGACTTGCCTGATCAGCAGAGGGTTTCTTTTTTTTTTTTTAAGCCTCTGATGATCCCAGCTGAGCTGCAAGATCATCAGAGGCTTTTTTTTTAACTTTTAAAAGCATTTTTTCAGCCAAAGAGGTTGTAGAAAAAATGCTTTTAAAAATTAAAAAAAAAGCCTCTGATGATTGCGTGGCTCAGCTGGGAAATGTGGGGAGGGCAGGGATTTTTGCAACCAGTTCTCTGAACCACCCGCTTCCATCGCTACCAGATCGGGTGATCTGGTCCGAACCGGGAGCATTTCACCCTTGGTTTTCCTTCACTGTAAAACTCCCATTTAAGAAAGCCCCAATAGGATTTAGGTCAGGTGAGGAAGGAAACCATGTCATTATTCTTTCATCTTTAAGGTCTTTACTGGAGTGAAGTCGAGTACTTCAATGCATGTGATGGAGCATTGTCCTGTATAAAAATCATAGTCTTCTTGAAAGATACACACTTTTTCCTGTACCACTGCTTGAAGAAAGTGTCTTCTAAAAATGAGCAGTAGGGTTGGGAGTTGATTTTGAATCCCTCTTCAACCTGAAAAAGTCCAACTAGTAATAATACCAGCCAACACCAGTACCTCACCTTCGCCTTGCTGGCATCTGAGTTGAAGTGGAGCTCTGTGCCCGTTACTGATCCAGCCATGGGCCCATCCATCTGGTCCATCAAGAGTCACTCTCATCTTATCAGTCCATAAAACTTATGAAAAACCTGTCTTCAGATATTTCTTGACCCAGTCTTGCTATTTCAACATGTGTCTTGTTCAGTGGTGGCTGGGCTTCAGCCTTCCTTACCTTGGCTATGCCTCTGAGAACTGAATACTTGTACTGTATTCTAGGCACTCCAGATAGGTTGTAGTTCTGGAAAGTGACAGCATTGGAGGATAATAGGTTCTTGGTAGCTTCACATTTGATTCTTCTCAAACCATTGGCACTTAATGTGCATCTTTTTTCCTCAACGCGTTTCTTGCGACCCTGTTGACTATTTGCAACAAAACGTTTGCTGTTTCTGTGCTCATGCCCCAATATCTTAGCAATTTCAAAAGTGCTACATCATTCTGAAAGACTTTGTAAGTTTTTGACTTTTCAAAGTCAGTTAAATATCTTTTTTGGTCCATTTTGCCTGAGGAAAAGAAGCTGCCTAATGATTATGCTCACCATGATATGGGGTGTTGATCTCCTTAGTCCACACCCTCCCTCATTACACAAATACCCATCACCTGATATGCTTATAACCACTACTCATTTAAGTTTATACAGTTTGGAGGTGGAAAATATGCATAAAAATAATATGGTCAAAATACTCACTTGCCTAATAATTGTGCACACAGTGTATAAGATAATCACAATACATTTGGTATTGTTATAGCAAGTAATTGAATTAAAATAATATGCTTGTTGGTGTTTTCTATTGCCCGTCTGTCAAAAGATCAACTGTCCTTGATTTGTAAGATTTAAGTGTGAAGCTTAAAGAACTTAGAATATTGGAAGACAATGAATGTGTAACTCTGGAGTTCTTCATTTTAAGAAAAATTAAAGCTAAGTGTAGTGCAACAAGTGTCTTGGACAGTTTTGATGAACCTATGACACATCTGTCAAAGATAGCACACACCAGTGTTCACTAATTCCCGACAACTATTTCAAAACACATCATGTACTCACACAATTTTTGGTACCTGCTGAAGCTATGTGAGAATTGGGATTCTCTACTAGGAATCATAAAAGGAAGTTATAGCAAAGAATCAATATATTTAATGCTTCATATGATAACAGCAGCAAGGGAGCACCTACAACTTCTAAAGGCAAACTGTCCCATTGGTTAATTGTTCTGTCAGGAAATTTTTCCTTAGTTCTAGGTTGGTTCTCTCCTTGATTAGTTTCCATCCATTGCTTCTAGTTCTGCCTTCAGCTGCATTGGAGAATAAGTTGATCCCCTTTTCTTTGTAGCAACCTCTTAGATATTGGAACGCTGCTATCATGTCATTCCTAGTCCTTCTTTTCATTGAATTAGACATACCCAAGCAATGTTCTTCATATGTTTCACCCTCTAGTTCCCCTAATCACCTTGCTCTTCTTTGCACTCTTTCTAGAGTCTCAACATCTCTTTTATATCGTGGCAATCAAACCTGGATGCAAACTTGCTAAATTGTCATCTCTCCCACATTGGTCCAAATAGCCCAAATTATCATATAGACAGAAACTTTACAAACTCTTATTTGCAAGCTGCCTTAGTATTTTATGGTGGAATAAAAAACAAGTAGACTGAGTTTTGTTTTTCCTGGAGTCCTTTCTGTACACCTTATGATGTTTGCAGCTTAGCTACTTAAATTCTTTCCGGTATTATTTAAGTATAGCTGATTCTCTCTTAAAGTGAGCAACTGTCCTATATAACAAAATCACCTTGGGAGCATTTACAATAAGTAAATACTGAGAAATTTCACATTTAAGTCATGTATAAGGAAAGTATTTTAAGGAAGTATTTTCTTGTAAACAAGAAATATTTTACTTATATTTTATAGTTCAATCCCCTGCTCAAGGCAGGAGTCCTTAAGTGCTATGGAGAATAAGTTGACTCTTCATCTCTCTGACTACCTCAAGTTCTGGAAGACAGTTATCATTTCTCCCTGTTAGATCGGTGCAGGAAGAAGATGAGACCAGCAGAGTTCAAGTAACAACGTTTATTAACGAGAACTGAACTAGCGCTCTCCTTATATTTGCTCCGGCAGACGCACCGCCCACTGACAGGGATTCAAAACTCCCGCCGAAAGGATCTTCAGCCAATCCCAGGCGGATGTCCTTATAAGGACATAACACTCCTCCCCCCTAGTTCTTAGTCTGTCCATCAAGGGAAAAAGTCACTGAGGTACGCAGGACGTCTACGTGCTCGTGTAGACCTGTGCAGTCCATTCGCTGGCTGAAACCCTTCCTGATCGGAGGGTGCTCTCTCGGCTCCGGGCTTCTTCACTGGAGCCGAGTTGGATCTGGCCGTCGAGGATGCGGGCGATGCTCCCGAACCTCCGGCCGGGTCATGGACCTCTGCCTGCGGGCGATGCTGGTCTTCTTCGTTCCCGCTCGAGCCATGAAAATGCTGGCGTGGATCCTCGCCCTCGACCAGTCCGGAACTCCTGAGCCACGGTAGGTCCCTGGGTCTCCCTTTGGTTCCCACTGGGTCGGGGTCGTACTGGTCCGGTCTTGGGTGTGAGTCTGGCAGTGGTTGTTGGGGTAGGCCCCCGAGTTCTCCGGTTGAGTCCGATCCACTCCCGGGGTGGCAGGTGGTTCGGGTTAGTGAAGGGCCGGCTTTGCTGGGGTGGTGTAGGCCTCCTTCGCAGGGGTGGTGTAGGCCCGCTCTGCAAGGTTGGTGCCGCCGGGGTGGCTGCTTCTTCTCGCGGCCTCCTCTGCAGGGGTGGTGTAAGCCTTCTCTGCAGGGTTGGCGTTGCTGTGGAGGTCGCCGATTCTGGCCGTTGGGGTGTTCGCCCTGGTTGGGCTGGTGCAGGCCTCCCCAGCTGGGGTGGTGGAGGCCTTCCCCGCAGGGTTGGTCTTCTGCGTGGTCTGGCTGTTGCTGGGGTGCCCTCCGGTGTGCTGGATGGAGGTCCCCCTCCCTGGAGTGTCGGTCACCTACTTCGCAGGGTTGATGTTGGCCTCCCCTGCTCGGTTGTCCCCGGTCTACTCGGCTACTGTCGTCAGGGGGTAGGTCTTGGGCATTGGGGTGTCGACTGCTGTCCACCCCGAGGTGCTTCAAAGTTTCCCTTCGGCCTTGTCCCCGGTCTACTGGCCCTGGCTCGGATCTGGCTTGGCTGGGCATTGGTACGCCCGCTCCTCCGGGATGTTGTAGGCCTACCTTGTAGGGAGGGTTTAGGCCTACCTCGTCGGGGTGGTTTGGGCCTACCTCGTCGGGGTGGTTTGGGCCTACCTCGTCAGAGTGGTTTAGGCCTACCTCGTCGGCGTGGTTTCTGCCCGATTCCCTCCACCTTTTGCGGAGCTGGTCGATGTGACGTCTCACGACCTGTCCATCTTCCAGCTCAACCCGATAGGATTTCGGGCCGGTTGTGCTGTGTACTGTTGCTTTAAGCCATTTTGGCGAGCCGTGAAAATTGAGCGTGAAAACGGCATCGCCGATGGCAAAATGGCAGAGTTGGCGGCTAGCGGTGGCGGGCACCTCAGAATTGTATTGTGGGTACATTCTGTCCAGGAGTGACCGGATTCTTCCGCCCATCAAAAGTTCGGCAGGGCACTTCCTTGTGGTAGAGTGCGGTGTGATGTGTTGGGTGAGCAGAAAGGTGTCAATGCGCTCATGCCAGTCTCCCGGGCCCATCTTGGTGAGTGCCTCTTTGGTGAGCCTCACCATCCATTCAGCCTGTCCATTTCCGGCCAGTCTGTAAGGGGCAGAGAGGGCATGGCGGATGCCCAGGCCTGCCAGGAAAGCTTCCATGGGCACGGACGTAAGTTGGGGACCGTTGTCAGAAACCAAAACGTCCGGAAGCCCATGGGTTGCGAAGAGCCGGCGGAGAGCGCGGATTGTGGCTTCAATTGTGGTAGATGCCGTGGGGATGACCTCAAACCATTTTGAGAAGGCATCGACCACGATGAGAAGGTGGCGCCCCTGGATCGGACCCGCGAAGTCTATGTGGATCCGAGACCAGGGGGAGCTAGGAGCCTCCCAAGGCGTCGGGTCTGATTGTGGCGGTGCTGCTCTGACTTCTTGGCACGGGCTACACCTGGCGACCCATTGTTCAATGTCTTTGTCCAGTGATGGCCACCAGACGTAGCTCCGTGCCAGGGCTTTCATCCGGACAATGCCCGGGTGTCCTTTTTGGAGAGCCGCAAGTGTCTTTCGTTGGAGAGTGCTGGGAATCAGCACCCTGTCTCCCCATAGCAAGCAGCCGCTCATGGTGGACAGCTCCCCTTGCTTGCGGCTGAACGGGCTGAAGGCGTCGCTGTTGATTTGCGCCGGCCATCCCCTCAGGATCCAGGACTGGACTTGGCGGAGGATGGGGTCGTTCCGCATGTGCGTGGCCACGTCAGCAGATGTGACTGGACAGCTGCTGTCGTTGTCAATGTGCAGCAGCTCAAGTGTGGGAGCCGGGTCTTCAACGGCTTCTGCAGACGGCATCTGCTTAGTGCGTCGGCGTTTGCAATAGACTTTCCAGGCTGATGGACAAGTCTATACGAATAGCCGGCAAGGAAAATGGCCCAGCGAGTCATTCGAGGTGACATGAAGGCGGGGGTTTGCTTGTCACCGGCGAGGAGGCCCAGGAGTGGCTTGTGATCGGTGACAATGGTGAAGCAATGTCCATAGAGGTATTCGTGGAAACACTTCACCCCTGCGACAATAGCCAATGCCTCTTTGTCCAGTTGGCTGTAGTTGCGCTCAGCGCTGGACATAGTCTTGGAGAAATAGGCGATGGGGGCTTCACCGCCAGTAGGCAGTTCGTGGCTGAGGACAGCGCCGACTCCGTAAGGTGAGCCTGATGGGCAGCGTCTCATTGTATTGAATGAGAACGCTGTTGGATGTCAAAAATTGTTTGACGGCTCGAAAAGCAGATTCCTCCTCACGGCCCCACCTCCAGGAAGCCGCCTTTGCCAGTAAGCAATGTAGCGGCTCAGCAACTGTGGCTTTCTGTTGGAGGAAGATTGCATAGAAGTTAAGCAATCCAAGGAAAGCCTGAAGCTCCGCTTTATTTTTGGGGCTGGGTGCTTCATGGATAGCTTTAACTTTTGATTTGGTGGGGTGGATGCCAGAACTATCTATGAGATAGCCCAGGAACTCGACCTCCTGTACTCCAATGATGCACTTGTCCCGTCTGACTCTCAAGCCCTTCTCTCTGAACCGCTGGAGTACAAGCCTCAGCCGGTCAAAGAGTTGTGCCTTTGAGTCCCCGGAGATGAGTACATCATCGAAGTAAGGCACTACCCCTGGAATGCCTTGGAGAAGGCGTTCCATCATCGATTGGAAAATTCCTGGGGCGGCACTGACTCCAAAGTCAGTTGGAGACGGTTACACTTAAATGCCCCCCTATGGGTGACAATTGTTTGAGCCTCCGCCGTTTGTTGATCAACTGGCAGTTGCTGGTAAGTCTGGGCCAGGTCCAGTTTTGCAAAAATTTTGCCCTTGCCGAGTGAGTGGAGCAAATGCTGCACTACTGGCACAGGGTATGCGCTCTGCTGCAACGCCTTGTTGATTGTCACCTTGTAATCAGCGCAGATGTGCACAGATCCATCCTGCTTCATTGGGGTCACAATGGGAGTCTCCCATGAAGCATGATCGATGGGTTCCAGGACGCCTTGGGCAATTAGCTTATTTAGCTGAGCATCTACTTTGGACCGCAAGGTGAATGGAACCCGGCGGGGCTTAAGCCGAATAGGGGTCACCCCCTTGTCCAGATTAAAGGAGATGGGTTTCCCTGTGAAGGTCCCTAATTTACCATCGAAGACTTCTTGGAACTCTCCGATAAGTGAGTCGAGTTCGCCTGCACTAATCTGGTGGATGCCTCCAATAGAAAGCCCCAACGTCTGGAACCACTCCATGCCTAGCAGGGTTGGGCGGCTATGCTCCACGACGGTGATTGGGAGCTGGCCCCGGAACTGTTTGAAGGTGATTTGAAGGCTGGTTCTTCCAAGGACGCCGATGGGATTCCCGCCAAAATCCACCAGTCTGGAGTGTAGGGGCTCAAGTTGGTGCCTGGTTAGTGCCGGCTGCAGTCTCTTCACTTGGTGCCAGTCAATGATGGAATAGACGGAGCCAGAGTCTACCTCCATCTTGCATGGCAAGCCTTCGGCCAACAGTGTCACATGTAATTTGGTGGCACTGTTGTTGCAGGTGTGGGCGATAGTCATTTGATTTACCGCGCCGCCCTGTGAATCGTTGCGATCGTCGCGTCTGTGCTGGAATGAGGACTGTTTGGATGTCCTCTGGGTATCACGGCGATTTTCAGGATTCCGGAGCCTGATCGACTCGGGAACCGGATCAGTGGCTCTGCATGCCTCAGCAATGTGCCCCTTCTTCAAACAACGTCGGCAGGTTGCGTCACGCCAGCGGCAGGATTGGCGGGGATGGTTTCCCTTGCAACTGCCGCACTGATCATTGCGGCGGCCATCTTTTTGAATTTCCCGCCTTGATGGGTGGGAAACTTTGAAAACGGTCATCTCCCCCTCTGAATCCGATGGAGTGGCGGAGTCTTTGGATGACTCTGGGGTCGACTTGCGGATCTTATGGATCCCTCGTGCTTGGAGCATTTCGGCGGCTGCTTGTTCTGATGTTTCAGCAGCCGTAGCCTCCTCGAGAACGTCTTTCAGGGAAAGTCTTTTCCTGCTTAGAAATTTCTTTTGGAGGCTTGCATCTCTCATCCCATACACGATTCCGTCGCGCAAGGCATTATCAACGTTTTCAAACTCGCAGTTTGCTGCGAGTTGACGTAATGCCACCACGAAATCTTTGATAGATTCGCCTTCCTTCTGATTGCATTGGCGGAAGGTGAACCGATTCGAGATGGGGGTGCCCATGGGGGCATAGTGGTCTTGCAGGGCAGTCTGTAGATCCACCCAGGACATGACTTCAATGTCCCTGGGTGCGGCGAGGTTGACGGCGAGCTCCAGGACATCGGTTCCACAGTGAGCTAGGAAGAGAGCCCTCTTCCGCTCGTCGTCCAGATTGTTGTAGCCATTTCCCCGAAGGAATTGGCGGAAACGGATCATATAGGAGCTCCATTTCTCCCGGCCGGGGTTGAATGGAGCAAGCGAGGCGAACGGCGCTTGCGGCATTGCCATCTCTCAGACCACGGCGAGTGACTTCAGCTCGGAATGGCGATCGTGCCACGCGGTTGGTTCTTCTCTAGTCCTTCGTCGCCAGTGTTAGATCGGCGCAGGAAGAAGATGAGACCAGCAGAGTTCAAGTAACAAGGTTTATTAACGAGAACTGAACTAGCGCTGCCGGAGCTCTCCTTATATTTGCTCCAGCAGACGCACCGCCCATGACAGGGATTCAAAATTCCCGCCGAAAGGATCTTCAGCCAATCCCAGGCGGATGTCTTATAAGGACATAACACTCCCTAATCATTCTCTTCATTAGGCAAGACAACCCTTAACTGTTCATGGTATGGTTTAGTCTCAAGACCTTTTATCGTCTTTGTTAGTCCTACAATGATTGCTAGGAAATTTCTAGTGATGTTTGTAAGTTTTAGGAGTATCTTGGAAAAAATGCCATAATCACCAGAATTATTAGCAAGCATTTGTCAAGGGCATGTCTTGCCTAAATATTATGCTGCTATGTTACACCATGTTGTTTGTCATGCCATGTCATGTTATTGGATAGGGTCATTTCTATAATGAGAGTCAATTTGGTACAGTGTTTAAGGCAGGGAGACTGTGTGTTCTAGTCCTTGCTTAGGCAGCAAACCTACTGGTGACATTGAGCCATTTATTCTCCTCAGCCTTACAAAGTAGATGAGGGCAAACTATTTCTAAAACTACTGCCAAGAAATCTGCATGGACTATTATAGCCAATTGCCAAGAGTCAAGACTGATTTGAAAGCACTCTCTCACACACAATTTTAATAAATTGTGGAAATGTGATAGATCCAACAAACTTTGACATTAGTAAAACATTTGGTGAAGTATCTCATGACATTCTTAGTAAGTTAGTTAAGCATAGATTGGACAGTATGACATTTAGGAGAACTGATAATGAATCAGCAGTATAATGTATACTTGCTGCCAAACAAGCAAGTATAATTAAGTCTGAATAATTTCCAAATCACAAGAAGTAATCAATTCATTTTTTCTACTTTGATCAGATCCCACTTTGAGTGTTGCATTTAATTCTGGGAACCACACAACAAGAAGGATTCAAAGAAACTAGGAGGGCAATAGGGATGAGGGAAAAAACTTCTGAAAAAGTTGGGCAGAAAAAGTTTGAGGAGACTGAAACTACAACATTCTTCAAATATGTGAGGATGTCACACAAAGAAAGTCAAAGTTGTTTTCTTTAATTCCAGAGTGCAAGTGCAGAATAATAGTTACAGAAAGGCATATTCCAACTGAATCTTAGAAATATATCCTATCATTAAAATTGACTCAGCTGTGGAACAATTACCTAGAGAGGTAATGGGTTCCTCTTCAGTGGCAGTATTCAATGGAAGGCTATTTTGCCACCTGTCAAGGATACTTTTTAAAATCTTTATTGTGTTCTTAAAACTTAAGGTTTTAAAAAGTCCACTGAAGTAAACATTTTTTCAGTCTGATGGTTATTTGAGACAATAATAATGTTAGCTACTTAAAGAAACAGCAAAGTGTACCTACCCGCCTCCTTTATATGCTTGTAAACATCGTCTGAACCAGCAGAAGAATATGGAATATCATCATGGGCTACAAAATCAATCTAAAAATACAAAATAAAAGGAAATTAAGTTGTC
Organism: Masticophis lateralis; assembly: GCA_030761175.1. NCBI lineage: Eukaryota > Metazoa > Chordata > Lepidosauria > Squamata > Colubridae > Masticophis > Masticophis lateralis. Next base: position 73,980,934 of record JAUDYJ010000004.1, on the reverse strand, counting down.
CCTTACTTTGAAAACCTAATTTCCTTACTTACTAAACAAATTTTAAACAAAGATATTTTAAATGATTGTAATAGAATTTATATCACTGTACAGATAATCCCTGGGTTACAAGCATTCCCTTATCGAACGTTTGAAGTTACATGATAAATACCCCCTAGTGTTTACAAACAAGTCCTGAAATTATGTATATTGCAGCACCATGGCAGTTGTTTGCTCTTACTGCAGAGGCTCTGCAATATTCACCCCGCCTATTCCCCCCACCCTAGCCGGGTCTTCACAAGCACTTTGCCTGTGGAAACTCGCTTACCTTGCGAAGATCTACTCTCCGTCATGCTTTCTTTGCCTGCTTCATTGCTTCATGCTTTCGGTGCATTTGCAGAGAACAGAGGCCTAACTTATCTTGAGATCATGTGAGATCAGTAGCATGAGATCTTGTGCTACTGATCTCGCATGATCTCACAGTGCATTAGATCTTGTGCTACTGATCTTGTGTGATCTCGCACTTTTAGGCCTCTATTCTCTGCTAATTGTGACTTGGATGTTTTCAAACGGAGGGAAGGCTTCAGTCCTTCAGGCCTTTCCTCTGTTTGCCATTTCCTTGCCAAAGCAAGCAAGGAGACTGTGTTCCTGTACGCTTTGGCAAAAAGCTTGTTTTGGCACCAAAGAGCTTGGGAGGAGCGGGCATGTCCCTCCACAGCTCTGTTCCTACCGGCAAAGGCTTTTGGAAAAGGGTTGCTGAAGCCTCAAGGGATGCAATCATCAAGTGCTTTGCTGATGAGAAAGGAGTCCCACAGGGCTATGCATGGCCTTCCAGGCCTCTTTTCTCACCAGCGATCTGCTTGACGAGGCTTCCAGCAATGGAAAAGGAGGCCCAGAAGACCGTGTAGCCCTCTGGGCCTCCTTTTTTGTTGCCAGAGGCATTGTCAAGCCTTTGCTGATGAGAAAGGAGGAAACTGGCAAAGAAACAGACTGAAGAGGAGACAGGTCTTCATAAGGTAAGTCACCCAGTGTGGCAGGATGGGGGTGTGTGTGAAGCAATTGTGGGGATCCCAGGGCATGGAGAATGAGGTATCTGTGGGTTGGGGGAGGCCTTGGGTTACCTGAAGAAGGTGGCCTGTTCCATCACTAGCCCCCCCCCCCATGCCTTCCCCACCATGAGACACCTCATGTGCACTTAACGAACTGCACATTCGATTATCGAATATAATGGTGAAAGCAGGAAGTGATCTTGTTCAAAGTATGAGATTCACTGCCATTAATCCTTGGGTTATGAATGGAATTGGCATGCTCCATTACATTCATAAACTGAGAACTACCTGTATAGCACATGAAAATACAAAACCTTTTAGTTATATGTGTAATATCAGTTAAAGAATCTAAGATGTTTACAATTATATTAATTAATTGTATATTAAATACCTCATCAGTTACAAAATAGTCACTATGCTGAAACGTAAAGAATCATGCTAATTTATCTCAGAATATTTTAATGACATTTTTACTATTATGTTTCTTAATATAATACAACTTAATAAAGTTATTCCAAATAAGTGGGAGATCAGTCATAGCTATTTATATACTTGAGCTTTGTATATTATTGAGAAATGGATGACATAAACTTGTAATAGGAAGTGAAGGGTAGCTAACCTTACAATTCAATGAACCAGTATGATTTTTTATGGATATATGCTTGCAGTTTTATCCAAAATATGTAAATAACTTCTATATACAGCTTATAATTATAAGCCTTTTGGAGAAAATCCAGTTTTCTGCAACTGTATTGTTAATTTGGTTACTAGGAGCTCTGATTGTGTAGTGGTTAAGTGCAGTATTGCAGGCAAACTCTGCCCATAATCTGGAGTTCAATCCTGATGGGGCTCAAGGTTGATTCAGCTTTCCATCCTTCCGAGGTCGGTAAATGAGGCCCCAGATTGTGGGGCAATATGCAAAAAATGCTTACATTATGAACCGCTGAGAGAGCACTGTAAAGTGCTATTGGGTAAGCCTAAATGCTACGTTATTTTGGACATTTGAGGGCTTGGAATGCTACAAGAAAGGCCTATTAAAGTAACAGATAAATGGATGGAAAGAAGATTTCATACAGGATTTTAATCCAGTTGCATTATCATTGTTATTACTGAAACAGAGTTGATGTTTGAAAAGATATTTTCCCTTTTTATTATAGTTGCATGAAAAGGTCTTCTTTTTCGCTTCCTCAAATCCTAATTACATTTTCTAAAATTCTGAATGCATAGCATTTAAAAGAAAACAAGAAAAGAAAAGGAGATTTTTCACAGTGTTGCTACCATCACAGCTAAAAACAAAAGGCAAGAATTATTACCACTGAATTACAACCTGAACTACACAACTAATATACTAGGGATGGTGGCAAAGGACACCTCAGTTTAGAGTCCAACTATGCTTTATAGACATAACAAATTTGTATATTTGGTACCATCGCTAGTATGAAATTGGCTTATGAGGTTAAAAAAAAAGAAAAGAAAAATACCTTATGCTTTTCCAAAAACTCTGCCGTGAGCGTCCATGGAGCATCTCTGATTACTTCATCTACATAGCGGCAGTGTCTGAGGGCCTCATAACGTTCTTCTTCATTCATTACAGTGAAACCTTTAAACTTATGTGTTAGATCATCACTGCAAACTGACATACATGCAAGAAGTTTTCAAAAAGAGTAACCCTGATTCTGTAAAATTCAGTGCATCTCTTTGGCTATAAATTATTCAAATTATTTTCAGAGTTTTAAGCCAATAGTTGTCATACCAAATCACAAAAGTAGCAATCTAAAATTGGAGAACATTTTTCAGTCCCTTGATCACATTTAGTCAATTGAAAACTTGCTTATATTGGATGGCCATTACATTAACAGCTATCCTAAGTTAGATAGCTGTTTCTCTGATTTGTTAGTCAGAAAAATTGCTAGCTGAGTTTCTTTCAGACGTAAGTCCCAAAACTTTTCAATTGTGGAATGGTGAATCTTTTCTTGCAGTTATCTTTGCAGTACTAGCTAGAAAGTCTGAGACTTGTCTCAAGACACAGAAATAGCAATGAAATTGAGGGAAGCTAGCCTGGCCATTGTTTTATTTCAGCATTTCCATATTCTTCATGGCATTTCTTTTTTTTTTTTTTTTTTGGATATTACTATTGTTCTGATTTCTTATGGAAATATCAAAATATCAGTTATAGGGACATGTTGTTCAATTGTCTTCTCTTAGTACAAACAAATGGAAAAAGCAATTATATTTCAGTGTATAAATTTGGATGAAATGATATTCAATAGGCTCCATTCTACATTCCATTCCTTCATTCTATTTTTAATATCTGAGAAAGAAGAATCCAGAAATGATCTTGATCATATGTAATATTGAATTTATTTCTTTTCTTATCTCAATTTCATAGGTTCTACAAGTTCTACAGGTCTGCTTTACAAACAGAAAAAAGATCTTCTGGATCAGAGAAAAAATACCTTATTGATTAACAAACTGTTTATGTGATATTTGCAAGCACTTTATTTCTTTCCTACTATTTCTTAATATAATTATAATTAATTAGTATTATAGTATTAATTAATTAGTATAGTTATAATTAAAATCTTGCTTTTCAGTAAATTAAAATTAGAAAACTCACAGAACCTCGGCTTGTTTAGCAAATTATATAAAAGAGAATATCAGTCTAAAAGTAATCCTTTTCAAATATCAGGCTTACCTCCTACTAATAAGTAGCTATTAGGAAACAGAGTTTTGGCTTGCATGAGAGCTCTTGCATGACCAGAATGGAAGAGATCAAATATTCCATCTGCATAGAGTCTGACAGGTCTGTCCACTATGAACATAAGAAACAATTTCCATGTTAAACCAGATATTTATCTCAAATCTAATCAGATTATAATGATACATTTGCTACATCTATTTAGAAATACAAGGAAGAGATTCAGGCAGGATTGAGCTGCTTTTGCCCAATAAAAAAGTCCATATTAGAAAAATTGTTTTCCATGAATGAAACCCCCCCCCCCAAAACATGACTGGCTGATCTTGGCTGGGCTCAAAAACTAACGAGAGTCAGACCCAGGTTGCTACTTGGATAGAAGATCACCAAGAAATTTAAGGGCCCTAGATCAGAGTGGGAATTTTATTTGCATCCCAGAAGAAAAGATTGCTCCATTGCTCTATTTCATGGAGTCTGTACAATATCATCACTAGAAGATGAGTTTAGCTCAAAGAGATTTTCCCTAATAAAGATATAAATTACCAGATGAAAAAATGTTTACGAATGATATTTACATAATTGGGTTGCTTCTATATAGCAGAGCTAAAACAGAAAGTGCTCTTCAAAAATGAGAAACATATGCACACATTTGTAACTCAAATTTTATTTCTTGGTACTTTTTCATCTATATACTACTAAAACTTTCTTTCCTGTAACCTTTAACTGGGTGATATGGTGCACCATAGGACAACCTTTTTGGACTAAAGTATGTCAACTGGGATAATTTACAGAATGTGCCCAAAATCTGGAACCCATGACTTCCATGCAATTCAAATTTGGCAAATTTTATACAACATTTTATGACACAGAAATTATCTGAGGCTCTGTAACTTTAACAATTTAGGCATTGAGGAAACTGATTAGGAAATACCTCTGAAAAGATGATCCAAGGGATCATGGATTGCCTTAAAAGAGAGCTGAATTTGTTATGGGATAGGCTTATGAGGGCAGCAAGCTAATCTGGCTAATTGTGTGCCGAATATAGACCTCTCTCGTCCCTAAAGGGGAAGAGTGAGCAGGAGGACCCAGAAGGAATAGCAGAGCTATTTCTGCTACCACTGCCACCCCAACATCTGTTTCAGTATTTATTTATTTATTTATTTATTTATTTATTTATTTTTATTTTTATTTATTTATATTTATATACCGCCCTTCTCCCTGGGGACTCAGGGTAGTGTACAGCCAAGTAAAAACATAGAGTACAAACATTAAAATACGATTAAAAAGATATATGTAAATTTGACCCTGTAATTAAAAAAACAGTAACAAACCAATTCAAACATTTCACAATGTTAAGCCAGCCCGGCTTGCTGAAAAAAGAGAGTTTTAAGGGCACGGCGGAAGGTACCGAGTATGCCTATTAGCAGAGCTGCTTTTAAATATTTTCAGATGTTTAATTTACTTATTTATTTTGTATGGCTGCCAAAACTGCAAAAAGCAATTCTAGGTGGCTAACATAGGATTAAAAACAAAACGAACAATAAAAATAAAGTCAAATGATCACAGAATACAATCTCAGATCCCAGGATACTGCAACTGTCATAAATATGAACCAGTTGCCAAGCTTCTGAATTTTTGATGTAGTGATCATGGAAATGCTGCAACGGTTGTAAGTGTGAAAAATGATCATAGGTCACTTTTTTAGCGCCACTGTAACTTTGAACAGTCACTAAAACATTGTATGGCAATGACTACCTTTACTTTATTCCAGTTTCCCCAACTGGTGCCCCTTAGATGAGGGAGAATGCTTTAGATTGGACTACAAAGGCCAGTCTGCTGGGAAGTTGAGGCACTGGACTAATGTAGTTGAAATCCATTCCAAAATTAATTTAAAATGCATAATACCAGACTCACCTGGTGTTCCAAGATGGGCCTGAGCAATAGTTAGCTTCTCATGAGGAGCTTTGCATTGACAGCTTGTTTCATCTGCAAACGGAGCTGGTGCTGTTAAAGTCTGGAATATGGGAAAGGTCAGATTATGAAAAAAGAGAACAAAATAAATTGTCAGTTGTGGAAGTTATCACATATGAGTTTATTGATACTTGCTTCCACCAATATTACTTGATAATGATTTTTTTTAAAAAGTTAAATCTTAAGGAGAATTAGAATTAGAACTTTTTATTGGCCAAGTGTGATTGGACACACAAGGAATTTGTCTTGGTGCATATGCTCTCAATGTACGTAAAATAAAAGATACGTTCATCAAGAATTATAAGGTACAACACTTAATGATAGTCATAGGGTACAAATAAGCAATTCAGAAACAATATCCCCCCGACCCTGAACTTCTTTCACCCCTTATGATTTGATGTATTCAGTGTCGCAACTCCTTGCCCTGTGAGATTCCCCCCTCTCACAGGTTTGGCTCTCTACTTTATCGAGGGCCTATCTCGATGACAGATTTTGGAATCCTGAGAGATGGCATCGCGCAAGGAAGGGGTTATGGGGCTTCTTGGATAAATTTTTAAATAAGGTTTTAAAGGGTTCTGGGAGGGGGGTGGGTTTTATAGGTTCGGGAGAGAACCTATTAGGGAGGAGGCCAAGGCCAGCTGAAGAGCGCGGCACCAGAGATACAAGTACTAGGGTTGAGGAGGGGGTTAGAGCTCATGTGGTTGATGGTTATAATATCGGTACTGTAGGTGGGAGGGGCAGATATGGCAGGAGCAGGGGGCCACATCAGGTTATCGGAGTGCATCCCCGCTGTTTACAAGCGGTGGCGCGCTCCGGCCCCCAATGCTCTTCCAGTTTCCTTGGTTGCACAGACTCTCGGGCCCAGGGCCTTCGGCTGATGCTGTGCAATGCCAGGTCCGTGGTAAATAAAGCCCCCCTCATTTGTGATCTTATTCAGGAGGGGGGCGCGGACCTGGCGGGTATTACGGAGACCTGGTTGGGCCAAGAGGGGGGGGTCCCCCTTGTTGATATGTGCCCACCAGGGTTTCATGCATTTCATCAGCCAAGGCCACAGGGGAGGGGCGGGGGAGTGGCGGTTGTTATAAACGAGGGTCTTGGTCCGAGGGAGGCCACTGTTCCTCAGACAGTCGGATGTGAGTGCCTCCTTGTGAAGTGGGGTCATAAGGTGCAGTTGGGTCTGCTAGTCATGTACCTGGCTCCCTGCCATGTGGCAGCGGCCCTCCCGAGCTGCTCGACGTTATTGCCGCGGTGGCGGTTGAGACCCCCAGGCTTATGGTCATGGGGGATTTTAACCTGCCATCAGTCGGTGAGACGTCTGAGATGGCTCGGGAGTTCATGGCCTCCATGACGGCTATGGACCTGACCCAGTTAATTCATGGCCCTACTCACGTGGGGGGAAACACGCTGGACCTGGTTTTTGTCTCTGGACAATGGTTGAGTGATCTTGAGATAGGGGATATAGCGATTGAACCCTTGTCATAGTCAGATCACTCTCTCCTTTGGCTAGACCTTCGAACCGCCGCACCTCGCTGCAGGGAGGCGGAACCGGTGAGGTGGTTCCGCCCCAGGCGCCTGATGGATCCTGATAGGTTCCAGACGGAGCTTGGGCCATTTCCCGAGTCTCTGGCACACGGCTCGGCCGAAGACTTGGTGGCCGCCTGGGATGAGGCGGCTGCCGGGGCTTTGAACCAGGTCGTGCCTTTGCGGCCTCTGACCCGGCGCCGATCTCACCTGGCTCCTTGGTATACTGAGGAGCTGAGGGAGATGAAGCGCCGGAAAAGACGCCTAGAGAGCAGTTGGAGGGTCAGTCGTTCTGAATCTGACCGGACACTGGTAAGAGCTCATATTAAGACTTACCTAGTGGCGATAAAAGCGGAGAAGAGGAGTTACTTCTCCGCTCTTATTGCATCATCAGATAATCGCCCAGCCGCCCTGTTTAGGGTGACCCGCTCCTTGCTACAACAAGGGGCGCGGGAGGACCCCTTGGAGGGTAGAGCTGAGGATTTTGTTCAATATCTGTATGACAAAACCGCCCAGATTTGGGAACAGCTGGACTCTAACCCTGAATGGGTAGATCCAGGGGAGGTGACTGGGACAGGTCTTGAGACTATTATATGGGAAGAGTTTGACTCTGTGACTCCAGAAAACATGGACAGGATACTGAGCAGTCTGAGCGCAGCCACATGTTTATTGGACCCGTGTCCCTCCTGGTTGGTGCTGGCCTCCCGGGAGGTAGAACGAGGCTGGCTCCAGGGAATTATAAATGCTTCCTTGAGTGAGGGTGTCTTCCCCGCCGCTTTGAAGGAAGCGGTGGTGAGACCCCTCCTCAAGAAGCCTTCCCTGGACCCGGCAATGTTGGTAAATTATCGTCCCGTCTCCAACCTTCGCTTTGTTGCGAAGGTTGTTGAGAGTGTGGTGGCGCGACAGCTGCCTCAGTACCTGGATGAATCGACCTATCTAGATCCGTTCCAGTCGGGCTTCAGGTCCGGGTACAGCACGGAGATGGCATTGGTCGCGTTGGTAGATGATCTCTGGAGGGCTCGGGACAGGGGTTGCTCCTCTGTCCTGGTCCTATTAGACCTCTCAGCGGCTTTTGATACCATCGACCATGGTATCATGCTGCACCGGTTGGAGGGGCTGGGAGTGGGAGGCACTGTGTTGCGGTGGTTCTCTTCCTTTCTCTCCAACCGGTCGCAGTCTGTGTTGTCAGGGGGGCAGAGGTCGACCCCGAGGCCCCTTGTATGTGGGGTGCCACAAGGATCGGTCCTCTCGCCCCTTCTGTTCAACATTTATATGAAGCCGCTGGGTGAGATCATCCGTGGTTTTGGGGTGAAGTACCATCAGTACGCTGACGACACTCAGTTGTACATCTCTACCCCAAACCACCCCAATGATGCCCTCGAAGTGATGTCCCGGTGCCTGGAGGCCGTACGGATCTGGATGGGGAGGAACAAACTCAGGCTCAACTCTTCCAAGACCGAGTGGCTGTGGTTTCCGACATCCCGATATAGTCAGTTGGTGCCATCTCTGACTATTGGGGGCGAGTCATTAGCCCCCACGGATGGGGTTCGCAACTTGGGCATCCTCCTGGACTCACAGCTGTCTTTAGAAGGGCATATGGCGGCCGTGGCTGGGAGGAGTTTTTATCAGGTTCGCCTGATTCGCCAGTTGCGTCCCTTTCTAGATTGGGATGCGTTACGCACGGTCACTCATGCCCTCGTCACCTCACGCCTGGACTACTGTAATGCTCTCTACATGGGGCTCCCCTTGAGGAGCACCCAGAGGCTCCAACTGGTCCAGAATGCGGCCGCGCGGGCGAATGCTCCCATGTGACTCCCCTCCTGCGCAAGCTGCACTGGCTTCCAGTGGTCTTCCGGGTGCGGTTCAAGGTTTTGGTTACCATCTTCAAAGCGCTCCATGGCTTAGGACCAGGGTATCTTCGGGACCGCCTTCTGCCACAAACAGCCTCTCACCGACAGTCCGCTCCCATAGAGAGGGTCTCCTCAGGGTGCCGTCGGTCAAACAGTGTCGACTGGCGGCCTCCAGGGGGAGAGCCTTCTCTGTGGGGGCACCTACCATCTGGAACGAGCTCCCCCCCGAGATAAGGAACCTACATGACCTGGGTACTTTTCGCTGTGCCTTGAAAACATTTTTATTTGAACAAGCTGGGCTGGCTTAACCTCCTTTTTTGGGTTTTTAAATTTTACAATCATAATTGGACTTTTAAACTGTTGAGCCAAATTATTTAATTTGTTCTTAATGATTTTTTAACTTTTATATTTATTATATCTTATTCTGGCTGTTCACCGCCCTGAGTCCCGTCCGGGAGTAGGGCGGTATATAAATTTAATAAATAAATAAATAATAAATAAATAAAATATCAATATAAATCATAAGAATACAAGCAACAAAAGTCATACAGTCATAAGTGGAAGGAGATGGGTGGTGGGAACAATGAGAAAATTAAAGTAGTGCAGACTTAGTAAATAGTTTGACAGTGTTGAGGGAATTATTTGTTTAGCAGAGTGATGGCATTCGGGAAAAAATGTTCTTGGGTCTAGTTGTTCTGGTGTGCAGTGCTCTATAGTGTCGTTTTGAGGGTAGGAGTTTATGTCCAGGATGCGAGGGGTCTGTAAATATTTTCACAGTCCTCTTTTTGACTGGTGCAGTATACAAGTCCTCTATGGAAGGCAGGTTGATAGCAATTGTTTTTTCTGCAGTGTCTTGTTGGGTTGCAGAGCCAAACCAGGCAGTTATAGAGGTGCAGATGACAGACTCAATAATTTCTCTGTAGAACTGTATCAGCAGCTCCTTGGGCAGTTTGAGCTTTCTGAGTTGGTGCAGAAAGAACATTCTTTATTGTGCTTTTTGATGACGTTTTTGATGTTTGTTTGTTTGTTTGTTTGTTTGTTTGTTTGTTTGTTTGTTTATTTATTTATTTATTTATTTATTTATTTATTTATTTATTTATTTATTTATTTATTAGATTTATATACTACCCTTCTCCTGACGGACTCAGGGCGGTGAACAGCCGACTAAAAAACCAATACAAAAAAGTTAAAATCGTACTAAAAACAAATATAAATTAGGCTGAGAATTTAAAACAGAATAAAACTCTAAAAATTTTAAAAAGTAGAAGGGATCAGGCAAGTCCGGCAGGTTGGAAGAGATAAGTCTTCAAAGCCCGACGAAAAGTCCAGAGGTCGGCAATTGTTCTCAGTTCTGGAGGAAGATCGTTCCAGAGGGTGGGGGCTACCACAGAGAACGCTCTCCCCCTGGGGGTCGCCAGCCGGCATTGTCGCCAGCTGGCATTGTCGCCAGCTGGCATTGTCTGGCTGACGGCACCCTGAGGAGGCCCTCTCTGTGGGAGCGAACCGGCCGGTGGGAGGCAATTGGTGGCAGAAGGCGGTCCTGTAAGTACCCTGGTCCTAAGCCATGGAGCGCTTTAAAGGTGATTACCAACACCTTGAAATGCACCTGGAAGTCAACCGGCAACCAATGCAGCTCACGCAGCTCACGCAATATCTATAATTTCCCCCATTAAATAAATTGCATTAACACAACCATTCATAGTATACAGTATGATGGTATCAGAAAAATAATAATTAAGAAGTCAAATAGAGATTATTTCCACTAATAATAAAGAAGCTGGCTATTGTGCATATCATTTCTCTTCTTTTGGCTTATGTCATATTAAACAAAGAATAGAAAAATAAAAAGGAGTGATGTTTGGAGTTTCTCATGGTCAGCTCTCATGTGAAACTAACATTGCAGATTCAACAGTTCTGGAAAGCTGGGGAAAAACTTGAAACATTCAATTTCAATTCCCACAACTGTATTATAATGGCCAATATATGTGCATAGGGGAATCAATAAAGCTTTCTGCATCCAAAGATAAACCTCTCAGATGAAGCCCTCCATTGATGAGACAATGCAAATACAATCCCACTTTGGCTGCAACAGATAAGGATAGCAGGAGAAAGAAAATAGGACAGTCACATAAGGAATTATTTACTGGTATTGCAACAATGGGCCTGAACCTCAAAAGATTTTCCTTCAATTCTTCAGCCACCATAAAATATCCTTTCCTCCTTCTGTTTTACCTACTGCATTCAGACCCTAACCTCTCCCCTTTAGAACTCTTCCTCTAATATAACCTAGTAGTCACTGCTTTTTTCTGCCATATCAACATGACTTTGCTTTGATTCATTCCCAACCCACATATGAGGTTGGGAATGAAGAGTCATCGATCACTATTAATTTAAATATAGTTTTCCTTTCTTGTATCCATGGATACAATTTGGCATACTTCTCCAATGAATGTCAATACTGATGCTATCAGGGGATGGGAATATCCCAATTTTCCTATTAGCTATTTTAGGTTATTGTGGGTACTCCGTTTCTATAGATAACTGAGAACTGCCCTCCAAGGCCACTTTGTCTAAGGCTGCAGGAGAATGCCTAACCAGCATTTTTCATAATGCTTCTCAGATCTTTCATGGGTCCTTAAAAATACAGATTTCATATTTTTTTCCAAGAGTGTTAAGTTTTGATCTGCACAGATTAGATTAGATAAACAGAGTTGGAAGGGACCTTATAGGCCATTTAGTCCAACCCCCTGCTCAAGCAGGAGACCCTACACCATTTCTGACAAAAGGCAGTCCAATCTCTTCTCAAGTGATGAAGCTCCCACAACTTCTGAGGGCAAGCTGTTCCATTGGTTGATTGTTCTGTCAGAAAGTTCCTCCTTATTTCTAGGTTGAATCTCTCCTTGTTCAGTTTCCATCCATTATTCCTTGTCTGGCCTTGAGGTGCTTTGGAAAATAGCTTGACCCACTCCTCTCTATGGCAATCCCTCAAATATTGGAACACTGCTCTCATGTCTCCCCTGGTACTTCTCTTCACTAGACTAGCCATGCCCAGTTCCTGTAACCGTTCTTCATATGTTTTAGCCTCCAGTCCCCTAATCATCCTGGTTGCTCTCCCCTGAACTTTTTCTAGAGTCTCAACATCTTTTCTATTGTGTGGTGACCAAAATTGGATGCAGTACTCTAGGTGTGGTCTTACTAAGGGTTTATAGAGTGGTAGTATTAGTATCTCACTTGATCTTGATTGTATCCCTCTGTTAATGCAATGTAGGATTGCATTGGCTTTTTTGGCTGCCGCTGTACACTGCTGGCTCATATTTAGCTGGTTGTCCACTAAGACTCCAAGATCCCTCTCACAGCCACTGATATTAAGCCTGGTTTCACCCAGTTTATGTGTACTTTTGGTTTTTCTTACCTAAGTGTAGGACTTTACTTTTCTCTACATTGAATTTCATTTTGTTAGATAGGGCCCAGTGTTCAAGTCTGTCAAGATCCAGATGGATCTTGAGCCTATCTTCTAGGGTGTTAGCTATTCCTGCCAGCTTAGTATCATCTGCAAATTTGGTAAATTCCCCTTCTATTCCCTCGTCTAAGTTGTTTTTGAAGACATTGAAGAGTACAGAGCCTAAGATGGAACCTTGTGGTACCCCATTGCTTATGTCTCTCCATGTAGACTTAGACCCATTAAGGACTACTTCCTTGAGTATGGTTTGTCAGCCAGTTGTGAATCTATCTGGAATCTATCTATCCCACTTTTTTCTAGCTTATGAAGAAGTAGATTGTGGTCTACTTTGTCGAATGCCTTGCTGAAGTCTAAGTATATTATGTCCACAGTATTTCACTGGTCTACTAATTTAGTCACTATGTTGAAGAATGAGATAAGATTGATTTGGCATGATCTGTTTTAAACAAACCCATGCTGGCTGCTAGTTATTACTTTACTCATTTCTAGGTGTTGTCAGATCTGTTTTTTGATTATCTTTCCCAGTATCTTCCTGGGTATTGATGTTAGGCTGATTGGTCTGTAGTTTCCTGGGTCTGTTTTTTTTCCTTTTTTGAAGATGGGAACCACATCAGTTCTTTTTCAGTTCTCTGGTAGTTCCCCTGTGTTCCAGGATTTTTGAAAGATGTGGTGCAGTGGTCCTGAGATGACATCTGCCAGCTCTTTTAGAACTCTGGAATGTAATCCATCAGGTCCTAGTGATTTGTATTCATCAAGATCAAACAGGTATTCGCTTACTTTTTTTTTTTTTTTTGCTTATTTTAACTTTTATTTCTACTCTGTCCTTTACAGTTATGTTTCTGGTAGGTTGGGCTACAGTTTCTTTTTGCGTGAAGACTGATGCAAAGAATGAGTTAAGGAGCTCTGCTTTCTCTCTATTACCTGTTACTTCCTTGTCATCTTCTCTCTCTAGTGGACAACTGCTTCCTTGATTTTTTTTCTTGTTATTTATATGTTGGAAGAAACTTTTTATTATCTTTGACTTTTGTTGCAAATCTTTGTTCATTCTGAACCTTTGCTTTCCTGACTTCATCTTTGCAGATTCTGGCTATGTGCTGATATCCCACCTTAGTTATGTGTCCCTCTTTCCATTTTTTGTACTTGTCCTTTTTGTCTTTCAATTTGTCAGAGAGATCTTTGTGCAGCCATGCTGGTTTCTTGGATTTGTTTTTCTTTCTCAGAGGTATTGTGCTAGTTTGGGCTTTTATGATTGATTTAAATCAAAAAAGGATTCTGTCAGATGGGTACCAGTAGTTCTGTTGCCAGAACTACTTTTTAAAGTAGCTATTTGAAAGATACCCTAGGTATACTATATTTGTGTTTAGGTTCTTTCTCTTTATTATCTAGTGGTTATCTGGACCTCCATAGCCCAGATATGGCAGTTTCATTATCTTTACCTTTATAAGTAGGAAGGAGAAGTCAAGAAGAGACTAACAAGCAATTGCCAGGAAGACCTGCAGTGTGTGTTACTACTGTTGAGGCAATAATAAATGGCTTGTGAGCAGCAATGCTGGTAGCTCTTACTTTTCACTCCATTGGCCCTTCCTTTTTCTATGTTACTTTTATGTCATGACACTGTTAGGGGCCCATTCTTGCACTTATGAATCTGGGCTGCAAAAAAATCAAGCTGGTTCTGCACAGCAGAATATCATGTAATCCACTAAGAGCAATTACATTCTGTTCTTTTACCTTTATATTCACTTTGGGGAGTTATTTTATGCCCATCCTGTCTTCTCCTCCCCTTCACCCACCCATTCCAATTTAAATCCTACACCTGTTTAACCACTCCATTGCGCTGATAAAGAGAATTATAGCTCAGAAAAGTTTATACCTTTTAATAAAAATTGTTAGTCTAAAATAGTATTATCAAACTCCTTTGTTTTTTGGACTAGTACAGGTCTCAGTTAGAGAGGATTTTTTTTTATCATGGAAAAATCTATGACATAATGACCTCTGCCATTGGAATAGATTTCATGTTCCCTGTGTTCCAGCAAATTTTAGAGAAGGGTATTAATTTTTGGTTACAAAGAAGAAGTCACATTACATGGTTAGCTCTCAACTCACATAATGTTGGATGCAACATATTGGACCTAGACAGAAATAAATTAGACATCTTTTGACAATGATGGAATGGAATGGAATGGAATGGAATTGAGTGCTAAACTGTCTTTTTGTTTCTAAGTAAGGCTAAATTATACAACAACCAATGTTGTATAAAAAACCAATCCAAACGATTGATGCTGAGTTAAATAGCAAAGAACAAATGTTAAAACAATCATGGCTATAGACTGAGCCTACAAGTGCTAATCCTGACCTATCTAGGAAAAGGCAATTTCCTGGGAGTTTATTTGAAGGAAATAGAGTTTTGCAATTCCTCCCCACAAGTGCCACAGGAAAATATTTTAACAACGCTAGTCCAAGTATTCTATAGTGCTTTCCACTACCTAGTCAGCCTTACTGTTTGAAGGCAGGAACAAAGCCTTCAACTGAGGAAGCACCATGGGGGCAGACACCTCACACCTGTGTCCAGCCCACCAGAGCTTGCCATGCCAGGGGAGGAATGAGACCTCATTGTTCCATGAAGCCCACTGCTGTTCGAGGAGGAGGAGGAGGAGGAGGAGAAGAGTGGCAAGGTTGTGTGTCAGCCAGCTGACCAGGCAGGAAGTAGATCAGGTGTCAACCCTGAAGCTGGCCTGAGGCCATTTTGAGACTTTAGCGCTGACACACTGGAGCTGAGGGATAGAGAGGGGAGGGGGAGTAGAGATAGGTGGGGCTTTTTTTTTAAAAAAAAAAGTTTTTTATTATTTTTAAAAACATAAACATAAAATGCATCTTTTCAAAACAACGCTTTTGATCCGGTCACAAATTAATAATCACTAACAAATCTTAGTTTTCAATTAACACAACTTAATATTTTACTCAGTTATTTCTCTCAAATCTATTTAACTATGCCATTATCCCCAAAAACCCATTACTTAAATCTTAAATCCTAACCATGTATCATTCCCTTTTTCTCTTTCATTTGCTTAGATGGATATATTTTAAAAGTATAATTCATGCAATTATTATAAACATTCATAAAATATTTAATTCCAACATAATCATTTTATTTTTACTATTGAACTCAACATTTATCATCTTTATTTCTGTTTTGAACCTAACTTATTCAGTTCATTTTAACTATTAATCTCAACATATTCCTCCTCATTTTAGCTCTCCCACCTCATTTTATTTTTGCTATAAAACCCAGCATCTTTATATTTATCTTTGTTGTTAAACCAATCATTCTTATTTCTTGGCTGTTAAACATAGCACAGCCATTTTGTTTTTGGCTGTTAAACATAGCATACTCATTTTTATTTCTTAGCCGTTACACAGCATATTCATTTTTGTTTTGGCTGTTACGCAGCATTGCCATTTTTGTTTGGCTGTTAAATACAGCATAGTCTTTTTGTTTTCTGGCTGCTACACAGACATCTGGTTTGGCATCATGGTGAGACAGTCAGGAAAATAGTGGGTTCTGATGAATCCCGTGAAAACCCCGGCTGCCAAACTGCCGCCATGGGTCTTTGGACTGGAACATTCCTGCAGGGATGGGGGGAAAGGAGGGGCACCTCGGGTGACCAAGTGGAACAGGCAAGTTCCTCGGAGGTCAGAGGGAACTCTCTGTAAGTCAGCAGCGGTGGGAGGCAGCCATGGCAGCTGCCATGAAGCTGGGACAATCGGGCTAAGAAAAGTGCTGGAGGAAAGCAGAGTGAAACAGAGCTTTTTGAAGACAGGTGAGTGACAACAAACCCAGGCTTGTAACAACGTGTGGATGAATATTATTATTTAGAAGACCCCTAGCCTAAAATAGTGGCTGTGCAGCAAAGGGGGTTTGGAAAGTTTTAAACTGCAACCTTAAAGAGACAAAGACCTGAGAAACAACTAATCTTTGAATAGAACTAAGGGAATTAATTATTGGGATATGGTAAAAAGACTGGATACTTTAAAATTCGAATTGGATTTAAAAAAAAAGAAAATAGGATACTTTTAAAATTAAAGGAAGAATTGCACAAAATGGATACTTGCATGACTAATGGAAAATATGGATTGTAGAGAGACACCATCTGGTTTAAAAAGGAACTTTGTAACTTTTCTGTTATGGAAAACTCTGAGCTCTACAGATAAAAGCCATGGGACTTTGCGGAGGAGCTTTTTCCCTGTCTGCAGGCAGCTGGATTTTGGTGAAAAGAAAAGTAAACTATAATGGAACTCCTATAGTTGAAACAACAATAACTAAAAACTAAAATATTGGCGCAGGAACAAAGAAAGGATTAAGCGTAGGCTCAAAAGAGGGAGATTTGATACATTACATCCGGAATAAAAATAAGAAAAAGATTTAATACGATTTATGGAGGACAAAACTGAAAACTTTGAAAATGGAAGGAATATATGTTTGCAGGTGAGGAAATGAAGAAGTAAGATAAACATGACTGGAAAAAGAAAAAAGAAAATTTAAACAATGTGATTTAAAATAAAATAATGAAAAGGTGGATTGTAATAATAAAAAGGAGGTTTTTATAGAAATTAAGAATGTTAAAGGAATGTAAAAGGAATTTACAAATATATTTAAAGGCATGTTTGAAGCAAAACCATGTTTCAATGTTAAATTGTTATGAAAAAGAATAAGGATAAATATGATTAATTAAATATGTTAAAAGGAATTTATAAATATATTTAAAGGTGTGACTTAAGTAAGAACCATGTCTTAATGTTAAATTATCATGGAAAAGGATAAGGATAAATATGATTATCTGAAAATAAGCAATGTATAGTTGGATGGAAATAACAAAGAAAGGACTAAGGGACCAATAGTTAAACCACCTATGATTATGCTGTGTTTAACAGCCAAAAAATAAAAATAGATATGCTGTGTAACAGCGAGATAGTTGGTACTTTGTAGTCAAAACAAGATTCTTTCTCTTGGGAACCAAGAACATTCCTGCAAGAGTGTCTGGAAGGAGGAGACTGAGGTCACCTAGCAACTGGATTGCATTCTGATTGGACCATGTAACTGGTTGTTTTGGGAAAGTGACACATGTAGAGGTAAAAGGTCATGGTGTCAGGCCATGAGCAGCACACTGCCTTGCCTCAGATGCTATGTATCTTGCCTGCTTGTATGATTCATTCTGGCTCTGATTTGCATTATCTCACCTTCACCATCAGGAGGATGGCATCTTAATGGGGATGAATAGTATCTACCAATTAAAACACTGTTGCTGGTTTGCCTTTTCTGCTTATAAAAACTGTATAAAAAACAATAAACGCTGCGAAGGAGGGAGATATCTTTGCACAGAGCAAATGACTGAACCCTGATTTCTACATCTGGCACCCAGAACAGGGACACCCTCCATGAGAAGCAACACTCAACGTACTTATCATCTGGTATAGACCTCTGGTGCACCTTCATCCTATGGGATCCCTCAGTGGTAAGTACGGGTTGCAATCTATCTCAACATCAGCAAACGCATGTGCAGGAACTCTGATTCCTTTTGCACAAGTCTGTCATGACAACATCTGAAGCTGACATAAGGAAGCTGGAGACAGATATAGGGAAACATTGTCCCTGGTATCTGGAATGGGGGACGCTCTGTTTATGTGATTGGACAAATCTGTTTACATGATTGGACAAAGATAGGGCATACTTTACATCTTGAACCCCAGGCTCCAGTGCAAATATTACATTGATGGTATCAATGCCGTCAAGCAATAGAAAAAAGTGGCTCTGATGCTTTAGTAGGGCAACAGTTAACTACAAGCCCTCCACCTGATTATGATCAAGTTAAAATTGTCACCCTGAAACCATCTCCAATTGAACCATCATCTCCTGAAGGAGCTAGTTCTATTGCTGCACCGCAGCCACTGTACACCTCCATTAGACAGGTTTTAGAGGAACAGTTAGACAAAGGGGGTGGAAACATAGAAGAAATTGCTGATATGCTTTCTGTTTGACCAGTACACATTACGGGACAAGTAGATCAAAATGGGGCTCAAATAGTGGAATATCGTCCTTTGTTTTATGCAATTTTAACAGAATTTAGAAAAGGAATTAGAGATATGGGGTTGGGAAGTACCTATATGCAGGGCAAGTTGGAAACCACTATGAGAAATCATATCCTAGTACCTGAGGATTGGAGAACTACTTTCACATGTTGTTTACTCCAGTGCAATATATAGTTTGGGACAGTGAATTTAAACATCAATATGCCATGTGTGCCCTCCACTCAGGGGGAGCATTTATTCCTGATCAATTGTATGGATCTGGTCCTTTTGCCCCAGTTGATGCTCAGATTATTCTACCAGCTGCCACTTTACAAGTTTCTTCTGAATGTGCTTATCGAGCCTTCGGAAAAGTGCCGGTTTCTGGCAAGCCTCAACAAGCCTTCTCTAATATTAGGCAGAAGGCTAATGAGCGGTATTCTGATTTTATTATTGGATTGCAGGATGCTTTATGGTGACATATAGACAATCCCAAAGTTCAGAATGAGTTGCTGATGAGGCTGGCAAAAGACAACGCCACTTCTGAGTGCCGAAGGACAATAGTTGGGCTGGGAAAAGATCCTGATTTGGCAGATATGATTAAAGCGTGTCAAGATATAGGAACATCCTCTTACCAAACCAATTTGTTAGCAGCTGCTTTATCACAAGGCAGCAAACCTCAAGGAAAGTGTTACAATTGTGGCAAACCTGGTCATTTTAAAAGAGAGTGTCGAAATCCGGGGGGGGAGGGGGAATGTCTGCCACATTTCACCCTCCCTTCCAACAGGGATCAAAACTGAAAACAAAATGCCCAAAGTGTCAGAAAGGCTATCATTAGGCAAGCGAATGTCATTTGGGAAACGGCCGGCTGGGCCGGTCTCTGGCCCCAGTCCAAACCCAGTCCAACAAACCAAAAATATTTATTTTATTTATTTTATTTTATTAAATTTTTATACTGCCCTTCTCCTACTGGACTCAGGATGATGCACAGCCAAGAATAAAAAACATCCCAAAACAAAATTGAAATTTTAAAAGAATGGAACAAATTTTGGCCCAAAATTTAAAACCTCCCAACTAAAATCCATTTACAATTAAAAATATCTAGGGCAGGGGGGGGAGGTTTACTCCAGCCCAGCTTGATGAAATAGAAAAGTTTTTAGGGCACAGCGAAAAGCCCGGAGATCTGGTATCCTACGTATCTCTGGGGGCAGGTCATTCCAGAGAGCAGGTGCTGCCACAGAGAAGGCCCTCCCCCTGGGGGTCGCCAGCCAACATTGTCTGGCTGACCGCACCCTGAGGAATCCCTCTCTGTGGGAGCGTACTGGCCGGTGGGAGGCTATCGGTGGCAGAAGGCGGTCCCGTAAGTACCCAGGCCCTATGCCATGAAGCACTTTAAAGGTGATAACCAAAAACTTGAAGCGCACCTGGAAGACCATCGGAAGACAATGCAGCTCGCACAGGAGAGGTGTCACATGGGAGCACCCGTTGCTCCCATAATCCTCCGGAAAACTGCATTCTGAACCAGTTGGAGCCTCCGGGTGCTCCTCAAGGGGAGCCCCATGTAGAGAGCATTGCAGTAGTCCAGGTGGGAAGTGACAAGTGCCTGAATGACTGTGCATAAGGAGTCCCGATCCAGAAAGGGACGCAACTGGAGAATCAGGCGAACCTGATGAAAAGTCCCCCTGGCCACAGCCGTCATATGCTCTTCTAAAGACAGCCATGCATCCAGGAGGACACCCAAGTTGCAAGCCCTCTCTGTGGGGGCCAATAACTCACCCCCAATAGCCAGCGATAGCGCCAGCTGGCTATATTGGGACGCCGGAAGCCACAGCCACTCGGTCTTGGAAGGGTTGAGTCAAAGCCTGTTTCTCCCCATCCAGACCCGCACGGCTTCAAGGCACTGGGACATCACTTCAAGGGCATCGTTCAGATGGCCTAGGGTGGAGATGTACAGCTGAGTATCGTCAGCATACTGATGGAACTCTACCCCAAAGCCACAGATGATCTCGCCCAGCGGCTTCACATAAATGTTGAACAGAAGGGGTGAGAGGACCGATCCCTGTGGCACCCCACAAACAAGGCACCTCACGGTTGGACTCTGTCCCCCTGCCAACACTGACTATGACAGGTCAGAGAGATAGGAGAACCACCATAGGACGCTGCCCCCCCTCCAACCGGTGCAGCATGATACCATGGTCGATGGTATCCAAAGTCGCTGAGAGATCTAACAGGACAAGGATAGAGGAACAACCCCGAGCCCTCCAGAGATCATCCACCAATATGACCAATGCCGTTTTCATGCTGTGCCCAGGCCTCAAGCTGGACTGGAGCAGATATAGATAGACAGCTTCATCCAGGTACTGGGGAAGCTGTCATGCCACCACACTCTCCACAACCTTTGCCACAAAGCGAAGGTTGGAGACTGGACGGTAGTTAGCCAAAACAGCCGAATCCAGGAAGGGCTTCTTGAGGAGGGGCCTCACCACTGCCTCTTTCAAGGTGGATGGCAAGACACCCTCACTCAAAGAAATGTTAATAATCCCCTTGAGCCAGCCTCACGTAACCTCCTGGGAGGTCAGCACCAACCAGGAGGGACACGGGTCCAATAAACATGTCATGTTCAGCCATCCCAGTATCCTGTCCACATCCTCGGGAGTGACAGGGTTGAACTCTTCCCAAATGACATTCTCAAGATCGGCCCCCATCATCCTGTCTGTACCCACCCAGTCAGAGACCAAGCCTTCCCGAATCTGAGTGATTTTATCATGTAGATACGGGACAAAATCCTAAGCCCGACCCTGCAAGGGATTCTCCTTCACTCCCAGATGGAGGAGGGAGCGGGTCACCCTAAATAGGGCAGCTGGGCAGTTATCTACAGATGTGATAAGAGCGGAAAAATAATTACATTTTGCTGCTTTTATCGCCACTAGGTAGATCTTAATATGAGACCTTACCAGTGTTCGGTCAGATTCGGAACGGCTAGACCTCCAACTGTTCTCCAGGCATCTTTTCCGGCACTTCATCTCCCTCAGCTCCTTGGAGAACCAAGGAGCCAGGTAAACTCGGCGATGGGTCAGAGGCTGCAAAGGCACGACTCAGTCCAAAGTGTCAGCAGCCACCCTATCCCAGGCGGCCACCAGCTCTTCAGCCGAGTCATGAGCCAGAGCCTCAGGAAATGGCCCAAGCTCCACCTGGGACCTATCAGGATCCATCAGGCACCTGGGGCAGAATCATCTAGTCTGTTCCACCTCCCTGTGGTGGGGTGTGGCAGTTAGAAAGTCAAGCCTAAGAAGGGAATGATCTGACTATGACAAGGGCTCAATTGCTATCTCCCCTATCTCAAGATCATTCGTCCACTGACCAGAGACAAAAATCAAGTCCAGAGTGTGTCCTCCCATGTGAGTGAGTCCATTAATTAATTGGGTCAGGTCCATGGCCATCATGGAAGCCATGAACTCCCGGGCCACCTCAGATGTTTCACCGACAGATGGCAACTTGAAGTCCCCCATGACCATAAGCCTGGGGGTCTCCACTGCCACCTTGGCAATCACGTTGAGCAGCTCGGGCAGGGCAGCCAACAAGTGGCACGGAGCCAGGTACGTAATCAGCAAGCCCAACTGCTCCCCAGTTCCCCACTTCACAAGGAGGGACTCACATCTGGCTATCTGAGGTACAGCAGCCTCCCTTGGAGCAAGTCCTTCCTTTACAAGAACCGCCATCCCCCTGCCCCTCCCCTGGGACCTCAGCTGATGGAATGCATAGAAACCCAGTGGGCACATCTCAACGAGGGGAACCCCGTCTCCTGGCCCAACCAGGTCTCTGTAATACCTAACAGGTCCTCACCCCCTCCTGAACCAGATCACAAATGAGGGGGGCTTTATTTACCATGGACCTGGCATTGCACAACTTCAACCAGAGGCCCAGGCCTGAGGATCCGAACAACCCGGGGAACGAGAAGAGCATTGGGGGCCGGAGCATGCAATTGCTTGCAGGTAGCAAGTGCATCCTCCCATAACATGATATGGCTCCCTGTTCCCACCATATCTGCCCCTCCCACCCACAATGCCAATGGAAATGCCCTCCCCAGTATAGGAACTAACCCCCCCACCCCCCCAACATCTGTGGGTTGCCCCCCAAACCCACCCCCCAAACCCACCCCGGTCATACACATTACATCCTCCCACCCCTTAAAAAGCAAATTAAAAAAGAATACAAAGAACTTTTAAAATCCCCAACGCCCTCCTGCCATAGAAAATACTCCTGCAGCTACAAAAGGTAGTGCTGGTATTGATTTGATACTTAGGAGGAACTGAATTTTAAATTTTTTGGGGAGGTTCAAGTAATTCCATCCCAATTATCAGGCCCCAATTATGTAGGGCTTGTCCTTCCGCGGTCAAGCATGGATAAAAAAGGTATTTTTGTCATTCCTGGAGTGATAGATTAGGACTACACCGGGATTATTTATGTTCAATTGTGGACCAATTTGCCCCAAACTTTGCCCATTTATACTAGCCCTGCTCAACTCCTGCTTTTGCTTTATTTTGTCCCAACAGGGGGAGAGCAAAAGGAGAGAAGTGAAGGTGGCTTTAGTTCTACTGACCCAGCCACTTCTATCATAGCTGCCATCACTATCCCGATAACATCCCAATGGCCCTGTCAGATCATTGTGTTGCAGGGTAAAACCTTTGAGGGGATTTTGGATACTGCAGCAGATATTTCAGTAATCTCTGCCAAGCAGTGGCCTGCTGCCTGGCCAACTGAGCCCTGCCCAAGTGTGTGGGGTGTGGGGGGTCAACAAAGTGGACATCAAAGTGCAAGATTTATTTCAGCTCACTTGCCTAATTCAGATTTGGTCATTCAGGTCCGCTCTTTTATATTAGATATTCATGTCAGCCTTTGGGGGCACGACCTGCTCAATAAATTGGGGGACTCCCTAATTCCTCAGTAAACTGGGGAACTCCCCTCCCCTCAGTTTGGAGGACTGAAACTACTGCTCTCCTGCTGATTTGGATGGTTAAAGAGCCGGTGTGGATTGATCAATGGCCCATGTCACACGAAAAATTAACGGCTCTCCACCAGTTAGTACAAGATGAGATGCTTGCAGGTCATGTTGTGCTGTCCACTAGTCCATGGAATACACCTGTGTTTGTGATAAAAAAAGAAAAGTGGTAAATGGCATTTTTTACATGATCTTCACGCTGTGAATGCATGTATTCAACCTATGAGCCCCTTGCAGTGCAGGACACCAAATCCTAATCTGATTCCCCAAGATCATGAGATGATGGTAATTCACTTAAAGGATTGTTTCCTTTAAAGGAAGGATTGTTCCTTCCTTTATGTCCCTCTGATCAGGAAAAGTTTGCATTTACGGTGCCTGTGGTGAACCATTCAGAACCCAATAAATGTTATCATTGGATGGTTTTACCACAGGGAATGTTGAATAGCCCCACATTATGCCAATTGTATGTGGCTGAGGCACTAGCCCCTTTTCGCAAACGTCATCCATTGGTTTTGGTATATCATTATATGGATGACATTTTAATTGGAGAGCCAAAAATACAATCTAACTGGCTTTCTGAAATACAAAATAATTTATGTGTCTATGGATTGCAAATTGCCCAGGAAAAAATACAGCTGCACGCTCCTTATCTGTATTTAGGACATAAAATGTTGCAGTCTTTTTCTGCTCCGGCTTTTCCTCGTTTAAGTCTACCCAAAGTTATTTCCTTGGTTAATTTGCAACAATTGCTGGGCACCATTAATTGGGTTCACCCATATTTTTCTTTGCCTACACATTTACTTAGTCCCTTATTCAATTTATTGACTAAAGGAAAACAACCTGGAGACCTCATCATAGTTCTATCTGCAGCACTTACTACAGTTGAGCAAATTAATGACATCTTGAGTACTCAGTTTGTGGATCAAATTCCTCATAGAGATTGTCAGTTAAGTCTTTTGATATTCCCTATTAGTAAGCTGCCCACGGGAGTATTGACTGTTTTAGAAAAGCAAAAAGTATATTGTATTGAATGGCTTTATTTGCCTCATACACCATCCCAAAATGTTTTGCCATTTATCCAAGCCATTGCTGAAATTATAACCTTGGGGTGCACTCGAGCTTGTCGTAGAAATAGGACTGATTTAATAAATATTGCTCTTCCTATCTGCCTTTCACTTTTATTTTCAGAATAACTTACCGCTTCAGTGTGCTCTAACTATGTTGGTTGTATTTCATATCATTTGCCTAAAGATCCTCGGCTTACTTGTTTAATGACTTCCTCCTTTCCTGCCCACTGCTTTCTTCTCCATTATCACAAGTTCTTACTGTTTTCCCTGATGGAGGATGAACAAGAGGAGCAATTGCTTACAGGATCATGATGATATCTGGAAAGTGTCTTACACTGCAGTGCAATCTTCACCTCAATGCTCAGAATTGTCTGCTGCTATCTTGGCTTCCCAACTTTTTCTCTCTGAGCCTTTTAATTTGATCTCTGACTCTCAGTATGTGTATCAACTAATTTTTAATCTTCCAAGTGTTTATATCACACCTAGGATTGACTCCAATCTTATGGTCCTATTTCTCACTTTGCAGCAACTGCTACAAGACCGGATACATTTGTACTTTGTCTCTCACATACGCAGTCATTTGTCCCTTCCTGGTCCTCTTTCTGAAGGCAACAGTCACGCTGATGCTGCTGTTCATGTTTTACCCACTTTGTTCACAGATCTGTTTTTTAGTCATTCTTTTTTCCACCAAAATGCCAGGGGGCTGGCACAAGCTTGCCGTATTCTACTAGATCAAGCCAAGCAAATTGTTTTATCCTGTCCTCAATGTTCTGGGGCATCCCCCTCAGGGGACCCATGGTTTCACCTCTAATCAATTATGGCAAATGGATGTTACCCATGTTCCCTCTTTGGCTTCCTGGAAATATATTCATTTATCTATTGATACCTATTCCGGAGCGATTTGGGCAATGCCTCAACAAGGTGAAACAGCTAATCATATTATTCCTCATCTTTTTTCAACCATTACAGCTTTGGGCAAGCCCTCTTCTTTAAAAACAGATAAGTAGGCTTGAGTAGGTATTTGTTAGGAGGGGATTTTAACTATAAGTCTATAGCTAATTGAGTGGTAACTACATATTAGCCACCCCCTAATACAATCGATTTGCATACTCCAGTGGTGGTGGTTCCTGAAAATGTAATGTGTAAAAATGGTTAATTGTACTTCTTCAAGCAAAAACCCTGTTGTGACCCCAGCCCTGGAGGCTGATTTATCTTCACATGCTGATCTGGAGGATGATATGGGGGAGGAGGAAGCTGTCACGAGCTATGTGCTGGAGGGGCCGTCTTCACTGGTCAGTCAGTAAGAACTGACAGTTGCTGATGTGCCTATGGACCCCAGCCAAATTGAGGAGGAAACAGAGGCCGGTAACGACAAGGGGGAGCCCCTATTGGATGCAAGAGAGAGACGTAGGAGACGTCGTAGAGAACAGCTACTGCCACTTCCTAAGAGGTGTGGTCAGGAGATGGAGGGCCACACCCTACAAAGTATAAAAGAGGTGTGACTGGGCTGGGTGAACAATTTGTTGGCGTTTTGGATGCAGTGATGTTACAACTGTTAGTTTGGAGTTTTTTGACAAAAGTCTACATTCCTGCATTAGCCTGTTGGCTGTCTGCCAAGACCTTTGGAACATTGCCCGGTAACTATTGGACTGATATACGCTTTGGAAGAGAACTATTTATTAAAGGGCTAGCTCCAGTCTCTCTAGCCTGCATTTGTTACTGTTATTTGAGCCTCTGCAAGGCCACACGTGGGAAGGGACAGAACAAACCCTGTCTTCGCAATAGTTCATCTGTCTTAAATTGTACAGCTCTTGAAGAGACTTCCTTTAATTTTGCCCGTGTTTGGCTACCGCAAGGGTGGTTTTTTACATGTGGCCAGGAAACCTTTAATTATATTCCTGCTAATATTAGTGAAGCGCAGTGTTGTCTTAGCTAGTTGATTCCTGTTTTCCTTTCTAAACAACAACTTCACTTGAGCCATATTCGGCGTGGGGTCACCCTAGATGACACTTGTGACTCTAAACAGCTTTACTTAATCAATTAGGGTACATAGCATTGGCTGTATCTATGGTGGCTGTGCCAGCACTTGCTGTTCGCGCTCATCTTAATATTAATGCTATTGTGTGTAATCCAGCAAAAACGATTAATGCCACTTCTTCAGCGATCTCAGCAATCAACCATGAGCTGCAAGCTTTTAGAAAAGCTATTCTTCAAAATTGTGCTGCTGTTAATTATTTGCTTCTATGCCAGCATTTGGATTATGAAAGTTTTTTTTTATTGAAAAAGTTTCACAATACAGTTTTTTCCCCATTTCCCCCCCTTTTCCCCCCTCCCATCCACCCCCCTTCCCTTCCCCTCCCTTCCCTCCCTTCCCTCCCTGGGCTTCCTTTACTAATAAAACATTAATCTTATATATCAATCAATATTGAACAAAAAAAATATAGGTGAAATCCAGATAACATATCATAAATTTTAACATTGAATAAGGTAAAATTAATCTATCAAATATATGCCAAACAAGTACTTCTAACATTATATTTTTTCCCCTAAATCAAATATATACTAACCATAAGTCATATATAAAAAACTTAACAGATATTCTTAAGATTTTTCTAGACAGCAGTATAACAAATATATATAAACTTATTTTTATTATAATTTTTCTAAGTTGTGATATAGTAAGTATATATAACATAATAAGTTTTCTAAATAACAATATAATTTCAAATATTTAATAACATAATTATAATAAAAATAATTATAAATCATACTATTTTTAACATTATAATTTTTCTAAGTATTGATATAGTAAATGTATATAATGTAATAAATTTTCTAAATAACAATATAATTTCAAATATTTAATAAAATAGTTATAATAAAAATAATTATGAATCAAATACTAATTGAAACTTCTTGGTTTGGTATTTGTTCTGTACATAGTCTAGCCATTTCTTCCACTCCCTAACAAAGGCTTCATGGGTCCTGTCTTTTAAATATGCAGAAATCTTTGCCATTTCCGCAAAATTAGCCATCTTCGACGTCCATTCCGCTATAGTAGGTACACTATCTTTTTTCCAGTATTGTCCAATCAGTAACCTAGCTGCAGTAATCATATATAAAATCAATCTCGTTTCACTTGGGAACAATCCTTAACTATACCTAAGAGAAACAATTGCGGAGAAAATTGAAGCTTCTTTTTCAAAACATTCTGCATAACCCACCAAACTTTAATCCAAAATGCTTTCACTTTTCTGCAAGTCCACCAAATATGAAAATATGTAGCATCCAAACAATCACACCTCCAGCATTTAGGTTGAACATTTGGTACATACATGACAATTTCTTGGGATCTAAATGCCATCTATAAAACATTTTATAGAAATTTTCCCGCAGATTCTGTGCTTGAGTAAATTTGACATTCTGGACCCAGATCTTTTCCCATGTTTCCAACATAACTGGTTCTGCAAAATTTTGTGCCCACTTTATCATACAATCTTTAACTAATTCGCTCTCTGAATCTCTTTCTAACAGTAAATTATACACCCTCTTGATATGCATCGGCCCTTTCCGTTTCATCTGAATCACCAAATCTTCTTCATGTAGCATTAAACCAATTTTCTGGTCTTCTCTCCATCTCGACTGAAGTTGAGAGTACTGCAACCAAGTTAAATTCCTCCCTTCTTCCAACAGAGTTTTCAAAGGTTTCAAACTCCATCTGCCCCCATCATTAAAAAGCATCTCTTTGTATAAAATCCCCCCAAGTGACTTTATATTCCGGAAGATTTGCCCAAGATCCAACCACAAAGGTATTTTATAATCCAGTTTAAGATGGTGCTTCTTCCAAACTCTTATCAAAGCATGTCTCAATATATGACTTTTAAATACAATGTCCAACTTGTCTTCGTAAAATAAGTATGCATGCCAACCAAAGTCCAAATCATGGCCTTCTATATTCAAAATTTCAGTTTTTGTTGTTCCAAACCAATCGCCCACTTGCGTCAACACTGCAGCTTCATAATATAAATGTACATTTGGAACTTTAAGGCCACCTCTCTCACAAACATCTTGCATTATTTTAAATTTAACTCTTGGTTTTTTCTCATTCCAAATAAATTTATTTAGTCCTGATTGCCATTCAGCCAAGATTTTGTCACTTTTAAGCACCGGAATCATTTGAAACAAAAACAGAAATCTAGGTAGAATGTTCATCTTAACTGCTGCTATTCTGCCAAGTAAAGATAGTTGCAGTTTCTTCCAAATTTCAAGATCTTTTTGAATCTTACGCCACAAAACCTCATAATTATTTTGAAAAAGTTTTATGTTAGAGGCTGCAACCTGGACTCCTAGATATTTCACCTTTGTAACTATTTCAAAGCCTGCCCACCTTTCTAGTTCACTCTTTTGTGGTTCCAGCATGTTTTTAACTATCATCTTAGTCTTTTTCTGGTTTAGTCTAAAACCTGAGACCAAACCATATTCCTCTATAGTGTTTTTCATATGGATAATTGATTCCAAAGGTCGTGTTAGGGTAACAACCAGATCATCTGCAAATGCTTTTGTTCTATAGCTATATAAATATTCCGTTCAAGTTATTCGAGTCCCGTAAGGAATTCAACAAAACTTCTAAGGTTAAAATAAACAACAATGGAGATAACGGACAACCTTGTCTAGTTCCTCTTTGTATATAAAATTTAGTGGTTAAACTTCCATTAATAACTACTTGTGCTGTCTGTTCTTGATTGCTGAGATCGCATGTATAAACTGATCCCCAAAGTCCATTTTAAACAGAGTCTTTTTTAAAAAATCCCAGTTAACTCGATCAAAGGCCTTTTCCGCATCCAAAAACACCAGCGCTGCAGAGATCTGTTTATTTTTCTCAAGATATTCCAATAAATCTATGAGTTGCCTCACATTGTCCTTCATATGTCTGCCCTCTATAAAACCAGCTTGATCATGGTGAATCACCTCTTGGATAACTGGCATCAATCTGTTGGCTAATACTTTTGCAAAAATTTTATAATCCGTATTCAAGAGAGATATTGGTCTAAAATTTTCTGGTTTTGAAGAACCATCTTCCTTTGGTATTAGTGAAATAAAGGCCATCTTCCATGAGGGGGGTATTTTACCCCCCTGCTGTATACTACAGAATAAGTTCTTAAGAGGTTCAACCAATTCTGATTGTAAAGTTTTATAATATACTGCTGTCAATCCGTCCGTCCCAGGAGCTTTAGCTATTTTCAATTGTTTTATAGCAAATAAGATCTCTTCAGATGTTATAACTTGATTCATTCTTTCCTTTTGTTTTCTTGAAATCTTAGTAACTCTCCTCTTCTCAAGATATTCATCAATAAAGTCATTTTTTATATTATCTTTGTGATATAAGTTGGAATAATAATCTAAAAAGGCCTGTTGTATTAAACTTTGTTGAAAAACTTGTTTACCTTTATATTCAATAGTATCAATTATACGAGAACTTTGTTGTTTTCTCAAAGTGTAGGCCAACCATCTACCAGGCTTGTTGGCATTACAAAAAGTGTTATGCTTCGCAAATTGCAAATTAGTTGCCGTTTGATCAGCCATGAGCATTTGAAATTGGTCCTTCAAAAGTTTTATAGTTTCCTGTAATTTCTCATCGGTCAGATTCTTTATATGCAATTGTTCTTTTTCCTTTATTTCTGACTCCAATTCTATTCTTATCTTTTGTTGAGTTGACCTATGCTTAGAGTTCATATAAATCAGCACACCTCTCATGTATGCCTTGCTTGCATCCCATACAACTTCAATAGGTGTACCCTTGTTCAAATTCAGTTGAAAAAATTCTTTGGCATGTTTTTTGAGTTCAAGTATATTCTTCTCATATCTAAACAGGTTCTCGTTCATTCTCCAAGATCTTCTCTCCTTCTTACCAAATTCCATTTCCATCCATATCGGACTATGATCCATTAAAGTTCTGGGAAATATCTTAGTCTTAATCGTCTTAGTACTGTATTTTCCTGCATATAAGACTACTTTCTAACACACAAAAATCTTCTCAAAAGTCGGGGGTCGTCTTATACGCCAGGTCTCATTCTCCTGTAACCAGGCAGACCAGCCCATAAGGCTCTGACGAGCTTTAAATGGCTCTGAGGAGGGTCGTCTTATACGCCCAGTCGTCTTATATGCCGGAAAATACGGTAAGTAAATCAGCTGTAACCAGCATAAAATCAATCCTAGAAAAGGATTTATGTCTATCCGAAAAAGACGTATAGTCCAGTTCCTTCGGGTGTTGAACTCTCCATGCGTCCTTCAATTCTAATTCTTCTTTCATCGCAAAGAACGTCTGTGGTAATTTATTCCCCCTCTTAGCCAATGTCTTCTTGTCTAAAATTGTATCAATCACACCATTCCAATCTCCCATAATCAAAGTTGACTTATAATTCCATTGCAATATGCAATTGCAATTAGTTTCCTGCTGTTGGTTTGGGGCATAAATTCCAATCAAAAGCAGCGAGACATTCTGTATATTTATTTCAATTGCAATATATCTTCCATCATCATCCGATTCTATAAGTTTAGCTGGTAATCTTTTAGAAATATACAAAACTAATCCATTCTTTTTCGCAGAACTAGAAGATATAAAATGTGATCCTAATTTAGAATTTATCAAATATTTTTGATCCTGAGTTCTAATATGAGTTTCTTGCAAACAAACAACATCGTTTTTATACTGCTTCAAATAATAAAATATTTTCCTTCTTTTCTGTGGAGGGTTCAATCCATTAACATTCCATGATAGAAATCTAACTGTCATCTGAGGGTTCATGAAGCAAATTGAGCACTTGCCAGAGACCCTGTGCAATAGCAGAGGTCTTTGGTCTCGCTCCTCCCACTGCTTCTGATTTCTGTATTTTCCCATTTGCCCCCTTCTCTTCTTATGGTACCATGGACCTCTGCTGTTTTTGCTTCTCTAATCTTTGCTTCTCTGCTGCACGAGTTATACGTTGATCTTTCAGTTCTTGCGCCAACAGTTCAAGGTCCAGATCCACCTCTCTTGTGCTTCTGGGGTGCTTTATTTTAGGCTCTGCAAAGCCTAAAATCTGCAAAAGGGAGATCTGCAAAAAAATCCTCTGAAAAACCACCTACTGCTCCTAAAAGCTCTTCTCTTGCCATTGCTCAAATTGCATGTAATTCTTCTTGTCTGGACAGTTCTTCAGTCCCTCCTTCAAGATCCTTATCTTTAACAACTCCTTCTACAGTTAACAATGTAGATGAACGCGGGGATGTTGAAGCTCTTTTAAGAACATTGTGATAAAAATGCTCTGCTTTTTCCACAGTATTTATACGATATCTTATATCCTCATATCTCAAGATTATGCCAACTGGAGCATCCCATCTAAATGGGATCTGACGCCTTTTCAATTCATTCACCAAAAATCCATAATCCTTCCGATCCCTTAACATTTTAGGTGGTAACTCTGAAAACACCAATTTGATTACCATCAAGTTGAGCAGTGGTGAGAAAAGATTTTTGCAAAATTTCATTTCTCAGTCTTCTATCAGTAAAATAAATCACATCTCTAGGCAAATTCCTTTGTCTCGCCACACGAGAGTTAACCCTGTAAATCTTGTCAATTCTGCTGCCAATTAGCTCAGGTTCAATCTTTAGAATCTTAGCCAGTACATCCACACAAACTGCTCTCAGATCTTCTCTGTTGTTTTCCCTTATCCCCCTCAGTCTTAAAGCAAACTCCATAGCCCGAAACTGCATCATTGTGATTTCATCTTCCAATCTCTGGTTTCTAACATCAACTTTAAAAAATTTCTCTTCTGCATCTTTCTTATTAGATTCAACTTCTATATTTAATTCATCCACTTTTTTTTCCCACCACCAACAGTGCGTCTGTGAGAGCAGTTACCGCTTTAGTTACATTCTGGTTCAACTTATCACTTTTTTCTTTAACCCAGTCCTTCATTTCCTTTTGATTTTTCTCCATCTTTTCCTCCAGCTTATCCATTTTATCAACAACACCTCCCACAGACTTAGCTATAAAAGCTTTCAAATCCTCATTTCCACTTCCTTGAATTTGAGTCTGAGTCTGTGGTTGTGGCTTAACTGGCTTTTCTTTTGTCTGATGCGTGGGGGATTCCCCCCCTGCTTTTTTTGAAGCCATGCCTGTACACAATCTTAGCCTCTGAAGAAAAGAAAATCTTCCTCCTTTTTCTCTTACTCCAGTTTTCCTCCCCAGTTTTGCAAAAAAGGAGTCAGATAAATTGTATTTCTACTTTAAAGTCTTGCCAGAATATTTCTTTCAGTTCCTACCAGGCAGACTTAATTATCACTTAATTGTCACTTTCACTTTCCAGTTTCACTTCCTCCATTTTAGCCAGGCGCCATTTTCTCACACACTTTCACACAGAAACTCTTAAACTGAGGATTTTTAAATACTTGTTTTAAACTTCTTAAAGCAGATCCAGATCTCACCCAAATTCTTTACTTGCAGCAAAATTCCAATATTGAAGGTGGAGTTGCTCACGTTGTCTCGCTCTGCCGTTTAACAGAGGTCCCTCGCCGCGCAGAGCTTCAATGGGTTGGGGAGGGAGCCCTCACTCTGAACGCCCTCCAGGGCAGAAGAAAAACCCTGGGGGCAATTCAGGGGGCTCTACCTGCTCCCACCGGCTCTGTCCTCCCTTCCAGACCGAAGAGAGGATTTTCCAAGCCGCCTGCCGACTGCAGGGCGGCTCTAACGCACAGCAAAGCCAGCGGCCATATAAAGATCATCCGGCGATGATGGAGACACCACCGGAAGCCATTATGAAAGTTTTGACTGACTTTGTTGCTTTAACATTTCAGATGAGTCACGGAACATTCAGCATCAACTTAATATTTTATATAATTTGGCCTCTGATTTAAAAATTGACACTTTAGGATGTTGGTGAGAAAGCCTTTGGTCATGGCTACCTATAGGCTTATTGGGAAATATCCTACATTATTCAGTCATCATTTGTGCCATTTTGATTGGTGGGTGCTGTTTGGTTCAGTGTCTTCCCTCTTTTTGTAACATATGTATCACTGCATTTCGCCCCAAACCCCCTCTCACACTGCCTCAGGGTCAGGATTATGCCTTGTATAAGCAACTGCAGGGATATCCCTCTCCTGATGACGAAGCCCTGACAAACAAAACAAAACAGAGTGAGATGTAGAGATAAAAGTTCATGGTGTCAGGCTGTGAGCAGCATACTGCCTTGCTTCAGCTGCTATGTATCCTGCCTGCTTGTATGATCTCATTCTAGCTCTGATTTGCATTATCTCACCTTGCCTTCACCATCAGGAGGATGGCATCTTAAGGGGGTGAATAATATCTACCAATTTAAATGCTGTTGCTGGTTTGCCTTTTCTGCTTGTAAAAAACTATAAAAAGCAATAAACGCTGCAAAGGAGGGAGACATCTTCACACAGAGCAAATGACTGGACCCTGATTTCTACAGACACACTTTTACTTTTAATTAGGTGAAAACCGTGGAAACCATTAGAGTCCGCTGCTTCTGTCTGCTCAATCCAGCCCAAGACCGGTTCCTCGCAGGCAGGACCAGTCAACCACAGTGGGAACCTATGTCACCAGCCCTTTGCTACTTCCCTTGGCCCAGTTGAGCCCGGGACCGCAGTGGAGCCCACAATGGAGGAGGCTGGCAAGTGCTACCTGGTTGGGTTTACTACCTGGGGCAAGGCTGGGTCCAAGCCCAATGGGCTCCAGCCCCTGCCCATTCACCTCGGCCAGCTACTCTACCACATTTCAGAGTAGCCTCTGAAAGCCCAGGCAAACTGGCTTTCTACCTAAACAGTGTGGGCCCACATCAATCATTATGGGGACAACTATCCTAATGACCAAGCTATCACAGAAAACCTAGATAGGTAGCCTGTGGAGTGGATGACACAACTGCATGATAAAGATGCTCTGGAGCTGGGGAATGTTGATGACTTCCTACAGGAGTTGAGGAATAGGTTTGAAGATGAACCCCAAGACCAAGAATCAGAGGAAGAAATCAAAGCCATTAAGTAGAGGGGCTGCCCAGCCAAAGAATATGTCAGAGAGTTTTGAAGATTTGCTGGGAAATTGCAGCACTGGCCCGAGCACCTGGTCCACTTCTTCAAAGAAGGCTTGAACAAAGAGCTACTCCACACCTGTGTCTGCCAGGGTGTCCCACACCACATTCACAACTGACACTGAATGGCTGTGGTCATGGACCTCAAGCTCCATCAGTACAAGAAAGCACTAGAGAAGAAACCCAAGAAGCAGCTAGGTTGCTGACCTGGCACCCACCAAGCAGAGGACCAACCAAAGAGAGCCTCAATGATGCAGCCAACAGGGTCACTGCACATCTGAATGCCTGGCCCCAGCTCCTATCCCGCAGGCAAAAATCCCCACATTGGCAAAACCATAAAACCATTGTGAAAGGCACAGAAAGGGGAAATTTTTCCCACTGAGCCATTGAAATCTCCCCTCCCCTTGAAGGGGAAGAGGGAACTCCGGCCCAGAGAGCCCCACTGCTGGCAGACAGCAACAAAGGTGATGACAACAAAGACCACCTGATGGTAAGTGAAGCCATCCATTCAATTGCTATGAAGTCAAGGCTAATGGTGCCAAAGACAGGAGTGCAAGGAGAAATAGAAGCCATCATAGACATGGGTTGCACCCAGTGTCTGATTAGCCTCCCCATTGTCCAAAAGCTAGGAATCAGAATGAGACCCCTAACCAATCCCATATGCTTTGAGCAGCTTGATTGGTTGTTAATACGTGGGAGCCCTGCCATGCTGGTCATTGAACCCATAAGGCTAGAGATGGGTCACCACTGGGAGCTTATCTGGTTCATGGTGGCATTGAAGATGACAGAAGTGATTATGCTGAGCCTGGCATGGCTAGACAAATGGAGGCCCACCATCTTATGGGGAGAAGGCTACCGAAAACTGAAACTAGGACTAGGTCCCCTCCAGCCTCATGCAAGGACGAACTGTCCAGCAGTTAAATGGCACTAAAAAAAGAGAAAAAACCTGCCACCACCTCAGAGCTGCTGCCAGGAAACCCTCAAATCCCTAAGGTGTACCAAGACTTGGCTAGGGCTTTCAGTGAGGAAGAGTGCAGCTCACTATCCCCTCACCACCCCACAGACTGTGTCATAGAATTTGTGCCAGGAGCTAAACTGCCGAAGCCAAAGATGTACTCCATGGCCCCAAAGGAAATGACAGAATTGACGGAGTACATTGACACCAACTTGGCCTGTGGATTCATACAGCCAGATAAATCCAGAGTGGCTGTCCCAGTCCTCTTTAAAGAGAAAAAAGATGGGTCAATGAAGCTATGTGTTGATTTTAGGGAATTAAACACAGAGTGTGCATGGAAAACACATATCCACTTCTCATGAAGGACATGCTAGCCCATCTAGCCAAGGGAAAGGTGTTTACCAAACTAGACCTGCGGAATGAGTACTACTGAGTGTGAATCAAGGAAGGTGATGAGTGGAAAACTGCCTTCAACTGTCCTTTAGGCAGTTTTCAATTCAAAGTAATGCCTTTCGGACTACAAGGAGCCCCTGCAGTCTTCATGCAGCTGATAAATGAGGTGCTGTTCTATAAGGAGGTCCTCATCTACTTGGATGACATTCTCATTTTCAATGAAACCCTTGAGTACGTAAAATTGGTGCACCAAGTCTTGAAGAAGCTCCTAACATCTAAGCTATACGCAAAGCTGTCAAAACACAAATTCCACAAAACTGCACTAGACTACCTGGGCTATTGAATGTCAAGCAAGGGGGTGGAAAAGGACCTGGCAAGGGGGGCGTGGATAGCATCATAGTGAGATGATGCATCTCTTGGAAACTCTGAGGGGCAGTGCTGAATCCACATTGTTGGAACAGTCCGTTGAGACCAGAATCACCTTGGAGGGGTGATTAAGGAAGAGAGCGCACTCTGGGGGTCATGGGGAGTCTGCAAACTCCCTAATTGACACAGAGAAGGTTCTCAAAACCGATGGAGTGGAAGAGACAGCCATCATGGGTGGGACTGAAGCTGGGGCAGCCACAGGAAGAAAATCTTGAAGAGAGAGACTGTCAGGGTGATTGATCTGGGTGAGAGTTTTCCAACTTTGTTTCTTTTTTTGCTAGAAGCAGGGTGAAAGCCACCTGAAGAAATAGCTGGTATAAATGGGGTTCTAAAAGGAGGTGAATTTGTTTTTTTCCCCCACCTCTCCTGAAAAGTGGCAAGGAGAGCGTTTGCCATTTTGGAACAGGAAGTTAAAACTTTTAGAAAAAGAGTGAAAATATGCTGGACCTAAAAGTTGGACTGGGAACCTCAAATATATTATTGGACTGTAGAGAAGCTTGGACCAATACAATATTTGAATAGAGTTGCCCTTTTTGTATTTTTGTATTATATTGTTATTTTCTTTTTCTTTTTTTCCCCCTTCCCTTTAAAGTCCAAACTGGAAAGAGAAAAATGATAGGAGAAAGAGAGAGAAGCAGAGTCAGAGGCGCATCTACTGGCAGAAGTTGGAAGTGGAAACTGGGAACAGCAGATTTAGCCTTGAGAATTCTATAAACAAGATATGAACTGACTGCTAGAATATCTTTGTTGACTTAAGTTGGTTAGATTGAAAACTTTTTAAAGTCTTATTTTTAAATAGTTCGGCTCTTGAAACTCAAATATAAGCAAGGCTTCTATGCGGTTTCCCCCCCTTCCTATTCTTCCTCTTCTTTTTTTTTCTGACTCTGCAAACTCTACCTTAAAGATTATAAAACAACTGGGGTTGGTGGGCCTATGTGGATTACAATTTATTGATATATCACACCCTTTTTTGGCACAATATTAAAGGATTAAGATTGGAAGAACCTGAAGAAAATAATAATAACAAGAAGACAGAGGGTAAAAGATTGAAAACTTTTGGGGTTTTTTCTCCCCTCTCTTTTTTGAATTTTTGGCTTTTTTAAATTCCTTCTTCTATTTTGTTTTTCATCCTGGGATTACAATTGATTATTACTTTTCTCCTTTTTTTTGTGGATTACAAATATTAAAAGACTTAAAATGAGGAAATCAATGTCAGCACCAATGTCAGCATCCTCTTCAACTGCTTTGGGACCCTCTGAGCAGAGGATATTGAATGCTTTAGTACAACCAGAAAAAACCGTCTGCCATGCAGGCTATGCATGCAGATCTGAAAGCAATGATGCAAGCGCTGCATGAGAAGTTAAAGAGGTAAAAGAGAAAATAGGGAAAGTAAAGATAAATTAGAGAAAGTAGAAGTCAAACTGGAGAATGTACAACAAATGATGACAAAAAATTAACAACATATACAGAATGTAGAAGAAAAAGTCAAACAAATGGAGAAAAAGATGGAAGAAGTCAATAGTAGACTCA
Source organism: Masticophis lateralis (assembly GCA_030761175.1). Lineage (NCBI taxonomy): Eukaryota > Metazoa > Chordata > Lepidosauria > Squamata > Colubridae > Masticophis > Masticophis lateralis. The sequence goes on along the minus strand of JAUDYJ010000004.1, from coordinate 73,942,896 downwards.
CTCTGGCAGACAAAAATAAAGAAAGAACAATAATTTCTTTAGAAATGGATAGGGCTGACTATTATCTAAGATTTCAGAATATCAAGGAAGAAAAAGGAGAAAATTTAGCAGAAAAAATGGCAGTTATTGGCGGAAGCCCTACAAGTGGATAAAGAAATTTTTTTAGCAGACATTGATGAAATATTTAGAGTTAACACCTGATATGCGGCAAGACATAGACTTCCTAGAGAGGTACACATGAGATTTACAAAAAAAGCAATGAAGGCAGAAATCCTCAGAGAGTGAGAGACAAGCCTCAAAAATATAAGGAGAAGGAAATTGTAGTATTAAAACAGGTTCTGAGGAGAGTAAGAGATATAAGAAGAGAAAACAAGTTCTTAACAAAGCAACTAATGAAGCATGGAGTAAATTTTAGATGGCTGATCCCAGAGGAAATATTGGTGATCTGGATGGAACAAAGACATAGGCTGGACTCTATAGAAAAAGCAGATCAATTTTATGAACAATATTTTGGACTGCCAGAGGAAACGAGTATAAGCCACAAAGGAGAGAGAAAATGACAAGAAGAAGAGACGGAAGAGAGGTATATGCATCAGAAAGAAGATAAAAGAGATTGAGAGGAAATAGTGAAGAGAGAGGGGGCAAGAGTGAAAGAACCAAGAGAAATAAGAATAACTAGAATGCTAAATTCCATCTAAAAGTAATCATGGAGGAAGAAGTTAAATTAATATCAATCAACATAAATGGACTGAATTCGGCAATAAAAAGAAAATGGACCTTTCATAGTCTAGAAAAATTAAAATTAGATATAATCTGTCTGCAAGAAGTTCACATAAAAAACATTTGAAAGTATTGGGATATACCAAATTTGGGAAGTTATACACTTCTTTATCAATGCAAAAGAAAAGGGGGATAGCTTTATATATAAAAGAAACAATAAATGCTAAACAAATCTTTATGGATGAGAAAGGGAGAATTGTGATGGTGAAAACAATGATGAATAAAAAACTGACACTTTTGGTAGCAATATATGCACCAAATGTTAATCAAGAGGATTTTTACAGAAACTTCACAAAAAGGTAATAGACTTGGAATATGATAACATATGTATCTTGGGAGATTTTAATGCAATAATGGATGCGGAAATGGACTATAAAAGTAGAAAGATAAACAAAAAAGGAAGGAAAATACCCCTTAAGACCTTTTTTAGAATGGCAGAAGAAGTAGACACCCAAGACGCTTGGTGAAAAATGCATCCCAAAGAAAATCAATATTCATTTTATTCAAATAGACACATGTCCTGGTCAAGAATAGATATTTATTTATTGTTTATTTATTTATTGGTTCGATTTATATGCCGCCCTTCTCCGGAGACTCAGGGCGGCTTACAATGTGTTAAACAATAGCCTTCATACTTTTGTATATACCTGCTTAGTAGGGATTTTGGCACTCCCTAAGCAGTGTTCTTTTTTATACAAAGTCAGCTAATTGCCCCCACCTGAGGTAGATAAAATGAGGACCCAAATCCAGGTCCTCATTTTACCTACCTCAGAAGGATGGAAGGCTGAGTCAACCTTGAGCCTGGTGAGATTTGAACTCGCAGTAATTGCAGGCAGCTGGCAGCTAAATGCTACTTTAACAGCACTTTAATCTGCTGCTCCACCAAGGCTCCTTATGATATGATATGGATGATGGTGGAACTGAAAGCTAATGTTCAAGTAATACATATAGAAATAGGTAACTGGGTGGATCACAACCCAATAAAAGTTATATGCAAAGGACAAAAGAGAATACCAAAATCGACATTGAAGCAAGAAATATTAAAAGGAAAAGAATGCATTCAATTCACGAAAAGAGAACTAGACTTTTTCTTTAAAGAGAACAGAAAAGAAGAAACGTCATTACAAACTGTATGGGACACAGCCAAGACATATATTAGAGGTTTAGCTATAGCATACAGTGCAAAACTAAACAGAAAGAAGAAACAAAACCAGAGACCCTTAGAAGAAGAATATATGAGATTAGAGATAGAATTACAAAAAGATCCACACACACACAAAAAAAAGGATATAAAGAATCAAATGGACTTAACGAAACATAAATTGAGCTTGATGGATAAAGAAGATTTAGCAAGGAAAATTAAAAGTGCTAAACAAAACTTTTTTGAAAATGTGAATAAACCAGGAAGATGGTTGGCTTCTGAAAAAAGAGAAAGAAAAGAAACTGATAGATAGGTTAATGGACAATTTTTTAAAATTTGATTTATATACCGTCCTTCTCCGGAGACTCGGGGTGGCTTACAATGCGTTAAGCAATAGCCTTCATACTTTTGTATATTTTATACAAAGTCACCTTATTGCCCCCACAAACTGGGTCCTCAATTTACCTACCTTAAAAAGGATGGAAGGCTGAGTCAACCTTAAGCCTTGAACTTGCAATAATTGCAGACAACTGAATGTTAATAACAGGCTATTTAGTCTGTTGAGCTATCCAGGCTCAACCAACCCCCTCAAGAATGATGGGAAAATTTCTTTTCTATCGCCATACCCCGCCGCTGGGTTGCGGAACCGGTGAGTTGGTTCCGCCCCAGGTGCCGGATGGAACCTGAAAGTTTCCTGATGGAGCTTAGGTCATTTCCTGCCTCCTTAACCCACGATTCCTCCGAGGCCCCATTAGCGGCCTGGGAGCAGGCTGCGGTAGGGGCCCTGGATTGAATCGCACCCATGCGGTCTCTGATCTGGCGCAGATCCCGGGTGGCAGGGAAATGAAGCATCAGAAAAGACACCTGCAGGGTGGTTGGAGATCCTCCCTATCTGAATCCAACCGAACACAGTTAAGAACCTATATTAGGTCTTACCTTGTGGCGATGGAAGCGGCGAAACGTCAATATTTTGCTGCTCTCATTGCATCTGCAGAAAACCACCCAGCCTCCCTGTTTATGGTGACCCACTCCCTCCTGAACCAGGGAGCGAGGGATGACCCCTTGCAGGGTCGAGCTAAGGATTTTGCACAGTTTCTGCAAGATAAAATCTCTCGAATCCAGACTGAGTTGGACTCCGACTGGGCAGAATCCACTGAGGAGACCGGGGCTAGTCTTGGTGAAGTCTTCTGGGCTGAGTTTGAGCCTGTTTTGTTGGATGAAATGGACAGGATTATGGGTCGGCTGGCAGCCTCCATGTGTGTATTGGACCTGTGTCCCTCTTGGCTTGTTTCTGCAACTAGAGAGGTGACCGGAGACTGGATCCAGGCAGTTGTTAACACCTCGCTGAGGGAGGGTTTTGTCCCCGCTGTACTTAAAGAGGTGGTTATACGACCTCTCCTTAAGAAGCCTAACCTGGATCCGGACTCCCTTAACAACTACCATCCTGTCTCCAACCTTCGCTTCTTAGCAATTCCCTCATTTCCTGGAGGAAACGGACTACCTGGATCCTTGCCAATCCAGATTCAGGCGCGGTCACAGCACAGAAACGGCATTGGTCGCCCTATTGAATGATCTCTGGCGGGCCCATGATGGGGGTTGCTCCTCCATCCTGGTCCTTCTTGACCTCTCAGCAGCTTTCAATACCATCGACTATGGTATCTTACTGCAGCGACTCAGGGGGTTGGGGATAGGAGGCACTGTGTTGCAATGGTTCTCCTCCTACCTCTCGGGCCGCTCGCAATTTGTATCAGTGGGGAGGTCAGAGATCCTCCCAGAGGCCTCTCACATGTGGGGTGCCTCAAGGATCGGTTCTCTCCCCCCTGTTCTTTAACATCTACATGAAGCCGCTGGGTGAGTTCATTCGTGGCTTTGGGGTGAGGTATCACCAATATGCGGATGATACCCAGCTTTACATCTCCACCCCAGGCCACTCTGGGGATGCCCTTTCCATGATGTCCTGCTGCCTGGAGGTGGTGCAGGTTTGGATGGGAAGGAACAGGCTCAGACTGAACCCTTCCAAGACTGAGTGGCTGTGGGTGCCGGCATCTCGGGATCTAGAGATACCACTGTTAGTGATCGGTGGGGAGACTCTTAACCCATCCAATAGGATTCACAATCTGGGTATCCTGGATTCTCGGCTGTCCTTGAATGACCATCTGACGGCCGTTACCAGGGGAGTCTTTGCACAAGTAACATCTTGTGCGCCAGTTACGCCCTTTCCTAGACCGAGATGCCCTCGCCACGGTCATTCATGCCCTCGTTACTTCTCAGTTGAATTACTGTAATGCCCTCTACATGGGGCTGCCCTTGGGATGCATCCGGAGGCTCCAGTTAGTTCAGAACGTGGCCGCGCAGGTAGTTATGGGGGCTCCTCGTTACTCCCATGTTATACTTCTCTTGCGCGAGCTGCACTGGCTACTAGTTGCTCTCCGGGTCCGTTTCAAGGTGCTGGTGCTTACTATAAAGCCCTACATGGCTTAGGCCCAGGGTAGTTATGGGACCATCTCTTGCCTTCCTCCCATCATCCTATGCACTCCCACAGAGTGGGCCTCCTCTGGGTGCCGTCAGCCAAACAATGTTGGCTGGCAGCCCCCAGGGGGAGGGCTTTCTCTGTCGGAGCGCTGACCCTCTGGAATAGTCTGCCCACTGAGCTCAGGATGGCCCCCGACCTTTCGACCTTTAGTCCTTTTGCCATGGACTAAAGATGTGGCTGTTCCAGCAATAATCTGATTGAGGGATTGTATAATTTTAATTTGAATATGGTTTTAATGGGGGTTTTAATTTTATTTTAATTGTTTTACTGTGATTATTGTCTGTAAGCCCCCCTGAGTCCTTAGGGATAATGGCGGCATATAAATCACAAAAATAAATAAATAAATAAATAAAAATTTACTACCAAAATGAGTAAAAGAAGAAAGTGATCCAAAGTTACTATAAGAATTTATACGATCAAGAGTTAATATCAGAAGAGAAAATGAAACAAGATTTAGAAAAAGCGGAGCTACCCAAAATATCTGAATCAGTCAAAGCTATGTTAGATGAACATATCAATGATGGAGTTAACAAAAGCAATTAAGAGGCAAAAGAATAGGAAGACACCAGGACCGGATGGCCTACCAGCAGAATTGTATAAAGAGCTGCAAGAAACTTTGTGTAATTCAATGTTGGAAGTATTTAATGAACTTTTCCTAGAGGCAAATGTACTAAATTCATGGATGGAAGCATATATTACCCTTATACCGAAAGAACATCAAAGTCATCAAAAAAGCACAACAAAGAATGTTCTTTCTGCACCAACCCAGAAAGCTCAAACTGCTCGATACGCAGCCTAATTCAAACCAAATGGCCACATATTCCAGGAGTGGAACCTAAGTGTGACTTCAAAGTTGATTTAGGATTGGTGGCCAGTGATGCAGCAGTACTACGGGTTCTTTGAGGTCTCTTGAAGACCCGTCGATATCTCTGCTGACCAGGGGTCCCAAGTGACCTAAGTCATTCTGTAGGGATGACAAACAAGAGGAGCATGGACTGGTCAGCATAGGAGGATCGCAGACTCCCTGGCTGAACCAGAAGAAGCTCCTCAAACTGGACAACAGAGAAAGCGACCATAGAAGTTGCTAGGAAGCTGGGGTAGCCGCAATGAAAGAGGAAGAAAGGAGACGTCATGGGTGAAATCTAAAATGTGTTACTACCGGTTCTATGGAAATGGCTTGGTGGTGGTGGTGGGGGTATTGTGACTGGGTGGACATGGCCAACTTTTTTTTTAACATTTAAAAGCATTTTTTTCTACAGCCTCTTCGGCCAAAGAGGTTGCAGAAAAAAATGCTTTCAGGAGCCTTTGACGATCAGGCAACTCAGCTGGGATTGCCAGAGGCTTTTAAAGGCATTTTTTTCCTACAACCTCGTCAGCTGAAGAGGTTGTAGAAAAAATGCTTTTAAAAGCCTTTTAATGATCCCAGCTGAGACACGTGATCATCAGAGGCTTTTTTTTACTTTTAAAAGCAGTTTTTCGGCTGAAGAGGTTGTAGAAAAAATTATTTTAAAAGTAAAAAATGAGCCTTTGATGATTGCGCAGCTCAGCTGGGTATGAGGGCAGGGTGCAGGGATTTTTGCTATCGGTTCTCTGAACCACCCGCCACCATTTCTAGCAGATAGGGTGATCCGGTCCAATCCGGAGCATTTCACCCCTGGACAACGTGTGACATCAAGGTGAGAGAGACTTTGATTTTTACAAAAAAAAGTTTCCCTTCAAGTCCACCTGGGAAGTAAATAAGGTGAAAAAGATTGGCTGAGAGTGAGGAGTGAGAGCTCGTGTGTATTCGCTCTCACATCTGGTAATTTTGTGGCGGGAGAAGTGAAAGTAAAAGCCTTTTTCTTTTTCTTTTTCTTTTTTTACTTTTTTTTTTGACTGAGAAAGGAAAAGCTGGGGAACCCTTTAAAAAATAAGAATTTGGATTAATGAATTAATGAAATCATGAAGACTGAATCCTATTCTATTGAAATGTTAGAATGGTGATAACTGATAAGAGGAAACACTGAATATTTTACTAAAGACTTCAAAGCATTGAAAGCACTGTGTTCTATTGAAAGTTAGTGTGCAGTGCCATCTAGTGGCAGAAAGGAAAAGATTTTGACTTGGAAGAAATTTTGACTATAGCTGACCTTGACATTCAGGCTGAGTGATAAATAAAACAGATGTGCAAGAGAGAAGACTGGATTTTGAACTCTTTTTTTGGCTTTTAATCTTTTATTATTATTATCTCTTTTTTGGGTGACTAGTTTTTTTTTTAATTATTTACTTACTTGTGAATGCTTTGAAGTACTTTCAGCTTTGCTGGTGGATAAGTGAAAGACATTCTATTCTGAGTTTTACTTTTTCTATTTTTATTTTTTATTTTTTGGTGGGACTTTCTCTTTTCTAATATACCTTATTGTCATTTGACCATAAAGAACTAGATTGATAAGAATTTGGATTAAGGCTGGACGAGTCAGAAGAAATTTTTTTCTTTTTGGCTGTTTGAATTTTTATCTCTCATTTTTTTCCCCTTGCAGCTGATTTTTTTCTTTTTCTTCTTCTGTTGGGACATTTGGAGCTTTGATTTTTGAGGGAGAAGGTTGATTGGAATTTTTGTTCTTTAATTTTTATACTTTATTTTTATATCTTTTTTTATTGCTAATCCATCCTTCTGGGAGGATTAGACACTTCAATTATAAATATACCATAAGTGGATTACAAATTTATTTCAAAAGAAAAATGGAAATGAAGAAATTTACATCACATTTACATCCAACAGCAAGTCCCTCATCAACAGAAACACAGAAAACCTTGGAGATGATGGAGTTAAAAAAATTTATGCAATTGCTTCATGATGATCTGAAACAGGATTTAAAAGAAATGAAAGCTATGATTGGGAAAAATGAAGAGAGAATTCAGAAAGTAGAAGAAAAAGTGGAAGTGACAGACAAGAAAGTTGAGGAACTAGAAGAAAAACTTGTATCAACTGACAAATTGCAAGAAAAAACAATTATCCTGTTGGAAATGGAGTGCTCTGATTTTTATCTAAGATTCCAAAATACAGACGAAGAAAAAGGAGAAAATTTACCTGAGGTGATTGCTGAAATACTTATAGAAGTCTTGGAACAACCCAAGGAAAAGATCTTAAATGAGATTGATGAAGCCTTTAGAATATACACAAGATATGCAATGAGAAATAAACTATAGACAGAAGTACATGTAAGATTTACGAAGAAGGCAGTGAAAACAGGGATACTGCAAGTAGCAAGAGATACAGCACTGAAATATAAAGATAAAGAAATTGTGGTATTGAGGCAAATACCTAGAAGAGTTAGAGATCTGAGAAGAGAATACCAATTCCTAACAAAATTTTTAATATTCAAAGGAGTGAGGGAATTTTGGTGACAAGACAAGAACAAAGATATAGACTTGACACTATTGAAAAAGCAAAACTATTTTATGAACGATTCTGTGGACTATTAGAAGAGGACTTGGGAGCAATAGGAGAGGAAAAGCAAAAGATGAAGAGAAAGATAAAGAAGAAAGAGCAAAAAAAGCATTAAGAGAAGGAGCAAGAGCAAAGGCCCAATGGAACAAAGAGAGACAAGGGTGATGAAGTCAAAAACTAGTAACAAGTAAAACATGGAAGAAGAAATAAAAGCAATATCAATAAATGTAAATGGATTGAACGTGGCGATAAAAAGAAACTGAACTTTGAATAAAGTAAATAGTTTGAAGATGGACATTATATGTTTACAAAAAGTACATATTAGAAAACAACGTATAAAATTACTAGAATACCCAAAATTAGGAGTTTTATTTACCTCATTGATACAACAAAACAAAAGAGGAGTAGCCCTATATATTAAAGAAAAATTAGAACCTAAGCTACTTTTTGAGGATGAAGAAGGCAGGATTCTGATGGTGGAAATAAGAATGAATTTTAAATTAATACTTTTGATAGCAGTATACACACCAAATGAAAAACAAGAAGAATTTTATGGGAGATTACACAGGAAAATTCTAGAAATGGACTATGAATATATATGTGTAATGGGTGATTTTAATGCTGTGATAGATGTGGATTTGGACTATAAAACAATGAAGATAAACAAAAAATATAGAAAGATATTGCTGAAATCCTTTTTTACAATGATAGAAAAATTGAGCATTCAAGATATTTGGAGACAAAAACATTTGAAAGAAAAACAATATACTTTCTATTAAAATAGATATTTATCGTGGTCAAGGATAGATATGATATGGATGTCAACAGAACTTATAGAAAATATACAAGAAGTAAATATTGGCTCAAACATTTGGGCGGATCATAATCCAATGACAATAATATGGAAAGGAAAGAAGAAAACAAAAGACAAGATGGACTTTGAATGCAACAATACTAAATGAAAAAGACGTCCAACAGTTTATGGAAAAAGAATTAGAGTTTTTCTTTAAAATAATTAAAAATGGAGATACATCATTTCAGAATGTATGGGACACAATGAAAACCTGGCAATAACATATTTGGGAAAAAAGAATAAAAGGTAAAGATAAAGACAGAAAAAATTGGAAGAGGACTATAAAAGTTTAGAGAAAGAGTTCCAAAAAGATATTCAAAATAAAATAACTAAGAAGCGAATGGAACTGAAAAAGCATGAAATACACTTAAATGAACAAGAATCTTTAGCAAATAAATTAAGAGCATCTAAACAGAATTTCTTTAAAAATGCAAATAAACCAGGAAAATGGTTAGCATATACAATAAAAAAGAGGAGAAGAAAATAATAAAACATTTACAGGATGAAGAGAGGAAATTACACTGTAGAAATGAAGAAAAGAAGATAATAATTCAAAAATATTATGAAAAACTTTATTATTAAGAGGAAATCTTGGAGGAAGAAATAATAAAATATTTAGAAAAATCAGATTTACCTAAAATAATGTTGGAACTATTTAATGAACTTCTAATGAAGGCAAGAATGCCAGACTCATGGAGAGAGGCCTATATAACATTCATACTTAAAGAAGATGCTGATTTACAATTGATAAAAAATTATAGACCGATTTCACTATTAAATGTGGACTATAATATATTTGCTTCAATAATGGCGAATGGGCTAAAAAGACTATTAAATGAATTTATCCATATGGACCAAAATGGTTTTTTACCTAAGAGACAAATCAAAGACAATATGAGGATAATTCTAAACACACTGGAATATTATGAGACACACTCAGAAAAACAAATGGCGATGATGTTTTTAGATGCCCAAAAAGCTTTTAACAATGTGAACTGGCAATGCATGTTAGAACAATTGCAGATAATGGATTTTGGGGAGAGATTTGCAAATACAAAAAAACAATTTATGACAGACAATTTGCTAAGATAATGATAAATGGAGAAATGACAGAAAATATTACTATTACAAAGGGTACAAGACAAGGATGTCCCTTATCCCCGTTATTGTTTATTTTGACTTTAGAAGTCCTAAACAAAAATATTAGGTGAAATGAAGAGAGAAGAGTACATTAAAAAAGAGTACAAATTACAAGCTTTTGCTGATGATTTAGTATTCATATTAGAAGAACCTCAAACAATAGGCCCTAAATTATTAGAACAAATAGAAAGTTATGGGAAGGTCTCTGGTCTAAAAATAAATTTAAAAAACACAAAAATTTTGGAAAACATGAAAATTACAGAAAAACAAAGACAGGTAAAAGACAAATTAGATATACAAGTTGTGAAAAAAGTAAAATATTTGGCAGTCTATTTAACGTCAAGATGTGCAACGATAAAAGTGGATAATTATTATAAATTAAAAGAACAAATTGAGAAAAATTTGGAAAAATGGAAAAACCTTCAACTGTCATTTATGGGAAGAGTTGCAATAATAAAGATGAACATTATACCAAGATTATTATTTTTATTCCAGACAATACTGATAAAAATTGAGAAGGCTTATTTTCAATCTAGATAAATAAAAATGTAAATGTTTGTTTGTTCTAAATCTTAAATCTCCGAAAGTTCTTCACCAATTGCTTTGAAATTTTGACATAATGTTGCATTCGAATACAGACATGTTTTTATATACCTACTATATATAGATGTCACACCTGTGACAGATAAAAACATGCTTTTTTGAAAAACAACGCCATCTGACGGGTAAAAACATGCTTTTTTGAAAAACGTCATCTGTTGGACGTAAAAGCAACACACACTATACTAAATATTTCACTATTCCATTTCAATGTTTCTGATTGCATTGTTGAATTTAATTTTCCTAGATTTTGATTTATTTTCATTTTGATTTAATTATTTCATGTGACATTGTGCTGGAATTGAGCTGTGTCCTATCCCTCTGTAGCTCAGGTCAGAGATAAGTGAATGCCTTGGTGAATCTGGAATGGTACAGGGTCTCCTGCCTGAGCAGGGGGCTGGACTAGAAGACCTCCCGGGCCCTCCCAGCTCTATTCTGCTCGATCAATTGAATGATTGACGAAGGAAAAGGGACGGAAGAGCTGGAGAGAAACCTGTGAAACTGGAAGCTACGCGGGGTGGGGAAGGGGAGGAGGGGGGCAGGGAAGAGAGAGAAAGGGGGGAGAGAAAGTGGGTGAGGCTTTTTACCCCCCTCCCCTTGGAATATCACCCCGCCTCATTGGTCCACCCTCTCGGCTTCCGTGGCCAGCATGGGGAGGGTGGAAGCGAAGGAGGGAGGCGGCTGCTTGCAGGAAGCAGTGGTGGTGGTGGGAGGTCAATTGAGTGGTGAGGGACTGCAGGCCTGGGTGGGGGTGGTGGAGGCTGAGGAGCTTCTGCTCTTTCCCCTTTCCTCCCCCTCCTTGCAAGGCAGACCCATGATGCACAGCCGCAAATCCCATGTGGGGCGGCCCGCTCCTGAAATGTAGCCAGAAATGAGTCCAGGTGAGTGGAGATGGGGGGACAAGTGGGGGGTTTGGGGTGGGGGCCCCATGCTGTCCTTCTGGCCTGGCTGGCACATGGTCCAGCCCCTTGCAAAAAAGGAAAAAAAGGGAGAGAAAGGGGGAGAGGAGGAGGAGGGAGCCCTTCCTATTTGCAAGGTGGGGGTCTCTTGGGGAGGGTGGGGAGGGATCCTTGCAATGAGCAGGGGAGGGAGGGGGTGACCTTTGGGGAGGAGGAGTAGGAGGAAGAAGAGAAAGGAGAGTCAACTTGATTGGCACAGTTTGGGGCAGGGGTCCCAAGACCTTGCCCATCCATCCATCAACCTTGCCAACCTATCAAGCAATCTTGCCAAAAACCAATTTTGCAAAAAAAAAAAAAAAAAAAATTTCAGCCCTCCCCCCTTCCTGCCTTTTCTCTGCCCTCGCACCCCCCCCTTGCAGAGGCCAGGTGAGAGAGAGAGAGAGAGAGAGAGAAGGTGCCGCTTGGCATGCTGGGGTTTGTAGTCCTTCCCCGGAAGCCCTCAGCAAGCCAGGTGAGAGGGAGGAAGTCAGGCAGAGTGAAAAAACCAGTCTGGGCAGCTTCGTGCATGTTGCGCCTTCTCAACTTCGATGCAATCTCGAGGAGAGGAGATGGGGGGGTTCGGTGGCAAGCTCTCCAGGGGTGGGTCCTGAGGCCGGATCCTTCTGGGGAGGAGGGCTCCCCATAGGAAAAGACTGGTGGGACAGAGGCAAGGTGGGTGTGACCTGAGCTACAGAGAGAAATTATTGGCACTCGGTCAAAAAATATTGTATACCTACAAGACTGAGCCACAGCAACCCATGGCCAGGTACAGCTAGTAGAAAATATATTAAAATAGAGATAAGAAAAAATGGCAATTGATAATATAAGAATGATGAGAACAACTATGCTTAATGTTATTATTGTATTTGTACTAGATATGTTATGAAGGAAATGAATTATACAAGGTATAATTGTTTAATATATATAATTAGTGGAAGGATGTTGCACAGAAATATTTATATTTAGACAACACACTGTTTAAGGAGAAATGGATTGTTTATACATGTTCTTAATGGAAAACAAATAACAAACTTATTAAAAAACAAAGATAATGGAGCCAGTGAAAGTTAAAGCCATTTTATCTGGCAATCCCCTCGCACATGAAAACAGCTCCAGAGCTTCCTGGGGTTCGCCAACTTCTACAGCCAATTCATCCCCTCTTCCGCTGAAATCATCCTGCCCATCATCAAACTTTTAAAGACTGGGGGGAGGGGCGGTTTCTTCAGAAACCATGGCCCAGCCAGCCCCTAAACTGGATCTTAGAGTGTCAGCGGGTGTTTGAGGCACTAAAAAGGCTGTTTGCTGAGGATCCCATCCTCAAACACCCTGATCCCAAACAACCTTTCATGGTCCAAGCTGACACCAGTGATGTAGTAGTTGCTGCAGTCCTCCTACAGAAGACCGCAGATGACAACTTACATCCACACAACCACACCTCTAAAAAACTCACAAAGGAGGTAGATATTGTGGCAGCAGAGTCAGAAAGTGAGGAGGTAGTGAAAGAACATGGGCCAGTCCTGGGGGCTGGGGAAAGCTCGGACGAGGGCTCTGCATCAGGGGCAGAGAGGGAGATAGACAGCAGTGGGGCAGAGGAATAGCTGGAACTTGTTCCCAGTGTGCAGATGTATAGAGCTCCAGAAGACAAGAACAACTTTAGACTTGGGAGTAAAGCCACACCTTGGAGATGATTGGTCCTGCCCATAGGAAACAAAAGAGGAGCGAATGGGGAGGGGGCTTTTGCAGGAAACAATTTGTCTGTTAGGTAGTTTCAAGAGTGGAAAGTTCTGTTTTTGACTCTAATAGACTCTGTGCCAAGTTTTGCCTTACTCTGCAAGTTACAAGGCAGCTTGCCAAACAAGATAAGGTGTGTTGAGAAATATTCCTTTGAAAAACTGTTTGGATAAACCTTGCTGACTGTGAATGAAAGTAATTCAAAGTCATGTAAATAAAAGAGGTTTTGACAGGACCAATTCCTGCTTCCTGTTTTTTAAGGGAGCCTAGGTCAGAACGGGAGGCAGTATGGGAGAAGGAGGCTGATGGGCCCTACTAACCTGAAGACACTTCCTTGAGGGTAGCCTAGTGGTGTCTGAGGTATGGACTGATCATAAGAACCTAGAGGGGTTAAAAACCCTAAGAAAACTCTCCCCAAAGCAGGTTCATTGGGCACAGTACTTTAAATATTGTAACTTTGAGATGAAATTCATCCCTGGGGGGGAAGAACCTCTTAGCAGATGCTCTGTCCAGAAAACCACAGTTTAACAATAAATGACAGCAGGTGATCTCCCCTCCCAACCCACTTTGCAAGCCACAATGAGAGGCCAAGCCAGGGGATGGAGGACCGCAGAGGAAGGGGGGGATGACTCAAAGGCTAAAGGATGAGCTGCCATCTGTTCTGTGGTATAATGACAACAAATAAGCATTGACTATCAAAGATGGACTGGCCTGGAAGGGGTCCAAATTGTACATGCCTAATAGCCTGCGACTTCAAGTGCTTCAAAAGAACCACGATTCTAAACAGCTTCTATGAGGTAAGCTTGAGAGAGAGAAGGGGATAGGATTAGGTGACTTCTCTGGGGCAAGGCTGAGGGAGAGAAGGGGATAGGATAGGGAGACTTCTGTGGGGCAAGGCTGAGGGAGAGAAGGGGATAGGATAGGAGAGGCATCTATAGGGCAAGACTGAGGGAGAGGGGATAGGATAGGAGAGGTTCCTGTGGGGCAAGCCTGAGGGAGAGAAGGGGATTGGAGAGGCTCCTGTGGGGCAAGGCTGAGGCAGAGAAGTGGAGAGGAGAGGCCGATCATAAATACTCATTAAATTTTACACTGTATCAATTTATCAAACCTGGTCACATAGTTTGCTAGCGGAGCACGGGTATTCAGCTAGTTATTTAATAGATATACAATATCCTTGGTAGAGGGATTCAATATGCAAAAAGTACAAAATATAGTTCCTTTGGTAGAAGCAATCTATATAAATAAAAATATAAATGTTCGTTTGTTCAAAATCTTAAATCTCCGAAAGTTCTTCACCAATTGCTTTGAAATTTTGACATAATGTTGCATTCAAATACAGACATGTTTTTATACACCTACTATAAATAAATGTCACACCTGAGACAGGTAAAAACATGCTTTTTTGAAAAACAGCGCCATCTGTTGGACATAAAAGCAACACACACTATACTAAATATTTCACTATTCCATTTCAATGTTTCTGATTGCAATGTTAAATTGAATTTTCCTAGATTTTGATTTATTTTCATTTTGATTTAATTATTTCATGTGACATTGTGCTGGAATTGAGCCCTCTGTAGCTCAGGTCAGAGATAAGTGAATGCCTTGGTGAATCTGGAATGGTACAAGGTCTCCTGCCTGAGCAGGAGGCTGGACTAGAAGACCTCCTGGACCCCTCCCAGCTCTATTCTGCTGCTCGATCAATCGATTGATTGATGAAGGAAAAGGGACGGAAGAGCTGGAGAGAAACCAGTGGAACTGGAAGCCACGCAGCATGGGTAAGGGTGGGAGGGCAGGGCAGGGAAAAGAGAGAAAGGGGGGAGAGAAAGTGGGTGGGTTTTTTTACCCCCCACCCCTTGGAAGATTGCCCCGCCCCACCAGTCCACCTGCTCAGCTTCCGCGGCTAACATGGGGAAGGTGGAAGCAAAGGAGGCGGCTGCTTGCAGGAAGCGGTGGTGGTGGTGGGAGGTCGATTGAGTGGTGAGGGACTACAGGCCCGGGTGGAGGTGGGGGAGGCTGAGGGGCTTCTGCTCTTTCCCCTTTCCTCCTCCTCCTTGCAAGGCAGACCCATGATGCACAGCCGCAAGTCCCATGTGGGGTGGCCCGCTCCCGAAATGGAGCCAGAAATGAGTCCAGGAGAGTGGAGATGGGTGGGGGGGGAAGTTGGGGCTTTGGGGTGGGGGTCCCATGCTGTTCTTCCGGCCTGGCTGGCCCCTTGCAAAAAAGAAAAAGGGGGGGGAGAAAGGGGGAGTGGAGGAGGAGGGGACTCTTCCTATTTGCAAGGTGAGGGTCTCTTGGGGAGTGTGGGGAGGAGTCTTTGCAATGAGCAGGGGAGGGAGGGGGTGATCTTGGGGAAGGAGGAAGAGGAAGAAGAGGAAGGGGAGTCAACTAGATTGGCAAGGTTTGGTGCGGGGGTACCAAGACCTTGGCCATCCATCCATCAACCTTGCCAATCCATCACGCAATCTTGCCAAAAACCAATTTTGCAAAAAAAAAAAAAAAGATTTCAGCCCTCTCCCCCTTCCTGCCTTTTCTCTGCCCTCGCATCCCCCCTTGAAGAGGTCAGGTAAGAGAGAGAGAGAGAGAGAGAGAGAGAGAGAGAGAGAAGGGACCACTTGGCATGCTGGGGTTGTAGTCCTTTCCTGGAAGCCCCCAGCGAGCCAGATGAGAGGGAGGAAGGCTGACGTCATCAGAATCCCCAGGCAGAGAGAGTCAAAAAACCGGTCTGGGCAGCTTCGCGCATGTTGCGCCTTTTTGACTTCGATTCAATCTTGAGGGGAGGAGAGGGGGTGTTTGCTGGCAAGCTCTCCAGCGTGGGTCCTGAGGCTGGATCCTGCTGGGGAGGAGGGCTCCCCATAGGAAAAGGCACTCGGTCAAAAAATATTGTATACCCACAAGACTGAGCCACAGCAACGCGTGGCCGGGTACAGCTAGTGTAGATATAAAATGATTTTATCTAGCTAGTAATTCTTGTTACTAACTTGATTATACAATTTGACATTGATACCCCCAATCTGCCCCATCATTCCAGGACTTGGTTAATCACATCTTTTGATTAAAGTTAGTTATTTGTTTCTGTCATCCATTTAATACTTTGTCATTAATTCTTAATGGAATCATTTGTAATAGGATGTTACAATAGGATGTTATGCTTTGCTAAATATTCATTTTTACTGTTGCATGCATTTTTACTTTTTAGCATACTGTTGCATACATTTTTACTTTTTAGCTAGAACAGTTTTCTCCATCCCAAATTGCTTGCCATTATGTTTTTCCAAATCTGTCCCTATAATAAATATAGTTTTTATTTTCTTGGATATCTCAATAGGTGGCAATAATTTTATGATCTTGCTTGAGCTTGGAAACTCAGAGAGATAGGCCTGGCTAATAATTGTTTAGGAGACTATTAGCAAATTCAAGAGTTGTTGTTAGATTGTGAAGTTGAAAAAATAATGCAGAAGGTAATGGCAAACCACTTCCATGGTGTTCCTAAAAAATGTAGGAATTGAATCAAATGGGAATAAAATGTATTTTACTTTCTATATTTCTGTAGATTGATGATATGCAGTAATGCATATAGTCCTGACATAAAGTTATTACAGAAATGTTTTATAGGTTATGTTTTCATGGACTATATTGTTCACTAAATTCATAGAATGTACTATCTGACAACATATAATAATAATTTGCTAATCTTGAAATTGCCAGAAAGTTGCTATTTTTCCTGCAATGGATTTATATAACTACTATTCTAGAAATGCATTTTGGAAGCATAAGAGTTCTCTAAGCTGAGGGGCGTGGCCAGCGTCAAGTGGTATGGTATGGATTCCGGAGCTCTGGGAGAACACCAATATCCCAGCCGATTTTGGGGATCCGTAGGGATCATAGCTGTCCTGTAGGGACAGTGAAGAATGGAGGCATAGGCTGGCACAGATAGGGAAAGAGCAAGTTCCCTGAAGTGCTGGCATTAGTCTCTGACCCAGTGGTGAGGGAAGGCAGCCATGGAGTGGTCAAAAGCCAGGACGGCCACAAACAATAAGAGGAAGAGCAGAAGCGGAGATTGAAAAGAGTATTGTTACCAGGTGAGTGATTGGCCAACTCACAGCTAAGAGGGAAAAAAATTTAAAGCTTGAAAGGAGTCCCAACGCATAATTAGCAGCTAATTCCTAATGTCCTAAAGAAACCTTCCACCTGGATTTAAAACTGTACTTGGAAGAAATCAAAAATAAGATAAGAAAAAGAAAATAGAGAAGTATTCTTTAAACAACAAAAGGACTTAATTTGGAGAAGAAGAAGTAATTATTTTTATGGATTTACAATTGACACTTGGTTGTTGGGGGATTTGTGAATTGGATAGACACATCTACTAGTAAAAAGAAAGTATTGCACTAAGTTTATTTAGACCATCGTGGGAAAAGGCTATAAGGGTGTGTGTGAAATAGCTGGAGCATGATTCCAAAAGAAGTGGAAAGAAGAAAGACTGGAACTGGAATGGTTCGAATGAATATTTGAACTGGACACTATTTGGAAAGAAAAAAAAAAGAGAGACTTTATAAGTGAGACAGGAGGAAAAGGAACCCCAGAACTTTGGATAAAATATTAAGAGATTAATCAGAGATTACATCGTCTCTGTGTCGCAAGCTTTTGGAAAATTACAGAATATTTGCTGAACGCTTAATAACCTATGTACTATCTTATTGTGTAACAAAATAGCCAGTAGAGAGCGGGTACTGAAAGCAACAGATGTAACAGATGGTGTAAGATATACCCTATATGGAATAGTATGGCAAGCTAACTTCTCCTTTTATGTAAAAAGTTGATATATGTGCTCTGTTTAATGCTGATATAGCTAGATAAATGTAACAAAGTGCAACGCCTAATTGTATAAAGGACAGACCTCAGGAGTAACTCGGTGTTCAGAATCTGGCATGCAAATGCTCTGAACCTTTGCGCAAAATAAACCTGTGTTCTCCAAACTTTGTGGTCTCATCTCCTGAATTTGGTAATGAAGTTCTTCTACTTCAATTTGAATTTGAACTATATGCAAACGAAAAGAATAAATTTAAAAATCTTTGTCCTTTAAATTGAGAACGTAGAGAACTGGGAGGATGAGTATGAGGAACTAAGGGAGATGTTTCAAAAGATAAGAGAAGCATTTAAGGGAAATAAAGAAGCGGAAGGTTGGTTAGAATGCAAAAAAAAAGGAAAGAGAAAATATGAATGAGAAACAAGAGAAGCAAGAAGACAATATTGAATAAATAAATTATTTATTTTATTTATTTATTCAATATTGTCTTCTTGTTAGAAGACAATATTGCTAGATAGAATAAAAATGGATAAGGGGGGAATATCTCTCAAAAAAGAAGAGGAGAGAAGGAAATGGAGAAATATTGAGAGGAAAAATTAAGAGTAAAAATTAGAGAAAGGGGGTAGAAAGGGAGATATAAGAAAAAGAAAAAGAAGAAGAAGAAGAAGAGAAAGGGAGGAAAATATCAAGAATGGAAATTGTGGAAAGTTAAAAAATGGTTAAAAGGGGAGAGCAGAAAGGAAATTAAAATATTAATATGCTGATTTAAGAGAAGAATATTAGTAGTAGAAACTATGTAAAAAGTAATTTAGAAGAAATATATAGATTATTGTAAAAGGGATATAAGTAAGGATGAAATGAAATGAAATGTGAGTAAGAAGCAAAAAAGAAGAAATATGTGATTTAATGTAAAATAGATCAGTAGATGTAATGTGAAAGGGTTATATGTTTTGCTGTTTGAAGATGTACAGATTGGAGAGAAATAATAGTGGATGGTAAAGAAGTGTGTCTTAAAGATGGAGAACAACAAAGGAATTAATTGAAGTTACGATGAAAAATTGAAATGTAAAATTAAAATTGAAATGTTAGTAAATCATGTAAGAATGAAATGAAATATAAGTAAGAAGTAAAATAGAAGAAATATATTGTTAAAGATAAAACAGACTAAGGGTTGGAAAGCTAAATTAGCAAAGGCTTTAAGGTAAAAGGAATACCATATTTTTCAGAATATAAGACGCACCGGAGTATAAGACGCACCTTAATTTTGGGGGAGGAAAACAAGAAAAAAAGAATTCTGCCTCTGCCTATCAGCATCAGGATCAGCGACGTCCTCACTTCCATTTGGATTTTGATAACATGTAGCACAGATCTTTTTATCAGTTTAAAGCAAATCCTATCTATTTAACTGGACTGGGTAGGGTGGGGGTGGGATGATTTTCATGGGGGCAGTTATCTCAGGAGGTTAAGGAGAAGTCTGCTGCTATAGGGGGTGGGGATCTCCATTCCTCGCACAAGTTATGAAGGCAACCGTCGGAACTGCTGGAGCTGCTTCCAGGCAGATCCTGAGAGAACTTCGAGCTCTCGTGGCTAAAGGGGAAGAAGAAAACTCTGGACATGTTGAGAACACACACGCTCTTGTTACTGGAAGAATGAGAGAAGGGCTGCTTCTTCTGCAGTCTCCCCCCCATCCTTGCACCTTGTTCCTACACTCCTCCCTCCTCAGCCACCTTCTCCTCCCAAATGGTCTTCATGCCCAGAGGGACTCCAGTCACAGTCGAGGTTGGTTCCCCCCCCAACTTGCTCTCTTAAACTGAACTGCACTGAGCAGCTGGGGGGGGGGGTGTAAAGGAGAAATGTCTCAGCTCCCCACAGCCACTTGGCATTTTGACCACCTGAAATGGATCAGCAGCGGCTGCTGCTTTCTCCCAGGATCATTTATCAACGAGTCAGAAAAGCAGTGCAATTCAGTTTAAGAAAGAAAGGGCGGGGGAACCAACTTCAACCTTCTTCCAGCAACAGGAGAGTGTGCTTTCTCAATGTGCCCAGAGTTTTCTTCTTCCCCTTTAGCCACCAAGAAGGAGGGTGCGCAGCTCTGCAAATTGCATTGGAGAATCAGGGAGGAAAACACCAGAAAATGTGATGCATGGAGGCAATGGTTTTGCAAAGCAGGTGCTTCTGCATGGAGAGGTGTAAGGCAAGGTGCTCACCGCCCAGCCTGCCCCTTTTCCAGACTACCCAGGCTGAAGGCGGTCAGCTTCTGCTCCTGGCCCAGGAGACGGATCTGGCCAGGAAGGAAGAGAAAATGAGACTGCAGAAAAGGAGGAGGGTGAGCAGTTTTGCGAATTGCTTCGGGGAACTGGGGAGGAAAAACAGCATTGCCTCCATGCATTGCATTTTCCGACATTTTTCTCCCCAATCCCTTGAAGCAATTCTCAAAGCCGCCCACCCTTCTTCTCCTTTTCTGCAGTCTCACCTTTTCTTCCCTCCTGGCCAGAACCGTCTCCGGGCCAGGAGCAGAAGCTGACTACCCTCAGCCTGGGTTGTCTGGAGAAGGGGCAGGCTGGGCGGTGAGCACCTTGCCTTACACATCTCATGCAGAAGAACCCACTTCGCAAGAGCAGAGCTCCATGCATCGTGTTTTCTGGCTTTTTCCTCCCTGATTCCCCAATGCAATTTGTACAGCCGCGCACCCTTGTGAAAATGCGGCAGCGGCAGTTTTCAGCAGGTTCCAAGCAGCACCCTAATCGTTTCTGCCACCCATCTCCCAGCATGCAACATTGCTCATTTTTGACAATGTGAGGATCCCCACTGCCTGAAACTACTGAAAAATGTGACGCACAGAGGCCAACAACCTCCCAAGGGTGGGGGCCAGCAGGGCTACATTCAGCATATAAGATGCACCCAGATTTTCACTCTCTTTTGGGGGGTAAAAAGGTGTGTCTTATACACCGAAAAATACGGTAAGTGGAAATATATTGTTAATAATTAAAAAGATGAGGGGAATTTTGAGAAATATATTTAATAAACGGAGGAAACATCAGGATGGCCTGGACACCATAGTGGAAAATAGTAAATTAAAAATGAATACAGCAATAGAGAGAGAAATGAAAGAAGGAGTAGAGGGATGGAAGGAAGGGAGAAGGAGAGAGAGGAATGGAAGAAAGAGAAGAGGGGAGAAAGGAAGGGAAGGGAAATAAGAATAGGAGAGAAGGTTAGATAGGGAGAAAGAGAGGAGGAGGGGGAGAAAGGAAGGGGAAGTACGGAAGGAGTAGGAGAGGAGGAAAGAAGAAAATAGGAAGGATAAAAGAAGGAAGGGAGGTGGAAGAGAATGAGAAGAAAGATTGCTGTACAATAAAACAGATGAAATGGAAGAAAGGCAACCCGGACATATTTAAATGTATTAGGATAAAGAATGAATTATTAAAAAATAAAAAAGAACAAATATCAGTAAAAATAGAGAAATTAGAATTTGAGGGCGAATGAAGATGTTTATATAAATAAATATAGAAATATTAAGATATGATAAAAAACATGGAAAAAGATTTTGGCAGAAACTGTAACTAAGTAAAATGTATTTGGATATGATAAGTTGTATAAGATATGATATGGCCAATACTCTGTTCATAAAATATGTGGGTGAATGGGGGATGGGGGGAGAAAAAAATCAATAAAAATTAATTTTTAAAAAAAAGTTCTATAAGCTGTCCAAAACAATGTTTATATCTTTGATTTAATAAGTTTAGAATTATTTAAAAGGTTTGAATGTCTTACATTATTCATGAAATTGTAGAATCCATAAAGTTATAATGCTTCTATGTTATTTTTTAAGTAGTGGAATTATATGTTTTAAAATCCTTAACTTTGCCACAAATTTCAATAGTAATATATTTATAATAATTAACATAGGAAAAGTTCAAATAGCTTTTCCCATGTTATTAACAAAATCTATATATATAAAAGTGAAATACCACTCAGGCATCATCACAAAATGTCCAGAACCATAACACCTACAAACTTGAAATTTGCCATGTATTGGTTTCTAGCCATGACTTGGCTTCTAGGTGCTCACAAAAAAAAAGGATTTTTTGAAATGACCATCAGAGCATTAGTATTTCCTATATTATTATGAACACTCTCTGATGCTAAGGAGTTCTACTCCCCCTCCCCACCTGAAAATAAATCTGTTCCAAATGCAAAACACAAGCAGAGGAGAGGAGTTTCAGTTTCAGTTTTACTTTCACAGCAGCAAGCAGCTTTACTGCAGAATAGTTGAGTTAAGCCACGGCCAGGCTCCTTCCTGTTTCCTTCTTGCTCACACAGCAAATACTGTTTCACTTTCCAAACAGCCCTTTGATGCTAAGGAGTTCTACTCCCCCTCCCCACCTGAAAAGAAATGCAAAACACAAGCAGAGGAGAGGAGTTTCAGTTTTATTTTCACAGCAGCAAGCAGGGGATAGGATAGAGGAGGCTTCTGTGGGGCAAGCCTGAGGAGAGAATGGAATCGGAGAGGAGAAGCCTCTGTGTGGCAAGCCTGAGGGAGAGAAGGGGATAGGATAGGAGAGGCTTCTATGGAGTAAGCCTGAGGGAGAGAAGGGGATAGGAGAGGCCTCTGTGTGGCAAGCCTGAGGGAGAGAAGGGGATAGGATAGGAGAGGCTTCTGTGGAGTAAGCCTGAGGGAGAGAAGGGGATAGGATAGGAGAGGCTTCTGTGGAGTAAGCCTGAGGGAGAGAAGGGGATAGGATAGGAGAGGCTTCTATGGAGTAAGCCTGAGGGAGAGAAGGGGATAGGAGAGGCCTCTGTGTGGCAAGCCTGAGGGAGAGAAGGGGATAGGATAGGAGAGGCTTCTGTGGAGTAAGCCTGAGGGAGAGAAGGGGATAGGATAGGAGAGGCTTCTGTGGAGTAAGCCTGAGGGAGAGAAGGGGATAGGAGAGGCCTCTGTGTGGCAAGCCTGAGGGAGAGAAGGGGATAGGACAGGAGAGCCTTCTGTGGAGTAAGCCTGAGGGAGAGAAGGGGATAGGAGAGGCCAATTGTAACTACTGATTAATTTTCAAGCTGTGTCTATTTATCAATTGAAAATTTCATAAACATAGTTTCCTAGGTTGCATAACTATTCAGCTAGTAATAAGACATATGGAAACTTATTACTACCATCTATGTATTAACTATAATATGCTATGAGCCCCTAATGGCGTTTAAAATGTATTAAAATTGATTTTAATATTTAAAACTGCCCCAAAGTAAGTTACTTGCTAAGTTCACTGTTTATTTTTGAATGAGAAAATATTAACTACTTCCTATTTATAGAAAACTTTTCTGAGATTTGCTTTCTCAGTTAGCCACTACCTAGAATACATCAAAAGTTTTTCCTACAATGAGAAAATGATATATTTTTGCTTTTTGTTATTTTGTTTTTTGTAACTTCTGTTATTACAGAGAACACAATTACTGGGCCATTGTGGATAGACAAGGTTAGGTGCTCTGGCCTAATCTTAATTACATTTACTTTCAGAGAAGTAAGCTTAGCACTTCTTCCTTTTAGAGATAATATTCTCATCCCAGACATATAAATCAGGAAAAACTATGTTCATTTTCCAAATCTTATTATCTCCTAAAATGATTGCTTCCTTTCATGCAAATTCTTAATAAATTCTTATGGAAGCTCACACAAAGCTAACAGAACAAAGAACAGAACAAACTCTTATCCTTTCTACTTTTTAGAAAATGCTGTTTCCTTTAATTAAAAATGTATATGCAAGATTATGCCAATGAAAATGAATTAAATCTACTTTTAAGACATGTTAGGCAGTGAAGAAATGTTGCTATATTCTATACACAACTGGCTTCTTTATATGCACTGCTTCAATAAGTAAATTACTGAGGAAATGCAGATTTTCTCCTAAGATAACTCTCCCAACTCATATGTGCTGAACTACTTGAAAGTGACATACAATTTCAGATGATTTATATATACAGTTTAACTGCATCTCTGGAAAAAAGAGAGTGAATTGTGATATTGTTTCCCAATGTTCTCTGAGTAGGCTTTTTAAAAATAAATGTGAAAATCTGTTTCTAAGCAAATTTGTTTTAATAAGTAAAAATGCAAATTAACAGACAAGGATTAAGTTTTGTGGCAAATCTAACAAAGGCTAGAGGAAAAGCGTATTGTAGAGCTGGATGGACTTTTTGTTGAACAAAGCCAGGTTGCAGAAACATACTACAATCCCAGATTCTGTCTCTGAATCAGGCAGCAGGCACAATAATTGCTTTGTAACCCATATTCTTGTAATAAAGAAAGCAAATACAGAGCTAACACAGATCAGGTCCCTTTTTCTATTTCTATTCAGACTACAAAGCAGGATTAGCCTATAACCTCATAATGCACCAAATTCAAGAAGGCAAAAAAGAAAAAAGAAAGTATCTTTTGTCTTTTACTTACCAGTTGAGGCTGAGGACATGTGTGCTCTATCTCCTCCATGATTTCTGAAGGAAGCTCATTAGAAAAGGATTTTGGGATACCTGTTTCTGACTCAGCATTTGTTGCAAGCACTGGCATGGCCAGTGAATGCTTCTTGTGATGATGCCCTTTCTGCTATTCTCTTCTCAGCCAGATAATGTTTTCTCATGTAATTCTTTCTCTCCCTCACCTTTTTCCCCTTCTCTTCATTTCATTCCCTTGAGAAATTAAAGGTTTTTCTTTTGAGAAGAAGCCAAGAGGCAAGGCCTCAGTTTATCACTATAACAACCAGTTAGCAGCAGAGCAGTTGGTACATGATATAGTATTCTAATTTGCATGACACATTCTGGTTGGTTATTGTCATCATAGTACCACTTTGACTGAAGTAGCTAATATATGCTGGGAGGCAGGTTGATATGAATGCCTTTTTCCCTTTATTTAGGGCTTTCCTGCTTACGTGTCACATGACTTTACACATTTGATAATATTTTTCACATTTATTATTATACACTTATTTCATTTTGCATTTTTCTTCCTATTCTTTTAAATAAAAAGGCACATACTGGGATTTTTGATGACTGAATTGCTCTTAATTTAAAATTCTATTTCTGTATTTAAAAATAAATGTATGATTTAGAAAAAGAGGGGAAGACGAGCATAATGGGAAGTCATAGACTGAGAAGAAGAATAGAGAAAAATATTGAGCTGATTTAGCCCTGGATTTAACAATGCTGAGTGAGTTGAGAACTCATAAATTCCTCTCAAACTTGTCAAAATAATATATACTTTCCACACTATTATTTCAACCTTGCATTCCAGTTCTTACACAGCTGTGTTCTGGTGCTGAAGGGACAGCTCTCTTAGTAATAATTGTCTATGTAGGTCAGTGATCAAATAATGCTGACTTATGTTAAGTAGAGATAAACATAATTGATATAATTTTAAGTGAAGTTTTTTTCAAAGGGAATATAAAACTAATTCAAAATAATATGAAGTTTAAAAAAGAAAAGAAAATGAAAGAAAAAATTAAAGGAAAGCTAAGAGTGGAACAAAGGGGGGAAAGTAAAAAAAATAGAAAGAAAAACATACAAAGAAGTAGTTTGCTATCTTCTTTATTGTAGAGCAGTTATAAATACCAATATAGATTTATATCCTACTTTATTAGTCACTGCAGAACTCTCTTGTTTTTATAATTTATCCCAGTGTTTATCAATCTTGACAGCTTTAAGATGTGCAGGCTTCAGCACTCTGAATTTCCCATCCAGCATGCAGGGTGGAGAATTCTGGGAATTGCCACACATTTTAAAGCTGTCAAGGTTGAGAAATACTGGTCTATCTTGTCTAATAATCAAAGCCATATATCATAAGTTAACTTCTTCTGTTTCATACAAAAAATCTATACAATGTTTCCAATCAGCAATAAACATAGATATTGTCTTTTCTCTGATCAAAGAAGCCAGTTCAGCCAATTCCAACATCTTCACTAATTGTGGGTAATGCAAAAGCTTTCTATTTTTGTGCAACTTGCTGCAGTTATCATGTATAAAACAAAATTTTATGACTTGTTCCAATTGTTTGTTCATCAATCCCAAAAGAAAAACCTTTAATCTTAATTGTTTATTAATCTTTAATATCCTCTGAAACGGGGCATTGGTCCTACCTGATATGCACCTTCTCATTGGGTGGAGACAGCAGCCAGAATTGGGTGGTTCTCGCCTGTTCAGCTTGAAGGACTGAGACTGTTTCAAAATAAGCTCCTCCCCTGTTGCTAGGGACCTCCAGCTTTTATGAAGACGAACAACAGCCTCAACGTCTTGGTAGAAAGAAAGGAAGATTAGAAGGAGACCAGACACTGTTAGGGTGTGGCTGGCTGCTGTCTCTATATGTACTATAGGCGGGCATAAGTTAGTCGCCCCCTGCAGGAACCTGTAAATGAGAGGGTGCTGGGACAAGGAGGTAAGGGACCCACAGGAGAGGACCGTAGAGATAGCCGCCACCTGCCTCTGTAGAGTATTGGGCAAAAGGCCATCCTGGAGTAATATCAGGATGTGGACAATGGAAGCCTGAAGGGCAGAAACCCCAACATGGTCACACCAAGCACAAAAGGCCCTCCAAGTGGCCAAATAAATGTGGTCCATGGATGGCCTCCGGGACACCTGGATGGTCCAGATAACCCTGGTGGGAATGTTGGCCCTACTCAAAGCGCCCCGCTCAAGCACCAGGCAGTCAGTTGCAGCCACTGAAGGTCTGGGTGGAGCAATGCCCCCTGGCTGAGCATGTCCACAGGGTGAGGAACCCTCCAGGGAGGGGCCAGTGACAATGATTTGAGGTTGGTGAACCAAGACTGTCGGGGCCAGTGTGGTGCTATAAGGATGATCTCCGCCCATGCCTCTAGCATCTTCTGTACCACTCGTGGAATGAGTGGCAAAGGGGGAAAGGTGTAAAGAAGCCCTTTCAGCCAACGACAGTGAAGGGAATCCACTCCCTCTGCCTGAGGATCTGTAAAACGCATGTAGAAGCGGGGAAGCTGGGCATTCTCCAGAGTAGTGAAAAGATCCACCTCTGAAGGACCAAAAAGGCTTGACAGGTTCCGGAAGATTGATGGAAGTAGTTGCCACTCCACGTGGTCGATAGTCTGGTGGCTGAGCTAGTCCACCTGTACATTGGCTGTCCCCGAAATGAGTTCTGCTGTTAGAGAATGCAGGTGTCGCTCTGCCCATAGACCGAGTCTAGAAGCCTCTGCCATCAGACCCTTGGATCTGGTGCCCCCCTGGCGGTTTATGTGAGTCTTCATGGCTACATTGTCGGTGAGTACCAACTCATGTTGGTCGGTCACCAGTCAGCTGAAACGACGGAGAGCCAAGTAGACTGCATGCAGTTCTAGCCAATTGATGTTTCTGCGTTGATCTTGGGCTGACCAGAATTCCTGAGCAACCTGAGCCTGAAGATTGGCCCTCCAGCCAGAAAGGCTGGCATCCGTCGTTAAAACTAGACAACAAGGCTCGTGGAAGAGCCGCCCTTTGGCAATGGCCGGAGACCTCCACCAGGATAGGGACCATCTGACACTGGGGGGAACCCAGACCCTGATGTGAGGATTGCCCTTGCCTGCCTTCTGAAAAGGCAAGAGAAACCATTGCAGGTCCCTCGAATGAAGACAAGCCCATAGGGTAATATGGATGGCCGAAACCATCTTACCCAGTAAGGCAGACAGCAAGGCCAGGGGAACCTCAAGCTCCTTCTGAACTTTGATTACAAGTTCTCTAAGGCTAAGCTGATGCTCCTGTGAAAGATAAACCCTACCTTCTAGGGAATCTATTATTGCCCCCAAATGCAGTATACGTGTTGAAGGGACCATTTGACTTTTTGCTACGTTAATAGAGAAGCTGTGCTGCCGAAGGCACTTGGAGATCCTCTAATGAATGCTGGTCAGAAGAGGACTGAATTAAAATGTCATCCAAGTAACATTGGACACGGACAGGGATGGCCCGAAGATGAGCCACCAAGGCAGCTAGCACCTTAGTAAAGGCACAGGGAGCAGAAGACAACCCAAATGGCAAGGCACGGTACTGATAATGTGTACCAGAATAATAAAACCGCAGATATCTGCGATGTGGGGAAAAACGGGGATATGTAAATAAGCCTCAGTGAGGTCGATAGAAGTGAGGAAGTCACCCCTCCTGATGCCAGCCAAGATAGATTGAAGAGACTGCATTTTAAACCATTTATAAATCACATAACGGTTCAATTTTTAAAGGTCCAGAATAGGTCTCCACCCACCCGAGGATTTGGGGACCAGAAATATCAGGGAATAAAACCCCTGCCCTACCTGATCCTCTGGCATGAACTCAATGGCCTGTATATCTAGTAGATGATTCGTGGCCAAGTCCATGAGAGCCTTTTTGCGCCCGTCTTTAGAGATGGGACATTGAATAAAGAAGCTTGGAGGGGTAGAGAAAAATTCAAGGGATAGACCAGATCTTACCGTATCCCTGACCGAAGAGTCTGACGTAAAAATTTCCCATCAGTCAGTGAATAGAGCTAACCTGCCGCCCATCGTGCCATCAGACATGCATCTATCATTGGCGGTGGAAAGGATGGCTTCCTCCCCCTTTAAAGGGCTGCTTGCCAGGAGGAGGTCTACTTCTATATGGCCTGTCCTGGGTCCCCCGCTGTCTAGACATGAAGGACCCCTGAGAGCGAGAAGTTCCAGTATCCCAGTCCAAACCCCTCATGGGAGACCTGCTGAAAAAGGGAGAGAATCGAATGTTAGATTTCCATTGCAACGAGGGTAGTATTTTAGGTTTATCTTTCGACTCTATGAGGAAAGGGTCCACGGATGAGCCAAATAAATCGCCCCCTGTGAAGGGAGTGGATGCCAGATGCCACTTGTGGTGGGCGTCTGCTTGCCAGTACTGAAGCCAGACAAGCCGGCGTGCTGCTACTGAGGAGGCCAAGGACTCTGAGGCAAAGCGGGCAGAGTTTAGGGTGGCATCTGCAGAAAACTGGACTGCTGCAATGATTTTATTTAGGTCCTGCTGCAGTCTGGGAATCCTCAGGAGGCAATTTCCCTTGGAGCTAGTTCAACCAGAGCAATGTTGCCCTGTTAAAAAAGGAAGCCATGGTGGCTGACTTAATGGACCAAGCCACCCCCAAGTGAACCCATTGTAGTGTCTAATCAGAACGGCGTCCCTCAGGGCGAAGTCCTTCGTCAGACTCGCCCAGGATGGCTGTATGAGGCAACAATGCTGCAATAGGGGCATCAATCGATAGAATCTGAAGTAAAGAGGCCATGTCAGTAGCCACGTTAAAGAAGCTTTTGTCTAGGGAAGAGGGCATCAGAGCTGATCCAGGTGATGTCCACTGGTGCCGAATAACATCCAGGAAGAGTGGAGGAGCTGGAATAGAATCGACAGGTTTAGTTGGCTCAGAGAAAAGCACGTTACAGGACTTTTTGGAGGTCAAAGGGGCCTTTCCAGTGGCTGGCGGACCCAGCTGAGCTGCCTGCGTTGCTTTAAAAAGTAAAGATTTAAAGACCACAGGAGGAAATAGGCTGGTAAAGGCCGGTTGCTCAGGTTCAAGACACTCTTCATCAGACAAATCAGGTTCCGGGTGGTCAACCTCATCAAGGTTAGCTGGGTGCATAGTCTGCAAAAGAGGAGACATCACTGACTCCGGGCAGGAAAGCAGATCCTCCTGGATGTCAAGCTCTGGAGAAGCAGAATATCGCGACACCCTGGAGGTATCCTCACCCGGTCGAAGGTAGCCTGCATCCAACGATACCTGCAAAGCACTGGAAAAAGTCTGCTGGAGATGATGAGGGAGTACACCTTCCCTATCTTGAGTCAGAGGGACCAGGAGCCAGACTTTGGGTGGGTACCACAGCTTCCTCCAGAGAAACCAGGTCAAGAGCCATCCCAGGAGAGGGAGCTTGTGGACACTCCCTTGAGGAAGAGACCTTGAGCTTGCTGGCCTTATTACAGATCTTCTGTAAGGCCTGATCCCTGCGCCTTTCATCCCCAGTGGCAGCTGAGGAGAGGCTGCGGGAGGCATGATGGGGATGAGGAGACTTTCCCTTGGTGGACACTGCCATGCCAGAAATATATTGGGAAGCCCCTGGGTCTGCACTCAAAGCCCCATTGGCCTCTGGAACTGTAGATCTGGCCTTTCGGCCATGCTTTGATTTCGCTAGAGCCTTAGGCATGCTGATGCCAATAAAAAGGGGGCAATGTGGTTCCAGTTGAAAGGCTTGAAATCTCAATGCCAAATAGGTGAGACAAAATGCCTGCCAGTCAGACAAGGACTGGAAATGGCTGCCTGAGGTAGAGAGCTTTACAGGAGATAACAATCCTCAGAGGCAAATTGAAAGGGAAATCCCCCCCCTCATAAAAAGTCTATGTCATCAGTCAGAAAGAGGCTGTGAAAGACCAAGTAAATCAGGATCCAGGCCCAGCGCAGTCAAATATCAGGTGTAGAGCATGAAGCTCCTGAAATCACAAAATGGCATCCAACAATCTGACAGTGGAGCGTGAAGCTCCTGACTCCAAAATGGTGGCTGGCGAATTATCAATGGAGCCCTAAGGTGGCTCATGAGTCAAAAGGCCTGTCACAATAAGCAATGGAGTGTGAAGCTCCTGAATCTCCAAGTATTCCCCAAGGTGAATGGAGCGCGAAGCTCCTGAAGGAGACTGGCCACCGCTCAAACTGGCCCCGGGAATTGTTCAAACTGCCCTCAAAATGGCTGCCAACCATCTTAACAGTGGAGCGCGAAACTCCTGAAGTGGCAGATCGAGGCTCCATCCAAAGTGCTGCTGCAGTTAAACTCTGAAGGCAGTCCAATCAGCAATCACCCAGATTGCATGGCAGGTGAGCGAATTAGCTGCCCGATCAGCAGCTTTGAAGCTGAAGCTCCTCACCGCAAACCAATTTCAGGAGCGCAAAGCTCCTGAGAGCGCCAAAGCGCCATCCCACCCACCCACCCCTGGCCAACGATCCAAATCACCTTTCCCCCAGAATGCCTGCAAGTTCAACAGGGTAACTGGCCAAATGGGCAAGGGTGAAAGAATGCTTCCACAGGCTAACAAGCCTACAGAGAGGGGAAAATCCCCAAAGGGTAAGGGTCCCAACAACTCACAGTTCAAAGTTCTATAAAGGCAATAGTCCTACAACAAAGTCCAGGAAGGAAAAACAAGTGAACAAGAAGCAAGAGCACAATCCGAGATGACTGAGAAAAAGCTGGAGATCCCTAGCAACAGGAAAGGAGCTTATTTTGAAACAGTCTCAGTCCTTCAAGCTGAACAGGCAAGAACCACCCACTTTTGGCTGCTGTCTCCACCCATAATGGAGAAAGTATATTTATTTGAATCCAGAATTTTCTAGCTATTTAACAGATAAATCAAACAAAAGTCTCTTCTTGCTGTTCATGTTTCTAACATAAATTTGAAGTGCTTTAATACATTCTAGACAATTTATTTGGTGTTGTAAATCAGAGGTCTCTCCTGCTTTCATAGATACCTTTATTTTTATACACTTTTACAGAAGCAGATAAAAGACAGGACAGTAACAGCATCCTAACTGGTTAGAAAATATGCACACACACACACACCCTCAAGATGCTATCCTCTGAAGGTGAGATAATGCAGATGAAAGCCAAGAATTAGATCATAGAAGTAGGAAAGACCTACAGTGCATGAGCTAAGGCAGTGTGCTGCTCGAAGCCTGGTACCATGACCTTTGACCTACCTCTACATTCCACTCTGTTTTGTTTTGTTTGTCAGGCCATCCTCTTACGAGGGGCCAGAAAAGGGGTTATTATCAGGAGAGGAATATCCCTGCAGTTGCTTATACAAGGCATAAACCTGACCCTGAGGCAGCGTGAGAGGGGGTTTAGGGCAAAATGCAGTAATACATATGTTACAAAAAGAGGGAAGACACTGAACAAAACAGCACCCACCAATTAAAATAGCACAAATGATGACTGAATAATGTAAGATGTTTCCCAATAAGCCTGTCAGTAACCAAGACCAAAGACTTTCCCACCAAGATCCTAAAGTATCAATTTTTACATCAGAGGCCAAATTATGTAAAATGTTAAATTGATGCTGAATGTTCCGTGATTCATCTGAAATGTTAAAACAACAAAGTCCTTCAAAACTTTCACAACCCAAATGCTGGCGTAGAAGCAAATAATCAACAGCAGCACAATTTTGAAGAATAGCTTTTCTAAAAGCTTGCAGCTCATGATTGATTGCTGAAATCACTGAAGAAGTGGAATTAATGGTCTTTGCTAGATTACACGCAATAGCATTAAGATTCTGATGAGCACACAAAGCAAGTGCTGGCATACCCACCATAGATATAGCCAATGATCTATATTCTGCTTTACTAAGTAAAGCTATTTCAGAGTTACAAGTGTCATCTAGGGTGACCCCATGCCGAATACGGCTTGAGTGAAGTTGTTCAAATAGGAACCAGAATTTTTCAAATAGGAACCAAAACCAAATCTCGGATTTCAGAAACCCCATCACTTTTGATGGATGGAGAAAAACTTTCCCCCGTTGATAGGGCTCACAACTTGGGTGTCCTCCTGGATGCTCGGTTGTCCCTAGAAGACCATCTAACGGCTGTGACCAGGGGGGCCTTCTCACAGCTTCGCCTGGTGCGCCACTTGCACCCTTTCCTGGACCGAGATGACCTTCGCACAGTCACTCATGCCCTGGTTACTTCCCGCTTGGATTACTGCAATTCCCTCTACATGGGCCTGCCCCTGAGATGCACCCGGAGACTCCAGCTGATCCAGAATGCAGCCGCACGGGTTGTTACAGGAGCCCCTCATTACTCCCATATAACACCCCTCCTGCGTCAGCTGCACTGGTTACCAGTGGTTCTCCAGGTCCGCTTCAAGGTTCTCACCTATAAGGCCCTACATGATTTAGGTCCAGGATATTTACAGGACTTTCTCCTGCCTGCTTCCCACCGTCCTGTTCGCTCACATAGGGCCGCTCTCCTCAGGGTCCCGACGGCAAGCCAATGTCATCTAGCAGTGCCCAGGGGTAGGGCATTCTCTGTGGGTGCTCCCACCCTCTGGAATGAATTACCTACCGAGCTCCAGACAGCTCTTGATCTCCACTCCTTTCATCGGGAGCTGAAGACTTGGCTGTTCAAGCAAATAGGCTGACTCTGATTCTGGGTTTATTATTTATCATTAATTAGTTATTTGATTTAAAATACGATTTTATTGTACATGTTTCTTAACTTGTGTTCGCCGCCCTGAGTCCTTCGGGAGAAGGGCGGCAAATAAATACATGTAATAAATAAATAAATAAATTAACCAACCGGCTAAGACAACACTGCACTTCACTAATATTAGCAGGAATATAATTAAAGGTTTCTTGACCACATGTAAAAAATCACCCTTGCGGTAGCCAAATATGAGCAAAATTAAAGGAAGCCTCCTCAAAAGCTGTACAGTTTAAAACAGGTGAACTAATGCAAAGACAGTGATGATTTTTGCTTGAAGAAGTATATTAACCATTCTTACATGTTACATTTTCAGGGGCCGCCACCACTGGAGTATGCAAATCAATTGTGTTAGGAGGTGGATAATATGCAGCTACCTCCCAACTAGGTATAGTCTTATAGTTATAGTGCCCTTTTAACAAGTATCTACCCAAGCCAATAAGGTTCTGAATTACATTAGTAGGGGTACAAACAGGGATTAAACATGTAGAAAGAAAATTTTCCATATCATAAACTTCAGACAAACAAAAGGCATCAATTTGTGTGATGTTTGCAAGCTGCACCCATAAGTTTTGTTTCATCCATTGTTCAAGAGATTGTTTAGGTAGGATGACAACTGCTGATGCCAAAGTACAATTATTAACAATCAAGCACAAACAAATTATGACAAAGAAATTGGCAGTTAAAACCGCAAAAATGGCAGCGCACAAATTCTCGGGTGTTTGTTCCACTTGTTGCTGCTGCAGTGCTGCCTGCGCTTTGGTGGTCAAATTCTTCACATCTCCCCATGTCACTGGATGACTGGCACAATGGGATCGGGTTGGTCACTGCACCATCTGTAGAGTCATCTTTGCCATCTCTGGAACCGGATTCAGGGGTTGGTGCCACGACATCCTTGGCTGGATGAACACAATGTGCTGGTACCGACAAAAGTCCTGTAGATGTAAGCACAGCAGCATAGCCATGCCCCAAGTAATCAAAGGGACCGGTCCTAACCATGTTTTGTTTGGTAATGCTCTATAATATACCAGAGGAGGAGGCAAACTTGTTTTTTGTTGAAAATGCCTCTGATAAGCAGTTGAATTTGAAATTGAAAAATTCAATTGATTCAAAGTAAATAAAACTTTTGTAAACTGTTGTGTTACCCAGGACAAATTTGGACCCGAGAGCCCTCTTTTTTTATTTGTTTGTGAAGGCAGTCCTTAAAGGACCAATTAGCACATTCCATAATGGCTTGACCTGTGGAATTATAGGGAAGACCATGAGTAACAACAATATTCCAGGTTATACAAAATTGCAAAAAAGCCTGTGAAGAATTGGCAGGCCCATTATCTGTTTTTAAAGAAGAGGGCTCGCCCAGAGCTATAATGGCTGAAAAAAGATGAGAAATAACATGATTAGCTGTTTCTCCTTGTGGAGGGGTAGCCCAAATCGCTCCAGAATAAGTATCAATAGATAAATGAATATATTTCCAAGGAGCCAAAGAAGGAACATGGGTAACATCCATTTGCCATAATTGACTAGAGGTGAGACCACGGGGATTAACCCCCCGTGTCTCCTGAAGGGGATGCTACAGAACATTGGGGACAGGATGAAACACATTTCCACAATTTGTGGAATGTGGCAAGCTTATGCCAGCCCCTTGGCATTTTGATGGAAAAAATAATGATTAAAAAACGGATCTGTGAACAAAGTGGGTAAAACATGAACAGCAGCATCAGCATGACTGTTGATTTCAGAAAGAGGCCCATGAAGGGATGAATGACTATGAATGTGAGAGACAAAATACAAATGCTTCCAGTTTTGTAGCAATTGCTGTAAAGTGAGAAATAAAGCCATAAGATTGGAGTCAATCCTGGGTGTGATGTAAGCACCTGGAAGATTAAAAATAAGTTGACACACATACTAAAAGTCAGAGATCAGATTAAAAGGCTGTTGAGAAAAAGTGTTGTGCCTCCGTTGCCTGAGCCTGGGCTATTGACAGATGCAGACTCTGAGGGTGAGGGAGAGGAGTTGGTAAGGCCTCCCTCTCCAGGATCCTCCTCTCTGGCAATGCCTCCGGAGGACACTGAAGGTCAAGAGACAGACCCAGAGCCAAGCACGTCCCCATAGCCACAGGTGGACAGCGACAAAGAAGATAAGTGCTGGCTGGATCCTTGACAGCGGTGCAGGGAGAAGCATGCGCAGCAGAGGAAGAGGCGTGCCAGAGATTAGCTGAGTCACTGGATCACACCCCACAGGGTATAAATGTGGGTGTGGTGGCTGGCTCAGTTTGTGATGAGCAAAAAACTAGAAACAATCTGTACTCTGTGTTAATGGAACTCTGCCTGCCTTATTAGACTGCAGTCGGAATAATCCTTGTATTGCTGGGACCTTGCCTGCCTTATCAGAATGCTTCCAGTCTAATCTTTGTTTTGTGTGAGTAAAGTCTGAATTGGCAGCCAGCCACTGGGTTGCTGCCAGCTTTATCTTCAAAGACTTTGTCGTGTGGCTTATTAACTCCAGCCCATCTGTGGAGGTGTGTGTGTGAGACAGGGACAGAACAAAAAGTGTGGAAAGCTAAGATAGCCACAGACAATTCTGAGCGTTGTGGGGAAGACTGTCCTGCAGTGTAAGACACTTTCCAGATGTCATCATGAGAATCCTTGTAAGCAATCACTCCTCTTGTTTGTCCTCCCTCAGAAAAAACAGTAAGAGCTTGCGGTAGTGGAGAAGAAGAAAGCAATGGGTGAATAGGAAAAGAGGAAGTCATTAAGCAAACAAACCTAAGATCTTTAGGCATATGATATGAAATACAGCCTACATAGTCAGTTAGAGCACACTGAAGAGATAAATTATTCTGAAAATAAAAGTGAAAGTTAGATTTTGAGATAGGAAGAACAATATTTATTAAATCAATTTCATTTCTTTGACAGGCTTGAGTATGTCCAAGGTTATAATTCCAGCTATAGCTTGGATAAAGGGTAAAACATTTTGAATTGATGTATTTGGCAAATAAAGCCATTCAATACAATATACTTTCTGCTGTTCTAAAACAGCCAATATTCCTGTGGCCAGTTTACTAGTAGGAAATATTAACAGAGATAACTGACAATCTCTATGAGGGATTCGATCCACAAACTGAGTACTCCAGATATTATTAATTTTCTCAACTGTAGCAAATACTACAGATGGAACTATAATTAAATCTGGCTTTTTTCCTTTAGTCAATAACTCAAATAATGGATTAAGTAAATGTGTAGATAAAGAAAAATATGGGCGGACCCAATTAATGGTACCCAGCGATTGTTGCAAATTTACTAAGGAAATAACTTTGGGTAACTTTAAATGAGGAAGAGCCAGAGCAGAAAAAGACTGCAACATTTTATGTCCTAAATACAGATAAGGAGCGTGCAGCTGTATTTTTTCCTGGGCGATTTGCAATCCATAGACACATAAATCATTTTGTATTTCAGAAAACCACTTAGATTGTATTTTTGGTGCTCCAATTAAAATGTCATCCATATAATGATAAACCAAAGCCAATGGATAACATTTGCTAAAAGGGACTAATGCCTCAGCAACATAAAATTGACATAACGTGGGACTATTCAACATTCCCTATGGTAAAACCATCCAGTGATAGTGTTTATTGGGTTCTGAATAGTTCACTACAGGTGCTGTAAATGCAAACTTTTCCTGATTAGAGGGACATAAAGGAATGGAAAAGAAACAATCCTTTAAGTCGATGACCATCACCTCATGATCTTGGGAAATCAGATTAGGATTTGGTGTCCCGCACTGCAAGGGACCCAAAGGTTGAATATATGCATTCACAGCTCGAAGATCATGTAAAAAACGCCATTTGCCACTTTTCTTTTTTATCACCAGGGTACTTACGGGACCGCCTTCTGCCACCAATCGCCTCCCACCGGCCGGTTCGCTCCCACAGAGAGGGTCCTCAGGGTGCCATCAGCCAGACAATGCCAGCTGGCGACCCCCAGGGGGAGAGCCTTCTCTGTGGTAGCTCCTACCCTCTGGAACGATCTTCCTCCAGAGTTGAGAACGATCTCTGACCTCCAGACTTTTCGTCGGGCCTTAAAAACATATTTTTTTCAGCTTGCTGGCTTGGCATGATCACTGTTAAATTTTTAGAACTTTTAGAGTTTTGATATTAATTTTAAATTGAATTGTTTTAATTATCGGCTAAATTTATATTTGTTGTTTTAAAATTTTAACTTTTGTGTACCTTGTTTTTTAGCTGGCTGTTCACCACCCTGAGTCCGCAAGGAGAAGGGCAGTATATAAACCTAATCTAATCAAATCAAATCAATCACAAACACAGGTGTATTCCATGGATTAGTGGATGGCACAACATGACCCGCAAGCAGCTGACTTTGTACTAATTGATGGAGAGCTGTCAATCCACACTGGTTCTTTAACCATCCAAGTCAGCGGGAGGGAAGTAATTTCAGTCCTCCAAAGTGAGGGTGGCCCCCAATTTACTGAGCAGGTCGTGCCCCCAAAGGCTGACATGAATATCTAAAGTAAAAGGGCCAACTTGAATGACCAAATCTGAATTAGGCAAGTGAGCTGAAATAAATTCTGCACTTTGATGTGCACTTTGTCGACCTCCCCACACCCCCCACACTTGGGCAGGGCTTAGTTGGCTAGGCAGCAGGCCACTGCTTGGCAGAGATTACTGAAACTCTGCTCCAGTGTCCAAAATCCCCTCAAAGGTCTTACCCTGCAACACAATGATCTGATGGGGCAAACCAAAGCCACCTTCACTTCTCTCATTTTCTTTCCCCCTGCCGGGACAAAATAAGACAAAAGCAGGAGTTGAGCAGGTCTAGTATAAATGGGCAAAGTTTGGGGCAAATTGGTCCACAATTTAACATAAATAAACCCGGTGTAGTCCGAATCTATCACTCCAGGAATGACAAAAATACCATTTTTACCCATGCTTGACCAAGGAAGGACAAGCCCGACATAATTTTCTGTTAGGGAGCCTGATAATTGGGATGGAATTACTTGAACCTCCCCAGGAAATTTAAAATTCACTTCCTCCTGCAGGATTAAATCAATACCAGCACTATCTTTGTAGCAGCAGGAGTATTTTCTATTGTTGATTTATTGTCTCTGTTTGGACTGGGGCCAGAGACCGGCCCATTGGGCATTTTGTTTTCGGCCTTGATCCCTGATGAAAGGGAGGGCAAGAGGTTGCAGACATACCCCCCCCCCCACGGATTTCAACACTCTTTTTTAAAATGACCAAGTTTGCCACAATTATAACATTTTCCTTGAGGTTTACTGCCTCATGATAAAGCAGCTGCTAATGAATTAGTTTGATAGGAGAATGTTCCCATATCCTGACATGCTTTAATCATATCTGCCAAATCAGGATCTTTTCCCAGCCCAACAATTGCTCTTTGGCAATTGTGTCTTTTGCCAGCCGCATCAACAACTCATTTTGAGCCTCAGGATTATCTATCTGTTGCTGTAAAGCATCCTGTAATCTGTTAATAAAATCAGGATGCGGTTCAGTAGTCTTCTGCCTGATATTAGAAAATGCTTCTTGAGGTTTGCCAGAGACAGGCACTTTTCCGAAGGCTCGATAAGCACATTCAGAAGAAACTTGCAAAGTGGCTGCTGGCAGAATAACCTGAGCATCAACTAGAGCAAAAGGACTAGATCCATACGATTGATCAGGAATAAATGCTCCTCCCAAGTGGAGGGCACACATGGCACATTGATATTTAAATTCACTACCCCAAGCTATCCATATTGCGCTGGAGTAAGCAACATGCAAAAGGTGGTTTTCCAATCTTCAGGTACTAAAATATGATTTCTCATCAAGGCTTCTAACATTCTCTGCATATAAGTACTTCCCAACCCTATATCTCTAATTCCTTTTCTAAGTTCTGTTAAAATTGCATAAGACAAAGGACAAAGGACAAATTCCACTATTTGAGCCCCATTCTGATCTAATTGGCCCATAACATGCACTGGACAAACAGAAAGCATATCAGCAATTTTGTCTATATTCCCCGCCCCCCCTTTGACTAACTGTTTCTCTAAAATCTGCTTAATGGGGGTGTACAGTGGCCGTGGGGATGCAATAGAATTATCTCCTTCAGCAGGAGCTGATGGTTCAATTAAAGATGGTTTTGGGGTGATAACATGTCAAAATGAAACTTTTATTGGGATATAGTAATAGCAAGAAGAATAAGGCAAGATCTGAAATTCCCACTCAGAACCATCAGATTAAACATTGCATGAGCCCCTCCCCTATGTCCAGTCCGAGGTGAGCCAATCCACAGGTGCAAAGTTGTTGTGAGAACTTGAGCTGAGAAGGTGATGAGAAGTTGTTCTCAGGTGCCCCTTTGCCTATTCCTTTGGAGCTGAGACAAAACAGATGGCCCCAGGTCTATCCCTCCCTCTCCCTTTCCCAAGAAGGCACATCAAAGTGACAGAAATAGGAAAAGATTGTAAAGGAGCATCCTCCATGCCAAAATGGTAGTGTCCTGATAGGAATCTTTGGGGACTTGACAGAATTGTATGTTATTTCAAAATAACTACCGTATCTTTCGGAGTATAAGATGCACCTACCTTTTTTGGTGAGGAAAACAAGAAAAAGAAATCTGCCTCTGCCTCTGTCTCTGCCTCTGAGCAATTTTGCCTGGTTGCAGCAAACAGCCTGCTTTACTTTCATTTTCGCTTTCAGCATAGCTTGATTAGCACAAAGAAAAAAAAAATCTGCTCCAGCAATTTACCTCTTTGCAGCAAGCGGCAGAGAACCGTGCAAAACAGCTGAGAGCAAATCAGCTGAGAGTTAGGAGGCTGATCCAATCAACTTGTGCTAATTAGGCTGTACTGAAGCTGAAAGGAGCTGCTTTTTCTTGCTGTTTGCTTGCAAGGAGGTAACTGCTGTGAGGCAGATGCCAAAGGGTAGGGGCCAGAGGGTGAGCGGGGCTATATTTGGTGTATAAGATGCACCTAAAATTTCACCCCCTTTTGGGGATATTTCTGAAAAATACGGTATGTTAAAACATGAAATGAAGTTTAAAAATACATGTTAAAATGTGAGAAATGACAACTATCATTATTGGGGAGAATTCCTATGATAAAAATAAATGTGTTGCCTAGAATGATATTTTTGTTTTAGACAATAGTTGTTTTAACAACTGCTGAACCATTTAAACAGTGACAGAGGGATATATCTATCTATCTGTGGCAGGGGAAAACTATTAACTGAGTTAAATAGATGGTGTTACAAGATGTAAAGAAAAGAAGAGGATTGGGATTATCTGATTTGAAATTGTATTTTGCAGTTGTTATTTGGTTTTGATTGATGAGTGAGTGTTGCTGAGAAATAGAAAGCTTCTGGTGTTAGTACAACATGTTGTACTAACACCAGAAGCTTTCTATTTCTCCCCAGGCTCTGGGGCCAGTAAACGTACCCAGACCAGGAGGTGGGAGAGCTCCCCAGCTGGAATGCAAGGCATCCCCCAAGAATACAGGGACCTGGCTGAGGTTTTCAGCGAAGAGTGTTTGGATGAACTGCCTCCTCATTGACCCACAGACTGTGCCACTGGAATCCTTCCCAGAGCTAAGTTACCAAAGCCAAAATTGTACTCCATGACCCCTAGAAAGCTAGAGGAGTTGCGTGCCTTCATAGACAAAAACATAGTCTGAGGTTTCATTCAGCCAGCTCATCCCAAAATAGCCACCCCAGTATTATTCTGGGAGAAGATGGGTCTCTTCACTTGTGTGTTGATTATACGGGTCTGAATGCAGTGTGTGTAGAGAATGTGTACCCCCTTCCCCTCATGAAAAACATACTGGCCCACCTCTCTAAGGGGAAGATTTTCTCCAGTTTAGATCTGTGCAAAGCCTATTACAGGGTTAAAATAAGGGAGGGGATGACCATGTTACATTGCCCTTTGGGATGCTTCCAGTTTAACATGCTCTCCTTTGGGATACAAGGCCTCCCTACTGTATTCATGCAATTGATCAACAAGGTGCTATAAGGGGTTTTTGAATTACCTTGATGATGCATTTCATCTACACTGAGACCAAAGCAGAGCATGTGGGACTTGTCCAAGTGGTCCTAAACAAACCCTGTGCCACAAACCTTTATGCTAAGTTATCAAAATGTGAATTCCACAAAGAGAAAATAGACTATTTAGGCTACCATGTCTCCCATGAGGGGATGGAAATGGACCCAGAAAAGGTGCAGGCAGTGATTGATTGGACCCCACCAAGATGAGGAGGCAACTACAGAGCTTCCTAGGCTTCAGCAACTTCTATAGGCAGTTCCTCCTGGTGTTTGCCCAGATCACTGTCCCATCACCAACCTGCTAAAAACGAAGGGGAAGACAAACCAAAACCGGGGCAACTCTTAAAGTGGACCGTGGAATGCCAAGCGGCATTTGAAAAGCTAAAGAGACAGTGTTAAAACACCCGGACCCAGAAAAGCCTTTCAGAATCCAGTCAGACATAAGTGATGTGGCTATTGGGGCTGTCCTGCTTCAGGAAAACAAACAGGGAAAATTGCAGCCCTGTGCCTACACCTCAAAAAAATTAATGGATACAGCAAAGAGATGGGCAATCTGGGAAAAGGAGGCTTACGCCATCTGTTCGGCCCTCCCTACTTGGTGCTCTTTCCTGGAAGTGGGGAGGGGGGAAATCCCTTTCCAAGTATGGACTGACCATAAAACCTGGAAGCCCTTAAAATGCCACAGAATTTGTCCTCCGAGCAAGAACGCTGGGCCCAGTACTTCCAGCATTTCAATTTCATTCTCCAGTAACCCCCAGGGGAGAAGAATTTTCTGGCCAATGCTCTGTCGAGGCTATCACAGTACAATAGCAACAAGCCAGAGATCGTTAAGCCTTTGCTTCCGGCTTCACAACTAGACATGGTGCAGAAACATTTTTGCTAGTGCTTTGGCCTCTGTCTGGACCTTCTGACATGGGATGAAATGAACCTGTTTTGAAAACAGGCCTAGTACAACCCAAATGACAGTATTTCCCATGCTTTTGGGCAGTTCTCAATAAAGTCTATGGAGGTTTCCCTCCAGGGTGCTGATGGTTCACACACAAACTGCAAAAGGCTAGGCAGTTTTCCCTGCAAACTTTTTGCTGCTGCGCAGACAAGATAACTGGTAACTCTCAATGTATTTCTTAAGGGATGTAACTCTCAATGTATTTCTTAAGGGATGACCACCAGAATTATCTCTTTATCAAGTGTAATGTTTTCATGAAACCAAAGTGGCCTGCCATTTTGGAGTTATAGCAGGTTTACATGAGTTTGAGCCTTTGGCTTGCTGGGACTTGTAGTTCCACCCTCCATCCATGGCAGGCCCTCCTTTATTATTAGGCAAGAGACCTTGTGCCTCTGGAAACATTTATCATCTGTGAGGACCTGCTTAAATGCCTGTGTAGTGACATTATCCACCAGGAGGTCTCCCTTCGTTTGCACTCTGAACATCACTCTGGCAGCTAGGGACTGAGTTCTAGTCATCATTCATAGATGAATGGGGTGATGGAATGTCTGAACGTGGTTCTGGAACAGTATCTAAGATGTTTCATAAACTATCAGCAAGACAACTGTGTTGTGGCCCACTAGCTGGCAGCAGAGCTGGCAGCAGACTCAAGATGAGGAGGTTGGGGAAGAACTTGGGCCAGTTCTGGAGCCTGAGAAAGACACTGATGGATGCTCAGCGTCGGACACAGAGATAGAGCCAGGGCAGTCCAGCATTTCCCAGCCACTGGAAAGGCCTTTGGAGTCAGGAAGGAGAAGGAAAAATAGCTGGGGCCTTTTTTTCCTTTCTGTATGCGCAGAGCAGAGGACAAGGAATCAATTCAGGAAGCAAAACAAATGTGGACACTGAATGGCCCCTCCCTGGCTGGGGAATAAATAGAAGGAAAAGGGAGTGGTGGTTGTAGCAGACAACCGTTCACATTTCTGGAGATTTTGCTCGTGGTGTTTCATGCAACAAAGACTGCCTTGCCAGAACTGAGGTTTGTTTATTTTAACTGATTTAATCTGCAGCCTTTTGGCTGGGAGCTCATAGCCTTGCAATTATCATAACTAGCTGATAAGGACTATTGCTTCAGTTAACACTTTGCCGGACACTTGCCTGGACTTTGTAGGTGAATGAAGTTAATTCACAAGGTGTAAATAAAGAGGGGTTTTTCTTTGCGAGGAGTCTGTTTCTTGTTTCTGCAAAGGCTGGGTCAGAACAATTTGTCTGCTATCTCAACAACCGTCTACTAATA
This sequence comes from Masticophis lateralis, assembly GCA_030761175.1. NCBI lineage: Eukaryota > Metazoa > Chordata > Lepidosauria > Squamata > Colubridae > Masticophis > Masticophis lateralis. The sequence continues at coordinate 73,899,490 of JAUDYJ010000004.1, read as the reverse complement.
TGGAGCAACTCTATGCAGTGAATGCCAAGCTCACCCAACAGGTGGCCTTGCTGGCAGCACAAGTTGCACAGCTTCAAGCTCACAGTGCTCCACCTCCCCGGAGGAAATGCCTGGTGGCAGTGCCTGATAAATTTGATGGAAATCAAGCTATGTTTCCAGCATTTTGGGGACAATGCCAGCTCTTTATCAGCCTGAGAGCTGAAGACCTCCCTACTGACCAGGATAAAGTGGGGTTTATGATTAGCCTTCTCTCTGGGGCTGCGGCCCACTGGGCCATGCTCCTGCTGGTCCAGGCTAACCCTTTGCTGGATGATTTCTGAGGTTTTTGTGACCACCTCAGGCTGATGTATGGGGACCCCATTAAGACTCAAACTGCTACTCAACACCTGAAAACCCTGAAGCAGGGCTGGTGTCCTTTACAGGAGTATATAAGCAAGATTAGGCTGCTTAGCCAAGATTTGGCCTGGAGCAAGGCTGCCCTCATGGATACTTTCCAAGATGGGTTGTTGGAGGAGTTGTAGGACAAGCTGGTCAGGTCAACATTTCTTTTTTTATATATATAAAAGTTTTTTATTTTTTAGACCAACAAACATACAATACATAATTAATCCATCAATGTATCATCGGAGTACATCTTTTGTGTCTTCTTCCTACTCCTCCACTATTTATCATATCTTAATGTTATCATTTGATTTATTATAACATTTCTCCCACATTTTTTGCTTTTCTATTAATACATTTATCTATCTTCTTTCTCTTCTTCACTCATTTTATTACAACATCACCCTATGTATATATATTTTCTCTAACCAATGATAAAATTATCCCCATACCTTAAAATATTCTGATTCCTTTCTTTAATTGTCAAAGTCAATCTATTCATTTCTGCAAAATCCAATATTTTCTTAATTACTTCTCCCTCTATAGTAATTTTCTCTGCTTTCCATCTTTGCTATCCTCAAATACTATCCTCACTGCAGTTATAACATGTATAATCAAATATGTATTTTCTTTACTAAATTTCTCTGGTAAGATACCCAAAGGGAACAGTTCAGGTGTCGAGCCCGTTCCCCTGCTCACCAACGCATAGGGGAGGCAGAGAGGAGGCCGCGGGGACTCAAGCTCAAGCTACCTGAGTGCAGACTGGGGGAGGCGCTTCACAGGGTGTGGTGATGGTGATACCAGGTGTTAGGTGCCTGGGGACACAGGGGCTGAGAGAAGCACCGGGGAGAGGATCGGTGGTGAATGGCGACAATGGTAGATGATGTAACGGGCTGAGGCAGAGAATCCAGGTGGCCCATTTGAATGTGATGTTCACCTGAGACTCGTTCAGCTGCTAGCCATATGTGAGGTGGGCAGGGTGGCACGCTAAGAGGCAGTTGCTCTCAGAGCTGACTTTAAACTACTGTGGCTTAACATTGCCTCGGAGCTAACTTGCAGCAGGAATAGATCTCCGGTTTCAGTGTGGAGTGTTTGGGCTGTCAAAGTTTGTCTAGGAACACTGAGAGAAAGTCGGTGCTCTTCCTCTTTACTTTACTAACTGGTTGGTGTTAGAGACAAAATGGCGGAGGGAACAGACCCAGTGTAAGGAAGTGTTTTCAGGATTGCTGTGGCCACTTGATCAGCTACAAACTGTATGGACTTAATCAAGCCATCTCCAGTCTGCAATTAACTGCAAGCCTTCCCCACCCTAGTTAATTGCAGGTTAGCTTACCATATAAGCATGGATCTTTCTTCTTGCTAGTTGGGCCTAGACACAGTTTAGGCCTAGATGCAGAGCCAGTGCTGAGGCACCTGGACGCAGAGCTGAAAGAAGGGAGGAGAACTCTGCTGGGAAGCCCCGACACCTGCAGCAGAGATAGCAGCGGAGAAGAAGCCGAGAAGCTGTGTTACTCCCACGTAGCTATCTTGCAGCTGTGTGCTGAGATAGCCGGGAGCCTTTTGAAGTTTCTACTTTCGGCTTGCCTTTTGCTTTTGTTGAAGCACGCAAGCCAACATTTGAACATTTGCTGCTATGATCGGAGGGATACGCTGGATAGTTTCCCTGCCAGGAGCTTCAAGCCACGTTTGCTGTTTGGATTGCTTTTTACAGGTGACTTTTACTTTGAAGCCCACACTGCTACCCTTCTACCACCTCGATGATGTATCGACACCGAAGCTTTTTATGTCTTGTTAGTTTTTCCCAAGGACTGATTTCGGTATTGTGGAGAGGAATTTAGGGAGTCGGCCTGGCTTCATTTAACCAAGATAAGACTTTGTTATTAATGTGCTCTTTTAAAGATACAGTGTTTTTTAAAGGTTTTGTAGTAAAGTATATTTTTATACAAGACTCCTCTGCTAGTTTTATTTCAGTCCTGGTGTGTTTGCTTGTGTGCTGGTTCATGATTCAGGGGCAAACCTCCCCCCATCCCAACATCTGGGAGCCTGGTACCAGACATGATGGAGGAGGAGGAGCTTGTGGAGCCTGTGGTCCAGAGGAAAAGTGAGCAAATTGTGGTGAAACCAAAGGACCAGAAAGCACAGCAGGGAATTGATACAGCTGAAAGCCTAGAGGACAGGGCAGAAACTGGCCTGGTGTAATACTCTTCTGGCAACTGGTGGCATAGTTCTGCTTTGGCAGGGCCTGTGGATGGGGGGGGGGGGTCAAGGCACCAACACCCTCACTTCAGGAGAGCCTTTTCAGGAGTGGAGAGAGAGGAGATGGGCCAAGGATGAGGAAGGTGGAGAGTGGAGTTACTCAACAGGACCTGGACCCATGGATGTTTTGAGGGAAAGGTTTGGGGAAAGCCAGCTTTTGTGACATACCCTTATGGCAACTGTGGGCGAAAGGATTAGGGCCATCTATCACCTGGCAGGGCCCAACTGGGACAGACACTCAGTTTTGTCTGGCCAGCCCCAAATTACAACTTGGCTGGTCCAGGAAGATGGAACACGAGGCCACCGGAGCCCAGGCCTCCTCATTGGAGGAGGTGATACGTGGGCCTGAGTGTGGCACATGCAGGACTCATGCCCATGTGTTACAGGACGGTGGGCAACCAGGTCCAGGGCAACAGTTTGACTCCCAAAGGGGGGATGGCAGATATATAGAACCCATTGGCCCAACAGAACAGGGCCCCGGGTTTATGGTCACTGCAGGTAATGTGGGGACATCCACCCATACAGGCAATTTTTGATGGAAGCTCGGATTGGGTGGGTCTTTTTTTGAGTCAGATTTTTCTAAGAATTGTTTTATTTTTCCATCAGGTATCATCTCTTGATTATATAGTCTCTTTTTTTTTTAAATTTTTATTTATACAAATCAACAATACATTAAGAAACATTTTCGGTTCAATGGTGCATAAATAAATACATAAACTTTTATCTTCTCATACATATACATATACTATTACTTCTTATAGGTAGATATATGGACGTAATTGTGCTAGATTTTATCTTAATAGTACACAGTAATATATATATACTATCTCGTTTTTTTCCTTCTCTCCAACCACTCGTACCATAAACCCCACGCCCCATAATACTCCGAATCTGTTCTGTCATTGATTTCTAAGGACAATTTATTCATTTCTGCACATTCCAATATTTTCTTTATAACAAGTTCTTCTGGAGGTAGCTGTTTTTCCTTCCAGTACTGGGCAAAGGAAATCCTTGCGGCAGTCACTATGTGGATAATTAGATACTTTTTCTCTTTAGCATACTCTGTTTTTAAGATTCCCAGGAGAAATGCTTTGGGGTCGAGTTCGAGATCTTCTCCTATAATTTCCATAATCCACTTTGATAACGTCTTCCAATATTTTTGTGCATAATTACATGTCCACCAACAGTGGTAGAAGGTGCCCTGTTGGTGGTCACATTTCCAACAATTTGCTCTCAAATTAGGGTATATTTTCGCTATCCTTGCAGGGGCCATGTGCCACCTATAAAACATCTTATAATGATTCTCTTTGTAAGTCACTGCTCTGGTCATTTTAAGGTTTTTTTTCCAAATCGTATCCCATTCGTCCAGATTTATATTTTTACCAATATTTTTAGCCCAGGCCAACATCGGCTCCTTAACTACCTCCTCTACAGTATCGTATTCCAATAAATAATTGTATAGTTTAGCTAAAATTTTCTCGTCTGAACCCATCCAAATCTTATCAAATCCGTTTATATCTATCTCTATGCCGAATTCCTCCTTATCCTTTTTATATCTTGAAGTAATTTGAGCATATGGCCACCAATCTATAATAACGCCTTGCTCCCTCAATTCTTCCCTAGTTTTAAGGTTCCCTCCCCCATCCAATATCTCTTTATATCTGAACATCTTTCCTATTTCCAGAACATTTGGGTATATTAATGCCTCCATGGTGGAGAGCCATCTCGGGATTTTTATGTATTGCCTCTGTCTTATCTCTCCCCATGTTTGTATGAGGGTGTCCCTTATTTTATGTCTATGAAAATATGTTTTGGTTCTTTTTCCAGGATCCCAAAGATATGCATGCCAGCCCTTCTGGAGGTCATGTCCTTCCAGAGTTAGGAGTCTTTTATTTTGTAAAGTAGCCCAATCTTTCAGCCATACTAGATTTGCAGCTTTTTGATATGTCTCCCATTTTGGTAATCCAAATCCCCCTCTCTCCTTTTTATCCTGTAAATTTCTAATTGCTATCCTTGGTTTTTTTCCCTCCCAAATGAATTTCCTAATTATTGCATTGAGTTCTAAAAAGAATTTTTGTCCAGTTTGACAGGGACAGTTTGGAATAAATATAATAATTTAGGTAAAATACTCATTTTTATTGCTGCAATTCTGCCTAAAAATGATATTTGCAATCTTCCCCATTTTTCCAAATCCTGTTTTATATTCCTGATTTATGGTACATAATTATCCTCCTTGAGGGCTGAACACTTTGCTGAAATCCAAACCCCTAGATAGTTTACCTTCTTAACAATTTGTATCTCCATTAATTCTTCCAACATTTTCTTTCGTGCCTCTGTCATATTTTTGGTTACTAATTTAGTTTTGGATTTATTTAATTTAAAACCTGCTACCTCTCCATAATTGCCTAATTCTTCCAGAATTCTAATGCCTGATTCTAATGGTTCTTCCATAATTAACGTCACATCATCAGCAAATGCCTGGGCTTTATACAACTCTTTTCTAATACTCAATCCCTTAATTTCATTATTATTCCTTATCTTCCTCAATAGGACTTCTAAGGCTAAGATAAATAGAAGGGGGGACAGAGGGCACCCTTGTCTAACGCCTTTTCTAATTTGAAATGTTTCTGATAATCCTCCATTCATTAAGATGTTGGCACATTATTTCTTGTATATTGTGAATATAGTGTTGGTAAAATTTGGTCCGAATTCCATTTGAGTAATTTGTTGTTTCATAAACTGCCAATTCAGGTTGTCGAACGCCTTTTGGGCATCAACAAAGACCAGTGCCATTTCTTTATTCGGGTGTTCCTCATAATACTCCAATACATCTATTATCATCCTTGTATTATTCCTAATATGTCTCCTAGGGAGGAATCCATTTTGATCACTATGTATTAGATTGTTCAAAATTATCTTTAATCTTTCTGCTATGATGCTCATGTAGATTTTATAGTCCGTATTGAGCAAGGAGATCGGTCTATAGTTTTTTATTAAATTTGGATCTTCTCCATCTTTTTGGAGGAGGGTAATGTATGCCTCTCTCCATGATTCTGGTATTTTAGATTCTATTAAGGCCTCATTGTAAATTTCCAACAGTTTTGGTAATAGGATTTCTTCCAGATCTACGTTTTTGTACAATTCTCCTGGGAATCCATCCGGTCCTGGGGACTTATTCTTTTTAATCTTAGATATTGCAATTTTCAACTCTGCCATAGTTATTTCTTTCTCTTCTTCCCCTATCTTTGGGAGGTTTTCCTTTGCCAAGTACTGGATCACCTTCTCTGTAGGGACTTGTTCTTCTGCATACAGGGAGGCATAGTATTCCTGAGCAAGCTTTAATTTGTCTTTTTCCTTATTAATAATCCGACCCTCCAGATCTTCCAATTGATATATAATCCCTTTCTCTTTTTCTTTTTTTAATTTATAAGATAGCCATCTGCCCGGCTTATTTGCGTTTTCAAAATAATATTGTTTAGTTCTTTTCATTTTGTACGCCAGCTCCTCCTGATCAATAATATTTAGTTTGTGTCGTACTACCATCCAATTTTCTTTGGCTTGCTTATTATCTGGATTTTGTTGCAGTTCCTTCTCAGCATTCCCTAATTCATCTATCAAAGCCTTCTGCCTCTTCTTTCTTTATTCCTATATGCGCCATATGCTATCGCCAGACCCCTCAGATAAGCTTTCATTGTGTCCCAAATAATTGCTCAGGAGGTTGGTTCTTTTTCATTTTCTTCAAAGAAGAGTTTTAATTCTCGTTTAACTTTCTCTATATTTTGCTTATCCTTTAAGAATTGGCTATTCAATCTCCATCTTGTATTTTCCCTCTTGTAGGTACTTTTCCATTTCACTTCTAGTGGGTTGTGATCAGCCCATTCGTTTGGTGTAATTTCTATTGACATTATGTCCAATCCTATACTTCTGCTTACCCACATCATATCTATTCTGGACCATGACTTTTTGGGGTTTGAAAAATATGTATATTGCTTCTTATGTGGGTGCAGAGTGCGCCAAATATCTACTAGGTTAAACTCTTCTGTCAAATCAAAAAATGATCTAGGTATAGTTTTCCTTTTTTTCTTTTTATCCTTGGGCCCTTTATAAACTTTATCTGGGTTTATTACCCCGTTAAAATCCCCAATTATACAAATATTATTGTTATTCATTGAACTTAATCTTTCCCCTAATTTTTTATAGAAATCTCCCAATTTTTCATTTGGCGCATAGATCACTGTTAATAGGATTGGACAATTACCTCTCATTACTTCTACCATTAGGATCCTACCCTTTGAATCTGCATTTTAATTCTGCTTTCTTTACATACAATGCTACTCCTCGTTTCTTTTTTTCGGCTAAAGAAGTGAAAAGATTTCCTAGTTTCTTATTTTCTAAATATTTTTGGTTTTCCTTTTTAGTGTGTACCCCTTGGAGGCACACTATATCCGCATTTAATTTGAGTAATTTTGTAAGAAAGTTTTTCTTCTTTTTATTATCGTTTAAGCCATTTACATTGATCGAAATCAATCTCCAATCTTCCATTTCTTTATCTTTTATGTTATTCTTTTACTTATTAGCTCGTGTAGCTCTTTGTGGCCTTTGGTTTTTTGTTATTTCTTTACTATTCTTATCTTCCCCCCTCTTCCTCTCCGGTGTTCTTTCTTTCTCTTTTTTCTGCTGAGTAACTTCTTCTTCTGGTGTTATCGCTTCCAATTCCTCCTTGCTACTTTGATCCTCCTCGCTTGCTCTTAACTGATCTAAGAACTCTTGAGCAGCTACCAGACTATCTATCCTAATTTTATTTCCTTGCCACGTAATGATCATTCCTTCCGGCAAGATCCACCTAAACAGAATATTCCTTTTATTCAGTTGGGTAGCCAAAAATCTGTACTCTCTCCTAACTTCTCTTACCCTCCTTGGGATCTGTTTTAATACTATTATCTCTTTCCCCTTATATGTCACCTGTTCCTCTCTTGTCATACTGTAGAAGATATCCCTTACCTTCTTTCTAGCAAATCGAATATGCACCTCCCTAGGCAGTTTATTTCTCCTTGCGTAGTTAGTCTGGACCCTATAGACCTCATCTAATTCTTTAATAATTTCAAGTTTGTCTTGCTGCAGCACTTCAGCAATTATTTCTGCCATCACTTCTTCTTTCTCTTCTTTCTCTTCACATCCTCTTCTTTCTCTTCGATGATATTTTGAACACGCAAGTAAAAGGAGGTTCGATCCATTTCCAGTTGGGTAATGGAGTCTTCCAGTTCCCTATTCTGTGCCATCAGTCTTTGATCAACCATATCCAAATTTTTTTCCTGTTGCTCCATTTTATCTTCCATTTTTTTTAATCTTCTGTGTATTCCTTTGTATTGACTCCTGTATATCATTCATTTTTTGATCTATTGCTCCAATGTCTTTCTTCAACTCTATATGATTATTTGACATTTTCTCCTGCATCATAATCATCGTGTCTTGTATAGCTGTCAATGTTGTTTGCATTGCTTGCATTGTGGGTATCATTGCTGATTTTTCAGATTTGGATAAGCCTTCAGTTGATTTCTGCAAAGCTGGTGATGACATTGTAATCGTGGGGTTTGAGCGTGTTTTCTTTCCTGTTTTTGTAACCGTAGATGAGAGGCTTGTCATCTCTTTTAACACCTTTTTCTGTTCTTTTATGATCCTTTCAATATTTTTCCAAATTGTCATTCACCAGTATTTGATTGCCTCTACCAAATATTGTTCCCTTTGCTCCACTATGAAGAGATATCAGATTGTATTTATCTCTAAACTCTCCCTCCTATTCCACTACACAGTATTACTTTAGAGGGACACTGGTTCAAGTTATTAATTGTTATCTTCTGTCCCTTAACAAATCTCTAATTAGTCAAATTTCAAAATTCACTGGTTTAAACTAAAAAATATTCCCACCTTCGATCAGTTTTTGAGCTTATAAGTTTTATATATCCCTATTTTACCCTTAATCCTAATATTCTAATATATATAAAATAATATAAACACACAATTAAGTAATTAATTAATTATTCAGGTTTATAGAAATTAATCCAAGTTAAATAAAGGCTGTTAAAATTGAGAAACAATAATTTTAGAAAGAAGAGAAAAGAGAAAAAAGAGGGGGGGGAATAAAAAAGAGAAAAAAGAAAGAAGAGAAGAAAAAGAAAAAAAAAAGGGAGGAAGAGAAAGGTCCAATATAGAATATATAAATCTCTTAGTATAGATCTAAAAATTACTTAATAAATGTTGTATATTATATAAACACAGAGTTAAATTTAATTATATAAATTAGAAAACCTAATATAAATGATATAACTTTAGAGGAATTGAGGGGTAACTATAAATATATTGATATAGAAAAATAGCTATAAGTATATAGGTTTTTTTTGTTACTGTTTTTGTTATCTATAAGTTATTATTTATCTGATCGTTAATCAATTGTTCAATAATTTCTCACAATCAGAAAAGTAAAAGAGAAATAAAGACCAAAAGTATAAGGGTGATCCTTTCCAGCGATGCAGCAAGCACACTTAGTTGGGTAGTCCGTTTCTCTCTCAATGACTCTCAACTTCAGTCCCTGTCAATTTTGCATAGTCATTCAGATTGCATCGGCCACCTTGTCTTCCCCCAAGGCTCTCTCTTTCTCTCAGCTCCGATCTAACTTTCTCCTTCGTTCTGTCAGCAGCCGCGCTTTCTGGATACAGTCTCCTTTAATCTATCATTCCAATCCACACTGTCAGTTTTCACAGTTAATTCACTCGATACAAAGTGTCAGTTCTCTCTCCTGGAAGTGCCGTTCCCGTTTTAAAAATATCCTCAGTCTCACCGGCTCGTCTGAAATCCCATTTACACTCGATCTCTTCCTCCTGCCTCACAATCGCCGCCGATTTCTTCCTGAGACCTTCTTTCCCGACGCAGCCAGCACGATCTGATCGACCACACACCAGGCGTGCTCAAGGGGGGTGGATTTGAGTGGTAACAGGCACCAATTTCACCGAAATCTTCTCACTTCCTGTCTTGTTGGCTATCGCAGCTTCGAGCCTGCCATTAATGGCAGACGTGCCGCGTTGGTTTGACAGCGGCTGTCAGTTCGACAGAGAGTGCTTGCTCCTCACTACTCTGTCTACCGGCACCCCGCTAATGTCCCCTGAGCTCTCCAAGCCCCTGCGCCTCGAAGGGACCCCAAAACACGGCGGAAAGTTGGCGCTGAAGGCAGCAGTCGCTGTCACAGCACCATTCCGCTGAGATTCACCAACCGGAAGTCTCTCATAATAATTTTGAATTATTTTTTTCTTTTCTCCATTTCTGTAACATATAATTCCTTTTTCATCTTGTAGCTGGTTGATTAATTTTCTCTCTTTTTCTTTTTTCATTTTATATGCCAACTACCTGGCTTTGCTTTCTCCGCTCCGTTGTGACCGCCCCAGCTTCTTAGTGGCTCTTATGGCCACTTCCTCAGACGTCTGGTTCAAGAAGCTGCTTCCGACCAACCAGAGAATTTGTGGTTTCTCTGTGTTAATTAGTCCGTGCTTCTCTCATTCACCATCCCTACAAAACAGCTTAGGTCAATTAAGACCCCTGAACAGCTGAGATGTCAATTGTTCTTTAGGAGTCCCTGAAGAACACGTTGTCTCACCACAATGCTAGCATGCCTTCTCCCAGGTTGATGTTTCTATGAACCTCAACATACTGATCCATCTTTGTCTCAGGATTGATGCTCAGTTGCAACAACTGGGAAGTTGCCATGCCTCCCAGGAGACCTCGGTGGTCCCAGTTGTGCATGAAACCCCAGCTCTGTGGGAGGAGCCCATGGAATTAGGCACAGCCAGGCCTCACCTGTCAAAGACCGAGAAGAACTGATGGCACTGGGGGAGATTGTGTTTCCACTGCAGGGGCCCTGGGCACATGGCCTCCTCTTGCCCCAAGAAGCGATGAGGGACGTTGGCTACTGGGTCTGCCCCACAGCCACAGAACATACTGTCTGGAAATGCCCTGAGCCCAACCTAGTGGATGCTCTAGGTCGGGCGTTCACCAATACAGAGCCACGCCCATCGGACGTTGTCCCTGGAGCCCGTCCCCAGCACTTGAACCTGGTGGCATGAGTGTTCCTGCCTGATAGTCCACAGGGGATTCCGGTAGATGCCCTGGTCGACTCCGGGGCCACCACAAACTTTATGGGCGCAGTGTTTGTGGCCAAATGTGTTGTTCCTCACTGCCCAGTGGACCCATCTCTGCTTGTGGAGACCATTGATGGCTGGTTGTTTCTGTCTGGGCCAGTTAAGATCTCCATGCAATCCTTGCACCTGGCCATCAGCTCTCATGAGGTAGCCATCCAGTTTTACATTCCTTCCAGCCAGCATTTCCCCATGGTCTTGGGCTTGGCTTGGCTTCAGAGAAGCCCAGAACTTAGTCACCTTCCCAAGTTAGGCACCTTCCCAGAGTCCCTTGGGAGTTAGGTGGCATATAAATGTGATTAATTAATTAATTACGTTTGCAATGCATGGACTACAACTGCCAAGTCTGCACAGGACAGTTTCAGAGTCCGCCTGGGGGAGGGGGGTCCCTGCCTTCCGACTTGGCAGACTTGGCAGACATCTTCAAGAGGTGGACTACTTGCCCCCTCGCTGGCCATATGACTGGCCCATAGACTTGCTTCCAGACATGCTGCACCCAGTGGGGCATTTGTACTCCATGTCTGACCTTCAGTTGGCTGCATTGCAGGACTTCCTGGACAAAAACCTGGCTCAGGGATTTATCCAACCCTCATCGTCACCAGTGTCTGCACCAGTGTTGTTCATGAAGAAGACCAGAGATTTGAGACTCTGTTGTGACTATCACAAATTGAACGCCATCACTGTGCACAATCAGTATCCTCTGCCCTTCATTTCTGAACTGTTGGAACAGCTCCGAGAGGCCACCATTTTCACAAAACTGGACTTGAGGGGGGCATAAAATCTAATTTGGATCTGGCCTGGTGATGAATGGAGGATCACATTTGGCACCAGGTACGGACACTTCAAGTACACTATCATACCATTTGGCCTGACCAATGCCCTTGCCATCTTCCAACATTTTATGAATGACATATTCCGGGACTTGTTGGATCAGTTTGTTGTGATCTACCTGAACGACATCTACTCTCCCTCATGGGAGAGCCACCAACAGCACCTACCCCTAGTCTTGCAACAGCTCTGGAAGAGCCGCTTATATACTAAACTGGAGAAATGCCAGTTTTTTTCAATCGACCATTGATTTCCTGGGACACTGCATTTCCCCTGAGGGCATTGCTATAGAGCTGAGCAAGGTCGAGTCCCTGTGCAGTTGGCAACCTCCTTGGTCAGTTAAGTATGTCCAGCGATTCCTCAGGTTCACCAACTACTATCGGACATTTATCCCTGGCTTTGCTTCCTTGATACTGCCCTACACTCGGCTCCTGAAAGATCCCATTTCAATGGAGTGCCTGTGAGCAGCATGAGTTCCAGGTCTTGAAGCAAGTGTTCATTCAAGAGCCCATCTTGAAACATCCCAACCCCCACCGTCCGTTTTGTCATGAAAGCGGGTGCAACCAATGTTGCAGTCAGAGCAGTGCTACTCCATTGTTTCATGCAACAAAGACTGCCTTGCCAGAACTGAGGTTTGTTTATTTGACCTGATTTAATTTGTAGCCTTTCAACTGGGAGCTCATGGCCTTGCTATTATCGTAACAAGCTGATAAGGCATATTGCTTCATTTAATTCCTTGCAGGACTCTTGCCTGGACTTTGTAGGTGAATGCAGTTAATTCACAAGGTGTAAGTAAAGAAGGGTTTTTCTTTGCAAGAAGTTTGTTTCTTGTTTATGCGAAGACTGGGTCAGAACAATCTGGACCGACCTCCTGCCCTTTGCAGAGGTTACTTACAACAATGCAATCCACTCCAATATAGGGTTCACTCCTTTCAGAGTAGCTACTGGCCAAGACTTTAACCCTATGCCAGAACTTCCCACTGAAAACCCACCATAGCCTCCCTAAAAGAGTGGATATTTAGAGAACACCAGGCCAGTAGTAAGGAAAGCTTTAGAGGAGGTGAAAGCAGCTTACATAACACAAGTGGACAAAAAGTGGGTAGAGGAAAAACCTTTTAAAGTAGGAGACAGGGTGTATCTGTCTACCCAATTTTTGCAATCCTTACAACCCTCAAAGAAGCTAGGACCCAAGTTCATAGGTCCATTCCCCATTATACGCATTATAAACTCAGTTACAGTAGAGCTCCAGCTGCCAAAACCATTAAGACAAGTAAACCCGGCGTTCCACTGTAGTCTTCTAAAACCAGTAAACACCTCCTCTCTTAGACTTAGATGGCTACACCACAACAACCCATTATGGTGGAGGTGAACAACATTTTGAGATTACAGAAATACATGATTTAGGGAAACATCACAGAGCAACCCAGTACCTAGTAGCCTGGAAGCCTCTCTCCTCATCTGAAACGAATGGGTGCATAAGAAATACATTAGGGCTCCAGGTTGCTGCAACGTTTCTATGCCCAATGCCCTGATAAACCTCAATAACTGCTGTATTCTATTCTGTTCCTTTCCAGGTAAAGTTCTCATTTTCCTAGGGGGCAGCATGTCAGGTCCCCATAGATCCCCATCAGGATGCTGCCATTCTGGTATTGAGGGCCAGGATTCTCCTTTACAACCTTTTCCTATTTCTGTTACTTTGATGTACTTTCTTGGGAAAGGGAGGGGGAGGGATAGGTCTGGGGCTATCTCTTTTGTCTCAGCTCCAAAGGAACAGGCAAAGTGGTGCCTAAGAACAACTTCTTATCACCTTCTCAGCTCGAGTTCTCACAACTTCGCACCTGTGGATTGGCTCGCTTCGGACTGGACTTAGGGGAGGGGTTATTGCAATGTTTAATCTAATGGTTCTGAGTGGGAATTTCAGTTCCTCCCTTATTCTTCTTGCTATCACTATATCCCAATAAAAGTTTCCTTTTGAAATGTTACTTGTCTCAAGAATTCTGCTTTCTTGAGGAGAGAGGAGAGGCAAGTCCTTAGACAATTAATATTTGTTATAGTGATACTCAGATATTATACATTCTTCTCAATCTTAAAATCCATTTTATTCATCAATTCTTTGATATTCTATTTTCTCATTTTTGTTACCATTATTCTGTTTAAATTCTATTTATTGATTTTAAAACTGCTAATGCACAAAATTATTTACATTTGCCCATTATTTTAATTCCTGTAAAGAACTTCCAGAACCCACACCAAATGATCTGCAAAATGCCTTAATTTATGTTTCTCTTTTAATCTTATTCCCACAAACTCTTGTTTTATATCTCTATTCAGTGTTTCAAAATAAACAGGAAAGAAAAAGAGGACTGCCTTATTCCTTTTTCTATCTCCCAGGATTTCATTAGATCTCCATTAACAATTATTCATATTTTCTGTGAAGTGTAACTCAATCTTATCCATTTTATAAAGTTCTACCCAAAGTTTATATCTTACAAAACCTTGAACAAGAATGTTGAGTTCAAACTGTCAAAGGCCTTCTCTGAATCTAAAAGACCAATGTGGCATGTTTTTCATTATGTACTCCAAATATTCCAAAGTGTCCAATAGGTTTGTAATAGAGGTGGGTTGCTACCTGTTCGGACCAGTTCGGGAAAACAGTTAGTGGAAAATTGGTGTGGTTCCTTAAACTGGTAGTGACCTCTGGCTGGCCATGCCCCCAAACTGATCCCCAGTCGGTCACCCAGCCTGCCCAATGCTTGCTTGCCCTGCTTGCCCGCCCGCCCAGCCACTACTTGCAGAATCTAGCCATGTAGTTCTGCTCACCGCTGTTGGCAAAGGTAAGGCTGAAGGACATGGGCCAGTGGGTGGGTGGGGGAGGGAAGGAGAGCTGGTGGAGGGATGATACCAGCAGCAGGTGGTGGACTGATGTGCGCAGGGAGGGGAACACGCAGGAGGTTGCAGCACTGGAGCTCTTCCCATGCATTTCCCCCAGCTGGCTTGGCCTGTGAGGGAAGAACGTTGGAGATCCTAGCTGGAGTTTACTCATGAGCAACATTGGCCAGGAGAAGCAGGGAAAAAGGCCAATGGTGCTCACGAGTAAACTGAGGCTCCTAAGGGGGGGATCAATCCTCCCCACCCACAACATCTTCACCTGAGGGCATCACTGGCAGCCACTTCCTGTGCCTCCCATCCCATGCTCTTCCCACTGCTGCTTGGCCTCCTCGATTCATGGAGGCAGGGGGCGGAGGTTTCTTTCACTGCCTGCGAGCTGCTGGCTGTGAGCAGCAGATCCAGTAGCCAGTGATCTGCCGGCTGCCTCTAGTTTGCAGTTTACTCATGAGCAGGTTTACTCGTGAGCATGGTTCTCATGAGTAAACTGCAGATTACAGGAAGATCGCTGGCTTATTTGCTCTGCTGCTCGCCTGGCAGAGCACAGACTGGCAGCTCCGGGTCATCTCTCCATCGTTGTGTACAAGGAAAAATTTTGCACAGTAAAGAAAAACTTCTCCTGAGTGTGAGAAGTTAATTGCCTTGCACTCAGGAGAAGTTTTTCTTTACTTTGCAAGGTTTTTCCCTGCACGCAATGGCTGAGAGACATCCTGGAGCTGCCACTCTTCAGTAAAATGAAATAATAGCATTCTCCAATAGTAATTCATAATAACAGTGCTTTTCCCTCATAATAATATATATTACTTATTAATACTAATCAAAATTAATAAGTTGCAGTAAACAACCCTAATAATAAAATTAATCTTTCTCTTGTAATTTTCAAAGTCCTAAATCCTCTCATCAATAGAACAGATCCCATACCTCAAAATAATTAGTGTCTTCTTTTTCTTTTATTTCAAATGTTAGTTTATTCATTTCTGAATTAGTTTATATATTTCTTTGCTTACTTATATAGACAACATTTTCATTTGCCCTCAAATTCTAATTTTCCTGCTTATTCATATTTATTCTTTTATTTTTTAACTATTCATTCTTTATCTTAGTACATTTATACATGTTCGAGATTGTCTTTCGTCCATTTCATCTTTTTTGTTGTACAGCAATCTTTCTTCTCAATCCTGCCATCTCCCTCTCTTCTTTCCTTCTTACTTTCTTCTTCCCTCCTCTCCTGCTCCTCTCTACTTCCTCTTCCTTTCTCCTTCTCCTCCTTTCTTCCTCTCTGTCTAGCCCTCTCTTTTTAATTATTAACAAATATTTCAACTTATTGCATTTTTTCCTTGAAACCTTTGTTAAAATAATCTTCCAACCCTTGCTTTGTTCCTTTTAACAATGTATTTCTTTTGTTTTACTTCTTACAAGTCTGTCATTTACATCATTTACTAACATTTCATTTTCATTCAATTTTACATTTCAATTTCAATTCCCATCTTAATTTCAATTAATTCTTTTGTTGCTTTTATTTCTCTCCACTTAGTGCTTCCTCCAACATCAAAAACATAGTTCATTTTTTTTCACATTTCATCTACTGTTCTATTTTACATTAAACAGAATTTTCACATATAATTTCTACAACTTACATCCTTCTCTTTATTAACATATTAATATTTTCACTGACTCTTAACCATTTTGTTTTAAACTTTCCACAATCCCATTTCTTGATGCTTTCCCCCCTTTCTCCCATTCCCTTACCTTCTTCCTCTTCCTCTTCTTATATCTCCCTTTCTGCCTCTTTTCCTTAATTTTCGCTGTGTTAATTTTCCCTCTCAATATTTCCCCATTTATTTCTCTTCTTTTCAGTTTTGAAATGTATTCTCTCTTATCCATTTTTATTTTTTCACTGTTAATCCCAGTGTAATTATCTTTATCTTTATTTTCATTTATTTCCTTTTCAATATTTTCTCCTTGTTTCACTTGCTTCTCACTCATCTTTTTCTTTCTTTTTTCTTGCATTCTAACCAATCCTCTCCTTCCTTATTTCCTTTAAATGCTTCTCTTATTTTTTCAAACATCTCCCTTCATCCTCCTAATTCTCCATATTGTCACTTTAGAAGGCTAGAATTTTCCAATTTATTATTTTAATTTATGTATACTTCTAGTTTCAAAAATCCATGCAATATCTCCTTTTTCTTTCCAGATAGTGTCCAGTTCAAATGCTCACTTGAGCCATCACAATCTAGTCCTTGTCCTCTCTGCTTCTCTTAATCTTTTCAGCTGTATACTCCTACAGTTCTTTCCCACGATCTCTCCTCCAGCAGATGTCTCTCTTCAATTCACAACTCTTTCGGCAACAAAGTATTTTATAACTCCACAGGAATACCCATTTCCTCTCTTCTGAGTTAAATCTTTTTATTGTTTAAGAAATGTTCCTCTGTCTCCTTTTCCCTTGTCTTGTTTTTATTTCTTTCAAAATCCAATTTTAAATCCAGGTGGAAGATTCCTTTTAGGGCTTTCATTTTAACTTTAAAGTTACTCTTTTTTTCCCCCCTCCGCTTAAATTCCCAAGTGCAAATTAGCCACTAATTGCTCGTTGGGACTTCTTTCAAGCTTTTAAAAGTTTTTTCTTCTTACCTGTGAGTTGGCCAATCACTCATCCGGTAACAATACTCTGTTCAATCACCACTCCTGCACTTCCTCTTTCTGATCATGGCCACTCCAGCTTTTTTTTTTAATTAAAAAAGTTTTACAATACAATTTTTTCATTCCCCCCCCCATTTTCCCCCCTCCCACCCACCCCCCTCCCTTCCCTTCCCTTCTCTCCCCTCCCTTCCCTCCCTTAACTTCCATTTAGTAAATATATATAAAATTATTATATCAAATATTTGCTAACCATAAATTTATCAAGTATTTTAAACACCCCCAATCCCCCTCAACCCCCCCTTGACTTCCGCTACAAATTTTTTAAAAAAACCTTACTTATATTAAACTAAAAAGGATACAGTGAAACATTTAGTAATATAATAAAAAGACTAATAATAATAAAAATATTTACCTCAATTACCAATTTTACCTCAAATACTCAGTTATCCATCAATAATACTTTTTTAATCTTTAAGCCTCACTACAAAATGTTAACATTTCTGTCAATCCTGCTAAGTGTAACATATAACATCCATATCAAATAATTTTCTGTATCAGACACTCAATTTTTAATCCTTTCCTTCATCTTGATTAAAATTAGATACATTCCAGTTACCTTCCTCACCACAAAAAAAGAAAAAAACCTTAATAATTATTTACGTAAATCAGACCCCCTTAATATATACTAATAAAATATATATCATATCTAATAGCTTTCTATCTTAATAATCCAAATCTTAATCTTCTCTTGATAAATATAGTATCCAACATAATTATTATAAACTTCATGTTCTTTCAAAATGCACAATTATATCAAATAAATTTTCTATCTCAGTAGCCAAATTTTCATCTTCCCTTCATCTTGATCTTGATTGAAGTTATTCCAGCTGCCCCCATCAGCAACAAACATCTCTTCATATGTAAATCCCCCCGAGTGACTTAATGGTTGTAAAATCCAACCACGAAGGTATCTTGTAATCCTCTCGGTAGATCATTCAACCTAACTCCTAATATATCCATTAAAAGAAGAACAAGTGCAGCTCATACAAGCTGCACTCCCAGATGTTCCTTTGAAACTCTTTCAAATCCTGCCAACCTTTCCACCTCCTTCCTTCGGGTTTCCAAGATGCTTTCATCTTCAATTTCATCATCTAGAAAATTAATTCCAATAAATTATAATAGGGTAATCACAGATCCTCTGCATATATTGCAGTGATCTGTTTAACTTTCTCAAGATGTCAAATCCAAATCAGGATGAGTTTTGTAACAAATTTTAAATCCATTATCATGTAAAAATTAGGTATAACGATGGTTATCTTTCAAACTATTTCGAATAATCCTTTCTGTAATAGATTCCATCTATTCATAAATAACCTTTAGGTTTCACCAAGCGATTCCATCAACAGACACAGTTTCGGCTGCAGTTCAGTTTCAGTGGTTTTCAGTTTCTTTCCTCCCTTGATTTGTACTTTCTGTTGCTTCTCCTCCTCATGCTTTTCCACTTGTGGAATACTGGGCCTCTGCTGTTTCAGTAATATTTGTTTTTCATCTCGAATTATATATTTATCTTTCAATTCTTGCTTCAACAGTTCAACGCCCGGTACCACTTCTCTTGAATCTCTGGGATACTTTATTTTCAAATCTGGATATTCCATGATATGATCATCTAGAAAACCACCTAATGCTCCTTTTTCTTCTGACACACTTTGATTATTTTGATTTTGTAATTCCATCTGCACACATTGTTCCACCTCTCTTTCAGACTCTTTATCTTTCTTGTCTTCTTCCATAGATGACAACATAGCAAAAGATGAAAGTATGGGGGCTCCCTTAAGAATATTATTATAAAAATGTTCAGCTTTTTCAACGGTATTTAAACAATATCTCACATCTTGATAACTCAAAATTACACCAACTGATACATCCCATCTAAATGGTATCTTTCTTCTGTTCAATTCCTTCGCCAAAAATCCAAAATCTTTTCTGTATCTTAAAATCCTGGATGGTAATTCTTTATAAACCCTAATTTGTAAACCTTCTACCCTTAAAGTAGCTGAATAAGACTTTTGTAAAATGTCATTTCTTAATCTTCTATCAGTGAAATAGACAACAACATCTCTGGGTAGATTCCTCTGTCTAGCCACACGTGAATTGACCCTGAAAACTTTTTCAATACAGCCCAAAATTTGGTCATCTTCCAAATTTAAAAATGCCACTAGTGCCTTGGCACAAAGTGTTCTTAGATTTTCTCTATTATTCTCTCTTATACCTCTTAATCTCAAAGCAGACTCCATAGCTTTAAATTGAAGCATCATCACATCATTCTGCATTTCCTGATTTTTGGCATCAGCTTCAACAAATTTTTCCTGTAAATCTTTCATCTTGGAATCAAACTTTCTACTGATTTCAGCCATTTTCTTCCCTATTTCCACCACCGCAGTTGAAAAAGCAGAAACTACTTTAGTAATAGTTTGGTTCAATTCATCATATTTTCCCTGTACCAGCTCCTCAAGATTCTTCTGTGAGCTTTTTATCTTCTCAACAATGCTTCCTAAAGACCTAGTTATAAAATCTTTTAAGTCCTCATTTGCAATTCCCTGCAAGTGCTTTTGAATCATTTCTGCTTTATCCTTTGTCTGACTTGTAAGGGAGCCCCCCCTTGCTTTTTGTTTAGGAGTCATACTTCTAAAAAAGTTTCTAACTTTTCTCAAAAAACACACACACACAAAGCAGTTCTGTTTAACTCAATTTTGTTCCTTTTCCCTGCTGGAATGTTTTTTGTAAAATACTTCGGCGCAGGCTAGGCTCTCACTTTCACTTTCCACTCCCCATTTTCTCAAGCATTTCCCGAGCAAAGCCAGGCGCCATTTTCAAAGCATTTTCTCCAAACTCTTCTTTTTTTTCTCTTTTCTAAAAATTAGTAAAAAACAATACTTGCATTTTTCCTCTTTTAGTCAATCCAAGTTTCACCAGCTTGCCTTTTTACTGTGGATTTCAGTCAATCTGTGGTGTTGCTCGTGACGTCTGGCTCTGCTGCTGCGAGCAGCAGAGATCCCTCGCAGCGCGGAGCTTCTCTGGGGGTGAATAGGGAGCCATCACCCTGAGCCCTCTCCAGGACAAAAAAAAAGTCCTGGGGGCAATTCAGGGGGCTCTACTGCACCCCCAGTAGCTCTATCCGCTCTTCCAATTAAAGAGCGGGGTTTTCGAGCCGCCTGCCAGCTGTAAGGCGGCTCTTTTACGCGCAGCGAGGCCAGCGGTCATAAAGACCATCCGACAACGACGGAGGCACCACCGGAAGTCTGCCACTCCAGCTTTTGACATCTCCATGGCTGCCTTCCTTCGCCGATGGGTCAAAGACTAATGCCAGCACTTCAGGGAGCTTGCTCTTTCCCTATCTGTGCCAGCCTGCATCTTCTTTCTTCACAGTCCCTACAAGACAGCGATGGTCCCTAGGGATCCCCAAAATCAGCTGGGATATCAGTGCTCTTCTGGAGCTCCAGAATCCACAACGTATTGCCCAATGCTGGCCACGCCTATTATATTTTCTTCTGTGGGAACCTCCTCACCCTTCTAATGTTGTGTGAACATCATTCTGGCCGCTGTTAACACATATATTATTAAGTATGCATTTCTTTTACTGTATTTGTCTGGTATGATGCCCAACAGAAATATTTCTAGTTTTAGATCTATATGTTCCTTTATCATCTTTTCTAGCCAGATGTATATTCTGATCCAGTATTTTTTGCTTTCTGACATGTCCACCACATGTGATAATACTAGCCCGGAATTTGGTTGCACCTCCAACACTTGGGAGACATATTCTTAAACATTCTAGCTAATCTTTCTGGAGGGAAGTACTATCTATAAAACATTTTGTATAAATTTTGTCAGACCTAGAATAGAATAGAATAGAATTTTTTATTGGCCAAGTGTGATTGGACACACAAGGAATTTGTCTTGGTACATATGCTCTCAGTGTACATAAAATAAAAGATACATTCATCAAGAATCATAAGATACAACACTTAATGATAGTCATAGGTTACAAATAAGCAATCAGAAAACAATATCAATATAAATCGTAAGGATACCAGCAACAAGGTTACAGTCATACAGTCATAAGTGGGAGGAGATGGATGATAGGAACGATGAGAAGATGAGAAGTTAATAGTAGCGCAGAACTTAGTAAATAGTTTGACTGTTGAGGGAATTATTTGTTTAGCAGAGTGATGGCGTTCTGGAAAAACAGTTCTTGTGTCTAGTTATTCTGGTGTGCAGTGCTCTATAGCGTCATTTTGAGGGTAGGAGTTGAAACAGTTTATATCCAGGATGCGAGGGGTCTGTAAATATTTTCACAGCCCTCTTTTTGACTTGTGCACTCTACAGGTCCTCAATGGAAGGCAGGTTGGTAGCAATTGTTTTTTCTGCAGTTCTAATTATCCTCTGAAGTCTGTGTCTGTCTTGTTGGGTTGCAGAACCAAACCAGACAGTTATAGAGGTGCAGATGACAGACTCAATAATTCCTCTGTAGAACTGTATCAGCAGCTCCTTGGGCAGTTTGAGCTTTCTGAGTTGGTGCAGAATGAACATTCTTTATTGTGCTTTTTTGATGATGTTTTTGATGTTAGCTGTCCATTTTAGATCTTGTGATATGGTAGAACCTAGAAATTTGAAGGTCTCTGCTGTTGATACTGTGTTGTCCAGTATTGTGAGATGTGGAAGGATGGAAGGATTTCTCCTAAAGTCTACCACCATTTCTATGGTTTTGAGTGTGTTGAGTTCTAGATTGTTGCAGTCCCACCACGAGGCTAGATGTTCAACCTCCTGTCTGTATGTGGTTCATCATTGTCTCGAATAAGACCGATCGCTGTTGCATCATCTGCAAACTTCAATAGTTTAACAGATGGATCATTAGAGATGCAGTCATTGGTATACAGAGAGAAGAGAAGTGGAAAAAGCACACAGCCTTGTGGGGCCCTGTGATAATTGTACAGGTATCTGGTAGAAGCCATCTTTCTACCTTTGTGCCTTCAGGCTTCAGGCCTGTCACATGCCTACCATGGGAAGTTGGGAGAGGGGATAGTATAGAGTGAAGAAGATGTAGCCAAAATAAAATTCTTTATAGGAAGTCAAGGCCATGGTGCCCTGCAGCTGTGCTGAGAAGAAGAGGAGGATATCTTCTGTTCCGGACTGTATATGATTGGATGTGTGGTGGACATGTGGGTGAGGGACAAGATCTTGAACTTTCTTTTGAGTGTGGAAAACCCAGAAGCTCTCAAATTTGGGTTTTTCCAGATGTGCCAATATGACATCTCTAATAAAAGTTAGCTTTGAGGGACTTCAGATTGGCACTGCCGTCATCGCCAGATGGTCCTTTATGACCGACTGCCCCGCCGCCCGTAAAGAGCCGCCTCCACAGCTGAGAGGCAGCTTGGAAAGCTCCCATTTAGGACTTAAATGAGAGTAGAGCTGGCGAGAGCAGGTAGAGTCCCCTGCGAAGCCCCTATATTGTTTCTGGGGAGGAAGCAGGGTGAGGCTCCCTATCCAGCTTGCTGAAGCTCCGGACTCCAGGGACAACTCTGCACTCAGGAGAGCCAGACAACGCGACCAACTCTAGCAGCGAAGTTTAAGTGAACCTTCAAAATAAACAGGGTGAAATCTGGACTGAAAACTAAAAACTGCAAGTATTTGTACTAGCCCTGTTATTAAATTTAAGAATGGAGAAAGAGTGAAAGTGACATTAAAATGGCGTCTGGCTTCAGCGGAGAGAAGAAAACTGAAAACTAAAGTGGATATGCCTGTGTGTTTCAACGCGTTACAAAGCAATTAAAGTAATAGTACTTGTCAGAAGAAAAGGGAAAAAGTTTTTTAAAGTGACTTTTATCTGTTCCTTCTCCCTTAGAGACTTGATCAAAGCTGGGGAAGTTTTTGAAAGGATTCTGTGGTGGAAAGGGGGGGAAGACTTCCTTTCTAGAAAGAATAAGATTGCATAGCAGCATGGCTTCAAAACAAAGTAGGCTCCCCTACTCACCAACCAAAAGAGCAGCCAACAAGTTTGCAGACTCAGAGCCAAGAACAGAAGACTGGATTTAAAGATTTGAAGGAATTTATTGCTGTGGCTCTGATGAATCAAACTGAAGTTATGGACCAGAAATTTGAAAAGTCTCAACAGGAAATTAAGGAGGTGGTTCAAGAAAAGTATGATAAGATGAAGTGAGATATACTGACAGTTGTGACTGGGTTGTCAGAAGTGGTTGTTCAGATTGACAAAAAAGTGGAAGAACTCAGCTCAGAATTAGAATCCAAAATGAGGGAAGCTGACAATAAAATTTCTAATGTGGACAGTAAAACTCAAAGAATTGAAAATGAAGTGACCGTGATGCAATTCACATTTATGGAGTTTGCTGTAAGACTGAGAGGCATAAAAGAAAACAACAGAGAGGATTTGAGAACGGTTTGCGCTGAAGCCCTGGCTGTGATGTTAAAGATTAATCCTAAAGATGTTTTGTGTAAGATTGACAAGGCCTACAGAGTGAACTCTCGGGTGGCAAGGCAAAGGCAATTGCCTAGAGATGTGGTGATATACTTTACAGACAGAAGAATAAGAAATGATATTTTGCAAAAGTCTTTTGTTTCTACTGTTCAAGTGGATGGAAAGGAGATTGGGATCTACAAAGAGCTGCCGCCTAAGATGTTAAGAGACAGAAAGGATTTCGGATTCCTGGTGAATGAGTTGAAGAAACAACAAATTCCATTTAGATGGGATGCTCCAGTTGGCATAATATTGAGGTATTAAGGAGAGAGATATCAATTAAATACTGTTGAAAAAGCAGAAGAATTTTATTTTAATGGTTTTAAAACTGATACAGCATCTCCATGCACATCCTCATTGTTATGTATAGAGGAAGGTGATAAAGAGAAGGAATTTGAACAAGAATCTGAAGAACAGCGGAAACAGATGGAGGTTGAGGCGCTGGAAACTCAAGGAGCAACAGGGGGCTTTTTGGATGAACCATTGTTGGATTTCCCTTGGGAGGCTACAAGTGGGCCACCCAAAACTACAAGACAGGTGGCACTGGACCTCAAGCTGAAGTTGCACGAACCTAAAGATCAGGGTATAACCCGAGCAGCTTATAAGCAAATTCTAGAGAAACAACAGCAGCAGAGGTCTATGCCACCACAAGATAAGAATGGAACCAATAGTAAACCACAGAAATCTGAAGCTATGGGAGGAGCCAGGCCGAAGACTACCACTCTGGAACAGAAACTTCAGCAAATGCTCACAACGCTTCAAGGGACCACAAATGACAATTAAACTTTTATCTTGGAACGTGAATGGATTGAATTCACCACAGAAAAAAAGGAAAATATTTCACTATTTGAAACAATTTAATAATGATGTTATTTGTTTGCAAGAAACTCATATTAGAATACAAGATCAAAAATACTTGACAAATTCTAAATTAGGTGCACAATTTATAGCTTCAGACTCAGAGAAAAAGAATGGTGTCGTGATTTATGTAAAGAAAAGATTGTCAGCTAAAATTATAGAGACAGATGATTGCAGAAGATATTTAGCAATCGAAATACAAGCACAAAATGGCCCAATTTTGGTGGTTGGAATTTATGCTCCTAACCAGCAACAAGAAAACTTTTACAAATTATTATATGCTAAAATATTGCAATGGGACTATAGATCTATTTTGCTCATGGGAGATTGGAATGGAGTAATAGACATTAAAAAAGATAAGAAGAGTTTGGCAAAGTCACATGTTAAACTACCACAGATTTTTTTTGATATGAAAGAAGATTTGGAATTGAAAGATATATGGAGAGAGCAGAACCCAAAAGAATTGGACTTTACTTTCTTTTCAGATAGACACAGATCCTTCTCCAGGATTGACTTTATTTTAGTTACAGCTGATCTACTTTCCAAAACAAAGAAAACAAAGATATTCCCGAGGACTATATCTGACCATAACCCGGTATGGATAGAAATAGAAATGGGAAAGAATGAAAGAAGATTGTGGAGAGTAAATGAAAATCTGTTTAGATATGAAAAGAATGTAAACGAACTTAAAAAACAAATGAAAGAATTTTTTGAAATGAATTTGAATAAGGGTACTCCTATTGAAATTGTTTGGGATGCGAGTAAGGCTTATATGTGGGGGGTACTGATTCATATGAACTCTAAACACAAATTGAACCAGCAAAGGAAAAGATTAGAAATGGAAGGAGAGATAAAGAAAAAGGAACAACTCCTTATAAAAAATCCGACAGATAAAAAACTACAAGAAATTATAAAACTTTTGAAAGATCAATTTCAAATGCTTATAGTGGAACAAACAGCAACTAACTTACAATTTGCAAAACATAATACATTTTGTAAACTGGGCAGGTGGTTGGCTTACATATTGAGGAAACAGCAGAGTTCTCGAGTTATTGGTAGAATTGAGTATGGAGGGAAGGAAGTTTTTCAACAAAGTCTAATTAAAGAAGCCTTCTTAGATTATTATACAAAATTATATGCCAAAAATGATATACAGAATGAACTTATAGATAAATATTTAGAAGAAAGGAGAGTTACGAAAATTTCTAGGGAGCAAAAGGAAAGAATGAATCAGCTAATAACAGTCGAGGAGATTATTATTGCAATTAAACAACTGAAAACAGCTAAAGCTCCAGGGACGGATGGTTTAACAGTGGTGTATTATAAAACTTTACAAGCAGAAATGATTGAACATCTTAAAGATCTATTTTGTAGCATACAAAAAGGGGGTAAAATACCCTCTTCATGGAAAGCAGCCTTTGTTTCATTGATACCAAAAGAGGAAACAGGTTCTACAAAACCGGAAAATTTCAGACCAATATCTCTCCTGAATACGGATTATAAAATTTTTGCAAAAGTATTAGCCAACAGATTAATGCCAGTTATGAAAGAAGTAATTCATCATGATCAAGCAGGATTTATAGAAGGCAGATATATGAAGGATAATGTGAGGCAAATTATAGACTTATTGGAACATCTTGAGAAGAGTAAACAGATCCCTGCAGTGCTGGTGTTTTTGGATGTGGAGAAGGCCTTTTTTTTTTTTAATTTTCAAAACAAACTTTATTTAACTTTCAAATGTATACAAAAACAGATAAAAACCATATTAAAATATCCATGTCCATAAATCGTAATCAATGATGAAATTCGTTTAAACTCTCTTAAGTATCTATATGTGATTACTATACATATACACATATATATACATACATTATACCATTCATTGCTTATCCCATTTTCATCCACATGCCTTTTGTCGGTGAAGTCATCATGGGTACTTATATAAGGTTATCATACAAATACCTTTCCAATTTTCATTCTTAATTTAAAATTCACTAAGAGTATAATAACATATATTGCTCGTTCAAATTAGCTTTCATATTCAATTAAAAGTATCATTATCCATTTTGTCTTTGTTTGATCCAATTGTACCATCTATCCCATACCCTAGAATATTTTGAGCTTTCCTCATTTTTTAATTTCTGCATTAATTGATCCGATTCCGCACACAAATATATCTTTTGTATTACTTGCTGATCGTTTGGCAAATATTCCTTCTTCCATACTTGTGCATTCGCTATTCTCGCCGCTGTAATTATGTGGTGTATTAAGTATATCTTTTCTTTTCTAATGTTTTGTTTGTAAATTCCTAATAGAAATATTTTGCAGTCTAGTTCAATTTCTTCTCCTACTATTTGTATTATCCACATTCTAATTTTCTCCCAGTATGCCTTAGTTTTGGGGCATAGCCACCACATATGGTAAAAAGTTCCTCTAGCCTGTTTGCACTTCCAGCATTTTGAGTCTAAGTTGGGATACATTTGTGCTAGCCTCGACGGGGATAAGTGCCATCTATACCATATTTTATATTGGTTTTCTTTATAACTTACCGATTTTGTCATTTTAATATTATTTTCCCAAATTCTTTCCCACTCTTCTAATTGGATATTTCTGCCTATGTTTTTGTTCCAGGCAATCATCTGCCCTTTAATTAAATTCTTACTCAATTCCAATTCTAATAAATATTTATATATTTTAGATATCGTCTTCCCTTCTTTCGTTTCCATAATTTTGTCTAATCTATTTGGGTTTAACTCAACTCCTCCTTCATCCCTATCTTTTCTGTATCTATTTTGTATTTGAAGGTAGGGCCACCAATCTAATTCTATTCCCCCATATCTGAGTTCCTGGCGTATTTTTAATATCCCGTCTGAGTCTAATATATCTCGGTATTGTATAATTTTTTGAAAGGATATGGTGTTTGGGTGCATGACCGCCTCCACAGTGGAAAACCACCCGGGAACTTTCTTATAACATTTTTTTTTTATTTCCAGCCAAATATCGATTAAGGCACCTCTAATTATATGGTTCTTAAAATGATGATAACTTTTGTTCCCGGCAGTCCACAGGAAGGCGTGGACTGCCGGGAACAAAAGTTATCATCATTTTAAGATGATGATAACTTTTGTTATCATTTATAGACTTATTGGAACATCTTGAGAAGAGTAAACAGATCCCTGCAGTGCTGGTGTTTTTGGATGCGGAGAAGGCCTTTGATCGAGTTAATTGGAACTTTGTATTAAAAACTTTAACAAAGATGGGCTTTGGGGACCAGTTTGTCCAAGTGGTTACAGCAATCTACCAAGATCAAACAGCACAGATTATTATTAATGGAAGTCTAACTACAAACTTTAGTATAGAAAAAGGAACAAGACAAGGTTGCCCGCTATCCCCACTGTTGTTTATTTTAACTTTAGAAGTCTTGTTGAACAAGATATGGGATTCGAGTACTTTGAATGGAATAGCTATAAGGCAAGAGGATTATAGAACAAGGGCATTTGCAGATGATCTGGTTGTTACCCTAACATGGCCTATGGAATCAATAATCCAGATGAAAGATATTATAGAAGAATATGGTATCAGGATTTAGATTAAATCAGAAAAAAACCAAGATGATAGTCAAACATATGTCAGAAGCTCAAAAGAAGGAACTTAAAGGAAGGCAGGCTTTGAAATAGTAGCAAAGGTGAAATATCTAGGAGTTCAAGTTGCAGCTTCAAATATAAAACTTTTTCAAAATAATTATGAGGTGTTGTGGCGAAAGGTACAAAGAGAAATGGAAACTTGGAAAAAACTGCAACTATCTTTACTTGGAAGAATAGCAGCAGTTAAGATGAACGTTCTACCTAGATTTCTACTTTTGTTTCAAATGATCCCAGTGCTTAAAAGTGATAAACATCTAATTGAATGGCAAAAAGGAGTGAATAAGTTTGTTTGGAAAGAGAAAAAGCCAAGAGTTAAACTGAAAATTATGCAAGATGTTCGTGAAAGGGGTGGCCTTAAACTTCCAAACCTATGACTGTATTATGAAGCAGCAGCATTGACGCAAGCGAGTGATTGGTTTGGAATGACAAAGACTGGAATATTGAATATAGAAGGCCATGACTTGGAACATGGTTGGCATGCATATTTATTTTACGAAAATAAAGTTGATAAAGTATTCAAGAGCCATATACTCAGAAACTCTTTGATGAGAGTATGGAAGAAGCACCAGCTTAAATTGGATTACAAAATACCGTTGTGGTTGGATCTTGGTCATATTACACAGAATATAAATATAAAGTCACTCGGGGGGATTTTATATAAAGAGGTACTCTTTAATGATGGGGGTAGATTGCAATTAAAAACACTAAATACACTGTTGGAAGAAGGGATTAATTTAACTTGGTTACAGTATAATCAACTTCAATTGAGATGGAGGGAAGATCAAAAAACTGGTTTAATGTTGTATGAAGAGGAATTGGTAAGACAGATAAAAGATAAAGGCCAAATGCATATTAAGAGGGTTTATAATGTCTTGCTAGAAAGAGATTCTGAAAATGAACTGGTTAAAGATTGCATGATAAAATGGGCACAAAACTATGCAGAACCAGTTATGATGGAAACATAGGAAAGAATATGGGTTCAGAATGTTAAATTTACACAGTCACAGAACCTGAGGGAAAATTTTTATAAAATGTTTTATAGGTGGCATTTAGATCCCAAGAAATTGTCGTGTATGTATCCTAATGTTCAGCCAAAATGTTGGAGATGTGATTGCTTAGATGCTACATATTATCATATATGGTGGACTTGTAAGAAAGTGAAGGCTTTTTGGATTAAAATTTGGTGGGTTATGCAAAATGTTTTGAAGAAAAAACTCCAATTTTCTCAATTGTTTTTATTGGGCATAGCTAAGGACTTTTCATTGACTGAAACAAAATTGATATTATATATGATCACAGCAGCTAGATTACTGATTGGCCAATATGGGAAAAAAGAGGTTATGCCTACTATCGAAGAATGGACTTTGAAGGTAGCCAGTTTTGCAGAAATGGCGAAGATATCAGCATATTTAAAAGACCGGACTCAAGAAACTTATGTGTGGGAATGGAAGAAATGGATAGACTACGTGCAGAATAAACATCAAACAAGGAAGTATCAGATAGCTTTTAGTTGAATGTTATGAAGATACTTATAGCGTAGACAGGGGGCAGAAATCTAAGGGGGTATTGTATGATATGGTATGATTTGGATTCCACCTTGGGAAGTCATGTGGGGGAGGGGAGGGTTGGAGAGGGGAAGGGGGGGAAGTGGAAAAATTTGTGTTTGTAAAACTTTTTCAATAAAAAAAAAGTTAGCTTTGAGGAATTTCAAGCCTCGAAGTTTGATTTCATTGGGGGAGTTACTTGGAACCCTGACATTAACTCAAATCCCCTTTCAAACTAAATCAGCTTCCCCAAATCTTGGGGTGCTATTCGGGATCCTGAACCCCAAGTGTCAACCTGATACCGGGCAGCGCAAAGACTCAGGGAAGATGGAGGATGAAAAGAAGTCCATGGAGGGAACAGTAGGTATTGGCTCAGCAATTGTTTCTGAGACTCTCTACTCTCCTTCCCAGTGATGGAGAAAGCCATGAAGGCTGTGGACATCTATTGCCAGCTGGGCGCCTAAGGAGTAAGGAGCATTAGGAGCTGATGCCAGAGCAGAGATCGCAGCTGGACCTGGCTATGCAGGATGAAGCTGCAGGAGTTACCTCGATTCAGGAAATGCTGTGGGAACCCCGCTGGAAAGGGCCACAGCAGCCACGCCACCAGTGCTCTGAAGAATGGGGATTCCCACCACCTTCATGCAGCCAGTCGCTGGCTGGCCTCCCAGAGCAGTTGAGCCACCTCAGTGTGAGCATGGCGACCCAGCCTTTCAGCACCAGCCAGCCTATGTGGACTTTGGTACAGCCAACATTCATCTTTCGGAGCCAGGGAGCCGCAGTGCAATGGACTCAAGTGTCAACCTCTTTTTACTCAGTCCCAAGCTGCTCGACTCCCAGCCTGATGCTTCAGGCCAGCCTGGCTGTGGATCCCCTCCACCCATGCACAAGCAACCCAGAGACCAGCCCTACTTGGCCATGCCGGCCATGGAGAACATGTCCAACCACAGGGATTCTGGAGTCTACCTGTGCCGCATCAACCACCCAGGATAAGACTGCCATCAGTAAGCCAAATCCCTCCTGGGTGGTCTTTCTACCCAGATCAAGGATGGATGCAGTGCCAGTGAAATAGCAGCCTCAATCCCACTGCTGATGCAGTTCCAGCAGCAAGCTATCCAGTTGCAACCGCTCCTGCAACCCCAAGCTGCGATCCCTCAACAGGTGCCAGTGATCCCACAACAACCTCTGGTCCAGCAGCAAGCACCTGGTCAGCCACCCGTGGAAGCCCAGCCACCAGTCCCACTGGCTGCCACCCCGTACAATTTTGGGTGCCTTTCGATGGCACCCTGGGAAAGTTGGCATATTTCTTTAACTGGTCCTGGGTCCACATTGACCAATATGGGATTCTATACCCATCTGATCGGGAATTGATTTCAGCCATCTCAGAGGAGAGGTGGCAGAGTGGATAGCTGAGCTTCATGACGAGGAGGCTCCTAAGCTAGATGATGCAGATGAGTTCGTCCAATTGATGTGGGTCAGATTCAACAATGTCGCCTAGCAAGTGGAAGCTGAGACCCAAATTAAAACGCTGAAGCAAGCTGGAAGACCAACCAAGGAGTTGGTTTGGGAGTTCCAAAGACTGGCTGTAAAACTACAAGACTGGCCGGAGCACTTGATGGTGCACATCTTCAAGGAAGCCCTGGACCCAGACCTCAGGCAGGCCTGTAGCATAAGGGAGATACCAAACCGAATACAGTCATGGTATCAGACTGCAATTCTGGACCAGGACCTTAACCCCCTCAAAGAACCGACAACACGAAAACCAGCCAGGAGACCACTAGGGTGCAGTTCAGAGATGAAAAAAGCCGAGGAGCTTCCCTCCACATCATCCGGGACTATCAAATGCTATAGGTGTGGTCAGCATGGGCACTGGGCTTCAGAATGCCTGGCTCTGGCACCAATTCCCCAGACCAAGTCACCTGCTTGAGCTGGAGCAAAGAAAGCCCCACAGAAACTGCCTGACAAGGGATGGGGCATCAAGGAAATCGCAGAGCTGCCCATTGAAGCAGAGGGGACTCTGGCCAGCAGATCTCCCCCCTCCCCAGGGGAGAGCATCAGTGATGATGACCCGATGGTAAGTGGAGCCACCCACTCCTTTTCCGTCAAGATTACACTAGTGGTACCAAAGACGGTGTCCCAGGGGGAAGTGGAAGCTGTCATAGATACTGGTTGCATGCAGTGCCTAATCAGCCTCCACATAGTTGAGCAGTTGGGCATACGCCCTAAGCCCCTGCTACACCCCATCAGTTTCGAGCAAATTGATGGGTTGCTAATCATTGGGGCTCCAGCCACCTTGGTCACTGAGCTGGTCAGGTTAGAGATGGGGTGCCATAAGGAACTCCTTCGGTTCGTGGTCGACCCAAAGATGACAGATTTGGTCATATTGGGACTCTCATGGCTCGATAAGTGGGGACTCCAATCT
Source organism: Masticophis lateralis (assembly GCA_030761175.1). NCBI lineage: Eukaryota > Metazoa > Chordata > Lepidosauria > Squamata > Colubridae > Masticophis > Masticophis lateralis. The sequence continues at coordinate 73,867,322 of JAUDYJ010000004.1, read as the reverse complement.
CCTGGGATGGTAGCCATAGGAAGCTAGTCATTAGTGTCAGTCCATTGCCATCGGTGAGGCAAGACCATCCCCCAGAAGTCATCACCCCAAAGGAAACAGTCCCAGCTGAACCCGCAGCCCCAGCCCGCGGCATTCCACCTGGCAGCCAACAAGCGCTCAAGGAGTATTTGAGACTTATGGGGGTGTTTAGTGAAGAGGACTGCAATTTTCTCCCCCCTCATCATTCAACCAACTGTGCAGTTGAGTTTGTGCCAGCGCCTAAATTACCCAAACCAAAGATGTAATCCATGACTCCAAAAGAAATGGAGGAATTGAAGAAGTATATAGATGCCATCCAACCCGCAAAGTCCAAAGTGGCAACCCTAGTGCTCTTTAAAGGGAAAAAAGATAGGGGGATAAGGCTCTGTGTTGCTTTTCATGGAATCAACGCCATATGTGTGGAAAACACCTACCCCCTCATGCTCAACCACTTGTCAAAGGGCAAGGGGTTTACCAAGTGGGACTTAAGGGAAGCCTATTACCGCATCAGAATCAGGGAGGGAGATGAGTGGAAAACTGCTTTCAACTGCCCGCTTGGCAGTTTTCAATTTAAAGTGATGCCATTTGTGGTGTTCATGCAATTCATTAATGAAGTGCTACATGAGCATCTGTACAACAGGCTCTTAGATGACATCCTCAAATTTAGTGAGACCCCTGAAGAGCATATACAACTCATCCAGTAGGTGCTGAAAAAACTCCTTGCCGCCAAACTTTATGCCAAACTGTCAAAGTGCAAGTTTCACAAAACCTCCTAGACTACTTAGGCTACTGAATTTCTAGCAAAGGCATAGAGATGGATCCAGGGAAAGTGAAAGCAGTTATGGATTGGCAGCCCCAACAAACCTGCAGACAACTTCAGAGCTTCCTAGGATTCACTAACTTCTATAGGCAATTCATCCCAGTTTTTGTGGAGCTGGCTCTACCCCTAACTAAACTTTTAAAAATCCCCACCAACAAAGCAAAAGTTGACCCAACCAATTGCTTGGGCAATGGGTTGCCAAAAAGCCTTTGAGAAACTAAAGAGACTGTTTGCCCAAGAGCTGATCCTGCAGCACCCAGATCCAGAGCAGCAATTCATTATACAAGCCAACACCAGTGATGTGGCAGTGGCTGTCATGCTCCTACAAAAGAACGCTAAAGGACAATTGTTGCCATGTGCCTACATATCCAAAAAGCTCAACGACACAGAGTGGTGATGGGCCATCTGGGAAAAGGAAGCTTATGCCATTTGATGGGCTTTACTGCCTTGAAGTAAAGTGTTTTTTGAGGTCTGGACTGATCACAAAAACCATGAGGCTCTAAAGACCCCAAGAAATCTGTCCCCCAAGCAAGTTTGTTGGGCTCAATATTTCAGACACTTAAAGTTCAAACTGATGTACATACCAGCAGGCAAAAATCTGTTAGCTGATGCCCTATCGAAGAAGCCTCAATTTGACAGCCATTGAGAGGCAATAGTCCATGCCATAATTCCCTCCCCTTCACAAGCTGCCACCCAAGTTACCCAAGTCAAGCCAGGCAACCGCCTAACCCAGTTCAGAATGGATTGATGACAAAATTAAAAGCAGCTCTGCCCACAGACTCTTGGCTCACCACCAACAAAGACGTCCTAACCATGAAGGATGGATTGGCATGGAAAGGATCCAAATTGTATGTCCCAGCAAGCCTATGACTCAAAGTGCTCCAGTGCAGCCACAACTTCAAGCTGGATGACCACTTTGGATTCCTGAAAACCCTACGTCTCATGAGGAGGCAATTTTGGTGGCCAAAAATGAAATCAGAGGTGGAAGAGTACGTTAGGAGCTGCGCCACATGTGCAACAATGAAGCCGAGACTTCTTCAGCAAGTGGCAAGCCCCAGCAGACCTTGGGAGGAAATTGCAATGGACTTCATAGTCGAAATCCCAGAAAATGGGGGAAACACAGTGATTTGGACTGTTATTGATCTTTTTCCAAAACAAGCCCATTTCACTGCTTGCTCTGGACTACCATCTGCAAAGAAGCTAGCAAAATTATTCATCAAATACATCTACCACTTACATGGAATGACCCACTGCATCATCTCAGACCGAGAAGTCCAATTCACCACAAAGTTCTGGAGAGAGTTCTTAAGGTCCATCGGATCCACACAAGGACTTAGCTTGGCTTTCCACAAATGCCAGGGTGGAACAATACATAAAATGCTATGTGGATTACCAACAAAAGAACTGGGCGGACCTATTACCATTTGCAGAAGTGGCTTAAAACAATGCAGTGCACAGTAGCACTGCATTAATCCCTTTCCAAATCGCCAGCAGCACGGAGTTTGTCTGCGGGCCTGAACTGACTACGGAATGGATTCACTAAAGAAAGAATGGAAAAATGCTAAGAAAGCGCTGTCAGAAATGGCAGAGGAATACAAAAAGCAAGCGGACAAGCACTGCTCACTACAACCTCCCTTCCAAGTGGGATAAAGTTTTCCTATCCAAGAGGGTTGTGGTCAGCATCACAGTGACACAGTATGAAACTTCGGGGCTCCAAAGATAGCATTAATATCACAGCCATTTGAGGTCCTTTGGGGCCATAGCTGTCTCATAGGGATGGTGAAGAACAGAGGCACAAACTGGTATGAACAGGGAAATTGCAAATTTCCTGATGTACTGGCAAATAGCCTCCAACTCAGAGGCTGGGAAGACAGCCAGGGAGCTGTCATAAGCTGAGGCAGCCACATGGAATGAGAAAACAAGAAAGCAAGGTAAAACATCTAGATGAGAACAAATTGCTGCCTTGGAAATACTCACAATACACAAAAGAGGAGAGGGAAGGGAGCAGATACAAGGCTATTTCCTCTCTTCTGGCAGTAGCAGTGAAAAAGCGAAAGCCATTAATGAAGATAATTGACAAAGTTTGAAAATTGATTTTTAATGAATAGAAAGCAGATTGGGCAGAGTGGCTTTTTTGTGCTAAGTTTGATGTATGACTGAACTTTGAAATCCTGAGATTTGTATCTGAAAAACTAAAAAATTGAACTGAATATAACAAGATAATTGGGAATAAATTGTAGTGCCATCTAGTGGTGCTAGAGAAAATTCAAAAATTAAATTGAACAAAGAAGAAGACAAGAATGGAATGACCTTGAACAATGTTTTGAGAACTCTGATAAATGATCTGGTGATTTTGTAGCAGATAAGAAAAAAGGAAAAAAATATACTGGCTGTCCATTGTTTTGCAGATTTATAAATTGTGGAATGGTGGATTTTGTATTTGGTCCTTTTTTAAAATTGGATCCCCCCCCACCCCCCCGCTCTTTGGAATTAAATTTTTAGAGATTAGCTTCTTTTTTTCTCTCTCCTTGGAAATTTTATATCTTTTTTCCATTTTTTCCTCTCTTTTTTCTTTTTTTCCTTTTCTCTTCTTTTTTCCTTTTAACACTCTTTTTTGGTGATAGATATATTTTTATTTTTTAATTTGTTTTTGTCCTTTTTATATTTTTGACTTTCTTGGCTCATTTTGATTTTCAAATCTGTACTTTGAACTTTTTGTTATATTCCTTTTTTCTCCATTTTGTGGATTAGGGTAACAAAAACCTGAAGATCTTGATTGTGGATTGGACTTTGATTTTAAACCTGGAAGTAATTAAGAGGCAAATTTGAATTTTAAAGTTTAATCATTTGGATTACAAATTGGGTGGTTTGACTTTAAAAAACAAAATGAAGAAAACAACACAACATTTATCTTCACCATCAATATCAACAGCAGCCAGCTCCACAGGACAAAAAACATCTGAAATTATAACACAGCAAGAGAAAGTCAATATGGAATTTAAAAATATGCTACAGGCCATATATGAAAACCTCAAGCAAAGAATAAACAAAGTAGATGAGAAAACAAAAAAATGGATGGAGAATTTAAGGAAGTTAAAGAGATGATACAATTGAAGATAGTGGAAGAAAAAGCAGAAGTAACAGAAAAAAGTTTGGATTATAGATTTACAACCATTGATAAGAATCAGGAAAGGACAATTATAACTCAAAATGGATAAAGCTGACTATTATCTAAGATTTCAAAATATTGAAGAAGAAAAAGGAGAGAACTTAGCAGAAAAAAATTGCAGAAATGTTAGCAGAGGCAATGAAAGAGCACAAAGAAAAGATACTAAGCGTGATTGACAAGATATATAGAGTGCATACAAGATATGCAATGAGAAATAATTTACCAAGAGAAATATATGTCAGATTTACCAAGAAAATATTGAGAGCAGAGATTCTGCAATTGATGAGAAATGTGACAATAAAGCACAAAGGTAGAGATATACAAACAAATTCCAAGAAGAGTTAGAGACTAAAGAAAAGAATATCAATTTCTTACAAAATTTCTGATTAAAAGAGGAGTGAATTTCAGATGGTTGGTGCCAGAAGGAATCTTGGTAAACTGGCAGGGGAAAAAAACAAAGATTAGATAAAATATAGAAAGCAGAAATCTTCTATGAACAATACATAGGATTCCAAGAGGAAGGAAGATTGAGTGAAGAAAGAGGGGTTGGACAACAGGAAGAAAAAAAGGAACTTTTAAAAGAGACAACTAAAGAACAGGAAGAAAGAGCAATAAGAGAAGAAGCAAGAGCGAAAGAAGTTAAAGACCAAAGGGAGATAAGGGTGACTAGATCTACAAAACAAGTAAATAAGTAAGAAATGAGAGAAGAAATTAAAATGATATCAATGAATATAAAGTGATTAAATTCAGTGATAAAAAGAATATTTAATAAATTAGAGAAGCTAAAATTAGAGATTATATGTTTGCAAGAAGTCCACATTAGAAAACAACACAAAAAACGTTTGGAGCAAGTAAAATTGGGGACATTATATACAACGCTTGCTTGCCAAAGTAAAAGAGGAGTAGCACTCTAGCAGGTCAGTCTAAACAAATATTTGAGGATGAGAAATGAAGAGTATTAATGGTAGAAATAGTAATGAACTATAAAAAAATATAGTTAGTGGGGATATATGCTCCAAATGAAAATCAAGAAGAATTTTATGCGAAATTACACAGGAAAATATTAAAATATGAAGATGAAGATATATGCATAATAGGAGATTTCAATGCGATTGATAATAATGAGTTAGACTACAAAAGTGAATAAAAAATTAAGAAAGACTTTACCTAGAGCATTTTATACAATGATAGATGAGTTAAGCTTGCAAGATGTATGGAGAAAAAGAAATTTGAAAGAAAAGCAGTATACATTCTAGTCAAACAGGCACATGTTGTGGTCAAGAATAGATATGATGTGGACAGAATTTATTTCCAGGATATATAAGATTGAAATAGAAGCAAATACATGGGCAGACCACAATCCAATAACAATGATATGGAAGGGGAAGAGAAAAAGAATGAGATGGACATTAAACCAAAACTTACTAAATGAAAACTTTCTACAATATATGGAAAAAGAATTGATTCTCTTCTCTAAAGAAAATAGAAAAGAGGATACATCACTGCAAAATATATGGCATATTAGTAAGGCATATATTAAAAAATTAACAATGATATATTTAGGAAAAGAGAATAAACAGAACAGGCAAAAACAAAAAAAGCTGGAAAAGGAATATAAGAATCTAGAGGAAGAACTACAGAAGCTGTCACAGAAAAAAATAAATAAAAATTTGATGGATTTGCAAAAACATAAATTAAACTTAATGGAAAATGAAGAATTGGCAAATAAAATAAAATTAACAAAGCAATTTTTTTTTTAAAATGTGAACAAGCCACGATGATAGATGGCATATAAGATGAAAAAGGAAAAAGAAAAAAAATGATAAATCAATTATTAGATCAAGATGGAAGGACATGCTATCAAAATGAGGAAAAGAAAAAAATAATTGAGAAATATTATAAAAGTTTATACCATCAAGAGATGGTGGCAGAAGGAAAGATAGAACAATACTTGGAAAAAGCCAAAATACCTAAAATTCCAGACAAATTTAAAAAGTTGTTAGAAGAAAGAATATTGATGATGGAATTGATGGAGGGAATTAAGAAACAAAAGAATGAAAAAACACCAGGACCAAATGGATTGCCAGCAGAACTATACAAAATGTTGCAATATATATTAAGCAATGTAATGTTTCAAGTATTTAATGATTTATTATTAAAAGCCAAAATTCCAAATTTGTGGATGGAAACATATAACTCTTATACCAAAAGAAGAATCGGATTTACAACAAATAAAGAACTATAGACCAATCGCATTATTAAATGCAGATTATAAAATTTTTGCATCAATTATGGCTGAAAGATTGAAGAGACTAAATGAATTTATACATCTGGATCAGAATGATTTTCTACCTATAAAACAGATTAGGGATAATATGTGAATTATATTGGACACATTGGAATACTATGAAGCACATCCAGAAATGCAAATGGCATTGTTATTTTTGGATGCACAGAAAATGTTTGATAAAATGAACTGGCAATTTATGAGTACACAATTGCAAATGATGGACTTCAGGGATAGGTTTATAAATATGGTTAAAACTATATACAAAAGCCAATCGGCAAAGGTGATTGTGAATGGTAAAGTAAATATTACAGAATATTACAGAATATTACTGAAAAAGTAAATATTAGAAAAGGAACTAGACAAGGAGGTCCATTATCTCCATTGCTATTCATATTAACATTAGAAATTTTAAACAGAAAGATAAGAGAAGATAAAGAAATAAAAGGAATGAAAATCAAAAAAGAAGAATACAAATTACAAGCCTTTGTGGATGATTTAATGTTTATCATGGAAGAACCAACAGAAACAGGTCCAAAGTTAATTGAGCAAATAGAGGAATATAGAGAAGTAGTGGGATTGAAAATTAATAAAGACAAGACAAAAATAGTTAAAAATATGAGACAAAAACAAAAAAAACAATTAATGGAGAAGTTAGACCAGGGGTCAGCAACCCATGGCTCTGGAGCCCCATGTGGCTCTTTGGGCCCTCTGCTGTGACTCCCTGTTCCATCACTGGTTGGCCCTGCCCCTCACACATCTTAATGGCAGGGAGCAAAGGCTGCCTTGCGTGCAAATGTAGCACGAAGGCAGGTACAGGGCAGCTTCGCTCCTGCACTCTCCTCCTCCTCCCACTCTTGTGACGCTCTGGCTGTGGCTGAGCTGAAAGTGTGTGCACGTGCAGGGAGACCCTCTTCAAGCTAGCACTGAAACTCAGGAAAGGTGCATGCAGGGCGGGCAGTGGCTCGCTTAAGGTGGGTTTCCCCACATGTGCATACACTCCCGGCTCAGCCACAGCCGGCTAGGGTGTCATGAGAGTCGGAGGAAGCTGCCCTGTACCTGCATTTATGCCACATTTGCATGTAAGGCAGCCTTCGCTTGGGCTGGAGTTCGCACTCTCTGCACTCAGCTGAAGAACTGCCAGGGTGGGGGATGAAACAGCAAGGTGCTGGCCAGAGCATTAGTGCAGGAGAGAAGTCATGTCCTGTTAAGACCCTCCTATGTGAGCGGTTGCGCACCCTGCACGAGCCTTTGCTGCGCTTTGGCACTCACTTGGGGAGAGTCTCCCTGTGTGTGAGCATGCTCCCGGCTCAGTCACAGCCAGTCAGGGCATCACAAGAGGAGGGGGTAGGAGGAGGGTAGCCTGAAGGGAGGGGGAGACACACACACACACACACACACACACACACACACACACAGAGGGAGAGAGAGAGAGAGAGAGAGAGAGAGACATAGAGACACATACAGAGTGATACATAGAGAGGGGTGAGAGAGGGGAATAGGCATTGGATTCAAGAGACCTTGAATGCCTCTTTTCATTGAGAGGATGTGGCATCGTCCAGACATGGGTTGCTTCAGCTGGATCTGCTACTGGCTGAGTCATAGTTTTTTGACCATGCCCCTTGCTCCTCCCTTTCAGGCTCAGTTTCGGTGAAGAAAGGCCACAAGAAAAATCTCCAACAGGAACCAACACCATTAGAGAAAGGAACCGGTCCAACATGGTAACTGGAAAATATACTCCTCAAACATTAGAAAAAGAACTGGGTACAGACTCTGAGACAGAGGGAGGGAATGGACGATGCCACATCCTCTCAATGAAAAGAGCCATTCAAGGTAAGTCCAATGCCCATTTTCCATTGAGGGTTGTGGCATCATCCAGACATGGGACATATCAAAGTTTTGGCAATCCTAAGGGCAGGATGCCGAAGGGCCTGGAGAGTCCCCGGCCTGATGCATCTGTTGCAATACCCTCCTGCCAAAGGATGCTTCAGCTGAAGCTTCAGATGAAGTTGCCCAGGCCGCAGAGGTAGCAGCACTCCACATGGAGTGAGCAGTAATGCAACTGGGAACAGGGATTGCCTGGGCCTGATATGCCAAGGCTATGCAAGCTCGGATCCAGCAACCAATTGTCATGGAGGAGACCTTATGCCCTAAAGAACTAGGTAAAAATGAAACAAATAAGGCCTCAGATTTTCTGAAAGGGGCAGATCTTTTAATGTAAATTTTGAGAGGCCTCCACACATCTAATGTGTGCCACCTCCCCTCCAAGTCATGAGAAGGTCTGGGACAAAAATTAGAGAGAATGACCTCCTGAAAGGGGGTCATTCCTGTGAAGCCCTGTAAAGCCCTGTGAAAGGGGGAAGTCCTGTAAAGCCCTGTGAATGGGGGAATTTTCTTTAGGAATAAAGGAGGGATCCAGACACAATATAACAGTGTCAGGTCTGAAAACACATAAATCTTCCCTGACAGAGAGGGCTGCCAGCTCAGAAATGTGGCGAGCTGACGTTATGACCACTAGGAAGGCTAATTTAAGAGCAAGGAAATGAACAGTGCAGAGAGGCTCAAAGTGAACCCTAGTCAATGCCTTCAGCACTTTGGACAAATCCCAAGTGGGGTATCTATAAATTGAAGAGGGCTGTAAAAGACTGGCTCTTCTTAGAAATTTTTTGATAACTGGGTGATGAGTAAGTGGCTCTCCAGTGGCACCAGACAAGGCTGTAGGTATAGCCACCACATGCCTCCGAAAGGTGCTATGGGCCAGACCATGGTCTAGGCCATCCTGCAGAAATTCAAGAATCTGTGGAGCTGAGGCTGAAAGTGGATTGATCTGGCGGGACTTACACCATCTATAAAAGGCTAGCCAGATGGCATTGTAAATCCTAACTGTGGACCTGTATCTGCAGGCTTGCACAGTGTGGATAACCTTATCCAAATACTTGTCCCTTTTTAGGTGGAGCTTTTCAAGTGCCAGGCAGTCAGTTGGACCAGTGAGGCTCTGGATGAAGCAGGGCCCCCTGTCACAGAATGACCTGATCTGATGGAATCTTCCAAGGTTGTGATACGGAGAGACTGACCAGGTCCGTGAACCATGGGCAACGTGGCCAGTGTGGAGCCACAAGGATAATCTCCACCCTGTTGGTGATGACTTTCCAAAGCTGGGCCTGGATTAGTGGTAATGGAGAAAAGGTATAGTGAAGTCTGGATGGCCATGTGAGTCCGAGAGCATTGACCTCTTCCACTCCCGGTGTCAGAAACCTTGAGAAGAATCAAGGAAGCTGAGCATTCAGGTTTGTCACGAAGAAGTCTATGGATGGAGTCCCGAACCTGTTGCATATCTTTTGGAATATGTCTGGATGGATCTGCCACTTGGCGTTGTCCACCTGGATCCTGCTGAGGAAATCCGCCTGGGTGTTCTCCGTCCCCGCTATGTGGTCTGCCTGGATGGAGAGGAGATATTGCTCACTTGCCAAGAGGAGATATTGCTCACTTGCCAAGTCAAAAAGATTCCTCCATGAGCTGCCTCAAGCGAGTCCCCCCTTGACTACTGACATGTGTCTTTGCAGCAATGTTGCCTGTCAATATCAGGACATGGCGGTTTTGTACAATCTGTTGAAAATGTCTGAGGGCTAGGCGAATGGCCTTCAACTCTAGCCAATTGATAGGGTTGGTTAGATCTGCTGCTGGCCAACGAGTTGCACTACTTGCAAGTCGAGATGGGCTCCCCAACCGGACAGGCTGGCATCTGTAGTAAGGACAAGTCTGTCTTGATCCATGAAGAGACACCCCTTGTCTAGAGAAGGTGATGTCCACCAATGTAGTGATTGCCTAACTAAGAGAGGAACCCTGACACTTTCGCTGGAAGGGAAGCAGGAACCACTGCATATGTTGAGTGTGAAGGCATGCCCAGGGAACAATCTGAACACAGGAGACCATCTTGCCTAGGAGTTTGGACAAAGTGGCCAAGGGAACTGATGGGTTTCTTTGAAGTTGTTTCACCAGGTCCCAAATGTTGGACTGCCATTCCAAGGACAGGTAGACTGCTCCCTGACTCGCATCGATGATGGCACCAGGATGGACAATTTTGTTGACCGGAACCAACTGACTTTTCTTGTAGTTGACCAGGAACCCGTGGTCGGTCAAGGCTCGAATTGTGAGGTCCAGATCATGTATTGCTTGGTCATAAGAATGAGCCTGAATCAGAATGTCATCCAGATAAGCCTGGAGTCTGACTGGTTTCAGCCTTAGGTGGGCTGCTACAACCCCCAGGACCTTTGTGAAGACCCTTGGAGCCGAGACCAGCCCAAAGGGAAGAGCTCGGTATTGCAGATGTTTTCCTGCATAGCTGAAACGCAGATACTTCCAATGCTTTGGCAGAATGGGGATGTGAAGATAAGCCTCCATGAGATCTATAGAAACTAAAAAACCATTGGGACAAATCCCCTGAAGAATCGAGGTTAGTGAACTCATTTTGAATCTGTGGTAAACTACGTATGAGTTGAGGGATCTTAAATCTAGGATCGTTCTCCACCCCACCCCACCCCGAATGCTTTGGAACTACAAAAAGGATGGAGTAATAGCCCTGTTTCCACTGACTGTGGGGAACCTCCTCTATGGCATGAATTTGTAGGAGGTGTTGAACAGCTTGGTCCATCACTTGTCATCTGGACTTGCTGTTTGAAGATGGGCATTGGATGAAGTGGTTCAGAGGTTTGGAGAGGAATTCTAGGGGAAGATCGAATTTTACTACAGAGAGGACCCAGAGATCTGCGGTTGAGCTTTCCCACCTGTCCGCAAAGAGGGTCAGATGTCCTCCAATGGGAGGATTGGGTGGTAAGTCATTTACGACTGCAGGATTGGTGGTAGCCAGAGCCACAAAAGGATCACTTAGACTGCTGGAATTGCCTGTTCCTGTCTCAAAAGTATTGATGGTCCGAAGACCGGCCCAGTCCCTGAAGGTAAACTTGATAGGAGGGCCTTCCCTGGGAATAGGTACGAAAGGACACCCTCCTGTAATAGGGAGAGGACCTTCTGCCAGAACGTTTAGATATTGAAGGTAGAATCTTTCGTTAGTCACGTGTCTCAATAAGAAGAGGAACAAGTGACTCACCAAGCAGTTTTTCTGCTGAGTATGGAGCTGCAGCTAAACACCATTTAGCCTTAAGATCTGCTGGCCACTGGCAAAGCCAGAGCAGCCTGCGAGCTGACACTGTAGAGGTTAGGGCCCTGGACGTATATTTGGCCGAATTCAGAGTAGCATCAGCTGAAATTTGAGTGGCAGCTATGATTTTATTAATATCTTGATGGAGGCAAACCTCACTAGCAGGTACTCTGGCCTGTAATTGTTGGAGCCAGAGAATGGTGGTTCGATTAAAAAATAAGGCCAAAGAGGCCGTTTGAATTGCCCATGCTGCAGCCTGATGGTTCTTTTTAAATAGAAATTCCAATTTTTTATCCTCCAGTTGGAGGGTAAATAGAAATTCCTATTCCCCTGCCACATAAGAAGAGGAAGAAGAAAGAGCTGCTATGGGACTGTCCACTGGGGGAACCTGTAATAATTGGGCAAACTTGGGTGCTACAGCATATCTTCTATCTGAACCATGTGCAGAAGACAAGGTAGCAGGACTAGACCATTGCTTCTTAACAACATCTATGAACATGTCCAAGTATTCCAACCCTTGAGGGGTTGGAATAAAACACTATTCGGGAGGAGGCTCAGAAAAGAGACCCTATGACTGATCCTGTTAAACTTCCTGCACCTCCTTGAAATAATCATCCTCTTTTAATGCAACAGTAATTCGTGCTTATGCAAGGAGGACTTAAATCTATTTGGAGGAAATAAACCTGTAAAAGCAGGTGTGTCTTGAATCACCCTCTCATCATCTGATAAGTCAGAGTGGTGTTCTTCCTCAAATACACATGCTTCGCTTACTCTGGAAGCCGTAGGAGAATGAGATCCAGTAAGACTAACTGAAGGAGAGCCTCTGATTTGGGCAGAACATTCTGAAATTATTGAACCAGAGTGATGACCCTGAAAGGTAGCTGCCATGCGAGAGGCAATGGCCTGATCAATTAAGATTTTCAATCCTTCTGGCAGATTTTTAAGGGGATCCTCTGGAGTTTTTTCTGGTAAGGGAGATTCCCCTGCAGAAGCTGTTGCTGCCACATTTCTGCTAGATTCAGGGATTGCAGGATTAACCAATTGGCATACAAAAGGATTCTGGATTGTGCCTTGTTCTTCCTAAAGAACCCCTCCCTCCCCTTCCAATGTCCAGGCCTGGCTAACTGCAGGAACAGGAAGGGAGGGAGTAGTGGGAAGAGGAGAAACCTTCTTTCCAGGCACATTTGCAGCAGCCTTAGTAATCTGCTTTTCTAAGGATTTATGCCTCCTTTCCAGATCCTTCTCCTCCACTTTAGAAAGGTGCTTGTGTTTGCAAGTGGCTTTCCTTCCAGGGGACATTGAAGCTCCCTCCCCTTGAGAAGAGCGTCTTGTTTTATACTCACTGCGACCAAGATGTTGACTGGAGAAGAATTGGTTTCACTTTTGCCATGTGGAGGAAGAAAAAATGGTGGAGACTGTGTCGGAACAGACCAATGGCTGCCAGCACACATGTGAGCAGGATAAACTCTGCTTTAATGGTGACTGTCCAGGTAGCACCTAGAAACAGTCCCAAGTCAGAGCCCCAAAGCCACGATTCAAAGAACCGATGGCTGGAATATGCCACAAGGAGAGAGCAAGGTAGCGCCTAGCTACTCTCCAGTAGTAGAAACTTCATTGGTGGTATGGGAGCTAGAGGAATTTGCAGCCAAACCTCTCTCCCAGGCTCGTTGGTGGCAAAGCAGCAAAAACAGAGCTTTAAAAGTGCCGCTGTGCTTCAAAGGGCCGCCCTACAGTTAATTGTCGGTTTCTGAGCTTGCTGAGGGTGGCGGCCGCTGAAATAAGTGATCCTGAAGCTGCTGCCAGGAATCGCTATTTAAGTTGGTGGTATAGTGGTCTGAGCCGTGCACTATTTCATTGGTGATATAGGCTCCAATCACACCAAAAACAGAAAAACAGCTGATTGAAGGCAGCCTCCCAGAATGGCGGCCGCCAGGAGCGAAAAAGAAACCTGGTAGACCAGGACCCTCCAAAAACAACTGAGTAGACCAGTAGGCTCAAAAACAAAATAGCCTAGTAGACCGGTCCCCCTGAAAAATTAAAAGGAAAAAAATAAAATTAAATGGTAAAAAAACTTAGAGTAATTTAAAGGAATCGAGCAGACCTGGGCTGAGAGCCAGATCTGCAAGAGATGTTTCTCTCAGGCCGACTGAGTCGAAACTGGGCCTGAAAGGGAGGAGCAAGGGCCGTGGTCAAAAAACTATGACTCAGCCAGTAGCAGATCCGACTGAAGCAACCCATGTCTGGACGATGCCACAGCCCTCAATGGAAAAGAGAAGGAGAGGGAGAGAGAGAGAGAGAGAGAGATACAGAGGGAGAGAGACATGGGGGGACAGAGACAGAATGGTTTTGTGGCTGAGTAGGCATGGCTAGGGGGTCATGTGACTGGGTGGGAATGACATCAAGTTGGCATGCCCACCCAGGTTTTGTGGCTTCAGTGTGTTTTTTTTCTGTGGGAAACAGGTCCAAGTGGCTCTTTGAGTGTTTAAGGTTGCCAACCCCTGAGTTAGATGTTCAAATAGTGAAGAAAGTGAAATATTTGGGTATTCGATTAACTTCAAGGTATATAACGGTAAAGGAAGATAATTATTACAAACTGAAAAATCAAATTGAAGCAGTCTTGGAGAAATGGATAAATCTGCAATTATCACTAATGGGAAGAATAGCATTAATTAAATGAATATACTATCAAGATTTTTTTTTCCAAACAATACTGATAAAGTTGGAGAAAAAATATTTTGAGAATTTGAACAAAATTATGTGGAAATATGTATGGCAAGGAAAAAAGCAAAAATTAAACTTAAACTGCTTCAAGATTCTAGAACTAGAGGTGGGTTTGGACTACCAAATTGGGAGCTCTACTATCAAGCGGCGATGTTAACCTAGGTTAAAGAATGGATTTTATTGAGAAATATGAGAATATTGACTCTGGAAGGACATGATTTGCAACTAGGGTGGCACATATTTCTTTGGTATGGAAAAAATAGGATACATGGGTATTTTCAGAGCCATTACATAAGGAATGGTTTGCTAACAATATGGGAAAGAATGAAAGAAAGACATTATATGAAGATACCAATGTGGCTTTCAACAATAGAAGCTTTGGCACATCCAAATATGTTTAATATGAAAAATATTGTGAGATATAAGGATATTTTAACAGAGAAGGGAAAACTAAAACAGAAACAAGAACTAGAAAAACAAGGCATTGAGACAGATTGGTATACACGAGTGCAGATACAGTCAAGATATGATAAAGATTTGAAGCAGTATGGTTTTAATTTGGAAAAATCAGAATTGGATGAGATATTGACTGGGACAGATGAAAAAATGATTAAGAAATTGTATAATTATTTATTGCAAATCAGATTAGAAGAGGAAGAAGTAAAAGAGACAATGATAGCATGAGCAAAAAACTTTGGTTATACAATAGAACTAAAGAGATGGCAACAACTATGGGAAAGGAATTATAAATTAATAATGGCAACTGCATATAAAGAAAATTTATATAAAATGTTATATAGATGCCATATATCACCAGAAAGAGTAGCAAAAATATTTAAGGATAAATCAGCTAAATGTTGGAAATGTTTTCTATTATATTATCATATTATCATATTTGGTGGACATGTACTGAAGCAAAAAATTATTGGGTTAGAATACAGGCATGGTTAGAGGAAATGTTGCATCAACATATAGAGTTAAAATCAGAGGCATTTTTACTGGGTATATTGCTGGAGAAATATAGCAAAGAAGATAAATATTTTTCATATAATAACAGCGGTGAGAATTGTATTTGCACAAAAGTGGAAGACAGAAAAAATCCCATCCAAAGGAGAGGTAATAAAGAAGATTTTAGAATGTGCAGAAATGAATAGGTTAAAATTGAGAATAAAAAATAAAGAGAAATCGGTGTATTTCAAGACATGGGGATGATTTTATGTATGGTTAGAAAAGGAATATGAATAAAAGATTATAGAGAAATGAATTAGATAAGATATAAGTAAATGAGAGAGAAGACAAAAAAGAAATAGAAACCGAGAAGACACCTGTGTAAATTGAAAAGGGGAAAAGTGGGGGGGGGGGAGAAAGAAAATGTTATTATATAAATATACATTTATGATGATATGTTTGAATTTAGTAAAATGAAAAAGTATTTGAAAAGAAAGTAAAAAATTGGGATTGCTCAAATACCACTTTGGAAAATACTAAATTGAAAATGAATACAGCAATAGAGAGCAAATGGAGAGGGATAGAGGAGAGAAGAGAGGAAGGAGAGAGAGGGAAAGAAGAAAGGGAAAAGGAGAGGAAGAGAGGGAAAACAAGAGTAGGAGGGTAGAGGAGAGAAGAGTAGGAGAAGAATAGAGAAGGTTAGAAGGGAGAAAAAGGGAGGTGTGGGGGAAAGGAAGGGGAAGTTGAGAAGGAGAGGAGGAAAGAAGAAAATAGAAGAGTAGATGGAAGAAGGGAAGGAAAAAGAGGAGATGGAGAAGAAGGATTGTTGTAAAACAAGGGAGATGAAATGGTAGAAGAGCAACCCTGAATATACTTAAATTGTTTAGGATGAAGATTCTAGTAGTATGAAAGTTAAAAGAAAATATGTATGTTAGATAACAAACTACATTTAAGATAACGTTTATGAGAGAGAGAAAAAAACTTTTTCAAAAAATTTTTCCTATCCACCAAATACATACCGTTAAAGCTACCTAGTAAAAAATTAGGACCAAAATTCCTAGGTCCATTCCCTATAGTGAAAATAATTAACTTGGTGACAGTTCAAATGAACCTCCCCCGCATGTTAGGGAAAATACACCTTGTATTTCATTGTAGCTTGCTGAAACCATCAGTTGGGTCCAACCTAAGACCTCATATCCAACCACCTCCTCCTCCCATAGTAATACAAGGAGAGACCCATTATGAGGTCAAGAAAATATTAGATTCTAGGCTATATAGGGGTCAATTACAATATTTAGTACACTGGAAAAGGGTACTGTCAGATCCCTAAAAGTGATACTGCCATTCAGTTGGGAGAAGAGGGAGACTTGGATTTGATTTACTAGCATTGCCTATGTCAACAGATTTTTTACAAACTATATCCTGGTGCCAAAGAGCCCTGAGTTCCCCTTAACGTTGAGGAATGTTTATGACAGCCATGTGGGCTATTTCACTTTAAAAAATAAAAGAGAAACGATGTGGGTCAAAAGCTGGAATGTAAAAGCAGATACACTAATCAAGCAGTTCCACGACAAATACCCGGACAAGCCAAAGAGTCCTCTGGGGGCGGGGAGGCGTGGTTTAGAGATATGATTAACACCCCTTATTATTCCCTTTTCAGGACGCACATCTTTTCTGAGGGGGGGGGGCAGCCTGTCAGACCTAGAAGCCATCTTTCTACCTTTGTTCCTTCAGGTTTCACATCTGCCACAAGCCTACCATGGGAAGTTGGGAGGGGGGATAGTATAGAGTGAAGAAGATATGTAGCCAAAATAAAATTCTTTATAGGAAGTCAAGGCCATGGTGCCCTGCAGCTGTGCTGAGAAGAAGAGGAGGATATCCTCTGTTCCGGACTGTATATGATTGGATGTCTGATGGACATGTGGGTGAGGGGCAAGTGAACTTTCTTTTGGGTGTGGAAATCCTGGAAACTCTCAGATTCGGGCTTTTTCAGATGTGCCCATATGACATCTCTGATAAAAGTTAGCTTTGAGAAATTTCAAACCTTGGAGTTTGATTTCATTGGGGGTGTTACTTGGAACCCTGACATTCTTTATATGCAGTGGACGTTGTCAATTTATAGTTTATGTCCCACAACTTTTGCCATTTGTCCAATTCTATGGAATACCCAAAATCTTTAGCCCATGCTATCACAATTTCTTTTACTTGCTCCTCTTCCATTCTAATAATCAATAAATAATTATACAATTTTTTAATCAGTTTCTCCTCTGGTCCTGTTAAAATTTGATCCTGTTGGTTCTTTATAAAAACCATATGTTTTAACATCTTTATAGTATCTAGATTGTATCTGTATATGCAGCCACCATGCTAAATTTATCCCTTGGCTATTCAATTCCTGTTTGTTTTTCAATTCCCCCTTCTCATTTAAAATATCTTTGTATCTTACAATTTTTCCCATAACCATCACATTTAGATATGTTAGTGCCTCCATCGTATACCAGCCAGACTGGTATTTTCAAATAGTGTTTTTCCTTGATTTTTACCCATATTGCAAGTAAGGCATTTCTAATGTGGTGTTCGTGAAAGTATTTATGTGCTTTGTATTTCTCATACCATAGAAAGGCATGCCACCCCAGTTTTAAATCGTGTCCTCTAATACCAGTAAACATCTATGTTTCAAAGTTCTTTCATTCTTTCAGCCAGGTAAGGGCAGCTGCTTGATAGTATAAACCCAATTTGGCAACCCAAAGCCTCCTCTGTTGGTAGAGTCTTGCATTAATTTCAGCCTAATTCTTGCCTTCCTGCCTTGCCATATAAATTTGGTTACAATTCTATTTAATTCCTCAAAATATTTCCTTTCTAGCTTTATTGGGATTGTTTGGAACAGGTACAACAGTCTTGTTACTATTCTTCCTAACAGTGATAGGTGCATATTTTTCCACTTTTCCAAATCCAATTTAATTTGCTGTGTAAATTTTAAATAATTGTCTTCTTTTATGGTTACACATCTCGCTGATAGATATAGTCCCAAATATTTTACTTTTTTTACTATCTGAATGTCTAGCCTTTCCAGTAAATCTTTTTTCTGTTCCTTTGGAAGATTCTTAGTTAGGAAAAAAACAGATACAAAGCTTGATAGACGAGAAAGGTATACTACAGCATCAAAATGACAGTAAAAAAATAATAATCCAGAACCACTATAAAAATCTGTATGACCATGAGGAACTATGGGAGGATAAAATAAAACAATACCTAGAAGAGGCCAGGTTGCCTAAAGTTCCTGAAGAAATAAGATCTGTACTAAATGAAAGGATAACAATGTTTGAATTAACAGAGGCAATTAAGAGACAGAAGAATAACAAAACTTCAGGACTAGGCGGCTTACCGGAAGAATTCTATAAACAACTACAAGATTTCCTGGGACTATTATTCCTGGAAGTTTAGAATGAAATCTTACTAAAAGCTAAAATACCAAAATCCTGGATAGAAGCAAATAGCATCCTCATACCAAAAAGAAGATGCAGACTTATCGCAGATTAAAAACTATAGAACCACCTCACTTTGAAATGCGGACTATAAAATTTATACATGAATCATAGCTGAAAGATTGAAAAGATTCCTGAATGAATTTATATATCCAGACCAGAATGGTTTCCTGCCAAATAGACAAATTAAAAACAATATGAGAATAATTTTGAACACATTGGAATACTATGAAGCATATCCAGAAAAACAAATGGCACTGATGTTTCTAGATACACAGAAAGCATTTAATAATGTGAACTGGTGATTCATGGTACTGCAACTAAAATATATGGAATTTGGGGGAAAAGTATCAATCTGATCAAGGCAATATACATCAGACTGCAAAAGTGTTTGTGAATGGGACATAACACAGAATATAAATATTAAAAGAGGCACAAGACAAGCATGCCCATTGTCCCCCTTATTATTTATATTGACTCTGGAAGAATTAAATAGAAACATTCCCCAAGATATAGAAATAAAAGGCATGGAGATAAAAAAAAGAAAAAAAATACAAACTACAAGCTTTGTGTTACAAGATTTGGTTTTTATCATAGAGGAACAGCAAGAAACAGGACCCAAACTAATAAAGAAAATAGAAGACTATGATGATGTTGGAGGATTGAAAATAAAGAAAAAACTAAAATCCTAACTAAGAATCTTACAAAGGAACAGAAAAAAGCAAAATTATTTTCAATCTATCAACTAGAATCACTTTGAACTTGTAGCTACTTATTATTCAATAATGAAGTTTCCGTATAATTTCTTGTTAAATCTTGTCTCTCTTTGTATATTAATGCTATACTGGCCTCTTTCCAATTCTCGTGCAACTATCTTCCCTCTAAAATAAAATTCAGGATGGTTTGTAAATGTTGTAAAAATTCATTCTCAAAACAGTTAGAAAAGTGATAATCAGTCTGATCCCAGAACTTTCCTAGTTCAAACACTTTAATAGCTTCAGAAATTTCCTTTATAATTTTGTTTATTTAGATATTCATCTATTTTCTTTAGAGACTTGTCACTTCTCTTATACAAACGGAAATAAAGTGATAAAATGCTTTTTGTATGTTCACATTGTCCTCCCTATTGTAATTTCAATACATTTTTTTCTTTTCATAATTGATCTGCTATTTCCCTCGCTTTTTTGAAAACTCATTTGTTTCTTTATATAATCATTTTTATTTTCATTTAGTCTTACTATTAATATAGGTAACTGTTGTTGGAAGAAAATATCCATCTGGTTCAGTTCCAAGCTGGGAGAAAAGCACTGGAGCCAAATGGAGGCTGGAGGCTGATTGGATGAAGCAGAAGCACATGGGTGGTTCTCAGCAGCTGATTACAGGGAGTTGAGAGTGAGGAGTTTTTATATCTTCTTTTGGGCTTTTCACTTGAGCTTCCTGTTCTTGTGCAAGAATATGTATTCTATTGGCTGTTGTCAGATTCTTATGGGGCCATGTAGGGGTTATGTCAGGGGTGGGTTCTAAATTTTTTTACTACCCATTCTGTGGGCGTGGCTTGTGGGGGGGGTAATGTGACTGGGTGGGCATGGCCAATCTTTTTTTTTTTTTTTACTTTTAAAAGCATTATTTCTACAACCTTAAGAGGTTGCAGGAAAAAATGATTTTAGAAGCCTCTGACAATCAGGCAACTCAGCTGGGATCACCAGAGGCTTTTAAAGGCTTTTTTTTCTACAACCTCTTCAGCCGAATAGGTTGTAGAAAAAATGCTTTTAAAAGCCTCTGACGATCCCAGCTGAACTGCACGATCTGTAAGGATCGCCTCTCCTTCCAACCTAAGAAAGTACAAACTCTTGAAACGTAGTTGTTCAAAAGGATTCTTTTATTAAGCCGAAGTGAAAGCCATCCAGCTAAAGCACAATCTGAATATCCTTAGGCAAAACAATAGGATTAAAATGGTAGAGACCCCTCCCTTTTAGTCAGAATGCAGATTTTGGCCAATCCACAAGTGTGAAGGTATTTTCTTTACTATTTCTTTTGAGACCCGGAACAACCATGCATTCCCACCACTACCCTTTAAAGTGAGACAACCCACATGGCTGTCATATAAATTCCTGCAGGTAAAGTTCCCTTCTCAGGCCCCTTGGCGCCAGGATATAGGTTGTAAAATATCTGATGACACAGGCCGTGCTCCCCGTTCTCCACTTGAATGGCAGTATCACATTTTTTTTGGGATCTGACATGGTACCCTCCTTAAAAAACAAAAGGGTCCACCTGTAAAAAAAAAACAAATATACGCAAGATTTCAAGATTTCATGATAGCATATTAACCAGGTTTGTTCGGGTGTTGGGAGTGAAATTTTCTCAGCAAGATTGGAGCCCTAACATGGTGTTTAGTGACCCATTCATTGTGTGCTGATGGTAAATGTTTCCAAGCAACTAAGTATTGGACTTTCCCACTGTGTATCCTAGAGTCAAGGATTTCCTTGATTTCAAAGTGTTGTTTCCCTTCAATCATGATGGGAACAGGTGGTGTAGATGCAGGTGGTCTGAGAGATGAGGTTAAACGAGATCAGCTTACTCTCGTTTGAGTAAGCTGATATGGAATACTGGGTGGATCTGCCTGAGTGTCTTTGGAAGGAGTAGTTCAACTGCTACTGGATTGATGATTCTAGTGATGGGGAAAGGTCCAATGAACTTTGGCCCTGGTTTCTTTGAAGGTTGTAATGATTTCAAGAATTTTGTAGATAAGTATACTCTGTCACCAATATGAAAAGGTTTGGGTTCCATCCTTTTCTTGTCAGCTTGAATCTTAAAAGCTTCTCTAGCTTCCTGTAAGGCTAATCTAACCACTGGCCACATGTTTTGCAAATTATCTATCCACTCCTTAAGTGAGGGGATGGTGGGTTCTTCTGTGGGTAGTTCAGGTATGAAATCCTGGCCAGTTGCTACTCTAAAAGGGGTAAAACCAGTGCTTGAATGTACTTAAACGCAACTTCAGCAAAAGGCAAAAGTTCAGTCCAGTTATCCTGTTGAAAATTAATGAAACATCTTAAATATTGTTCTAGCACTGAGTTCAAAATTTCAGAATTACCATTAGTACAAGGATGAAAGGATGTGCTCAACCCCTGGACAGTACCAAGTAAGCCCAAAAACGCCCTCCAAAAGTTGGAGGTGAATTGCGCCCCTCTGTCAGAGATAATCCTTTGTGGAGCACCATGAAGTCAATAAATGTGTATTAGGAATAATTTGGCTAAACTTTTAGCAGTTGGGATCTTTTGGCAGGGTATAAAATGTGCCTGTTTTGAAAATAGGTCTGTCACAACCCAAATAACAGTATTTCCCTCACTGTTTGGCAATTCCACAATGAAATCCATAGCCAAGGCGCTGAGGGTTCAGCTACCTTCTGCAATAGACCTGGGGTTTTTCCCTGACGTCTTTTTGCTGCTGCACAAATGGGGCAGCTAGCTACATAGCTTTCTATGTCTGTTTTTAGTGATGGCCACCAAAATTGTCTTTTAATCAGGTGTAAAGTTTTCACAAACCCAAAATGTCCAGCTAATTTGGAGTCATGGCACCGTTCCATTAAGCATAGTCTTTGGCTTGCAGGGACATACAACTTCCCACCCACCCAAGCCAAGTCGTCTTTCATCAGACAGCTGGATTTGTTGTTCAAAAACCATTCATCAGTGTTCAATGCTTGTTTAAAAGTTTGGGTGGTATCATTGTCCATCAATATTTCTTTTTTAGCCTGGGATCTGGTGACTACTTTAGCGGCTAGTTGATTGTTTTGTACTATAGGTTTGATTACGTCTGGCTTTGCACTATTGTATTGCAGTTTCCTGGATAGCGCATCCGCCAGAAAGTCCCCCCCCCCCCGGGGAGGTATTTTAGAGTAAAGTCAAACTGTTTAAAGTACTGAGCCCATCGTACTTGTTTTCGGGAGAGTTTCCTTGGGGTCTTTAGGGCTTCTAGATTTTTGTGATCCGTCCAGACTTCAAAAGGGGTCTTACTGCCTTCTAGGAAATGCCGCCAGGTCAACAATGCCCAACGAACTGTATAAGCCTCTTTCTCCCAATTAGCCCACTTTTGCTTAGTCTCATTTAACTTTTTAGATGTGCAAGCACAGGGTTGTAATTGGTCTTGCTCATTCTTCTGAAGCAGGACTGCTCCTATTGCCACATCGCTGGCATCTGCTTGTATGACAAATGGTTTCTCCTTGTCTGGGTGTTTCAGAATTGGTTCTGCCGAGAAGAGCCATTTAAGTTTTTCAAATGCCACCTGGCATTCCACAGTCCAGTTCAATGGTTGCTTTGGTTTAGGGTTAGAGTTAGAGTTTATTGCATTTATATACCGCCCTTCTCCCCGAGGGGACTCAGGGCGGTTTACAGCCATATTAAAAACAGTCACATATAAAAATTAAAACTAATAAAATAATTAAACTATTTGGCCGTAAAATTTAAAACCCCTAAAAATCCCTATTAAAATTAGCACTAATTTAAGTCAGAGCGGCTTGATGAAATAGTAGGGTCTTCAGGGCTCGTCGGAAGGCACGGAGGTCAGGAATCTTTCTTATATCCGGGGGTAGTTCATTCCATAGGGCTGGGGCTCCCACAGAGAATGCTCTCCCCCTGGGGGCCGCTCGTCGGCATTGTCTGACAGACGGCACTCTGAGGAGGCCCTCTCTGTGAGAGCGTATCGGGCGGTGGGAGGTATTCATTGGCAGAAGACGGTCCTGTAAATATCCCGGTCCTAAGCCATGGAGAGCTTTGAAGATGGTAACTAACACCTTGAAACGCACCCGGAAGACCACCGGAAGCCAGTGCGGCTCGCGCAAGAGGGGAGTTACCCGGGAGCGACGAGTCGCTCCCATAACCACTCGCGCGGCCGCATTCTGGACCAGCTGAAGTCTCCGGGTGCTCCTCAAGGGGAGCCCCATGTAGAGAGCATTACAGTAGTCCAAACGGGAAGTGACGAGAGCGTGAGTGACTGTGCGTAGGGCATCCCGATCCAGAAAGGGACGCAACTGGGCAATCAGGCGGACCTGATAAAAAGCCCCCCTGGCCACGGCCATCATATGATCGTCTAAAGACAGCCGTGCATCCAGGAGGACGCCCAAGTTGCGAACCCTCTCTGAGGGGGGCAAGATCTCATCCCCAATAGCCATTGATGGCACCAACTGGCTATATCGGGGTGCCGGTAGCCACAGCCACTCTGTCTTGGAGGGATTGAGTCTGAGCCTGTTCCTCCCCATCCAGATCCGTACAGCTTCCAGGCAGCGGGACATCACGGCAAGGGCATCATTGGGGTGATCCGGGGTAGAAATGTACAACTGCGTGTCGTCAGCATACAGTTGACACTTCACCCCAAAACCACGGATGATCTCACCCAGCGGCTTCACATAAATGTTGAACAGGAGGGGCGAGAGGACAGACCCCTGTGGCACCCCACAAGTGAGGTGTCTCGAGGTCGACCTCTGCCCCCCTGCCAACACAGACTGTGTACGGTCAGCGAGAAAGGAGGAGAACCACCGCATAACGGTGCCTCCCACTCCCAAACCCCCTAACCGACGCAGCATGATACCATGATCGATGGTATCAAAAGCTGCTGAGAGGTCAAGAAGGACCAGGACCGAGGAAGATCCTCTGTCCCGAGCCCTCCAGAGATCATCAACCAACGCGATCAATGCCGTTTCCGTGCTGTAACCCGCCCTGAAACCCGACTGGCACGGATCCAGATAGACAGCTTCATCCAGGTAACAAGGGAGCTGTTGCGCCACCACACTCTCAACAACCTTCGCCGTGAAGCGAAGGTTGGAGACCGGACGATAGTTACCTAATATAGCCGGGTCCAGGGAAGGCTTCTTGAGGAGGGGCCTCACCACCGCCTCTTTCAAGGTGGCCGGGAAGACACCCTCACTCAGAGAAGCATTAATAATGCCCTGGAGCCAGCCTCATGTAACCTCCCGGGAGGCCAGTACCAGCCAAGAGGGACACGGGTCCAATAAACATGTGGTAGCGTTCAGCCTCCCCAGAATCCTGTCCACGTCCTCGGGAGTCACAGTGTCAAACTCATCCCAGATAACATTCTCAAGATCCACTCCCGTCATCCCATCCGGAACTACCCAATTGGAGTCCAGACCGTCCCGAATCTGAGCGACTTTATCATGCAGATATTGCACAAATTCCTCAGCTCTCCCCTGCAAGAGGTCCTCCCGCGCTCCCAACTGTAGGAGGGAGCGGGTCACCCTAAACAGGGCGGCTGGGCGATTATCTGCTGATGCAATAAGGGTGGAGAAATGATTATGTTTCGCCACCCTTATTGCCACTAGGTAAGTCTTAATATGAGCTCTTACCAGTGTCCGGTCAGATTCAGTGCGACTGGCCCTCCAATCACTCTCTAGGCGTCTTTTCCGGCGCTTCATCTCTCTCAGCTCCTCGGAAAACCAAGGAGCTAATCAAGGTCGGCACCGGGTCAGAGGCCGCAAAGGCACGACGCGGTCCAAAGCCCCAGCAGCCGCCCTATCCCAGGCGGCTACCAGTTCTTCAGTCGAGCCGTGAGCCAGAGTCTCTGGGAAAGGCCCAAGCTCCGTCAGGAACTTGTCTGGGTCCATGAGGCACCTGGGACGGAACCACCTAGTCGGTTCCATCTCCCTGCGACGAAGGGAAGCGGTATGGAAGTCTAGACGAAGGCGCGAATGATCTGTCCATGACAAGGGATTGATGACTAGTTCCCCTAAATCGAGATCATTCAGCCACTGACCAGAGGTAAAAACCAAGTCTAGCGTGTGTCCCCCCGTGTGGGTGGGGCCATGAACTAACTGGGTCAGGTCCATGGCCGTCATGGAAGCCATGAACTCCTGAGCCGCCTCTGACGTTTCGCCGATGGACGGCAGGTTGAAATCCCCCATAACCATAAGTCTGGGGGTACCAACCGCCACCCCAGCTATTACGTCAAGCAACTCAGGCAGGGCTGCTGCCACGCGGCAGGGAGCCAGGTACGTGATCAGCAAGCCCATCTGCACCTGACCCCACTTCACAAGGAGGGACTCACAGCCAGCAACCTGAGGAACAGTGGCCTCCCTCGGATCAAGGTCTTCCTTAATAATCACCGCTACCCCTCCGCCCCTCCCCTGAGCCCTCGGCTGATGAAACGCGCAGAAACCTGGTGGGCACATCTCGACGAGGGGCACCCCCCCCTCCTGGCCCAATCAGGTTTCTGTAATTCCCGCCAGGTCTGCACCTCCCTCCTGGATTAGGTCGTTAATGAGGGGGGCTTTAGTTACTGCAGACCCGACGTTGCATAGCATCAGCCGAAGGCTTGGGCCCTGAGGCTCTGGGCAACCAGGGTTACAGGAAGCGCTCTGGGGGCCGGAGCATGCTACCGCTCGCAAATAGCGGGTGCGTACTCCCCGAAACTGATATGGCCCCCTACGCCCGTCATATCTGCCTCTCCCACCCACTGTACAAATGGAATGGCCCTTCTTGTCCTCCCCTGGCACCTTTTCTAGCCCCTTCCCCCGACTCCCTCCGCTATGTCCCTCAAACCCACTCTGCCGCTCTGACATTCCAAGGACCCCCCCAGGTCCACTTCTACCCCCACCCTCTCCCACCCCGGAACCCCCTAAAAATTGCTTAAAACCCCTTGTTAAAAAACCCCTCACCCTCCTCTTTGCCACATGCCACCTCTCGGGGTCCCAAAGCCCGTCATTAAGGTAGGCCCTCGATAACGAAGAGGGCCAGGCCTGCGAGAGGGGGGGAATCTCGCAGTGCTAAGAGATCGGCTAATAAATACATCGCAATTCAGCTGAGAGAATAAATAAGGCCAAGGATTCATAAAACATCTTAAAAGCAAAGGTCCAAGAGAAAGAGTCCGCCCATTTCCGGTGTGTGTAAGTCCATCGGGCTTCACTGTCCTCTCACGGCAGTGAAGAGGAGTCTCAGGCCGCTGCCCCGGGTTGTCCTCCCCTTTGTTTTTAAGAGTTTGGTGATGGGGAGGGCAATCTGAGCGAACGCAGGGATAAACTGGTGGTAAAAGTTGGCAAACTCCAAGAAGCTTTGTAACTGTTTACATGTGTGTGGAGGGTCTCAATCAAGTACAGCCTGCACTTTCAGAGGATCCATCTCCACCCCCTGGTGTGAAATGCGGTATCCCAAATAGTCAATCTTCTCTTGGTGGAATTCACATTTGGACAATTTGGCATAAAGTTTGGCAGCATGGAGTTTGTTTAAAACTGCCCTGACTAGTTTCACATGTTCTGCTTTGGTTTCAGTATAGATTAAAATGTCGTCCAAATAGACCAGAACCCCCTTATATAAATGTTGATGCAGCACTTCATATATTAACTGCATAAACACCGCAGGAGCTCCTTGCAACCCAAAGGGGAGCACCTTGAATTGGTAGCAGCCGAGGGGGGGGTGTTAAATGCTGTTTTCCACTCATCCCCTTCCTTAATTCTGACACAGTAGTAAGCCTTGTCCAGCTTTGAAAAATTTTTCCCTTTAGCGAGGTATGCTAACATATCTTTCATAAGGGGGAGAGGATACATGTTCTGCACACTGATTGCATTTAAAGTCCGAAAATTAATACACAGACGTTTTGAACCATCTTTTTTCTCTCTAAAGAGTACAGGAGCTGCAATTTTTGGTCGAGCTGGCTTGATGAAACCCCTTGCTAAGTTTTTCTCAATGAATGTTCTCAGTTCTTCCAGCTCCCTCGGTGACATGCTGTATATCTTGGGTTTAGGGAGTTTTGCGCCGGGTAAGATTTCTATTGCATAGTCAGTGGCGTGGTGGGGGGGGAGCTCATCTGAGGCTTTTTCGCTAAAAACCTCAGCTAAATCCTTGTATTCTATGGGTATGCTCTCAATTAGTGTGGCGTGACCAGGCATGACTGTTTCTCGATTCTCTGCCCCCTCAATTCCTTTATTTGGGTACTCAGCAAAGTCACCTTCTTCTGAAATTTTATGATGCCTTGTTCCCAATTGATTTGGGGGTTCCATTATTTTAGCCATGCAAGGCCCAGAACCAACGGCCACTCCATGCCAGATGCTACTATAAATGTAAGCTTTTCCTCATGGCTTCCAATGCCTATATGTAGAGGCTCGGTGGCCAGAGAAGCTGGCTCCCCTCCTGCTATTGACCCATCCAGTTGACAGAAAGCAATGGGGGTTTTCAGCTTTCTTACATTAATCCCTAACTTCCCTACTAAGGTTGGGCTGATCAAACAATGAGTGCACCCTGAATCCACTAAAGTGGAGATGCTTATCTCCCTGTTTTGTATTGGGATGAATAGTCTTAAAGGGAGGGTAAGTGGTTTAATAGGTTTGCTTACCAGTGGTTCATCATCTGGATCACTTCCGAATGAGTGTGATTCCTCCTCTTCAGCTGCCAGGATTTCCTCTCCAAAGAGGAGAGAGGACGTAACTTCTATGGTCTGCCTGCTCCACAGAGCGGTCTCTTTCCCACGCCGACTCAGTTTCGTAGGACCCTCCCCTGGTGGGTAGTTCCGGGCGGGTGTTTGCGAACAACACTCTGCAGCTCCTGCCCTTCTTTTCCGCACTTGAAACAAGCTGAAGATCTCGGAGAGAATGCGGGTTGTGGTTTGAGGGGCTCTTGCTTCCATTGGGATGAAGATTTCTTCCATGCTCGCCCCACTCAATACTGGTTTCTGGCCATATCGATCTCAGCTTCTTCAGCGGTGACATACCATTCATGTAGGTCATTCGGTGCCCCTCGGGCCACGCAGGCATTGTATAGATCATCACTCAGCCCATCCTTGAAACAGCTGACCAAAATATCTTCCGGCCAGTGCACACGACACGTGAGGTCCAGGAATTCTTCAGTATACTCTGCTACTGGCTGTCGCCCCTGCTTCACCACCTTAATACGGTCGCGTGCTTTGCGGTCTGCCAGTGGGTCCTCAAATCGCGACATTGCAAGGCCAGCATGAAATGGTCAAAATCCCGTAGTTCTGGTGTGTTGGCGTTATGCAAGGTCACCATCCATCTGGCCACAGCCCCCTCTAGGGCTAGGGTCACAACTCAACTCGGGAGCCTTGGGTTTGGAAAACACGCCCATACTCTTGCATGTAGGTTAGCACATGTGCCACAAAGAATCCTAATTGTTGCAGATTCCCATCAAACTTCACCCCAAGGGGGGGAGTTTCTCTTTCCAGTTGAGGAGTCTGAGGTTGGTTGGGAATGGCCGCCAGTGTGCGAGCTGCCTGAGGGGAGGATTTGCTGGGTCTTCTCCCACTGCTGCTGTGCCTTCTGCTTGATAGGCAGGCTCCAGAGGGAGGGTGCCTCCCGTGGCATCATCTGCAACTGCTGCCCTTTCAGTGCCTTTTGATTGTTGTCCTGGCTCCCTTCGGATGTTGAGATTTTCCAAAGTTTCCATCACGAATTGGGTTATATGCCTCTTCAGATAGTCCTCCCTCAGGGGTGCTTCGGTCAGTCCCCCCTTGTCTGTAAGGGTTTCTAGTTCCAGTTTCCACCCTGGTTTTCGGTTGCCACGGTTGAGGGTGACTCCTCTGGTTCTCTCATCCCAGCCATCTTTCTTCCCAATGCCAATTGACCAGCGGGGCTTTTCCAGATTCCCCAGAGTTACCTCATCCTCTCCAATGGGGTGCACAAGGCAGGCATCTGACTGGGTGGCGGTTACTGTCTCTCCCCAGCAATCGGTTTCTCCCAGCTCTCTGCTTCATTCAGACATGGTTTGCAAGGTCCCCTCAGTAGAGCAAAGATTGCTTCTCTGAGTTGACCGTTTTGCAGATTGTGCTTTCTGTAAGGATTGCCTCTCCTTCCAACCTAAGAAAATACGAACTCTTGAAATGTAGTTGTTCAAAAGGATTCTTTTATTAAGCCGACGTGAAAGTCATCCAGCTAAAGCACAATCTGAATACCCTTAGGCAAAACAATAGGATTAAAATGGTAGAGACCCCTCCCTTTTAGTCAGAATGCAGATTTTGGCCAATCCACAAGTGTGAAGGTATTTTCTTTACTATTTCTTTTGAGACCCGGAACAACCATGCATTCCCACCACTACCCTTTAAAGTGAGTCAACCCACATGGCTGTCATATAAATTCCTGCAGGTAAAGTTCCTTTCTTAGGCCCCTTGGTGCCAGGATATAGGTTGTAAAATATCTGATGACAAAGGCCATGCTCCCCCTTCTCCACTTGAATGGCAATATCACATTTTTTGGGGATCTGACACGATCATCAGAGGCTTTTCTTTTAACTTTTAAAACCATTTTTTCAGCCGAATAGGTTGTAGAAAAAATGCTTTTAAAAGTAAAAAAAACAAAAGCCTCTGATGAGGTGAGTGGGGTAAGTGAGCGGCAATTGGGCCAGGAACCGGTTCGTGGGCGTGGCCAACCAATGTTATTACCAGTTCACTGAACTACTACAAATTTTTATTACTGGTCCTTGCAAACCGGTGAGAACCGGGAGCAACTCACCACTGGGTTATGTAGGGGTCATAGCTGGCTCTGTAGTTGTCTGAGCTAAATTTGGTTGAAGTTTCTGAGGATGGTGCAATGTTCTTAAGAGTTTATGAGCTGTGTGTTAATCCCATTACGTCTTGAAGAGTCATGTCTTAATCCCTTCACCCTGAGTTGAAGGTCTTCTGTTTTGTAGATAGGCTGGCCCAGTCTTTCTTAATAGGCACAAAATATTGATTGGAGGGAGGGAGCTGGGGCTCTGAATTTCTGTCTCCCTTAAGATTTTTTATTTGTCTTTCTTCTTTTAGTTTTTTATTTCCTTTCTTTATTATTATTATTATTTTTTATTATACATTTTCCTTTATTATACATCACGTTTCCATTTCTGCAACAGCACTGTACTGTCTTATCAGGTCTCTTTTAAGTATACATAGTATTATACACCCTGATTGTAACCATTGTTCTCATAATTATACAATGTAATCTCTTTTACAAACATAATCTTGTACATCCTAGTTATAACTGTTATTCTCATAGTTATATCATAACACTCTATACACTTGTCACTCTATACACTTTGATCTACAGTAGAGTACAGTCCAATGTAAATATTACTTATAGCATATATGCTTATCTATATCTATATCTATATCTATTTATTTCTATTTTGTTAATCTTTCGTTATTAAGTTAGCAATCTCTGCACTGTTATCTAACCATTTGTACAATAAGTCCCATGTTAAGTAATACTCTGTTTCCTCTTTCTCCTTAATTTCCATTGTTAACCTGTCCATTTCAGCGCATTCTAATATTTTCTTTCTTTCTTTCATCTATCGGTATACTTTCAGTTTTCCAATTTTATGCATATGTGATCTTCGCTGCTGTTATAACATGTAACACTAAGTATGTAATTCTTTTGTTGTATTTCCCTGGTAGTATACTTAGTAAGAACAGTTCTGGTTTTAGATATATTTGTTGCGCTGTTATCTAGCCATCTTTTTATCTTTAACCAATATTTTTTTTCCGTTGGACAGGTCCACCGCATATGGTAATAGGATCCCAGTATCTGTTTACATTTCCAGCAGTCTGCAACATATTTTGGAACATTTTTGCCAGTGGCAAATGCCATCTATAGAATATTTTGTACAGGTTTTCTTAATGTGCTGTTGACATCGTTAATTTGTAATTTCTTTCCCACAATTTTTGCTAATTTTATAATTCTATGGTATGCCCAAAATCTTTTGCCCATATTATCATGGTTTCTTTTACATAATCTTCTTCCATTTTAAAGTTCAATAGGTAATTATAAATTGTCTTTATTAATTTATCATCTGTCCCTAGCAATAACTGATCCAATTCTTGGGGTTCCTTATAAAATCCACATCTTTCTGCATCTTATGTTTCATTTGTATTTGGATATATGGCCACCAGTCCAAGTCAATTCCTTGATTTTTTAAATTCCTGTTTTGATTTTAAGTCTCCTTGCTCATTTAGTATATCTTTGTACCTTACAATTTACCCAGTTCTAAAACATTAGGATATATTAGCGCTTCCATTGTGATAGCCAGACTGGTATTTTCATATAGTGATTCTGATTCTGATTTTTTCCCATACTGACAACAGAGCATTCTTGATATAATGCCTTTGGAAGTATCTGTATAGTTTACTTTTCCCGTCCCATACAAATGCATGCCACCCCAATTGTAAGTCATGCCCTTCTAACATCAATATTCTTTTGTTCTTCAAATTTATCCACTCCTTTATCCATGTGAACACCGAAGCCTGGTAATAGTTTCCAGTCCGGTAGCCCAAACCTCTCTTGTTTTTAGAATCTTGTAGCATTTTCAATTTGATTCTTGGTTTTTTGCCTTGCCAGACGAATTTTGACATCAATTTAAGTCCTCAAAAAACTTTTTTCCTAATTTTATCGGGATTACTTGAAATAAAAATAGCAATTTTGGTAAAATATTCATTTTTGTTGTGGCTATCCTTCCGACCAGCCACAGCTGTAGATTTTTCCATTTATCCAAATCTCTTTATTTGCTGTATTAATTTGGTATAGTTGTCTTCATTAATAGATGTGCATCTTGCTGTTAGCCAGATTTCCAAGTATTTAACATTTTTAGTTATCTGCATGTCCAACTTTTCTGTCAGTTCATTTTTCTGTTTATTTTTAAGATTCATTGTCAATATCTTGGTCTTTTCCTTGTTTATTTTAAGTTCTGCCACCACACTGAACTCCTCTATTTTCTTTATTAATCTGGGTCCTGTTTCTAGGGGTTCCTCCAGAATAAATACTAAGTTGTTTGCAACTGCTTGTACTTTGTAACATTTTTAAAAAAATATTCAAACCGTTTATTTTTGGGTCTTGTCTGATCTGTCTAAGCAGGACTTCTAGGGTTAGTATGAATAAGAGGGGGGATAGTGGGCCTCCTTGTCTTGTGCACTTGTCATGTTAAAAAAAAGATTTTTTCTTTTTCTTTTAGGGGAAATATTATATCTTGCCTTTTTAAAATATTCCTCAAAATATTTCATTCTTCTAGAAGAGGGTGGTGCTAACTTTCTGCAATGTCATTGTCAAAGTTTAATTTGTTGAGAAATAAGTCTGTCTGCAAATTTGTTTAATTCTTTTTTTCTTCTTATTTCATCTAAAATAGCTTGTGTTTCCTCTTGAACATTGCAACATATTATTTAAGTATCCATCCAACAGAACTAGATTTCTTTTTATGTGTCAAACCCACAAGATTATGATTTGAAAAAGGCTTTACTTTTTATGTCTATCTTATATTATGAACCTTGGTAGTCAATTTTTTTGAAATCCAAACCATATTTATTCTTGAAAAGGATCTATATGTCTTCCAGAAAAATATGTTCGGTCCAAAGTGGGTAGAGATCATTCCAACACCCATACAACACTAATTTTCATAAGAAAAGCCTATAAAACTCTACATAATAAAATCATTTATAAAACAATACTTGTCCTCATTTGGGTTATACATTCCCAGTGTCATATTGACTTTTATCCAATAAACCTTATTTTTATTTCTCATAAACATATTTAAATGTATACTCTTTTATCCATCATTTTCTATTCATCTTATCTTTTAACTTTTATTTTAGTTTTTCGGGGCTGCTCTTTTACCATTTACCCTCCTTTATTTTACCGCAACTTTTCCTCTTCTTCTCTCTTTCTCTTCCTTCCTCCATCTCTTCTTACTTTCTTCATTCTTCCTCTCCTTCTCTTTCCTACTTCCCCTTCCTCCACTCCTCTTTTCTTCCTCCCTTTCTAACCCTTTTTCCTACTCCTCTTTTCTTCCTCTCCTTTTCCCTCTTCTATCTCTCCCCCTCCTTTCCTCTCTTCTACCTTCCTCTCTCTCTACTCTTTTCCCTCTCTGTTTCCCTTTTCAATTCAATCTAGAATGGTGTTTAATCAGCCCCAATTATCTATTTGCATCCATGTTCATTTCAGTTTGTTTAGTAATTACATCTGTTTCATCATTTGTGTACATTTTTATAATAATCTCACTTTTTCCCTTCCCCTCTTCCCCCTTTTCTTTAACCTAGGCATTGTCTGGGTTTGTATTCTTCTATTTTTTTCTCTTTTTCATCTTTTTCCTATCTATTTTATCTCCATACCTTTATTCATATCTCTTTTCTGACCAATCATAAAATTTTCCACATGTCTTGAAATACATTGACTCCTCTTTATCTTTTATTCTCAGTGTTAATCTGCTCATTTCTGCACATTCTAAAATTTTCTTTATAATTTCTCCTTCCAATGGGATTTTATCTGCTTTCCAATTCTTTGCAAATACAATTCTGGCCGCTGTTATTATATGAATAATCAAATACGTATCTTCTTTACTATATTTCTCTGGTAATTTTCCAATAAATATATCTCTGGTCTTAACTCTATATATTGCTGCAGCATTCCCTCTAACCATATCTGTATTTTAACCCAATAGTACTTTGCTTCTTTACCTGACCACCACATATGATAATATGATCCCGGCAATTGATGACATTTCCAACATTTGTCTGATTTATCTTTAAACATTTTAGCTAATCTTTCTGATGACATATGCCATCTATAAAACATCTTATACAGATTTTCTTTATAAGCGGTTGTCATTGTTAATTTATAATTTCTTTCCCATAGCTGTTGCCATTTCTCCAGTTCTATACTATATCTAAATTTTTTTTCCCGTGCTATCTTTTACTTCTTCATCTTCTAATCTAATTGCAATAAATAATTATATAATTTCTTAACCATTTTTTCATCTGTTCCTGTCAGTATTTCATCCAATTCTGATTTCCCCAAGTTAAAACCATATTGCCTACGATCTGCTTCAAACCTTGATTGTATTTGCAATCTTGTATACCAATCTGTCTCAATCCCTTGACACTCTAATTCTTGCCTTTGTTTCAGTTCTCCCCATTCTGTTAAAATATTGTTGTATCTAATAATATTCTTCATATTAACAATATTTGGATATGTCAAAGCTTTTATTGTAGAAAGCCACATTGGTATTTTCAAATAATGTTTTTCTTTCACTTTTTCCCACACTGATAACAAACCATTTTTTACATAATATCTCTGGAAATATCTGTATATCCTTTGTTTCCCATACATGGGATAGCATGCCAACCTAGTTGTAAGCCATGTCCCTCCAGCGTCACTATATTTAGAATATTTTGCTAAATCCAGTCAGTGTCAGTTGTTTCTGCTGAGTCCCAGGCTTCATGTTGGTCTGCAGAAGCCACTGCATGCTGATTGGTTGATTTGTTTCTGGCGCGAGTATATAAGTAGCTGTCAAAGTGCTGATAGCCGTTGCTCCTGTTAGCTGAGCAGCCTCGCTAGCTGCCAAAGCTAGCAAAAGTGTTAACTGCACTTGTTAACCAATAAATCTTGTTAGCTTTCAAAGAACCTGTCTTACCTCATTCTGTTCATCCGTACCAGGACATAACAGCTGGCGACGAAGGTGGGATTATATCCCAACCCGATCTGAGGTACAGACACGAGTGGAGCAAGTCACTGAGTTGAAGTCACTGTCCAAGAGCTGAAGCGCTAAACATGACGAGAAGTCGGCCAACGAGTTCGGACATTGCACTGAGTTCCCCTCGCTGATAAAGAATGACAGCCTTGCCTGTTTACACTGCTTTCAACCCAGAAAAACAATCCTGGGATACCTATTTGAGAAATTCGAGTGGTTCTTACTTTCAAATGACCAGGAAGGCATCTCGAATGATAGAAAGAAAGCATACTTTCTATCTTTCTGTGGGGATGAGGTGTTTGAAACTGCTAAAAATCTCCTGGCACCTCAGAAATTACACCCAGTGCCTTGGGATATCCTCCTAGAAAATTTGAGACATCACTATGCCCCAGCACCCTCCTCTATAGGAAGGAACCAAAAAGAGAGAGAAACAATAAATCAGTATATTGCTGCCCTCAGAGCTCCTGCACTGTACTGTGATTTTGAACATCTAGAGAACACATTATGAGACAGATTAGTCTGTGGCATCAGAGACCTAAATCTGCAATGCCACCTGCTAACAAAAACAGTTCTCCCTCTCCAATTAGCTCTGGATGAGGCTAGAGCTGCTGAGCTCTCTAATAAGTCTGCATACTATAAAAAAAAGTAGTTCCTAACTTTTCCAAAACAAGTATCAGGCCAATCTCCACTAAATTAAGGGACTATCAGGGCAAACTTATCCCCATTCTGGGCACCTGCCCTTTCAATATTCAATATGGCAGTTTTTCAGGCCTTCTTCCTACCAGCAACCCAGCCTCTTAGGTTTGGAGTGATTTCATTCCCCGGGCCTTTCAATTTCTGGTATACATGACATACAAGAGCCCCTTCTTACCAACCTCAGCAACGTATTCACCAGTAGCCTGGGTAAATACAGGGGGAAACCCCTTTCCTTTAATTTAGACCCACGGGTAGCCCCTATACGATTTAAACCTAGACAGGTCCCATTTACATTAAGACAGCGAGTAGATACTGCTCTAGAAAATTAATAGCCCAAGGGGTACTAGAGCCTGCAGACCATTCCAAATGAGAGACTCCCATTGTCACACCAGTTAAGCCAGATGGTTCAGTTAGAATTTGTGCTGACTATAAGTGCACGTTAAACAAGGCTCTTGAAAATTCAGCCTATCCAGTGCCAGTCGTGCAACACTTGCTTCACTCATTAGGTCAAGGTAAAATTTTTGCTAAATTGGACCTAACCCAGGCCTACCAGCAAATTCCGGTAGATAAAGCAACCTCAGAAGCACAGACCATAGTTATGTTATGTTATGTTATGTTATGTTATGTTATGTTATGTTATGTTATGTTATGTTTATTAGATTTATATAATCTAATATATTATTATAGGACTCAGGGCGGTGTACAGCCATGGTAAAACAATGCACCATACAACATTTAAAACCCATTTAAAACTGAATTAAACAAAGGTGGCTCTCTCTCCATTAAAACCCATACTTTAAAATGCCCTATCCATTTTTTTTTTTTTATTCAGCCAGCCAGCCTGCTGAAATAATAGGGTCTTAAGGGCCTGGCGAAAGGTACAGAGATCAGGAATCGTGCGTATCCCAGGGGGTAGTTCATTCCAGAGGGCGGGTGCCCCCACAGAGAAGGCCCTCCCCCTGGGGGTTGTCAGCCTACATTGTTTTGCCGACGGCATCCTGAGGAGTCCCTCTCTGTGGTAGAGCATTGGTCGGTGGGAGGCTACTGGTGGCAGAAGGCGGTCCCGTAAATATCCAAGCCCTAAGCCATGGAGCGCTTTAAAGGTGGTAACCAACACCTTGAATCATACCTGGAAAACCACCGGGAGCCAGTGCAGCTTACGCAGGAGAGGTGTCACATGGGTGCGTCGAGTTGCACCCATAATCACCCACGCGGCCTCATTCTGGACCAGATAGAGCCTCCGGGTGCCCTTCAAGGGGAGCCCCATGTAGAGAGCGTTGCAGTAGTTCAGACGGGATGTGACAAGGGCATGAGTGACCATATGCAGGGGGTCCCGGTCCAGAAAGGGATGCAACTGGTACATCAGGCAAACCTGATAAAAAGCCTCCCAGGCCACAGCCATCATATGTTCTTCTAAGGACAGCCATGCATCCAGGAGGACACCCAGATTGTGAGCCCTCTCTGAGGGGGCCAAAATCTCATCCCCAATAGCCAGCGATGACACCAGCTGGCTATACCGGGACGCTGGGAGCCATAGCCACTCAGTCTTGGAGGGGCTGAGTCTGAGCCTGTTTCTCCCCATCCAGATCTGCATGGCCTCCAGACAGCAAGACATCACATCAAGGGCATCACTGGGGTGGTCTGGGGTGGTCTGGGGTGGAGATGTACAGCTGCATATCATCAGCGTACAGATGACACTCCACCCCAAAACCACAGATGATCTCACCCAGTGGCTTCACATAAATGTTGAACAGGAGGGGCGAGAGGACTGATCCTTGCGGCACGCCACAAGTAAGGCGCCTCGAGGTCGACCTCTGTCCCCCTGCCAAGAAGAAGGAGGAGAACCACTGCATCACGGTGCCCCCCCACTCTTAGCCCCTCCAACTGATGCAGCATGATACCATGGTCGATGGTATCAAATGCCGCTGAGAGATCTAAAAGGACCAGGACAGAGGAACAGCCCCTGTCCCAAGCCCTCCAGAGATCATCAACCAATGCAACTAATGCCATTTCCGTGCTGTATCCCAGCCTGAAGCCCAACTGGAATGGATCTAGATAGACTGCTTCATCCAGGTACCAGGGAAGCTGTTGAGCCACCACACTCTCAACAACCTTTGCCACAAAGCAAAGGTTGGAGGCTGGACGATAGTTTGCTAATACAGCCAGGTCCAGAGAGGGCTTCTTGAGGAAGGGCCTCACCACCGTCTCTTTCAGGGCGGAGGAGAGGAAATCCTCACTCAAAGAAGCATTTATAATCTTCAGGAGCCAGCCTCGTGTAACCTCCCGGCAGGCCAGCACCAACCAAGAGGCACATGGGTCCAATAAACATGTGGCAGAGCTCAACCTACCCAGAATCCCATCCATGTTTTCGGGAGCCACAGTGTCAAACTCCTCCCAGATAACACTCTCAAGACTCACCTCCGTCACCCCTCCTGGTCCCACCCAATCAGAGTCCAAGCCTTCCTGAATCTGAGCGATTTTATCATGCAGGAATTGTGCAAAATCCTCAGCCCTATCCTGCAAGTGGTCTTCCCATGCTCCCATATGAAGGAGGGAGCAGGTCGCCCTAAACAGATGCAATAAGAGCAGAAAAATAGTTAGATTTTGCTACTTTTATTGCCACTAGTTAGGTCTTAATATAAGACCTCACCAGTGTTCGGTCAGATTCGGAACGGCTGGACCTCCAATCACTCTCCAGCCATCTTTTCCAGTACTTCATCTCCCTCAGCTCCTCCGAAAACCAGGGAGCTAATTGGGATCAGCACCAGGTCAGAGGCCGCAAAGGCATGACACAGTCCAAAGCTCCAGTGGCCACCCTTTCCCAGGCAGCCACCAGTTCTTCAGTCGAGTCATGAGCCAGAGCCTCAGGGAATGGCCCAAGCTCCGTCAGGAACCTATCGGGATCCATCAGGTGCCTGGGATGGAACTACCTGGTCAATTCCGTCTCCCTGCAGCAGAGGGGAGTGGCTCGAAAGTCTAGTTGAAGGAGCGAATGATCTGACCATGACAAGGGTTTGATTACTAAATCCCCTAATTCCAGATCATTCAACCACTGACCAGAGACAAAAATCAAGTCCAGAGTGTGACCCCCCCCATGTGAGTAGGGTCTTGAACTAACTGGGTCAGGTCCATGGCCACCATGGAGGCCATGAACTCCTGAGCTGTCCTCGACGTTTCACCGACGGATGGCAGGTTAAAATCCCCCATGACACTATTATGTCAAGCAGCTCAGGTAGGGTTACCGCCACATGGCAGGGAGCCAAGTACAAAGTCAGCAAACCCATTTGCACCCCACGACCCCACTTCACAAGAAGGGACTCACACCTGGCTATCTGAGGAACAGTGGCCTTCCTCAGACAAAGACTCTCTCTAATAATAACTGA
Organism: Masticophis lateralis; assembly: GCA_030761175.1. NCBI lineage: Eukaryota > Metazoa > Chordata > Lepidosauria > Squamata > Colubridae > Masticophis > Masticophis lateralis. The sequence goes on along the minus strand of JAUDYJ010000004.1, from coordinate 73,828,207 downwards.
CGCCCCTCCACCCCTCCCCTGAGCCCTCGGCCGATGGTATGCACAGAAACCTGGTGGGCACGTTTCACCAAGGGGAACCCCCCCACTCCTGGCCCAACCAGGTCTCTGTGATCCCTGCCAGGTCTGCACCCCCCTCCTGAATCAGATCATAAATGAGGGGGGCTTTATTAATCACAGACCTGGCATTACATAACATCAGTCAGAGGTCTAGGCCCTGAGGCTCTGTACAACCCAGCGCACGGGAGTCACATTGGGGGCCAGAGTGCACAATTGTTCGTAGACAGCGAGTGCACACTCCCATAACATGATTTGCCCCCCTGCTACCGCCATATCTACCCCTTCCACTCACAGTACTAATACGACTCTTGCCCTCACCCCCTAGCACCCCAACTGGGTTCCCGCCTCCTCCGCAATGACCTCCGCCATGCCCATCAGCCCTGTTGTGCTGCCCTGAAGCTGTATGTGTCACTGCGTTATTTTGTATTTGCCAGCTGAGCTTTCATTCTGAACTTTACGGTAGCATTGCCAGAGAATGTTATCTCTAAGATAAGCACTACTTTGAACTACTGCGCATGTCTACATTTTTTTTTCTCTTTCTAACTTTAATTTCTCTTGTCTGTCTCTGAGATATCACTGCCGGTAAGAATGTAGTTAGCTAGATTTATACTTTTAACGATAAATATGTTTATTAGATTTTATACTTTGGGTTTTCTTTCTTTGATAGTATACACAATGGGAAACAAGATCCAATCACCTCTAATTAATCACAGTTTTCCCGGGGGGGGGGGGGGAACGAAGCTGATTCACGCTTCAACAATGGTAGCAGAGTTTGGTCTGACATTGTTTTCCTTGGCAGTTACTCAATTGATAAGCGTATAGGCAATTAGGCAGTTAGTTTTCACCTACTGAGGTACTGATTACTTTTTGCAAATATGCCAAGAAAGAAAAAGAAAACAAAATACAAAGCAAAGTCTGCTGGAGACATAATTCTCTCTCATCTCTCTGATGAGGATGTGGAAAGGATTGCACAGAGGCTTTCAATTTTTAAAACACCGATTGCTTCAGGAACCAGGCTGGAGGAAGGTGATATTGAAAATGCTGTTGGAATTGCTTATCTTGAAGATGATGTGCTGTTATTGAGGTCAGTGACGCCCTCTTCTAATTTTGCATGCTCATAAGCAATCCCTAAAGAAGCCCAGGAATTTGAAAGGCTTGGTGCCAAACCTAAAATTCCACAAGTGGCTGCGTTTTCTTTACTGAAAGAGATAAGTGAAACTCCTTTAAGCTCTGAAGAAACTATGTATGATAAGACTGTGCAAAGCTATATTGATCAAATAGAGTTTTTAGAACAAGAGCTGCACAAGGCAAAAGTGATTGTTTCTGTACTTAAGCCAGATAAGCAGGACTCTTGTCTTTTTCAAATTCCCGAGTCCTCCATTTTGCCTCCTTCTTGAAAGCCAAAGCCACTCCCCCAGGAGGGTTTTGTGTCAAGCAAATCAGAACAGAGATCTGTGTACATGTCACATGTGTCTAGTGATGTCCCTTCTCAGATTTCACATGATGCTGATAGAGAAGTAAAGCTAACTCAATCAAGTCTGCAGGCTGCAACGCCACATGTGTCTCCACAGGCTCAATCATTAGCACCCCCTGGTGGTGCTGATGATTTTTTTTGTCCAAATTCCCAATTTAGATGGGACACAACGCTTAATGAAGCAAAGATAGGTGCCAGCGGCTCCAGCAGACCATATTAATATGGCAGCTCATGCACAAGTGGCAGCCAGATTACAGCAACCACAGGTTCGACTACAGCAATCTCAGCTTCAACCACAAGTGCCTTTACTTCCCACAGCCAGTGCCTCAGATGTACATTTCTCAACGGGCATCTTCTATTGTTCCACTGGCTGGTGATTCAAAATTAAAGCATTTAGGCCAAAATTATAAAGCATGAGTCTTTTACTCTGTAGAGAAGGTATTCATTGCATGGTGTTTAATACTCCTGACCACCCATGGACTCCTGCAATAAGAGACTTAGACACTAGAGCATGCACATTATTGATGACCATGGATACTGAACTGCAAATTTGTTGGGCAGCTGCACCTGATGCAACTGCCCAACAAATTTGGGCCCAATTAGAAACATGCTACTGTCCTGTCGCAATTGAATTTACATGTTTGCTCTTGTCTGAGTTCCATGGTTCGAGATTAAAACCTGGTGAATATATTGGAGAACATTTAACTAAAATGAAAGGAATGAGGAAGGATTTGGGCAAAAGAGGCTATAATATTGATAATTGTCAAATGATCAGCATTATTATTAACTCATTGAATTATGAATGGAAAGATACCATTATAAAGATTAATCAAGTGCCCATTGCTAAATGCACAGTGGATCATGTATATAGAATTTTAACCGAAGAAGAGGCATGTATGATCACAACTTCACATTTGAGAGGACCACCTGCATCAAGAACTCCAGCAAGGCGTCCCTTCCGAGGAAGGACCTAAGTTCCAAGGATGCCAAGATGCTACATCTGTAATCGTGTGGGACATGCAACCCGGAATTGTCCCCAACAAGTTCCAGCTCCCGTCATGTACCAGCCCAGAGGAACAGACTCCAAAGGAGGCAGAGGCAGAGGCGGTAGACAAGGTCTTCATGGTCCCAGGCATGATTCACAAGCTCCACTCACCACATTGGCTTTAATCAACAATCCACAACCTCATCCAGAATATGACAGACTACTTCTGTGGACTTTGGATAGTGGTGCAGCATTGCATGTTACCTACAGAAAAGAACTTTTTACAGAGATGCACAAGCCTGAACCTGAACTACGTGAACTTTATTCTTTTTCCAATCATCCTTGTCAGGTCAGAGGAAAAGGAACTGTTTATGTTGAAGAGCTTGATGCATTCATTCCTGATGTTTATTATATACTAACTGCAAATAGTAGTTTGCTTAGTTAGAGTCACTTGTCCAGAGTGTTAAAGTTCCAGGCCCACTATTTTGAAAAAGCAAGTTATATAGTTAAAAATGGAGATATTGTTGCTGAAACCATGTTAATTGGTGATGTTTATTACATAAAGCCAAAATCTAAACCACAAACACAGGCAAGTATACAGACTCCAAAAGAGGAAAGCACAGGCCCAGAGAGAGATGTTCCAGTGAGAGATCCTGTTGCTACTCCAAAGGCTCCTAAAGCCAACAAAAAGAAAATTGAGAAACAGGTTGCTCAGAGCAAGCCTGAGGTTCTTCATAAAACTGTTAATGTTGAAAATTCACTAACTGGTAAACCTTTGCATTACAGGTGTATCCATAAGTGGCATAGAAGATTGGGGCATGCCAGTTTTCGTGTTCTTAGGAAAATGCCGGAGTTCGCAAAAGGTTTGGATCTAAAGGGTTGTAAGGTGTTTTTGGATTGTGCTGTCTGCAAAAAGGCCAAATCCAAAGCAGCAGACATTCCAAAATGCGCTATACGCCTGTCAACACGCATTTTTGATTTGGTACACACAGGCCCTTTCAAGCCAACACTTGGCGGTAAAAAATATTTTCTAACAATTGTTGATAATTACTCTAGATATGGATATGTATATCCTATGAAAAAAAATCTGAGACCTTTCAGATCTTTAAAGACTTTGCCGCTCTTGTTTATACCCAACATGGAGTAAGCATCGCCAGAATTCAAAGTGATCGTGGTGCTGAATTCAGGTCTCAGCTGTTCCAGGACTGGATGCGTAAGAATGGAATTCTTCATCAGATATTTGCTCCTTACACGCCGATTCATAACGGAGTGGTAGAAAGGCGACAAGGGGTCCTGCAAACCATGATGCATTGTCTCCTAGAAGACACCAACCTCAGTAACTCATACTGGGGTGAAGCTCTTAAATATGCAAATTATATTGTCAACCATACTTGGAGTAGTGTAATAAATCAGACTCCTTTCTTCATGTGTATGGGTACAAGCCTGATCTCAAGAACCTCCATATTTTTGGTTCATACGCTATGATGAACATTCCCTTAGCTCAAAGAAGGAAAGGAGGTCCAGCAGTAAAAAGGATGAGATTTATGGGTATTGATGATAACTCAAAATGGAGCAAATTTATTGACTCTAAACATGTAATAGTGATTTCCCAATCTGCCAATTTTGAGGAAGATGCTGACTGATCCAGGATTCATTCCAATGATCCTGGAGTTTATTTTCCTAGAGAAGATGTTGCTGATGTCATGCAGCCTGATGATCAAGATTCACAGGCAAATGTTCCATTCACTAGTTCTTCTCAACATGATGTTCTGTCTTCACAAGCCACGGATGCTGACGCTAGTGACGATGATGAAGATGAGGACGAAACGGAAGAATGTACGACTGTTCTGAGGTGTTCCAAGAGGGTCACAAAGGGAATCCCTCCACAGCGATATTCATGGCAACTGACAAAAGCACCCTTGCCTTTGATTTGTAATGTTACACTTCCTCCCGATAACTTCACACAAATAAAACATCTTCCTGATTCAGAGCAAGAGAAGTGGTATGATGCAATGCAGGCTGAAATGGACAGTCTAAAGAAACTTAAGGTGTTTATGCCTGCAAAACCTCCAGCAAATAAAAAGGTCATTGGCACTTGATGGGTCTACAGAATCAAAAAGAAGCCAAATGGTGAGTCATTGTACAAGGCCAGACTTATAGCTCAGGGTTTCGCTCAACGTTATCCTGAGGACTACACAAATACCTACTCACTGACTGTTCGGACTGAAAGTGTAAAAATTGCTTTAGCCACTGCAATTATCCTTGGTTTAGCAGCTTTCCAGTTCGATGTTGACACTGCTTATCTACATGCTGACCTAGATGAGATCTACGTAAAAGGTCCTCCAGGATTCTGACAGCAAGAAGGGGATACCTGGTTTCTAAACAAAAGTCTTTATGGTCTGAAACAGTCTGGTTTAATGTGGTACTTATGTCTTACTGACAAACTAAATTCAATGGGCTTTATTAAATCCGAAACTGATGAATGCATATTCACAAAAAGATCTGATAATAGATATGAGATAGTTCTTGTTTATGTTGATGATACTGTTTATATTGGTCCAAATAAGCAGATGAGTGAGAATTTTGCTAAACCTTTGCAGAGATAATTCACATTGAAATCTTTAGGTCATGTTAACAATTATTTAGGTGTTCAGATTCTCAAACCACAGAAGGGGTTTGGTCTTTCACAAGAGCAAACCCCTTGATCTAAAATTGAGCAAATCTTGCATTATTGCAACATGAAAGATGCTAATGCAGGATGCATACCCATGCAAATAGATTTTCACAACTTAGCACATGAATCAGGTCCTGAATTCAAGAGTCAAACACTTTATCGTTCACTTATTGGGTCACTGTTGTATATTAGTAGTTGGACTAGACCCGACATTGCACTTAGTGTTAATTCCTTGTCTCAACATGGTGGTAAGGCAAAACAGTTTCATTGGTCATGTGTTAAAAAATTATTGAAATACCTAAAACACACTAAACATATGAAATTGTTAGAACCAACACATACTGATCATGCAGAATTATGTTGTTATGCTGATTCTGATTGGGTGAGTGATAAGAAATCATGTAAAAGTACTTCAGGTTATATGATGTTCTTAAATGGATGTCCTGTTTACTGGCATGTGCGAAAACAGAATTTTGTTTCTTGTTCATCGACTGAAGCTGAATATGCTTGTGTTTTAGATGCATGTAATTCTCTAATGTGGTTTGATGCTTTAGTCACAGATATCTGGGTGCACCTGATTTGACCGATCACTGTGATGGAAGACAATGAATCTGTGGTTTTTATTTCTGACTCATGTTTCATGGGTTCTAGGTCCAGACACATTGACATCCGTTATAAAAATATCAAACAATTAGTGAAATAAGGTTTTGTAAAATTGCAGTATGTGTTTACACATGATCAGATTGCTGATATGCTCAACAAACCACTTCCAGCAGCTCAGCATGAGTATCTGCGTAAGAAGATGTGCCTTAACTGATGGCTATACCTGAGGTCCGCTCAATTGACAAAAGAAGGGGTTGTCACTGCGTTATTTTGTATTTGCCAGCTGAGCTTTCATTCTGAACTTTATGGTAGCCTTGCCAGAGAATGTTATCTCTAAGATAAGCACTACTTTGAACTACTGCGCATGTCTACATTTTTTTCCTCTAACTTTACTTTCTCTTTTGTCCGTCTCTGAGATATCACTGCCGGTAAGAATGTAGTTAGCTAGATTTTTACTTTTAACAATAAATATGTTTATTAGATTTTATACTTTAGGTTTTCTTTCTTTGATAGTATACACCATGGGAAACAAGATCCAATCACCTCTAATTAATCACAGTTTTCCCTGGGGGGGGGGAATGAAGCTGATTCACGCTTCAACAGTATGGATCCCCCAGGTCCAGTCTTAAGACAGCCCTCCCCCTCAGCACCCCTTAAAATTTTTGTTAAAAATTTAGTTAAAAAACCCCTCAACCCCCTCTTCGCAACATGCTATCTCTCGGGGTTTCAAAACCCATCATCAAGATAGGCCCTTGATAGTGTGGAGGGCCAGACCTGCGAGAGGGGGGAGTTTCACAGCACAAATAGCTCAGAGCTATTAGTCCAGAGCAGGGATGACATCTGGCTGGGGTCCGGTAAACTGATCTGAAAAAGTCCTGAGGCAGGAGAGTGGGACTCAGTGTAGGTACCGCTGGACTCCACTGCCCTCTCACAGCAGTGGAAGGAGTCTCATGCTGTCTCAGCACACTCGGAGGGTAAGTGAGCCGGTCACCCTCTCACAGTGGCAGTCCAGATGTATATAAATTTGGTGGTCTATCTCCTCCGGTAATACGATGTTAATGGAAAAGGTTGACTCCCTCAGCACCCTCATACTGCCCAGACATCATCCGACAAAGAGGCTCAGCTGAAAATACAGCTGAGCAATACAGGCAATCCAAGTAGTCATGATGGTAGTCACGTGGGAGGAAAATATCTATAAAAGGGGAAACAATTTGCAGCTAGAAACCACCTGGAGGCGGCTGGCCAGGAAAGGCCATGACCAGTCCAAAGAAAGGGGGGTGGGTGGGTGGGAGAGGCCGCCCGAGGGGGCCCGATTGTCAATCCATGGCTGTCCTCCAGGCTCTCTGGTCCCCACATCTCCCAAACTCTGTTATGATACCACCAGCCTCCAGCTCCCAGATTACAATGGAGGGTCTCCTCATCCCAGGAATACTACATGTCAAAGATGGACTCGATATCTTGGATTGACTCAGGGTCATTTCTTTAAAATACGCCGTCCTTAGTTAAATATTTCCTCTGCCAGCATTGTTAGCTGTTAGCTGTTTTGTTGTTAGCGTTGTTAGCTGTTCCAAGCTGCTGATCTCCAGCTGCCTCCACTCTTAAACCAACAATCTCATAGCGGCTGCCATTTTATCACCGCAGCAGCCTCCATCTCATCGGAGTGGGCTTCGGCAATGTAGTGACATAGTGACTCATAGGGGAGCTTTCAGATGCAATAGGCTCCAGTTTGGAGTCTCGGTAGCCCCTGGGATCTTCCAATCCTTAATGAAAAGGATCCTCCAGGGAATCCCAGGGGTTGTCCCTTATTTCGACGATATCCTCATAACAGCTAAGGACATTGTTCACTTAAGAGATCACCGCAGAACTGTATTAACGCAGTTTAAAAAAGCAGGACTCATAATAAAACAAGAGAAGTGCAAATTAGCAGTTAGTGAGGTAGAATTCCTGAGGTACAGGATCGATGCCTCTGGTCTGCATCCAACCGAGGCTAAGGTCAGAGCCATTCAAAATGCCCCTACTCCATAAAATAGAACAGAGTTACAAGTTTTTCTGGGCCTTCTAAATTTTTACAGTCTGTTTTTACCACACAAGTCTTCATTAGCTGAGCCTTTACACAGACTCCTAGATTCCAAAAGATCTTGGTTGTGGGGTTCTCGAGAAGAAGCCGCTTTTAAGGCCGTAAAAAATCATCTCACCTGCATTGAGGAAACAGCAGAGTTCTCGAGTCATTGGTAGAATTGAGTATGGAGGGAAGGAAGCTTTTCAACAAAGTGTAATTAAAGAAGCTTTTTTAGATTACTATACAAAACTATATGCCAAAGATGATATACAGAATGAACTTATAGATAAATACTTAGAAGAAGGGAGAGTTACGAAAATTGATAAGGAGCAAAAGGAAAGAATGAATCAACTAATAACAGTCAAGGAGATTATTATTGCAATAAAACAACTGAAAACAGCTAAAGCTCCAGGGACGGATGGTCTAACAGCGGTGTATTACAAGACCTTACAAGCAGAAATGATTGAACACCTCAGAGATTTATTTTGCAGCATACAAAAAGGGGATAAAATACCCCCTTCATGGAAAGCAGCCTTTGTATCATTGATACCAAAAGAGGAAACAGGTTGTACAAAACTGGAAAATTTTAGACCAATATCCCTCCTGAATACGGATTATAAAATTTTTGCAAATGTATTAGCCAACAGATTAATGCCAGTTATGCAAGAAGTGATTCATCATGATCAAGCAGGATTTATAGAAGGCAGATATATGAAGTATAATGTGAGGCAAATCATAGATTTATTGGAATATCTTGAGAAGAGTAAACAGATCCCTGCAGTGCTGGTGTTTTTGGATGCGGAGAAGGCCTTTGATCGAGTTAATTGGAACTTTCTATTAAAGACATTAATAAAGATGGGTTTTGGGGACGAGTTTGTGCAAGCTGTTACAGCAATTTATCAGGATCAAACAGCACAGATCATCATTAATGGAAGTTTAACTACAAACTTTAGTATAGAAAAAGGAACAAGACAAGGTTGCACACTATCCCCACTGTTGTTTATTTTAACTTTAGAAGTCTTGTTGAACAAAATAAGAGATTCGAGTATTTTGAATGGAATAGTTATAAGGCAAGAGGACTACAGAATAAGGGCATTTGCAGATGATCTGGTTGTTACCCTAACACGGCCTATGGAATCGGTAACACAGATGAAAGACATTATAGAAGAATATGGCATGGTATCAGGATTCAGATTGGATCAGAAAAAAACCAAGATGATAGTTAAAAATGTGTCAGAAGCTCAAAAGAAGGAACTTGAAAGGAAGGCAGGCTTTGAAATAGTAGCAAAGGTGAAATATCTAGGAGTTCAAGTTGCAGCTTCAAATATAAAACTTTTCAAAAATAATTATGAGGTGTTGTGGCAAAAGGTACAAATAGATATGGAAACTTGGAAAAAACTGCAACTATCTTTACTTGGTAGAATAGCAGCAGTTAAGATGAACGTTCTACCTAGATTTTTATTTTTGTTCCAAATGATTTTGGTGCTTAAAAATGATAAAAATCTGACTGTATGGCAAAAAGGAGTGAATAAGTTTGTTTGGAATGAGAAAAAGAGTTAAACTGAAAATAATGCAAGATGTTCGTGAAAGAGATGGCCTTAAAGTCCCAAACCTACGATTCTATTATGAAGCAGCAGCTTTGATGCAAGCGAGAGATTGGTTTGGAGTGACAGAGACTGGAATATTGAATATAGAAGGCCATGACTTAGAGTATGGGTGGCATGCATATCTATTTTATGAAAGTAAAGTTGATAAAGTATTCAAGACTCATATACTTAGAAACTCCTTAATGAGAGTATGGAAGAAGCACCATCTTAAATTGGATTACAAAATATCGTTGTGGTTGAATCTTGGTCATATTACACGGAATATAAATATAAAGTCACTCGGGGGGATTTTATATAAAGAGGTACTTTTTAATGATGGGGTAGATTACAATTAAAGACATTAAATACACTGTTGGAAGAAGGGATAATTTTAACTTGGTTACAGTATAATCAACTTTAATTGAGATGGAGGGAAGATCAAAAAACTGGTTTAATGTTGCATGAAGAAGATTTGGTAAGACAGATAAAAGATAAAGGCCAAATGCATATTAAAAGGGTTTATAACATTTTGTTAGAAAGAGATTCTGAAAATGAGTTGGTTAAAGACTGCATGATAAAGTGGGCACAAAACTTTGCAGAATCAGTTATGATAGAAATGTGGGAAAAAATATGGGTTCAGAATGTTAAATTTACGCAGTCACAGAACTTGAGGGAAAATTTTTATAAAATGTTTTACAGATGGCATCTAGATCCCAAGAAATTATCATGTATGTATTCTAATGTGCAGGCGAAATTTTGGAGATGCGAATGCTTAGATGCTACATACTATCATATATGGTGGACCTGCGAGAAAGTGAAGGCTTTTTGGATTAAAATATGGTGGGTTATGCAAAATGTTTTGAAGAAAAAACTCCAATTTTCTCCTCAATTGTTTTTACTGGGTATAGTTAAGGATTCTTCAGTGACTGGGACAAAAATGATATTATATATGATTACAGTAGCTAGATTATTGATTGGCCAATATTGGAAAAAAGATTTTATGCCTATTATAGAAGAATGGACTTTGAAGGTGGCCAGCTTTGCAGAAATGGCGAAGATATCAGCATACTTAAAAGACCAGACCCAAGAAACTTACATGTTGGAGTGGAAGAAATAGATAGATTATGTGCAGAACAAATACCAAACAAAGAAGTACTAGATAGTTTTCAGTTGAATGTTAAGATGTAGAAATTTATAGTGTAGTCAGGGGTTAGAGCTGTAGGAGGGTAATATATGATATGGTATGATTTGGATTTCACCTAGGGAAGTCGTGGGGGGGAGGGAATGGGGAGGGGTTAGGGGAGGGGTTAGGGTAGGGTAGGGTAGGGTAGGAGGAGGTAGGAGTTATGGGAGGGGGGTTATGGGATGGGGGGAAGGGGGGGAAATTTGTATTTGTAAAACTTTTTCAATAAAAAAAAATCATCTCACCTCAGACAGCCTTCTGCTTCAATACGATGAACAGCTTCCTCTAGTCTTGACTTGTGATGCCTCTCCTTACGGCATTGGAGCCGTTTTAAGTTATAAACTACCTAATGATTTAGAAGTGCCCATTGCATACTTTTCAAGAACCCATCAAACCAGCCAGATAAAGGGTTTCTTGTAGTTCAAGCAACTGAGCCAAGGTCGGAGGTCGAGGACTGGGATGCAGCTCAACGTGAGGGGAACTTACCGGGTCTTTGGGACTTTGTTCCAGCGATAAAACTCCACTAGCTGATGAAGAATCTACTTCCACTTCTTCAGGACCTTCTTTGGTGCTCTCACCTACATCCAGCGAACCAGGAGGCCTGCGGAGGTCCGGACGAGTCAGGAGGTGGCCTGCCTACCTCAAGGACTATGTATGTGCCCTCTAATGATGGAGGAATGCTGTGTCTGCAGAAGCCGCTGTGTGCTGATTGGTTGTTTCGTTTCTGGCGTGAGTATATAAGTAGCTGTCAAAGTGCTGACAACCACTATTCCTGTTAGCCAAGCAGTCTTGCTAGCTGCCAAAGCTAGCAAAAGTGTTAACCGCACTTGTTAACCAATAAATCCTGTTAGCTTTCAAAGAACCTGTCTTGCCTCAGTCTGTTTGTCTGTACCAGGACATAACAGTTTCTGTCTTAATTTATTATGTAAATTCAGAAAATTATGTAAATTCAGAAAATTAATCTAGTTGAACAAACTATTATTAGGTATGTTGTGCCAATATACATGTTTACTTTGATTGAAATGAAACCTTAATGGCAGTGCAGATTGTTCATAAATTTAAGGGCTGACTAGAAAGCCAAAATGGTTCCATAGTGTCAGTTTAGTCTGTATAATTAAATAATGATCTGATTTGTGTGTCAATTCTTTGCCTTAATGTCTCATTACGTAAGTGGAGCTAATTCAATAACAGAACTGAAATAATTAATAGCAAATATATACAATAACCATATAGGAAAGAGACTGATGGGGTGTGTATTAAACACTATGTGATTTATTTTATACATCTGTAGTAAATTCTTTGGAACAGCTTACAGTATATAAAAAACACTGTAAATTACAAACTAATGTAAAGGTCAAATTTTTACAAATGACAGCAGTGAAAAATTGTAAATTTAAATTTCATAGGCACATTTCAAATGATTAAAAGAGTGAAAGATCAGAGATGTATAAGAATAGGCAATAAATGTATTTACAAATCTTGCACCTTCCTTTTAGCATTAAGAATCACGAATTTAGCCCGCGAGTGGGTGGGTGAATAATTTAAAAGAGCAAACCGAGAGTATTAATAAAATAGAATAATGAAATTGGATATAGAAAATGATACAAAATGGGGTCAGTCTAGATGATCTCTGAACTAACCTTTCTCAGCTGTCAAGCTCAGGAAACATTAACAGGAGTAAAATATCACACTTAGCCAAACAGAGGCAACCACAGACCTAACGGCAGGAAACTTGACAGGAAGCTTAGCTAGGTTTGCACAGCACCTATGACCTACTTTGCAAAAACAAGTTATTTAGTTCCTAAAGAAAGGGGGGGGTTGTCGCTGTGGGTTGTCAGAACTGTATGTATAAAATAACTGCAACAGAATCTTTCATCCATTCAGTGTTTTTGCTTCTTGTGTTGCACTGAATCTGTGTAATAAAACCTCTCTGATCACCCACGGAAATCTTGTGAGTCTTAATTTCTATAACATTCATGACAAAGGGACTCACAGGAAGGAGCCGTTGACTCTCCTGGTGGATTTAGTCCGGCACAGCCCCCGCTGTGGTCTGGCTGATCTACCAGGCCGGCCAATCCTCCCTTCGGTACTTCTACAGCCACAGTGGGGTCCTAGTGCCTGCACTCGAAATCACGCCAAGGATCCTCAGGGTTACAGACCGGTTGCTGAGTGGACGTCCAGGACCAAAAGATCTGCAGGCAAGTATGGAATAGGACTGTACCCAATCTGTAGAATTGGAAGTGGGGAAGGAACATCTTCGACTGGACAGGTCGGTGTGCCTAAAGTCCAGACAGGTAGGAAACTGTGTGGGTTGGTTAAACGGTTGCAGATCTCGAAGGTAGCCGTTGGAAAAATCCGATACCCTGAGTCGGCTGTAGTGCTTCCTTAGAATGGGTGGTAGTAGTAGCAAAAGAGGTGTCTCATGGACACCCCTGCAATGCATGCTAGACAATTTCAAAGTAGGATTCCTGAGAGATTATGGAGACCCCCAATGTGACCCTGATACACTACGGACATTTTGCCATAATAAGTGGTCTACCTTCAGCGTGAGGTAGCCAGAGGAAGGGTCTTTGGACCCAGGGCTCATTTTGAGAGTCCACCAGAAAGTAACAGGGGATGGACATTGGGACCAGTATCCATATATTGATCAGTGGAAGACTAACATAAAAGAGAGATCACCTTGATTAATCAAATGTCAGGCAGAGTTTGCTAGAGTCTGTTTGATGAAATCTAAAAGAGAGGAGAGAAAGAAAACCTTATGCAATAAAAGCTGAACTGGTTCCTGTACCACCAAAAAGAGAGAACCTGATGAAACCTCAATCAAAGAAGAAAATAAAGAGAAGTGCCTCATGGTCTTCAGCAAGCTCTGAAGATTCTGTGTCAAACCATACTAGAAGTAAAACAAAGGCCCAGGGTGAAACTACTGCCCCTCTTAGAGAAATAATTGTACCAGGAATGAATGCCCAGAGACAGCCTCAAAATGTTCCTGCACTTCAATATGTCCCTTTTACAGCCACTGACTTGTTGAATTGGCAACAGCATTATGGGCCGTTTTCAGAAAAACCTCAAGAAATCATTGATTTGATGGCTACCATAATAGAAAGTTGAGAAGCCCCACCATACAGTAAGATGATTCAGACATTGGGGCTGACCAAAAAAGATTTATGCTGCAGTGTTATAAAGATTCTGATGATTTACCATTCTTGAAAGAACAAGAGATCTCTGAAAGAACTAAGAATAGAGAAGAAAATTGTTACTGTTCTTCCCACCCAGGGTTTAGCAGGTAATAAAAAGAAAAGCCTGTCTAAATGGGAAGACTCAGATAAATTAAATTGATTAAATTTGATATGATTTCTGTAAAAAAGAATAATAATAATAATAATTGTTAAGATCTGTGCATTCCTTAATTCAACTAAATTTAAGGCGGGAATGACTAGCGTGTATGTCTAAAGTCTTTGTGTACTTTCAAAGTAACTGCAATTGCCTGATCTCTAGAGATATGAATTTTAAATTGTTAGAGTATTGAGAGGAGAGAAATTATCCAGTTTGGTCTGGCCAAACCAGACAGGGTGAAAGAACAAAGTTAAAATTTTCCTTCTTCTCTATGCTTCAAGATAAACTCAAGTTTGACTTCTGCTGGCACTGCCGGCGCCGCTGCAGCTCCTTTGTGAGCTCCTACCCCCGGGATCTGTAAAACCGCCAAAACAGCATAAATCAGCTGTTTTGGTGGCTGGAACTTCCTCCTCAGGCAAAGGGGGGGTGAGTGCTCAGGCATATAGGGTAGAGCCCCCCAAAACCTCCAGGATTAATCCTGGAGGTGTAGAGGGAGAGGGCTCCCCAAACGCCTGAAAAGCAGCTCCAGACTCAGGAGGATTCCATCCCTGATGGACAAGGCGCCACGACCATCCCTGCGAAACAAGTGATTTCAAGGATCGATTTCCACGCAGGCAGAACAAACAGGAGAGCTTCTCGCAAGTATCTTATTTTCCTTTAACTCTGCTGAAGAATGAGTCCTTTCAGATTTGAGTGAAAGTTTTAAAGAGACCCAAAATGGCGCTGATAGAGAACGGAAGTCTGAGAAGAAAGTGATTGTTAAAGTTTGTTTGCGCTTGTTAAGGTCGTTATAGCTGTCAGTGTTTTGAAGCTTTGCTGAATGAAGTGGGAATTTACTATATTGTTCAGAGACTGAGAAATAGAATTTTACTTTTTTGCTGAGAAGCTGAAAGTGTTCTTTTTTGGAAATGGCAGAGGTAAAGATTTTTGAAGAGGATGGAGGTTTCTAAACACATAGTTCAGCAAGTGTACAAATACTGACAGTGGATTTTTTGGAAGCATGGCAAAAATCATTTGTGGAAAGACTGGATGAGATCTTTGAGAAGTACTTTACTCAAATTGATAATAAAGATGCAATGTTGAAAGAGGAGGAGGAAGAAGTAACTCAAGTAAAAGCGCCTGAGGAACATGGAAAGGATGTTTCCCAAATTATGAAAAAGCTGATGGGCTTGAAGGAGGTTAATCCAAAGATATGGAGAGAGATCTATTCAGAGGTTTTGATGCAGAGGAAGGGAAAAGTTCCGGGAGAAGTTTGGATTTTCAAGATATCAAGAAGGATTAGAAATGGAACATTACAATTTCTTTATAAAAATGGACTTTTAATCCTAATCAAAGAGGTGTATTTTCTAAAGGGAATTACTTTGCGAGCTGCACAGGATTGGAAGATAAAACTACAGTTGACTACACAAAAGCTTGTAAAAATAAAAGATGGTGGATTGAAGCGGAAGAAGAAGGCTCGGAAAAAAACCAGGGGGAAATGGAAGTGGAAGAAGTTTATTTCTCTTTGTTAGGCAGAATTACATGGTGAATGATTGTATTGGTATTCAAGACATGATTAATTTTTATTAAGGATATGATTTGTTTGGTTTTGGAAATTTTTTTACTTATGATTGTTATATAATTGTATTGGTATTCAAGACATGATTAATTTTTATTAAGGATATGATTGGATGGATTATAAAAATGGATTTTTATGATTTAAAATTATTTTAAGTAAGGGATATACTTAAGGTTTTTAAGATGGATATTATTCAATTGTAATTTTTAATTTTAGGTTAATAGATCTCTCAATATATATCTAAAAGTGTGTTTTCTAAAAGGAATTATTTTGCGAGTTGCACAGGATTTGAAGATGGTGAATTAAAGCGGAAGAAGAAGGCTCAGAAAAAAAAACCAGGGGGAAATGGAAGTGGAAGAATTTTATTCCTCTTTGTTAGGCAGGATTTGATTTTGAAATTTTTTTTTACTTATGATTATTATATAAATGTGATTTTTTCTAATTGTATTGGTATTCAAGACATGATTAATTTTTATTAAGAATATGATTTGTATGATTTAAAGCTATTTTAAGTAATGGATATACTTAATGTTTTTAAGATGGATATTATTAAAATGTAATTCTTAATCTTAGGTTAATAGATCTCTCAATATATATCTAAAAGTTACTTTAAGTAATGGATTAAAAAGAAACTTTCTTTTGGATGTTAAATTTATATTAATGTTATTTTGTGGAGAAACAAGATGGCTTTGTTTATTGTTGAATTAATTGGGATTAACTACCTTTAAGCAAAAAAAAAGTTATATTATGTTTTGAACAAGGAGAGTTAAAGTACAAGTGATAGATAAATCTATAGATAGTTAGTTTGTGGGGTTTTTTATTAAGTTTTGCTAAATGTTTCTACCCTGTATTTGTTCTGGGAAGTCCAGGGAGGGGGATGGGGGTTGGGATAGGAGGGGGGAAGGGAAGGGGGGGGAAATGAAAATATGATTGATTTTTTTTGTTTAATTGTATATGTTGTATGCTGAATTGTATATGTTGTATAAAAGTAAAAATTGAAATAAAATTTGTTTTTAAAACTAAGATAAACTCAAGTTTATAAGTAAAAGTTTATAAGTAAAAGTTATAAGTAAATGTTTTAAGTTCACTAGCTACAATGCTGATGTGTGGTTGCTGTTTTTCAAACTTGACCACAAACTATCTACCCCCTCCTTTTTCTACTTCTGCAATGCTTTCCTCACCCACAAAGGGGGGAAGGGACCTCGTTCTCATGTCTTTAGCCCTGCACGGAAGACTCTGATCTTTAAAAGCAGAGCTAGAGAGATTAAGGAAATCAACTTTTATTCAGTTATAAAGAATTATCAACAGTGGAAAAATGATTTACAAAAAAAGGACACAAAATAAATATTGAAAATCTTAAAGATAATATGCAAGCTAAACAGATGATTTGCAAAATGAAATGAACAAGAAAAATTAGAAACTATGCAATTCAAAAATGACATCTTAATTAATAATAATGATGATGATAATAAGAAGACATCAAACAAAAAGACTTGCTGAAATAAAAAGCAATCATAATTACCAAGAACTTCAAGAAAAGTATACTTCTCTTTTAAAAGTAAAAATTGGACTTAGAAGAGAGCAAGGGCAAGAATAACATTAAATTCCAGACTAGCCTCGGAACACTATGCTTGCCTGTCTTCCTATAAACAATAAATTAATTTTGCTCTCAAGCAAGAAAAAAGGAAAGAAGAGAAAAGACAGTTCTTGTGTTGGCTAAGAAGATTGCCTGTAATAAAAGGTCCCAAGACAGCATGTTGAATCATCTTTGCAAGGTTTGTGCGTATGTTGTTTTAGACAAGTTGCTTCTCAAGCCTAGTGAGCTCAATCTGCATTGAAGAAAAACTACAGAAACATGCTGTAAAGAAAGAACGGAAGCCATAGGCCAGGCTGCAATAAATGAGAGGCCTGAAGACTGAAGGGGACCAGGGCTCAGTCAAGCTCCCCCTGAACCCTTGGTCCGAATGGAAACAGGAGGCAATAATGTAACTTCCCTAGTAGATACAAAGGCATCTAGATCTGTAATTACAAAGCCATTGGCACCCATTTCTAATGATGTAATAAATATCCAAGGGGTTAATGGCTTCATAAATCGTTGCCCCATGCTGAAAACCCTGAAATATCCCTTAAATGGAAGAAATGTAGATATGCTTGCATGTCCAATTTCCCTCCTGGTCATGATGGTGAGAAATATGGCTCAAGAAGGTCAAATCCCCAAATACCTGGCAGGAGTTGAAGTACAGGCAGAAAAGCTGTCCCCGCTACATTGCAATAAGCCAAAGGCAGAGAGAGAGGGAAGGAAGTTGTTTGTCATTGGGAAATTAACCCTTAGGCAGCCATTTACACCAGCCATGGGATTCAAGGAGTTTTAGAGACACGAGCATCAAGCTCTCCTCACTCAGAAACCATGAGTGAGCCTGAAACAAACAAATGCTTTAACCCGGCTACTCTTTTGCAAACATCGGGTCATGCAATTGGAACAATGTATGCAGGTCAACACAACAACCAGAGTGGAGCAGACCTTCCCAAGCATGACTGACCAACCTTACCTGGACTTTAAGAGAAAAAGGTGACAAAGATGTGCCTTGAAAATCATCTTAAGTGAGTAAATGTATTACCACTAGTACTTTGATCTGTGTGATGCTCTCCACATAAAGGAATTAGATTATCTCCTTTTGAAATACATGAAAATCATACAGGAGACCTAAACTAAGATAGGAATTAAGTGGATGAATCAGATGGTGGGAGAATTAAATAAGGAAATACAAGAAATCCAACAATATTATCTGTCCCTTAGCCCACCACTTTTGACCACCTTTAGTTATAATATTCAAACAGTAGTAAGAAATAAATGGGAAAAACATGATTGTAAAAATGAAATGAATAATAATTGGAGTATTTGTCTTTGTATTTTGAAATCTAGACAATGATAAGTTTTCCTTTTTTTTAATCTTCTTTTAGAAAAAAAAATGAATAAGTATAAATTGTAACAATTGAAATACCTTAATGGTATATGGTGGTAAAAGTAAAAAGGATTAAGTTGTAACTTGGATGCCAACTAGAACAATTCAAAATTTAATTAGGGAAATTGTAATGATTGAAATATTTTAAATTTATATTGTGATGAAAGTAGAAATGATTACATTGTGATTTGGAGGATTGTATGGGTAAAACACTGGGGGGAAAAAAGTTTAATGCCTAGGTGGAAGGGCCCGTATACTGTGGTCATGTGTTCCCACTTGCAGTAAAAATGTTGGAATTCAAGTCTTGGATTCACTGGACTCAAGTTCAGTCCGCAGTTTAGGAATATTGGGAGGCAGACTAGGACTAGGCCCGACCCCTAGTAGTACGCTTGAAGATACACCCCTTATAACTGTCATACCGGCAACCGACAGGCAACATACGGGGCAGAAGAGGCCTTACTGGTGTCACATAGGAAGCTGACCCTCTACGTACAGCTGAAGATTTGGAAAGGGAAGTCAACATATATAGCCATAAGTATACTATCCCTTATTTTAATAAGCGTGCTTGCTGTTATTGTGATTAGTTCTGAATTGCTATATATAGTATGCTGGAATCACCTCTTCCTTAAAAAAAGACAGGTGCTGAATCTAAAATCATTGACTGTGACAGACAGCAGTATGAAACTCCTGTAGATATTTAAGCCAGGGAGTGAGCTCTCTGTGGAAGCTGCTTTAGCTCTTAGAATGTGGATATTGTATTAACAAATAAGAGGTGGTTCTGTGAGATACCCAAGTCTAATATCGTCTTTTCCAAGTCACATATAACCCTAACCTTCTTTCTGATGTGGTGAGGGCCAGCTTCTGGTCCACCTCCAGCACAACAAGTGCCTTTGCCCCCACAGCCAGCACCTCAAATGCCTATTCCTCAACAGGCATATTCTGTTGCTCCACTGGCTGGTGAGTCAAAATTAAAGATGTCAGGGCAGAATTACAAGGCCTGAGTCAGTGAGGTTGGACTTTTGTTACGCAGAGAAGGCACACATCATATGGTGTTTAACCCTCCTGCCCAACCATGGACACCTGAAATAAGAGATTTAGAGAATAAAGCCTGCACAACATTATTGATGTCCATGGATACTGAATTGCAGGTTACTTTTCCGCCTGATGCAACAGCCCAACAAATTTGGGTCCAATTGGAAAATTGCTACAGGCCTGTCTCAATTGAGTCTTCATGTTTGCTCATGTCTGAATTCCATGGTTCGAAATTGAAACCTGGTGAACAAATTGGAGGACATTTGACGAAACTGAAAGGTATGAGGAAAGAATTGAGAGAAAGGGGCTATTTTATTGAAGATATTCAAATGATCAGCATTATCATTAACTCTTTGAACTATGAATGGAAAGATGCCATTACAAAGATTAACCAAGTGCCTATTGCTCAACGCACAGTGGACGTGTGCAGACTCTTAATTGAAGAGGAGGCACTGATGTTAGCCACACCACATTTGAGAGGACCACCCACATCAAGAGCTCCAGCTAGCCCCTTCCGAGGAAGGACCTACGCTCCAAGGATGCCAAGATGCAACATCTGCAACCGTGTGCGACATGCAACCCGGGATTGTCCCCAACAAGTTCCAGCTCCCGTCACGTACCAGCCCAGAGGAACAGACTCCAGAGGCAGAGGCGGTAGACAAGGTTGTTATGGTCCAAGGCGTGATTCGCAAGCTCCACTCGCCACATTGGCTTTAACCAACAATCCACAACCTCATCCAGAGTACGACAGACAGCTTTTGTGGACTTTGGACAGTGGTGCAGCTTTCCATGTTACTTACAGAAAAGAACTTTTCACAGAGATGCACGAGCCTGAACCTGAACTACGTGAACTCTATTCTTTTTCCAATCATCCTTGTCAGGTCAAAGGAAAAGGAACTGTTTATGTTGAAGAGCTCAATGCATTCATTCCTGATGTTTGCCACATACCGACAGCAACTTTTAGTTTGCTTAGTCAGGCTCACTTGTCTAGAGTTTTAAAGTTCCAGGTTCACCACCTCGAGAAAGCAAGTTACATAGTTAAAGATGGAGATATTGTTGCTGAAACCATGTTAATTGGTGGTGTTTATTACTTAAAACCAAAATCTAAATCGCAAGCACAGGCAAGTATACAAACTCCAAAAGAGGAGAGCACGGGCCCAGAGAGAGACGTCCCAGTGAGAAATCCTGTTGCTACTCCAAAGGCTCCTAAAGCCAACAAAAAGAAAATTGAGAAACAGGTTGCTCAGAGCAAGCCTGAGGTTCCTCATAAAACTGTTAATGTTGAAAATTCACTAACTGGTAAACCTTTGCATTCCAGGTGCATCCATAAGTGGCATAGAAGATTGGGACATGCCAACTTCCGGGTTCTTAGGAAAATGCCGGAGTTCGCAAAAGGTTTGGATCTAAAGGGGTGTAAGGTGTTTCTGGATTGTGCTGTCTGCAAGAAAGCCAAATCCAAAGCAGCAGCCATTCCAAAACGCGCTACATGCCTGTCAACATGCATTTTTGATTTGGTACACACTGACAAAGTTGGTCCATTTCCGCCAACAATTGGTGGTAGAAAATATTTTTTAACAATTGTTGATGATTATTCAAGATATGGATATGTATATCCAATGAGAGAAAAATCCGAGACCTTTCAGATCTTTAAAGACTTTGCAGCCCTTGTCTCTACCCAACATGGAGTAAGCATCACCAGAATCCAGAGTGATCGTGGTGCCGAGTTCATGTCTCAGCGTTTCCAAGACTGGATGCGTAAGAATGGAATTCTTCATCAGACTTCGGCTCCTTATACTCCCCCTCATAACGGAGTCATAGAGCGGAGACAGGGGGTTCTGCAAACCATGATGCGTTGCCTTTTAGAAGACGCCAACCTCAGTAACCCATACTGGGATGAAGCTCTTAAATATGCAAATTACATCATCAACCGTACTTGGAGTAGTGAGATAAATCAAACTCCTTTCTTCATGATGTATGGCTACAAACCAGATCTCAAGAACCTCCGTATTTTTGGTTCATATGCCATGGTGAACATTCCCTTAGATCAAAGAAGGAAAGGAGGTCCAGCAGCAAAGAGACTGAGATTTATGGGTTTTGATGACAATTCAAAATGGAGCAAATTTATTGACTCTAATCGTAGACTAGTGACTTCCCAATCTGCCAATTTTGAGGAAGATTCTGACTGGTCCAGGATTCATTCCAACAATCCTGGAGTTTATTTTCCTAAAGATGAAGTTACTGATGCCATGCAGCCTGATGACCAAGATTCACAGGCAAATGTTCCACTCACCAGTTCTTCCCAACATGATGTTCTGTCTTCTTCCCAACATGATGTTCCGTCTTCGCAAGCCGCGGATGCTGATGCTAGCGATGATGATGAAGACGAGGACGAAACGGAAGAAGAATGGACAACTGTTCCGAGGCGTTCCAAGAGAACCACAAAGAGAATCCCTCCACAGCGATATTCGTGGCACCTGACAAAAGCACCCTTGCCTTTGATTTGTAATGTTACACTTCCTCCTGATAACTTCACACAAATCAAACATCTTCCTGATTCAGAGCAAGAGAAGTGGTATGATGCAATGCAAGCTGAAATGGATAGTCTAAAGAAACTTAAGGTGTTTACGCCTGCAAAACCTCCAGCAAAGAAAAAGGTCATTGGCACTCCATGGATCTACAGAATCAAAAAGAAGCCAAATGGTGAGTCATTGTACAAGGCCAGACTTGTAGCTCAGGGTTTCGCTCAACGTTATCCTGAGGACTACACAAATACCTACTCACCGACAGTCAGAACTGAAAGGTAAAAATTGCTTTAGCCACTGCAACTATCCTTGGTTTAGAAGTTTTCCAGTTTGATGTTGACACCGCTTATCTACATGCTGACCTAGATGAAGAAATCTATGTGAGAGGTCCTCCAGGATTCCGACAGCAAGAAGGGGATACCTGGTTCCTAAACAAAAGTCTTTATGGTCTGAAACAGTCTGGTTTAATGTGGTATTTATGTCTAACTGACAAACTAAATTCAATGGGCTTTATTAAGTCCGAAACTGATGAGTGCGTGTCCACAAAAAGATCTAACAATGCATATGAGATAGTTCTTGTTTATGTTGATGACATTGTTTACATTGGTCCAAATAAGCAGATGAGTGAGATTTTTGCCAAAGCTTTGCAGAAATACTTCACATTGAAATCTTTAGGTCATATTAGCACTTATTTAGGTGTTCAGATTGAAAAAACACAGAAGGGGTTTAGTTTTTCACAGGAAGATAAAATTGAACAAGTTTTGCATCATTGCAAAATGAAGGATGCTAACACAACAAAGACACCCATGCAAACAGATTTTCACAACTTGACACATGAACCAAGTCCTGAGTTCGAGGATCAAACACTTTATCGTTCAGTTATTGGATCACTGTTATACATTAGTAGTTGGACTAGACCAGACATTGCACTCAGTGTTAATCTCTTGTCTCGACAAGTAGGCAAGGCAAAACAGTTTCATTGGTCATGTATTAAGAAATTATTGAAATACCTAAAGCACACTAAACACATGAAGTTATTGTTAGAACCAACACACACTGATTATGCAGAATTAAGTTGTTATGCAGATTCTGATTGGGCAAGTGACAAGAAATCACGTAAAAGACTTCCGGTGGCGCCTTCCTCGTTGGCGGCGGGCTTTTCATGCCCGCCGGTTTCTCGGCGCGTTAGAGCCGCCTTACAGCAGATAGGCGGCTCGAAAAACCTGCTCCTTGACGGGAGGAGCAGGGAGAGCTTCTGGGGGTGAGGTTGAGCCCCCCTGGGTCGCCCCAGGAATTTTTCTTTGTCCTGGGGAGGGCTCAGAGGGATGGCTCCCTCCATACCCCCAGGGTATGCTCCGCGCCGAGAGGATCCTCCGCTAATTACCTAATTAGCGGAGCCAGACGCTGGGAGCAACACCACAACTGAAATGATAATTGGAGCAAGCTGGAAAAGAGAGAAGATAAATTTAAGCAAGTATGGATTTTTCTCAACGGATTTTTTGGAAGAGGAGGGGGAAGGGGGAAGGAGAGGAAGAAAAGTGAAAGTTTTTTAAGATGGCGACTGGCTCTGCTTGAAAGGAAAGTGATAGCGGAAATGGAGCGCAGAGTTTAGTCCTGAAAGACTTTGAAAGGAATATTTTGTCACAGAAAAAGAACTTAAAGGAACAGAGGCTGATTTAAATAGATTTTTTCTGGTTTTTTTTTCTTTTCTTTTCTCTATTGAAGTAAGAAGGATTTTTTTTGGTCCTTTTTAAAAGTAAAGATGCCTAAACTTAAAGGAAGGGGGGGCTCCCCCTTGAGTCAGATGAATAAAGTTGAAATGACTCATTTGCAGAGACTTACAGAACTGGAATTAAAAGAGTTAATTACAAGGTCCTTAGAGAGTGTGGTAGATAAGATAAAAGGTTCACAGAAGGATCTTGAGGAACTGGTTTCTGGGAAATATGACCAACTAAGTCAAATTATTGCTCAAGTAGCTTCAGATTTTTCAACTGCGGTGGCTGCAATGGGGAAGAAAGTGATTGAGATGAGTAGTAAATTTGAATCTCAGATACAAGAATTACAAGCGAAACTCCTGGAAGCAGAGGCCAAAAACCATAACATTCAGAATGATGTTATTATGCTTCAAATTAAGGCTATGGAATCTGCAATTAGACTAAGAGGGATAAAAGAAAACAACAGAGAAAACTTAAGAACAACTTGTGCAAAGGCCTTTGCAGAATTATTAAAGCTACAAGATGAATTAATTTTGGGTTCTATAGCGAAAGTTTACAGAGTTAACTCACGTTTGGCTAAACAAAGGAATCTGCCTAGAGATGTCGTTGTTTATTTCACTGATAAAAGACTGAGAGATGATATTTTACAAAAGTCTTATTCTGATAGAGTGCAGGTAGCAGGTACACAAATCAGGATTTTCAAAGCGCTACCATCGAAGGTTTTAAAGGACAGGAAAGATTTTGATTTTTTGGTCAAGGAACTGAAGAGAAGTAATATCCCATTTAGATGGGATTTTCCAGTTGGTATAATTTTTAGATATCATGGTGTGAGACATTGTCTGAATACTATTGAAAAAGCAGAATACTTTTACCAAAATATTTTTAAGGGAGCACCGAAATATCTCAAGAATAAAAAGTCAAAAACAGAGTTTACAAAATGTGAACAGAAAGAAGAAAATCAAAGTGTGTTAAAAGTAAAAGGAGAATTTGGTGGTTGTCCAGAGGATTCTATTATGGATTTTTCTGATGAGAAAACTGAACACCTCAGTGACCTTGGGGGATTACAGGACCTTGAACTGCTGGAGGAAGATTCAAAAAACAAAGTTTTACTTCGAGATGACCAGCAGCAGAGGTCCAATACTCTTCAAGACACGGGGGGTGATGCTAATCGACAGGAACTAGAAGTCAATGAAGAAATCCGACTGGAAACCACAGGTGATAAATTTAAAGAGCATCGTGAATTGTTTGATACTGAATCAGAAAGCATTGAAAGATTTGGAAAAAATGGATTATAAAAATTCTTTTAAGATGTACAACAATTTGTTAAAAGTTTATTCTGAGTTGGACTAACTTTAATCTTATATATCAAAATGGATTATAAAAATTTTTACTATGAAGTTTATCCTGGATTGGACATGATATCCTGAGTCTTGATAGATTGCTGCAAAATTAGCAGCGATCACTGGTTACCCAATTATATATTTTTTGTGGAACTTATCTTCTAGGAGAAGACTACGAAATTGAAAATATCTTATAACCCGAAGGATTGAATTGCAAAGGGTGGCAGGATTTGAAATAATTTTAAAGGAACATCTGGGAATGCAGCTCTTAGTTGGTTTTTTCTTCTCTCTTTTTTTTTTTCAAGGCTTGAATGTTAAGGCTGCAAAAGCCTATTTTTAGGTACAGTATAAGTTAGCTTGAATGAATTTTCCTAGAGGTGTGAATATCTTCGTGGTTGGATATTATTTATATAAAGTCACTCGGGGGGTTGTGTGGAGAAATGTTTTACTTTGCTGATGGGGGCAGCGGCAAGATGAAGATTATTGAAGCAGGATTTATGTAAGGAAATATGTTTGACTTCAATCAAGTTGAAGAGAAGATTGAAATTTGGATTATAGAGACTGAGGAATGAATTAAACAAAAGATAATTTTCTTAATGACATAATTGTGTGATTATAACTATATATGCATATATATTTCTTATGTTTTATGTTTTTGGGGGTTTTTCTTTAGTTAAGGGGTGTAGTTAGGATAGAATTATAATGGTGTTCTTAATTATAATGGCTATCAATGGTTTTTTTTATTATAATATTGTTTAAATATATTAATGTCTGGGTTTTTTTAATCTTTTTTTTCTTTCTTTCCTTCCTTCTCTTTCTCTTCCTCTTTTGAAATTTGTTTAATTTAGAATTTGAGTATTTAATAATCTTTTTCTTTTTCCCTTGTTCTAAACTTTGTTTTTTTTAGCCTGTAGCGGAAGTCAGGGGGGGATGGGGAGGGAAGGGGCTGGGGTTGAGGGAGGATGGGAGGGGTTGGGTAGGGGGACTGGGGAGGGGGGGTGAAAATGAAAAAAATTTTGTATTGTAAAACTTTTTCAATTAAAAAAAAAAAGAAATCACGTAAAAGTACTTCTGGTTATATGATGTTTTTAAATGGATGTCCTGTTTAATTGGCAAGTGCGTAAACAGAATTTCGTTTCTTGTTCTTCTACTAAAGCTGAATATGCTTGTTTCAGATGCATGTAATTCTCTAACGTGGTTTGATGCTTTGGTCACAGATATCTGGACACGTCCGATCCGACCAATCACAGTGATGGAAGACAATGAATCGGTGGTTTATATTTCTGAATCACATTTCACAGGTTCTAGATCCAGACACATTGACATCCGTTATAGAAATATCAAACAATTAGTGAAACAAGGTTTTGTAAAATTGCAGTATGTATCTACACATGATCAGATTGCAGACATGCTCAACAAACCGCTTCCAGCAGCTCAACACGAGTATCTGCGTAAGAAGATGTGCCTTATCTGATGATATACCTGATGTTCGCTCAGCTGGCAAAAGAAGGGGTGTCACTGCGTTTTTATATTTACCAGCAGAGCTAATATTTCTGGACTATCAGGCTTACCGTAGTTATATTCCTTATCAGCACCTACAGCACCTACTATGCATGTCATTGCGTTCTTTTGTACTTCTTCTGGAAACTTTCCTTTGTTCTCCAGCCAGCTAAGATCAGGCTGGGGATTCTTTGCCAACATGTAATCTAATTTAGATAGTGAGATGTTTTTATTTTCTTATAATAAATATGAGTTTAATTAGAAGATGTTTCTTCAGTCTTATTGATCAAAGTATGCAACAGGATAAAAGCCATGATCCAACTCAGAATGAGGGCAATTACCCCATGCAAGGTAATGGGGCTGATTGCTGTTCTGACACCCTGTAACAATTGAGAAAGGGGAACTACATGTTAAGAATATTGGAATTGAGTTAAAGCCTGGTTTATCAGTCTGACCCTATCCTAAGCCAAAAATGCTGGTTCTGTTTGTCTGCTGGCCCTTCATCTTACAATGATCTTTGGTTAAGGACCAGGGCCAAAATAGTCCTTGAGAAAGATATTAATGGTGAACCAAAGCAACAGTAGTCAAATTGCAAGGAGACTTTTATAATGCATTCAAAAGGCTGAGAATGAATTGTTTCCCCATTGTTAGCCCTATAGCTGTTAGTGTGGAAATCCTAGGGTCACCCTCCTCATGTGTAAAGTGACATCAGGAACCAGATATTCCTGTAGGATCCCTGATGGGAGGTCAATGTCTATCAGAAATACACTTCCAATAAGAAGGATGCAGAAAAAAATTTTTTTAATGTGGATTTGAGAAATCAGAGGCTAGAAGATGAAATTACAATGATGCAGTTTCGTTCTATGGAGTTCGCTTTAAGATTGAGAGGGCTAAGGGAGAACAACAGAGAGGATTTGAGGGCAGCTTGTGTGGATGTTTTGGCCAAGATCTCAAAGTTGGAACCTGAGTTAATTGCTAAAAGTATTGACAAGATTTACAGGGTCAATTCTCGGGTGGCAAGACAAAGGAATTTGCCTAGAGATGTTGTGATTTACTTTACAGACAGAAGGCTGAGAAATGATGTTTTGCAAAACTCTTTCCATACTACTGTTCAAGCAGAGGGTAATCAAATTGGTGTTTTTAAAGAGCTACCACCCAAAATGTTAAGAGATCGAAGAGACTATGGTTTTTTGGTAAATGAACTGAAAAAGCGCCAGATTCCATTTAGATGGGACGCTCCTGCTGGTATTATTTTGAGATATGAAGATGTAAGATACCGTTTAAATTCGGTGGAAAAAGCAGAACATTTTTATCATAACATTCTTAAAAAATCCTCAACACCACCATGTTCATCCACATTGTTATCTGCAGAAGGAGTCTTTAAAGATAAGGATTTTGAAGAAGGGAGTCAAGAATTACATAGTGAACAAGAACGACAGGCACTTCGAGCAACAGCAAGGGAAGTACTTTTAGGAGCAGTAGGAGGTTTTTCAGAGGATTTTTTTGCAGACCTCCCAGAGCCCAGAATAAAGCATCCCAGAGCTACAAGAGAGGTGGATTTGGACCTTGAGCTGTTGGTGCAAGAACCAAAAGATCAACGTATAACTCATGCAGCAGAGAAGCAAAGACCAGAGAAGCAAAAACAGCAGAGGTCCATGGTGCCACAAGCAGAGAAAGGGGCAAATGGCAAAATACAGAAATCTGAAACAGTGGGAGGAGCGAGACCAAAGACCTCTGCTGTTGAACAGGGTCTTAGGCAATTGCTTGATACGCTTCAACAACCCTCAAATGGCAGTTAGATTTTTATCATGGAACGTGAATGGTTTGAATTCTCCACAGAAAAGAAGGAAAATATTTCATTATTTGAAGCAGTATAAAAATGATGTTGTTTGTTTGCAAGAAACTCATATTAGAACCCAGGACCAGAAATTTCTGATAAACTCAAAATTTGGAGTACATTTTATGTCTTCTAGCTCTGTGAAAAGGAATGGAATAGTTTTGTATATTTCTAAAAGAATACCAGCTAAACTTGTAGAATCGGATGATGAAGGAAGATATATTGCAGTTGAAATAAATATACAAAATGTTCAGTTGCTTCTGATTGGAATCTACGCCCCAAACCAACAGCAGGAAATTTTTTATAAATTATTACATATTAAAATATTGCAATGGAATTACAAGCCTTTTTTGATTATGGGAGATTGGAATGGTGTGATTGATACAATTCTTGACAAAAAGACATTGGCTAAAAGGGGGAATAAATTACCACAGACGTTTTTTGCATTGAAAGAAGAATTAGAATTGAAGGACGTATGGAGAATTCACCATCCGAAGGAACTGGATTTTACATTTTTTTCTGATAGACATAAATCTTTTTCTAGGATTGATTTTATGCTGGTTTCTTCTGATCTACTTACTAAAACGACTAAGACTAAGATTTTTCCTAGAACTCTGACTGATCATAGTTCGGTATGGATGGAAATGGATTTAGGTAAGAGGGAGAGAAGATCTTGGAGAATGAATGAGAACTTATTCAGATATGAGAAGAATATAGCTGACCTTAAAAAACATGTAAAGGAATTTTTTCAATTGAATCTGAACAAGGGTACACCCATTGAAGTTGTTTGGGATGCAAGTAAGGCCTACATGAGAGGTGTACTGATTTATTTGAATTCTAAGTATAGGTCAATAAGACAAAAGACAAGATTAGAATTGGAGTTAGAAATAAAGGAAAAAGAACAACTGCATATTAAGAACCCGACTGATGAGAAATTGCAGGAAACTATAAAACTTTTGAAAGATCAATTTCAAATGTTTATGGCTGATCAGACTGCAACTAATTTACAATTTGCCAAGCATAATACTTTTTGCAACGCTAATAAACCTGGTAGATGGTTGGCATATACTTTAAGAAAGCAACGAAGTTCTCGTATAATAGATACTATTGAATATAAAGGTAAACAAGTTTTTCAACAGAGTTCAATACATCAAGCGTTTCTAGATTACTATTCTAATTTATATCATACAGATAATATTCAAAAGGACCTTATTGATGAATATCTTGGAAAGATGAGAGTTACAAAAATTACATCTGAACAAAAGGAGAGAATAAATCAAGCAATAACGTCGGAAGAGATTTCATTTGCAATAAAACAACTGAAAACAGCTAAAGCTCCTGGGACGGACGGTTTGACAGCAGTATATTATAAAACTTTACAATCAGAACTGGTTGAACATCTTAAGGACTTATTCTGTAGTATACAGCAGGGGGGTAAAATACCCCCCTCATGGAAGACGGCCTTTATCTCATTGATACCAAAGGAAGATGCTTCCTCAAAACCAGAAAATTTTAGACCAATATCTCTCCTAAATACGGATTATAAAATTTTTGCAAAAGTATTAGCCAACAGACTGATGCCAGTTATCCAAGAGGTGATTCATAATGATCAAACAGGTTTTATAGAGGGCAGACATATGAAAGATAACGTGAGGCAACTTATAGATTTATTGGAATATCTTGAGAAAAATAAGCAGATCTCTGCGGTGCTGGTGTTTTTGGATGCAGAAAAGGCCTTTGATTGAGTCAATTGGGACTTTCTAAAAAAGACTTTGTTCAAAATGGATTTTGGGGACCAGTTTATACAAGCTATTTCAGCAATTTATCAAGAACAGACAGCACAAATGGTTATTAATGGGAGTTTAACTACTAATTTCCATATACAGAAGGGTACTAGACAAGGTTGTCCTTTATCCCCATTGTTGTTTATTTTAACTTTAGAAGTCTTGATGAATTCTCTACGGGACTCGAACAATTTGAATGGAATAGTTATAAGGCAAAAGGATTACAGAGCAAAGGCATTTGCAGATGATCTGGTTGTTACCCTAGCACGACCTTTGGAATCAATCATCCAGATGAAAAATATTATAGAGGAATATGGTTTGGTCTCAGGTTTTAGACTAAACCAGAAAAAGACTAAGATGATAGTTAAAAACATGTTGGAACCACGAAAGAGTGAACTAGAAAGGTTGGCAGGCTTTGAAATAGTTGCAAAGGTGAAATATCTAGGAGTTCAGGTTGCAGCGTCGAATATAAAACTTTTTTAAAATAATTATGAAGTTTTGTGGCATAAGATTCAAAAGGACCTGGAAACTTGGAAGAAACTGCAACTGTCTTTACTTGGGAGAATAGCAGCAGTTAAGATGAACGTTCTACCTAGATTTTTGTTTTTGTTTCAAATGATTCCGGTGCTTAGAAGTGATAAGATATTGGCTGAACGGCAATCAGGTTTAAACAAATTTATTTGGAATGAGAAAAAATTTAAATTTATGCAAGATGTTCGTGAAAGAGGTGGCCTTAAAGTTCCAAACTTACGTTTATATTATGCGGCTGCAGTGTTGACACAAGTGGGTGATTGGTTTGGAACAACAAAAACTGAAATTTTGAATATTGAAGGCCATGACTTGGACTTTGGTTGGCATGCATATTTATTTTATGAAGACAAGCTGGACTATGTATTTAAAAGTCACATATTGAGACATGCGTTGATGAGAGTTTGGAAGAAGCACCAACTTAAATTGGATTACAAAATACCTTTGTGGTTGGATCTTGGGCAAGTCATACGGAATAGAAAGTCACTCGGGGGGATTTTATATAAAGAGATGCTTTTTAATGATGGGGGCAGATGGAACTTGAAATCTTTGAAAGTTCTGTTGGAAGAAGGGAGGAATTTATCATGGTTGCAGTATTCTCAACTTCAAGCGAGATGGAGAGAAGACCAGAAAATCGGTTTGATGCTACATGAAGAAGATTTGGTGAAGCAGATAAAAAGGAAAGGACCAATGCATATCAAGAGGGTGTATAACTTATTGTTAGAAAGAGACTCAGAGAGTGAATTAGTTAAAGATTGTATGATAAAGTGGGCACAAAATTTTGCAGAACCAGTTATGTTGGAAACATGGAAAAAGATTTGGATCCAGAATGTTAAATTTACACTAGCACAAAATCTGAGGGAAAATTTTTATAAAATGTTTACAGATGGCATTTAGATACTAAGAAACTGTCATGTATGTATCCAAATGTTCAACCTAAATGTTGGAGGTGTGATTGTTTGGATGCTACATATTTTCATATTTGGTGGACTTGTAGAAAGGTGGAAGCATTTTGGATTAAACTTTGTTGGGTTATGCAGAATGTTTTGAAAAAGAAGCTTCATTTTTCTCCGCAATTGTTTTTGTTGGGTATAGTTAAGGATTGTTCACCGAGTGAAATGAGATTGATTTTATATATGATTATGGCAGCTAGGTTATTGATTGGTCAATATTGGAAAAAAGATAGTGTATCTACTATAGGAGAATGGACATCGAAGATGGCTAATTTTGCGGAAATGGCAAAGATTTCTGCATACCTAAAAGACAGGACCCATGAAGCCTTTGTTAGGGACTGGAAGAAATGGGTAGATTATGTGCAGAATAAATACCAAACTAAGAACTTTCAATTAGTTTTTGATTCATAATTATTTTTATTATAACTATTTTATTAAATGGTTGAAACTATTAGTATATTATATGGGTTAGAGAATAATAATTATTTGTTTTAAATATTTCAAATTATATTGTTATTCAAAAAAACTTATTACGTTATATATATATTTTTATATATATATAATTACCTAGAAAAATTATTTTCATTATGACTGTCTTATTGAAATTAAAATTATATTGTTATCTAGAAAACTTATAATGTTACATATATTTACTATATTATTATTATCTAGAGAAGTATGAAGTTAAAAATAAGTTTATATATATTGGTTATACTGCTGTCTAGAAAAAAATAAGAACATTTGTTAAGTTTTTATAAATGATTTATGGTTGATTGAGGGTTAATAGTGCATATATGATTTAGTCTAATATATATTTGACAGACTAATTTTATCCTATTCATGTTTAGTAAATATTTTAGATTAATATTATTTTACTTATTGTTAAAATTTATGATATTTTATGTGGATCTCACCTATACTCTTTGTTTAATATTGATTGATAAATAAGATTGATGTTTTTTTAGTAACGGAAGCCTGGGGGGATGGGGATGGGAGGGGGGGAAAGGGAGGGGGTGTTGGGGGGAGGGGGGATTCTTGGGGGGAAATGGGGATAAAAATTGTATTGTAAAATTTTTTCAATAAAAAAAAAATACACTTGACCCTAGAACGACACTTATAGCTGTAAAAACTAACTAGTGGCATTTCTCCTTATGCTCCCTATTATTTCAACAAAAGGTCACTATCTCAATACCACCACATGTCTCCATTAGAGCCAACATAGGCTTATGTGTCCTACTTCCTCTTGGCAATGCAAGCTCCCGTCATGTTTTTGAAGGCACTATTCTCAGAGATAAACAGAAGGACTATACACTAAAAGTTCCATGCAGTCACTGGTGGCATGTTAGTGGCAGGGACTTTAGGGGTCTGGATTAATGAAAAAAAACCAATGGGCCCATGCATTTTCCATGAATATAGGTGTGTGTGTAGGGAAAAATAGAATTTTCTTCTTATGTGAGAAAAATGTGTATTTGTGTTTACCTACAAACTGGATTGGAACATGTAAATCTTTTCCCAAAATAGGTGGTGTTATCTGGGCCACGCTGGATTAGACAGATGTTATTTCTGTTGTAATAGGCCTCACTTTTATTCTTTGCTTATGAGAGCAATGAAAGAGATAAGAGTTGAAAAAAAAATGTGTTGATTTTGATGGAAAGCCTTATAGACTGTAAAATTGACCCTGGTCTCTTTGATGAAGATGAAGTTTCTGATCCAGGAACATATGTACAACTCTCAACTGGGTTATTAGAGAAAGTGCTTCAGAGAATAAGATTTGAAAATCATATGTATTACTTGTCTTCCCTTTGCATTACTATGTATCTTATCCTGAACTGATTATGTTATACAAAAATATTATATGCTTGCTTGCTTATTAAGAAGTATAGAATGGTTACCTACTGAAAGCATGAAACAGATGGGAAGCAGTGGAAGTTTTTGGATGGAAAAACTTCTAAAAGAAAAGGGGGGAATAAAATAGAATAATGAAATTGGATATAAAAAATGATATAACACGTACATGTTTCTTAACTTGTGTTCGCCGCCCTGAGTCCTTCGGGAGAAGGGCAGCATATAAATACATGTAATAAATAAATAATAAATATAAAAGCGGGGTCAGTCTAGATGATCTCT
The DNA here is from genome assembly GCA_030761175.1 of Masticophis lateralis. NCBI lineage: Eukaryota > Metazoa > Chordata > Lepidosauria > Squamata > Colubridae > Masticophis > Masticophis lateralis. The sequence goes on along the minus strand of JAUDYJ010000004.1, from coordinate 73,794,394 downwards.
GAAGGGTCCCTTTCTTTAATATTGGGTTCAAAAGATAAAACCACAGAAATAACTAACCTTTCTCAGCTGTCAAGCTCAGGAAACATTATCAGGAGTAAAATATCACAGTTAGCCAAGCAGAGACAATCACAGACCTAACGGCAGGAAACTTGACAGGAAGTTTGCACAGCACCTATGCAAGGTTTGCACAGCACCTATGACCTACTTTGCAAAAACAAGTTATTTAGTTCCTATAGAAAGGGGGGGGGGTTGTCGCTGTGGGTTGTCAGAACTGTATGTATAAAATAACTGCATCAGAATCTTTCGTCCATTCAGTGTTTTTGCTTCTTGTGTTGCACTGAATCTGCGCAATAAACCTCTCTGATCACCCCCCCCCCCCGAAATCTTGTGAGTCTTAATTTCTATAACATTAAGGACACAATTTTATCATTTGCAGTATTGCTTCTGAATAACATATTTAAATTCAGAGCCCATGCCAGAAAATGAACAATTCGTATTTGTCAATTTCATTGTTCCTGCCCCCTTTTAGATAAACTCTTCTTCTATTGGTTTATGGCAAGTCAGAAGCTTCATTCCTTTATTCCTCCTCCTCAGCTGTCCGTTATTTTTCCAAGACATCAGGAATATAGGAAACTATATAGAAAACGATAGTTTTCCGTACTGTTCGCGCGCCACTTTCCTTTCTCCAGAAACAGCTGGCTTGCTCACACTCCCTCTTCCTGTTCCCACCCTGAAGCGGAATAGGAAAGGCGGATATCGTCATCTGACTTCTAATTGGCTGTTCAGCCTGCCGGGGCACTTGGGTTTCTTTTCTCGCGCCACTTTTGGGTGCTTTGGCGCGAGAGCGGGAAGTTGAGATCTGATTTAGGAGGGAGCTGCGCTTTTACCATCCCCCCCGCTTCGTTATGGAGCTGAACGAGCGTCTACATAACGACGATTACCATGGAGGTTAGCATGCCTCGGGATGTGGGATGTGGGATATGGTGGCGGCGGAGGAAAGTCTCAAACCGGAGGACTGCTTAGCAAAGGACAGAGAGATTGTTGGTAGAAGTGAATGGAAGATTTAGGCGGTAGTGGTGGGCATAATCTGAGTCTCCGAAAGGAAGAAAGCAGTGCAACAGCAGCAGCTGTGTCTGGAAAATAAATACTTTGACTCTGAATTCAGGATAAATAAAGTGGCTGTGGTTCAAGCCTTAATACTTATATCTCTCTGTTGAAGGCATACATAGTTTTACTGTTTTAGTTGTAATCTCATTTAGCGCTACTGAAGAATACACTGCAGTGGTTTCATGGCTGTTTGCTTCTCAGAAAGAATTCCATTGAAATCTTTTTAAAAAAATAGGATTATTTTTAGGAATTTAGTAATTTTTATGACATAAGCCGAATTTCTAAAACTTCTGAAACCTTTTCAGTGATGCTTCATGAATGATCATGTGGGGCTACAGTAATTCTTACTGCCATTGGTGGTGCTTACTTTCAAGGTAAAGTCTCTGAGAGCTCAGCCTTTGGGAATTACATAACATATCTGTGAAGTTTTAATGACAATAATAAGGAAGTGGTTTTTCATTTTCCATTATTTCTTCTGACATGTTTTTTTTCAACTCTAGCCTGTTATCTTGGTATTTGTCTTCCATCCAAATATTAACTACTTCTGAATCTGCTCTGTATTTTAAGCCAAAATTGGCTAAGTGCTGTGATCTAGCTAGATATTTATTGTCAAGTGATTGTGCAAAAGTGTGCAGTCTTTAATTCTACTTTTCTTCTAGTGGCTTTTTTGCTGATTTTCTCACTGAAGACTCAAATTTGTCATTTTTATATGAATGATAGTTTCTTAAGTTCTTCAGAGGCATTAAAACTATATTGCTGCAGTTGTAGTATAAGGCTGAAATAACAAGTTTTCAAGACATAAGCTTTTGAGATGAAAAACGTTTTAATTTAGAAAGAAGAAAAAAACAGATAACTGATTGAGATTTTTATGAATTTGAGGAACTATGGCAAAAATGAGATAATAGTATTCCTGAAATAACAGAGCAGAAATGGATTTGAGATCATCTAATTAGTTTGATGTAAGGTGCTTTATAGCATCCTTAACAGATAGATGTCCTGTTTGTGCTTACATCTTCTAATGAAAAATAGACCACCAACTTTATAAGCTTTCTACTCTACTGCTAAACAGCTCTCATTGTTCATGTCCTCTTACATAGCAGAAATTTTGTTCCTTGCATCTCATATCTATTGATTCTGGTTCTGCTTTCTAGAGCAACAGAGGACAACTTTGTTGTGTTTTAAAGGCAATTTTCCTAATATTTGAGTGCTATTACCATTCTTCCAAATCCAGTACATCCAGCTTTTTCACTGTTATTCAGAGGATTTGGTAACAGCTTGTGTGTTGTCCTTGTTCTTCCATAGATATGCTCTAGTTGAACAATGATAAACCATGTGTAGAACTAGATGCTGTACTCCAAGTGTGACCAGAGCAGATCATAGTTGTCATAAGAAGTTGCAAGACTGTGTTAAGAAATTGCAAGATTGAATATATAGCTGTAGAGCAGTGGTTCTCAACCTGTGGGTTGTGACCCCTTTGGGGTCAAACGACCCTTTCACAGGGGTCGCCTAAGACAGCCAGTGGTGCAAGACAGCCCTCCTCTCCTGCTCCTTGGGATTCGGAGCAGTAAATGGCGTCTGGTCTGGGGAGCAGCCGGATTTTGCTCTCCATTGTGGATGCCAGATTGGCCCCCTGCAAGCTCTCATCTCTCGAGGAGCACTCCCTGAAGTGGTGCGGGAAACTTTGGTTGGGCTCCTTGAGAGACAAGAGCTTGCAGGGAGCTGATCTGGCTTCCGCAATGGAGAACAAAATCCGGCTGCTCCCCAGACCAGTCACCATTTACCACTCCGAGTCCCAAGCAGCAGGAGATGAGGGCTGCCTTGGCCACTGGCTGGCACAATTATACCTAGGCTCATGCTACATAAGTAGTTCAAGTAGTGCTTCGCTCCCACACTTCTTCCGGCCCTTGGTGCTCCGCTCACCTCGGTCTCTGAGGAAGATGCTTGAATTCCTCTCAGTCCCAAGACACTGGCTGGCCCATGAGATAGAAAGAGAGAGAGAAAGAGAGAGAGAGAGAGAGAATCAGAATGAGACACAGAGAGAAAGAAACAAAGAATGAAAGAGAGAATGAGAGAGAGAGAGAGAAAGAATCAATGAGACAGAGAAAGAGACAGAATGAAAGAGAAAGAGAATGAAAGGGAGAATCAGAATCAGAGAAAGAAAGAGAGAGACAAAATGAAAGAATCAGAGAGAGAGAGAGAATCAGAATGAAAGAAAGAGAGAGAGTGGGAGAGAGAGAAAGAGGGGGGAAAGAAAGAGAGAAGGGGGAATGAGAGAAAAAGAGAATGAGAGAGAGGATGGGAGAGAGAAAGAGAGAGGGGGAGACAGAGAAAGAGAATGAGAAAGTGGAGAGGGAGGGAGAGAGAATGAGAGAAAAAAGAAGAGAGAGAGAGGAGGAGAGTGCCTGAAGGACCCCATCCCGTCATTGGGAGTCCAGGTGCTTCAGCAAGCGGCATGCTGGATTCGTATTAGTGGTCCATGAAATTTAAATTTAAATTTAAATTTAAATTTAAATTTATTTATTTATTTATTTATTTATTTATAAATAAATAAATAAATAAATAAATAAATAAATAAATAAATAAATAAATAAATAAATAAATAAATAAAACAGTTTAAAAGGTATTAAATAATTTTGGCTCCAATTTAAAATAACCCAATTTAAAATGAATTTCAATTTAAAACCAGAAGAATAGGGTCAGGCCAGCCCGGCTAGATGAAATAGGTGAGTTTTAAGGGCCCGACGAAAAGTCTGGAGGTCCAGTATCGTGCGTATCTCTGTGGGTAGGTCATTCCAGAGGGTGAACTTGGTGGTCCCCGAGGTCCAAAAGGTTGGGGAACCCTGGCTTAAGACCATCGGAAAACACGTATTTTCGATGATTTTAGGAAAAATTTTATGTTTGATAAAATACATGAGGAACTGTATTAAAGGGTCACAGCATTAGGATGGTTGAGAACCACTGCTGTAGAGCATGCAGTGCCATAATCAATTTAATTTAGAAACCAACATTGTTTTCACATGTACTCCTATCACATCAGATGTCCTTATTTTATATTATTTTCTTTTTGTACTTAAATGCAAAATGACTGTCTCATTAACAGAGTTTATAAGCATTCTATCTACCCTTATCTGTATCACTAAGAAAACAGCAAACAGGACCTAGAAGAGTTCTGTGCTCCACCTGATTCCTCTTTCTACATAAAAGGTGAGAATAATAGCCAAACTCCAAGCTTGTCATATAGAAATCTGCAGCTAGCCATAATGATGAAAATATGGTACGCATAGTGATATCACAATGCAAACTTTGTCTTCATTTTTGTTGGTCACAAATTTGTATGTCATGGAATAGAATAGTGACATGATGACAAACATCATTTGTACACCTAAGTATACCTATAGCCTATCACACTGTGCAAATGTTCCCTGGCTGCTCAAGGATTGCTTTAAGATGGCTAGAACTCCTTGAAAAAGCTTGAGGGTGAGTGAAGACCTGTTCTCTTGGGAATAAAGATATGTATACCACAACTATCGAGCTATCTTATATCATACATATTAGTAGATTAATATATCCCACATATCATGTTTACAATCCATTGGTTTGTGTGTGTTTAAATAAAGGATTTGGACTGTTGCTCTTAATTTTCCTCTCATTAGCTGCTTTTTCTCATGTTTACATTTATTTTTGAACTCTTTATTACCTAGTGTCTTGTCTCAGATGCTGTTAGTATCATTCACCATTGTCTGAAATTCTGGGGTATTTTATTTGTGGGTTCCATTCACAAACCTAACTCTTGATATTTGGTCCAAAGATTGTTCTCTGTGCTGTTCCCTGAAAGGAAAGCTACCATATTTTTCGTAGAAGATGCACTCTCCCCAGAGGTGGGTTTCAGCTGGTTCTGACCAGTTCTTGAGAACCGATAGTGGAAATTTAGAGTAGTTTGGAGAACTGGTAAATACCATCTCTGCCTGGCCCCGCTCCCAATCTATTCGCTGGAACAGCTGACAGGTGGTATTCCGGAAGGCAGATCCAACTGCCAATCAGCTGCTCATGCTAATTTAGGCTGTGCTGAAGCTGACCAAACTGTTTGCTGTTTGCTACAAGGAGGCAAATTGCTGAGAGGCAGAGGCAGATTTTTTTTCTTGTTTTCCTCCCCAAAAGGTAGGTGCGTCTTACAGACTGGAGCGTCTTATAGTCCGAAAAATATGGTAAATGAACTAGTATTATGCTCTGAACTTCCGGCAGTGATGTCAGGGTGTTAGGGGCGAAGGAACGTCTCTCCGTTCCCAAAGTTCTTAATATCCCTGATTTGGGCGCCGATTTAGGCGCTATCGACCCTGTAGAGGTTGATAGAAGGAAGGGAAACTTCCGAGGACTTTGGGGAGGACAGCAATACCCCTGAAGGTTCAGGAAAACTCCCTAAACCCGGACCGAGGAAGAACCAGCCAACCAGGCTGGCCTGAAATGGTGACAGTTGTTTAGAGGGAAGCGAAGATCGTAAAAAGAATTCAACGGTGGAATAGACAGTGAGAAATAAAAGATCGAAAAAGGTACACTTACATTTTCTAATTGCCGAAAGAAAGTGGGCGGAAGGAGCCTCCGTGTAAGAGATAAGAGAGAGAAGCGGTGAATGAAAAACGGAGTGGAGGGAGGAATCCATTTTGACTTTGATAGTGACAGCGCGTAATTTGGTAGTCAGTGAAATCCGAAGAAATCCAGAGGGAAGCTGGTCGATTGAGTGCTGGGACGATATTTAGAACTTTATAACAAAAATTTGTGAGAAATCAAAGTTTCAGAAGGCGAAGAAGATTTGACGGGAGGATTACTAGACCCCTGGACATTCAGAGAAGAAAATAAGGAGAAGCCATATTGATTGACAGTAGAGAGATCGTGGCGAACATGGGATTTACAATACCTTTATTTTTACCTATCGGATAGCTCGGACAAAGACTTTTTCTTTTTCCTTTTTTTCTATTTATTTTTCTTTTAAACAACATTGAGATAATTGGATAACAAGATAATTGGAGGCGGACTTTCGACAATCCCGGTGCATATTCCGTGTGTATTGGATTTATAAAGAGGAAAAAAAAAATAGCAACGTGGAGCATATTGGATTTATATTATTGATTTTCTTATTGTTTCCCATTTGTGAAGACCTGAATTGAGAGACATAAATAACTCAATAATACTTAGGCATATTTAGACATTGGAACTTCTGACAACTTGAAAGGAAATTGATTTGGACTATAATTGGACACTTAATATAAAGATTGTCGGAGCGCAAGATATTTAAAGAAGAAAGAGAGAGTAACGAGTGTGGGAACAAAACTGCAAAAGAATTAAGGATCTGTTACAAAAACTGTCTATCAACTACCAATAGTGACCAAAAAGTTATATATATACATACACACATATACACACATATTTTCTGAGGTCTTCGCGGGTGTTTGCATGTAGGTCTTTGGTTATTCGGGTCTTCTCCCGCGTAAAATTGGATGTGTCTTGGCGACATTTCGACGAAGTCTCATTCGTCATCTTCAGGCTGGTGTTCTCGGCTTCATGCTTCCAGGAGCAATGTGAGATCGTGGCTGTTTCTTCCTTTTAACTGCTAGTGGGGGTGTGAGCTGATTGGGTGGGAGTTTGGCTGTGTTCTGATTGGGTGGAGGTGTGTTCTGATTGGTTAGGGGTTTGGCTGTGCTCTGATTGGCTGGGAGGTTGGTTGTGCTCTGATTGGCTGGGGGTGTGTTCTGTTTGGGTGGGGGTTTGGTTGTGCTCGGCTTAGTCTGAGTTGCAGGGGGATTTGAGCTGGTGAGCTGCGTTGTTTGGCTTCGTGTTTGTGGCCATGCAGGCTCTTCATGGTGGGTGTCAGTCTGCTTCATGTATGGATTGGAGGGGTTTAAAGTGGCTAATGATGCAGCTGCAGTCTGGCTTCTGGTCCTTGGTCGTACCTCATTATCAGTGTGGGTTTGAGTCTGCTTTCTGTGTGGATGTGTGGTGGTGACATCCTGTGTGGCTCTCGTGAGTGTGGGTCTGGTGTCATTTGTCATCTTAGGGACTCGTTTGTCAATAAGGGCTGGTTTCCAAATGGCTGGTAGGCAGGAGGTATCGTCTCGTTTGTTCATGCTGTGTGGGCGTTTTTCTATCTCGACGGCTTCTCTGATTATTCTGTTGTTAAAGTGTTCAGTTTTGGCGATAGTTCTGGTCTTTTTAAAGTCAATTTCATGTCCTGTGGCTTTAAGATGTTGGACCAGGGAAGAAGTTGGTTCCTCTTTTCTGACTGAGTTCTTGTGTTCTTCAATGTGTGCACTTATTCTTCTGTTGGTTTGTCCGCTGTATGTGGTGGGGCGGGCGGTGCATTGGATTTCATATACTCCTTGATTTTCTAACTCAATTTTGTCTTTGGGATTCCTTAGGATGGTGGATATTTTTCGGTTTGTGCAGAATGCTGTCTTGATGTTATGTTTGTGGAGGATTTTGCTTATTCTGTCTGTGGTGCCTTTTATGTATGGGAGGAGGTCTTTGCCGTTTTCTTGTTCTCTGTCTTGGATTTTAGTGGGGGTTTCTTCTTGGATTAGGTTGGTAATCTTATTTCTTTGGAATCCATTGGATGTTAGTACGTTAGTGAGAGTGTGTAGTTCGGTTTTTAGGTATTGTTCTTCAGCTAAGCGTTTTGTTCTGGAGATACATACATACGTACACACACACACACACACACACACAGTGTTTTGGAAATTCATTCATATATATGACTGCATAGTATAACATATTTATTTATATTTATTAAATGAATTATTGGTTTGTTAGCTTGCCTTTATACATTCAGAGTCAAAAATTTAGATCACAGTATATTTATTATATTTACATAAAATATATATTCATGTTAGATAAATTGGAAACCAATAGTAATTGATACTTATTGGAAATAATATATTTATATATACATTGGTTTTGGAAACTTATTTTTATATTTGATTGCAAAGTATAATCCTATCTATATTAATTGAATTATTAACATTTTAGCCTATTCTTACATACTTAAAGACTTAGTTTAAGGCATATTAATTATATTTATATAAATTATACCTTCTTATCTTTTTAGATAGATTAGAAATCAATAGCAATTGATAGTTATTCAGTAATATAAGAGTTATATTAAATATTTAAACATTTAATATTAAGGATAATTAGCTGATGGATAGCTAGAACATTATACTTTCCCCTCAATCCCTCCTTTTTTGCTTCCTTCATTGTTGTCTCATAAACATTGAGGAATATTGAAAGAATATTGAAAAGTGAAAAAAATTTGGGTGTAAATTCAAGAACCAGATTCACAAATATTGATTAGTATATGAAATTCTGGGAGATCATAAAAAAGAAATACAAATGGCAACTATAGGCACAGCAACAACAACTAAAACAAGTAAGAAAATACCGCTGAGCCAAATGATACTCATGGCCTCTCCAGCTCAACAAAAATTAACCGAAACTACAGAAAAGGAAAAGATGAGCCCCACCCTTAACATGCAGAATATCCACTCTGCATTAGCAATGATCTAGGAAGGGGTGAATAAAATGCAGGAAACGATGGCTCATAACCACGAAGAGAGAAGAAAAAATCACGAAGAATTGAGGTTAGATGTGGGTGAAATAAAGGATAATATCAAAAATATGGACGAGAAGATAGAACAAATCCAACAAATTTAGCGGAAAATGAGCAGAGGATCCATAAGGTCGAAGTAAAAATAGAACATACGACCAGTAGAATGGAAAGGATAGAACAAGACCAAGGGGCATTTAACAAGGAAATCGAGGATGCATTAACCTACCTTGAGATGGAGAAGGCTTCCTTCTACCTACAATTTCAAAATGTAGAAGAACAAAAGGATGAAGATTTATCCGGAACAATGACAGATATTGGCAAAGGCAACCCAGATTGATAAGGAAGAACTGCGAAATGGAATTGACAAAATATATGGGATGTATACGAACTACGCAAGAAGGAATAAGCTACCCAAAGAAATCCACATAAGATTTACGAAGAAATTTGTCAAGGAAGAGATTTATAGAAAAATGAGGAAAGAGAAAATCATACACAAAGGAAGAGAAATTTTAACTTTCAAACAAATACTGAGAAGAACAAGAGACCAAAGAAGAAATTTTAACTTTTTAACTACCCAGTTGAATAAATTTAAAATAAAATTTTGCTGGCTATTACCGGAAGGCCTGCTCATCTCTTGGGAAGAAAGAAAGTATAGGATAGATAACCTAGAAAAGGCTCAAAATTTTTTCGAACAACACTTCTCCTATGAAGAGGAACAGGAGACGAGGGGAGAAACAGAACCCAGGAGACAAGAGGTACAGCAGATGGAGAAAGAAGAAGAAGATCAAGAAGATAAAAGAAGAGCGGAGAGAGAAAGAATGGAGAGAGAGGGAACGAGGGAAAAGACTCAGAGAGTTACCAGAAACACAGCAAAGTTGAAAATAACAAACAGATAAATCCGATAGAGATGGAAAGAGAATTAAAAATCATTTCAATCAACATAAACGGACTCAATTCACCAAGAAAAAGGAAATATCTTTGCAATAAAATTGCAAAAATTGGATTTTGATATTATAGCACTACAGAAAGTACACATTAAAAGGCAGCAACAAAAACTTTTGGAGAATCAAAAATTAGGAAGATTATATACATCTTTAGGAGATAGTAAAAAAAGAGGAGTGGCAACATATGTCAAAAATCACTTAAAAGCCAAACAGATATACACAGACATGGAAGGACATATCTTAATAACGGAAATACAAACAGAAACAAAGATAATATTACTAGCATCTATATATGCACCTAACGGAAACCAGAGGGAATTTTATAAGAAACTACATGACATAATTAAAGATTTCGAGTATGAGAACATCTGCATTCTTGGCGACTTTAACGCAATTGTGAATCTACAAACGATTACCAAAGTAATAAAACAAGTAAAACTAGAAAGAGAACTCTACCGGATACATTCAAATATATGACAGAAGTACTACTGACAGAAGATGGATGGAGAGAGGCCAACAAACAAACCAAACAATATACCTTTTAGTCAAATCCACACCAGTCATGGTCCAGGATTGACATGGCCTGGATGACGCCAGATCTTAGAAAGGAAATACAAGATATCGAAATTATATCGAATACCTGGGCCGACCATAATCCCATAAAAATAATATAGAAAGGACAACGTAAGCAAAAGAGGTGGATGATGGACACTGGAATAATAAAAGATAAACAATATGTACCGATGATGGAGAAGGAACTCAAAATATTTTATCAAATAAATATAAAAGAACAGACTTCCTTACAGAATCTGTGGGACACTACAAAAGCCTATATAAGAGGCCTTACCATAGCGTACACAGCAAAAAAGAATAAGGACAAACAACAAAATAGGAAAAATCTGTTAGAAGAACTTAATATGTATGAGTTACAATTACAAAAGCAGCCCGACGACAAAACGATAAAGGCAAAATTGAATCTCACTAAACATAAGCTGAATTTAATTATGCAAACAGAAATTGTGCAGAAAATGAAAATGGCAAAGCAGAAATATTTTGAATATGCAAATAAGACAGGTCGTTGGCTGGCATGTAGACCGAAGAAAGAGAGGGAGAGGAGAATAATATATCAATTACAAGATGAAGCAGGACAAATGTACGGTATGAACCTAGATAAAAAACGTATAGCTAAGGAATTCTACCAAAACCTCTACACACAAGACGAAATTCAAGACCGAGATATTAAGGAATACCTACAAAAAGCAAACATTTCAAAATTGGAGGAAACCCACAGAGACATAGTGAATAAACCAATCACGATGATAGCGTTAACGGAAGGCCAAAAGAAACAGAAGAACAACAAGGTCCCAGCCCAGATGGAATTCCAACTGAATTTTATAAAAATTGTCAGTCTGCAATAGATGAACTACTCCTTCAGGTCCTCAACGACGCATTGCTGGAAGCAGAAACACCTAAATCTTGGGCCGAAACCATTATCTCACTAATCCCTAAAGAAGATACGGACCTGACCATGGTTAAAAACTACAGACCGATCTCGCTGTTAAAAGTCAACTACAAATTATTTATGACAATTATAGCACAAAGACTGAAAAAATTATATATAATTATATACACCCTGACTAAAATGGCTTTGTCCCAAGGAAACAGATAAAAAATAATACGAGGACAATTATAAATGTCTTAGAATATTATTTATTTATTTATTTATTTATTAGACTTATATACTGCCCTTCTCCTTACGGACTCAGGGTGGTGAACAGCCGAATAAAAACCAGTACATAAAAGTTAAAATATTATAAAAACAAATATAAATTTGGCTGAAAATTAAAAACAGATAAATATTAAAATGAATCAACTCTAAAAAACTCTAAAAATTTTAAAAATTTAGCAGGGATCAGGCTAAACCGAGCAAAAAATTATGAGCAAAAAATTAACAAACACATAGCCTTAATTTTTCTTGATGCGCAAAAGGCATTTGACAATCTGAATTGGAAATTTCTTATAGTACAACTAGAGTTTATGGATTTTGGCGATAAATTTCTAAAAATGATTAAGAAAGTATATTCCTCCCAGACCACGAGAATTCCAATTAATGGGGACATGACAGAAAAAATAAATATACAAAAAGGGGTAAGGCAAGGATGCCCACTATCACCCCTATTGTTCATAATATCATTGGAAGTCCTATTAAATGAAGTAAGAAAGGAAGAAGAAATAAAGGGACTGAGGATACAGAAAGAGGAGTATAAATTTTAGGCCTTCACTGATGACGTGGTGTTCATAGTGGAACAACCAGAAATATCAGGAACCAAATTATTAGAGGAGATAGAAGAATATGGCAAAGTGACGGGACTTAAAATTAATAGGCAAAAAACTAAAGTTTTGACCAAAAACATGACTAAGACACAAGAGACAAAATTGGAAGAAGAATTAGGAATACAAATCATAAAGAAAGTAAAATATCTGGGAATCTGGCTCACGACAAAAGCAACAACAATTAGAGAAGACAATTATACCAAACTGACCAAACAACGTAGAAAAGATTTGGAAATATGGAATAAGGTACAACTGTCATTTCTGGGCAGAATAGCGTCAGTAAAAATGAACATATTACCAAGACTCCTCTATCTTTTTCAAGTGATACCAATTAGTCCAGGAAAATATTTTTTCAAGGATCTCAATAAGACAATAGTAAAATTTATTTGGCAAGGAAAGAAGGCCAGAATTAAAATAAAATGCTTACAGGACTCTAAGGAGAAGGGAGGCCTCGGTTACCGGACTGGGAGCTATATTACAAAGCAGGATCGTTAAATTGGATTAGAGAATGGATAGACATAACAAACAAGAGAACACTATACTTTAGAGGGATTTGATCTGAGTCGAAGTTGGCATGCCTTTCTGTGGGAAGGCACAGACAAGCAACATGGGTGTTTCCAGAGACACCTAATCAGAGGCTCATCATACAAAACATGGCAAGAAATTAGAAAGCAACATTATAGTAAAATCCCGCGATGGCTGTCGCCCATGGAAGCCCTAATCTACCCAAATACCATAGAAATAGGAAAAATGAGGAAATATCAAGAATTATTGAGCAATGAAGGGAACTTATATACGAGACAAGAACTGGAAAGGCGGGGTATAGTTATCGACTGGTGGCCATAGAGTCAAGATTCACAGCAGACTGGATACAATATAGTTTTCAAACTGAACCACATGAACTGGACAAAATATTAAAAAGTTTGGATGTGAAAATGATAACTAAAATGTATGGATATTTAATAAAGTACAAATTAAGAGGAGGAAACAGTGAAAGAAAATATGATAAGTTGGGCAAGAAATATAGGTCACAACATAGAATTGGATAGATGGGATAAAATATGGACAGAAAATCTTAAGATAACAATGTCAATACCATACAAAGGAAACCTATATAAGATATTCTACAGATGGCACCTCCCACCTCTCAACATTTGGCTAAAATGTTTCCAAATACATCACCAATGTGTTGGAAATGCAACTCACAAAAGGAGTCATATTACCATCTCGTTTTGTAGAGGGGCGCAACATTACTGGCAAGAAATCAAGAGAATGATTGAAGAAATAACAAAGCAAAAGGTCGAAATGAAACTGGAATTCTTATTTGGAATGACCACCAGTGCTGTGGAGTCGGAGTCGGAGTCGGAGTAAATTTTGGGTACCTGGAGTCGGAGTCAGAAGTACAAAAAACTGAGGAGTCAGAGTCGGAGTCGGAACATTTATCTCCCGACTCCACACAGTGCTGTGGAGTCGGAGTCGGAGTCGAGGAGTCGGAGTCGGAGGAAATTTTGGGTACCTGGAGTCGGAGTCAGAAGTACAAAAAACTGAGGAGTTGGAGTCGGAGTTGGAACATTTATCTCCCGACTCCACAGCCCTGATGACCACACCACAACATATGAAGGACATAAAATACTTTATTATCCACATCATAACAGCGGTACACATAGTGTACACTCAAAATTGGAAATCCGAAATATTACCAACAGAAGGAAAAATAATTGCAAAAATAACAATGCACAGAAATGGATAGACTTACAAAAGAGCTCCAAGAGAAAGAGGATAATGATTATTACATAGTCTGGCAAAGATGGTACTCATGGCTAGAGGGAAAGATAGGGCTCGTAAAATAAGACTCTAGGAGAAATCAAGCAAGAAGCACAGAAATTGGCACATGAGGAAAATATAGAACTGTATATAGAAATAGTACGATTTGCAGAAAGCTATATTTGGATATGCATAATTGAGTGAAAGTGCAAATGCTAAATAAAGAAAAATGCTAAATAAAGAAATTATAGGTGAAATAGAAAATAACCACTGATGCGGTAGCTTGTTAGAAGTCAGTCGATAGACTTTTTTTTGTGTTGTATTGTATTAATGTAAATATGTGTGTATGTATTTTTGTTTTATAATGTGTTTAATAAAAAAAGAAAAGAAAAAAAGAGCTAGTATTATGCTCTCTGATAGCGTCTGTATAGAGGCATAAACCAATATATTCTATTTTAGATTGTGGGAAGCCACCCCCCTCCTAGAAGAATGAAATAGAGGAATATTTAAAAAGGCAGAATATTATATTTCCCTAAAGAAGGAATAGTGAAACATGCTCTTGGAGACAGAAGGCAGCCCCCACCTTTCTTAATAGCCATCAGCAGATGTCAGCACTTAAGAGATAAAGAGCTTATTGAAAACTAGATAACTCTATTCATGAGCAAATACCTTCACCCAAGAGCCAAACCAGGACAAAGCCATTAAACCACAATAAGAATTACTCAACATCCTTTCAGACATTGCATTACCCTCAGAAATGTCAACCAAACATTTGCATTTTCCCTATAGAGTCAGCTATGACCCCTACATAATTCCTACTTGGCCACATAGGAGTCTGATGACAGCCAATAGAATGCATGTTATTGCACAGGAACAGGAAGTTCAAGTGCAAAGCCCAAAAGAAGGTATAAAACCCCCTCATTCTCAACTCGTTTTGGTCAGCTGCATCAGGATCACAAACATGTCATGTTCATCAATAAATGGACCCTCTTTCCAATCAGCCTCCAGCCTCCATTTTGTCTCCAGTGCCTTTCTCTCGGCTTGGAACTGAACCAGATGGATATTTCTTCCCACAAGATCTTGAATCTTCTGTAGGCTTATAGAAAAAGAATTCTGAAAAAGTGCAAAAAGTAGTATCTTAATACATTTAATTACAAAATATATTCAATTAAGGTTGCACTAAAAATGTATTGAAAAACTGAAATACTTCCTTTTACAGAGCATTTCCTTTTCAAATTTAAGATTTGATATTTAGTTTTATTGTATGCAGTTGCAGTCTTTCTGATACATTTTATTTGATTTTTCTACAAAGTAAGAAACAGTATACAATTTAAATGAAGTTACATATGTTAATGCACAGCATTTTTTTTGTAGTTTCAATGGGTAGAATTCTAATCAACAGATCTTTTATCTTTCATTGACATTGATATTTATTATCAAAGTTTTGACGTTGTGTGTGTGTGTGTCTGTTAGTTATATTCCCAGATGCTATTTTTAATACTTGTTATCAATTCTGTTTTTCAGAAACAACAAATACTGCAAATCTTGCATCTTCGCGTTTGCGCCGTGAGAAAAAATCTAAAAAAGGAAGGCAAGAAGCTCTGGAGCGGCTGAAGAAGGCAAAGGCTGGTGAAAAAATAAAATACGAGGTAACTAAAAAGTTGCTGTAATTTCAGTTTTCTTTCTTTTTAATCAATGTAGACGTGTCATTACCATATTGTTTTGTGAGTGAATGTGTCCACACACATGTCCACACACTATTTATTAACTCAGTTTTAGGAACTGGTACTCTTCAAGATAGCACCCATCTCCCTATAGCTTTGTCCATGCTGCCTTGCATGTTGAGATTCATAAGTGAAGAATGCTATGTAGGAGAATGAAGCTACTACTAAGTGGAGATCTCTTATTTTTATGTATAAAAATAGATGCCCTGTAAGCATCGACTCCTGATGATTGCATCTAATGTTTTTCATGGCAGTGTAATTGAAACAATTAGCTGTTGCTTTTTTTGGTTATTTTTTCAGTTTCTTAGTTTGGACAATAAATTTGGAATCTGAATGGTTCCATATCCAAATATATTCTATTTAGCTCCTGAGATCAGTGAGGGTCAAAAAGTTGCTGCAGCTTGGTTAGGCATATCTATTTAAATAAATACCCCAATAAAGTCAGAATATCAAAATATTATTTTCTTTGTTGTTTTTTAAAAAAGTTATACTAATTATTTTCTTTTTGTAGGTTGAGGAATTTACAGGTATTTATGATGAAATTGATGAAGAACAGTATTCTAAGATTGTCAGAGAACGCCAGGATGATGACTGGATTGTGGATGATGGTTTGTAAAATTGTTTTTTTTTTAATCTTTGGACTGATACTAAATCTGGCAATGTGATTTAAACAAACTTTGTTATTTTTAAAATAAAAGGCAGAATTCTCTCAAAACAGTCAGTGAGAGAACAATTTGTTTAGCTCGTCATTAATGTTTTTTTAAAGAAATCTAGAATAAGTGAATATTTCTTATAATAATAGAAAAAATTGTAACTACTGGTAGGTCTTCAACTTGCAACCATTCATTTAGCAGCTATTTGATGTTACAACAGTGCTGAAAACAAGTGACTTACAATCAGTCCTCACACTTATAACTGTTGCAGTGTCCCCACAGTCATGTGATCAAAATTCAAGCGCTAGCAATGAGCATGTATTTATGATGGTTACAGCATCCAGGGGTCATGTGATCACTATTTGCGATCTCAGGAGTCCTCCAATAAATAAAAGTTATTGGGAGTAGCTGTATTAATGTAATGACTATTTAATTTGCTTAATGACCACATTAAGCAATTGTTCCAATTGTGATAATCAAAGACTACCTATATGTTAAACTGATTTGAATAAAAAAACTGCTTAGATGTAGATGTAAATTGGCAGGAGTAAGATAATCAGTTTCTCCTGACTATTTGGCATGATTTTTATAGCTGGTTGTGCTGCTGTAGCCAAGTTTTTTTTCTAAGTTACCAACTACCAAGTCATTTTTGAGGATATGAAAATAATTTTTTCTAGAATTATGTACTGTGCAATGTTAAGAATATGAGGAATGTCAAGAATTAGAAATGACAAGTTAGTTTTTATTTGTGAGAGTGAGCCAGTAGATTATAAAAATGCATTTGTATTTTGTACTTTTACACTTTAGCATCTTCTAAGAATATATATTATTTTCTTATTAATTTTATCTTTAAAACAAGTCTTTTAGATAGGCTGATGATAGTGATTAGTGAAAGGTAACCTAAGGAATTGGAACATGGATCTCCCTAGAACTGTCCCAGCCATCTAACCATTATCACAGCCAGTCTGCTCAGTGGTTATGGAAAATAGTAATTGTAGTTTAGTTTGAAAAACCACAGGTTTGTTATTCTACCACTGCAAAATGATGGAAAAATTGAGTGAACCTGGATTAATTTGCCTTCCTAAATACAATTTTTACTGCAAAATATAAATACAGTGACTTGGTTGTAAAGAGTGACATTTTTTTCATAGATGGGGTTGGATATGTAGAAGATGGCAGGGAAATTTTTGATGAAGACTTAGAAGACGATGCTCTTAATTCTGATGAGAAACGTGAGTACATTTTTTTCAGCAACTTTCTCTAATACACAGTATGTCACAGGAGTACACCCCCTCACATTTTGAAAATATTTAAGTATATCTTTTCATGTGACAACACTGAAGAAATGACACTTGACTACAATGTAAAGTAGTGAGTATACAGCTTGTATAACAGTGTAAATGTGCTGTCCCCTCAAAATAACGCAACACACAGCCATTAATGTCTAAACTGCTGGCAACAAAAGTGAGTACACCCCTAAGTGATAATGTCCAAATGGGGCCCAAAGTGTCAATATTTTGTGTGGCCACCATTATTTTCCAGCACTGCCTTAACCCTCTTGGGCATAGAGTTCATCAGAGCTTCACAGTTGCCACTGGAGTCCTCTTCCACTCCTCCATGACGACATCACAGAGCTGCTGGATGTTAGAGACCTTGCGCACCTCCACCTTCCGTTCAAGATGCCCCACAGATGCTCAATAGGGTTTAGGTCTGGAGACATGCTTGGCCAGGCAATGGTCGTTTTGGAGGTGTGTTTAGGGTCGTTATCATGTTGGAATACTGCTCTGCAGTCCAGCCTCTGAAGGGAGAGGATCATGCTCTACTTCAGTATATCACAGTACATGCTGGCATTCATGGTTCCCTCAATGAACTGTAGCTCCCCAGTGCCGGCAGCACTCATGTAGCCCTAGACCATGACATTCCCACCACCATGCTTGACTGTAGGCAAGACACACTTGTCTTTGTACTCCTCACCTGGTTGTTGCCACACACGCTTGACACTATCTGAACCAAATAAGTTTATATTGGTCTCATCAGACCACAGGACATGGTTCCAGGAATCTAGTTGTCTGCAGCAAACCATTCGTGGGCTTTCTTGTGCATCATCTTTAGAAGAGACTTTCTTCTGGGACGACCTCCCTGCAGATCAATTTGATACAACGTGAGGCATATGGTCTGAGTACTGACAGGCTGACCCTACATCCCTTCAACCTCTGTAGCAGTGCTGGCAGCACTCATACATCTATGACACTAGGAAGGGAAAATGGCTACTTGGACCCCATTTGGACATTATCACTTAGGGGTGTACTCACTTTTGTTGCACAGCAGTTTAGACATTAATGGCTGTGTGTTGCGTTATTTTGAGGGGACAGCCCATTTATACTGTGTGTGTGTGTGTGTGTGTGTGTGTGTGAGAGAGAGAGAGAGAGAGAGAGAAAGAAACTGCAGAGAGGAAACCCTTTCAAACAGCGTTGTCTGCAATTCTTGTTACTCCCCTCTGCCGTTCTCTTTCTCTCTTGCTCTCTGATTCTCTCTCACATGCAGATATTTGATTGCTTGAAAGGGACAGGCTGTGCTTTGCTTGTCTGTAAGCACACACTTTAAGCACGCGCTTCCTTGCCTGCCTTCTTGTCCTTTTCCCAAGCAGTAACAGCCGGGTAGAGTGTGTGTGTGTGTGTGTGTGTGTGTGTGGGTCAATTCTGATGGACCACAATGCTTTATGAGTCATTGTTGCAGCAGCCTGAGCAACACTCGAGCTCCAGGCCTGTGTTGTGGTCCGCCAGCAGCCTGTGGACCTGGCAGCGGAGTTAGACAGTGAGGAGACTGGGGAGGACAATGGGCCAGTCATGGAGTCAGGGAAAGACCCGGACGAGGGCTCAGCGTCGGAAGCAGAGATGGGGCCAGGGCCATTTGGGAGCGATGCGCGGACTCCAGAGCCTCCAGAGATGGACAGCAGAGAGGCAGAAGAACAAGAGGAGCCTGTTCCTAGTGCACGCATACGAAGAGCTGCCAGAAGGCAAAAGCAGCTGAAGCAAAAAGGACAACTTGGGAGTAAGGCCAGAAGATGATTTGCCACTTCCATAAGGTTTAAAAGAGCAGCAACGAGCCGTTGGGTTCTTTGTAGAAAAACAATGTTGATTCCAGTGCTTCTTGTCAGTGTCTCTTGAACTTCGTGGGGTTTTTGCCAAGAAAAGCCTTTGGCAGGTTGCCAAAGATATCAAAGGTTGGTGATAAGGCCGTGGGACTGGTTATGAAGAATTTGTTTTGGACTAAGCTGAGAATGAATTAACTCTCAGTTGTTTTAATAAAATAATTTTCTTCAGGACTGAATTGTGTTTGGTAATCACTACTTGGGCCTCACTCACAACAGTCTGGAGGAGTGCAAACAGTGCTTGCCTGCTCCATAACCACAAGGTGAGCTGTGGAAGAGAGGAGCCTTTGGCTGCAAAATCGCCTGGTGTCATGGGCAGGGCTAGGGCTGGCAAGAATGTGACAGAAACATCTCCAGGTGCCTGGAAAGACAGAACTTCCAGCCCTTGCTAAATCAGCTAATCCACGGGCTGCAGTTAAGGGACTGAGCAGCCATGAGGTAATTATGCTCGCTGCCTCTTTCACCTCAAAAAAAATAAGACCTCCCTGAAAAGAAGCCATAGCTGTTTTTTTGGGAGTCCAAAGAAAATAAGACCCGGTCTTATTTTCGGGGAAACGTGGAAACCAGAATGGGTTTGTTAAAAACAGATCATGCCAAACCCATCTTATTATATTCTTTGACAAAGTGATTAATTAGTAGACCAGCAAAATAGTATATTTTGGACATAGTGTATTTAGACTTCAGCAAGGCATTTGACAAAGTAGACCACAAACTACTTCTTGGTAAGCTAGAAAAATGTGGGATAGTCAGCATCATCACCACATGGATTTGTAAGTGGCTGACAAACAGTACTCAACAAGTAGTCCTTAATAGTGCTACATCTACATGGAGGGAAGTAAGCAGTGGGGTACCACAAGGTTCTGTCTTAGTCCCACTACTCAATATCTTCATAAATGACTTAGATGAGGGAATAGAAGGGGAATTCATCAAACTTGCAGATGATGCTAAACTGGCAGGAATAGCCAACGTCCCAGAAGACAAACTCAGGATCAAAAAAGATTACAGACTTGAACAATGGGCCCTATCCAACAAAATGAAATTTAGTGTGGAGAAAAGCAAGGTTTTGCACTTGGACAGGAAAACCCAAAATTATAAGTACAGAGTAGGCAAAACCTGGCTCAAAAACAGTAACTGTGAGGGGGATCTTGGAGTCCTAATGGACGATCATTTAAACATGAGTCAGCAGCCAAAAAAGCTAATATAATCCTTGGTTGTCTAAACAGAGGCATAGATTCAGAATCATGTGAAATATTAGTACTGCTTTATAAAGCCTTGGTAAGACCACACCTGGAATACTGCATCCAGTTTTGATCACCACGTTACAAAAAAGATGTTGAGACTTTGGAAAAAGTGCAAAAAAGATAATTAAAGGCTTGGAGACTAAAACATGTAGAAGGTTTCAGGATTTGGGTTTGGTTACTCTAGAGAAAAGAAGGAATAGTGGGGACATGATAGCAGTATTCCGGTATTTGAGAGGCTGTCAGAAAGAGGAGGGGGTCATTTAATTTACCAAAGCATCAGAGGGCAGGATGAGAAACAATGGATGGAAACTAATCAAGGAAAGAAGCAACCTGGAATCAAGGAAAAATTTCCTAACAATGAGGACAATTAACCAGTGGAACAGCTCGCCGTCAAAACATTGTGGGTGCTTCATCACTGAACAACCTGATGCTTATCAAGAAGAAACCTGATAGTCACTTGTCTGAAATGGTATAGGACCGTGATGGCAACTGTGGCATGTGTGCCAGAGGTGGCATGCAGAGCCCTCTCTGTAGGCACACGCACCGTTGCCAGCTACTCCTCTGGGTTCCGGTGTGCCGGCCAGCTGGTCTTTGCGGGCGCCAGAGCACCGGAAAACAGCCTGTAAATAGCTCGAAAAATGGCCAAAATGGCCCGTTTTCTGGGCTTTCGCACCATTTTCAGGCTTCGGGCCATTTTCAGGTCATTTTTTGGACCATTTTCTGGGCCGTTTTCAAGCCTGAAAAACAGCCTGAAAACAGGCCAAAAAAGCCAAAAAACAGGTATGTGTGCACCGGCCAGATGGTCTTTGGGTTTCCGGTGCTCTGGTGTGCACACATGCATACACATTCCAGTTCGCCATCATTGGTGTAGGATCTCCTGCTTAAGCAGAGGCTGGACTAGAAACCTACACCATACACACCATGTGCACAATTATTAGGCAAATGAGTATTTTGACCATATCATCACTTTAATGCATATTTTCCACCTCCAAGCTGTATAAATTTGAATTCTTAGTGGATATAAGCATATTAGGTGATGTGTATTTGTATAATGAGGGAGGCCTGAGGAATGTGGCCTGAAGAAATCAACACACTATATCAAGGTATTCATAATTATTAGGCAGCTTTTTTTCCTTAGGCAAAATGGGCCAAAAAGGATTTAACTGAAATCTCTGAAAAGTCAAACATTGTAAAAAGTCTTTCAGAAGAATGCAGCACTCTTAAAATTGCTGAATTATGGGAGCATGATCACAGAACCATCAAATGTTTTGTTGCAAATAGTTAACATGGTCAAAAGAAACGTGTTGAGAAAAAAAGATGCACATTAGCTGCCAAAGCTTTATGAAGAATGAAACATGAAGCTACCAGGAATCCATTATCCTCCAGTGCTGTCATATTCCAGAACTGCAATCTACCTGGAGTGTCCAGAAGTACAAAGTGTTCAATGCACAGAGACATGACCAAGGTATGAAAGGCTGAAACCCGACCACCACTGAACAAGACACATAAATTGAAAAGACTGGGCCAAAAAATATCTGAAGACAGATTTTTCAAAGGTTTTATGTACTGATGAGATGACAGTGATTCTTGATGGACCACATGGATGTCAGAGAGCTCCACTTTGACTCAGACTCCAGCAAGGTGGAGGTGGAGTACCGGTATGGACTGGTATTATTAAAGATGAGCTAGTTAAAAGCCTGGTAGCTTTTTGGATTGAAGATGGACTCAATTCCCAACCCTACTGCCAGTTTTTAGAAGACACTTTCTTCAAGCAGTGGTACAGGAAAAAGTATGCATCTTTCAATTTTTATGGTGGACAATGCTCCATCACATGCATCGAGGTACTCCACTCCACTCTAGTAAAGACCTTAACAATAAAAGAATAATGACATGGCCTCCTTCCTCATCTGACTTAAACCCTATTGAGAGCTTTTGGGTCTTTCTTAAATGGGAGATTTATTTATTATTTATTAGTTCATTTTATATGCCGCCCTCCTCCGAAGACTCAGGGTGGCTTACAATGCACTTATAGCAATAGCCTTCATTCTTTTCGTTCTATATAATACCTGCTTATTAGGGCTTTTGGCCCCCCCAAGCAGTGTTTCTACAAAGTCAGTTTATTGCACCCACAATCTGGGTCCTTAATTTACTACCTCGGAAGGATGGAAGGCTGAGTCAACCTTGAGCCTGGTGAGATTTGAACTTGCACTAATTGCAGGCAGCTGACAGCTAAGTGCTACATAACAGCACTTAGTCCGCTGCACCACCAAGGCTCTTCCTTCCTTTACAGTGAAGGAAAACGGTACATCTCTCTGAACAGTGTCTGGGAGGCTGTAGTTGCTACTGCACAAAAAGTTCATTGTCAACAGATCAAGAAACTGACACACTCCATGAATGGAAGTCTTATGACTGTTACTGAAAAGAAGGCTGACTATATCGATCACTGATTTTTTCACTGATCACTGAAAAGTCAGAAATTTTTATTTGTACATTTTGAGTTTGTTTATTATCTTCACTTTAACAGATACAAATAAACGAGTGAGATGGGCAAATTTTCATTTTTCATTTAGGTGCATATTTAGTTTCATTTAGGTGCATATTTAGTTAATTGTGCACACATAGATATTCTCCTAAGAAAGCCAAAATCTCACTTTTTCTTTCTTAAATATTCAGGTTTGAGGTTTTGTAACATTTTGAATTGACTAAGAGCACTGTAGTTGTTCAATAATAAAATTAACCCTCCAAAATACAACTTACCTAATAATTGTGCACACAGTATATTGTTCGTACTGCATGCAGCATCCAGATTTACAACATACAGCCACTCCATAAGCAAACTGCATCCATATTTTAATATTTCTCTAACATCATCTAAAATGTAGCCATATATTCTGCAGCATTTTTATAGCTTTCATTACATCAGTATTCTATTATACAGTAATGTAATACCTATTTCAATTCTTCCCTCAACATAATGCTGTTATACCCATTGATATCTAAAATGTTTCTTCCTAGATTCCTTTGTTTTGGTTTCATCCCATACATTTTCATTATTTTTTATTTCTATCTACTCTGGCAGAATAATTGTTTAACTTTCTTTACCCACTTCCAAAATATATTATCTTTCCTTCAAAGCTATTCTACATTTTCCTCTAGTTCTATTTGTTACATATTTTGCAACTCTTTTTCCTCTTTTTTTGCAATAGTTATTCTCTTGTATACATTTTGTCCTCATCCACAGACTCTTTCACATTATTCTATCAAGCATTTTGATGAGAGAGGGTTAGTTTGTGAGGTGCTGGAAATTCATTCTCGTGATTTGGCCTGGGAATAATGAATCTTAGATGCCTTGCTGCCTTGCCTGTCAGAAAAAAACAATGGCAGATTGTTCCTTTTCCATTCTCATTCCCTTTATCTTTTGTTCAAGGTCAGTTAGATGACAAAAGAAGGTACAGGACACAGATTTTATTGTTCAGTGTTTGTACAGTGGTGACAGAAACGTAAGTGCTGCATAAGTGCTTAATAACCAATAGAATGGGAGGTAAGAGAAGCCTCGGTCCTTATTTGCAACACTACACTATGATTTAACATTGCACTCAAGATTGGTTTTAGATTTTTAAAAAATGCCGGATGAATAGATTTTTATGTATTTTTTTTTATTATTACCAGGAAGAAAAGATACAGCTTCCACATATGACAAAAACAAATTGAAGAAGACACTGGTATCAAAGCCAAACACTATTAAATCCATGTTCATGGCTAACACTGGCAAGAAAAATGCTGATGTAAGTTTTAATTTGCATAAAATACATATTTTAGAATTGTATATTCTCTCAAGTTTTTGATATTCTATTTATTTATTTAAAACAATGCCACCGATCTTACAATCAACTCCCTCTTAATTATTTCTTGTTTTCTGAAATTAAGGTCAAGTATTTCATTGCTTACCTTGAACGGGTTTGGAAAATCTTCAAAAGTTTATGGAAAACCTATATTTTCTTTTGCAGAAAGCAATTGATCTCTCTAAAGATGATTTGCTAGGTGACATTTTGCAAGATCTAAATACTAAGGTAGGAAATGTATGTTGTATGTATTTGTGGATGTATTTGTATTTGTATTCAGACAGAATGGTTTAGGTTTCCATGACGGCTGTGACTCATTGATGTTCAGTGTGTATTCCCCCATTTCTAATCTAATGATTGGTATTTAGGGCAGCTTTTTGCAAGCAAAGAAGCTTTTTGTATTTTTGTACAGGTAATCCTTGACTTACAACAGTTCATTTGGTGACCATTCAAAGTTACAAGGGCACTGGAAAAAGTGACATGACCATTTTTCAAACTTTAGACCATTGCAGCATCCCCATGATCATGAGAGGGCGGGCAACCCCTCAACATAAGTGACATCGAGTTGGCCACACCACTGCCTGGGACAAATGGTGTTTTGGCGAATGGGACATGCAGAGGGCTGGAGGCCCATTGGCCAGTGTGAATGGGTGGGAGAGGGCCAGCTGAGGAGAAAGCTGGAGTTAAATGGGGGGAGGCGGAAGCCTGGAGGCGGAGGAGAGTCAAGAGTAGGAGACTGAAGGTCCTAGACCCATTTGTGGGGTAGAGGTTATAAAATGGGAATATTGTTTTGCAACTGTACAATTGTTTCTTGAGATGTTTTGAAGAAAATTCAGATATAAATTTGATAAATGAGTAAAATTCTATTTAATTATAAGTCAGTATCTTCATATATGGTTTATTTTTATTCTTCCTTATTTATTGATTAGCCCTTAGGCCATATCAAAGTGCAGAGCTCCAGAAACAGTTATTATAAAAATTTGATAGAAACAATTTAAAATGAAATTGAAATAGGATTAAAACACGATTTAAAATGTGTTCATTTAAATTTCATTTAAAATGAAATTAGAGTAAAATACAATCTAGAATGAAATCAGAATAGAATACAATAATTTGAGATACAAATTAAATATGATTAAGATTATATTACAATGTTACCCCTGCGTCTACCCAATCAGTCTTAAAACTACTATTAGAATTACATTATTAAGTCAAATGCTCTTTCCTTCCATCTACTCCAGTCTATTGCACCAACTTTGTCCTTTTTTCCATCAATTTTATAACAAATTTGCAATCCATTTCACCAGCTGCAAGTTAGAACCTAACAAACAGTGTTGCAAGAAGCTCTCTTTAGACTTAGAGGTGCTGGCATAAAAGATCCTGCCCAGCTGATGTTCCCTCAAATCTGAGTACAGGGGATTGTCCAAAATTACATGGGGCATTATTTCAGCTTCCCCCTTCCCACATAAACACTCTTTCACTTGCAGGGATACCCCTATACCTACCCCAAAGCATGTTTGTTTGAAGTTGGTCTAATCACAATTTGGTAAAAAATCTCCTTATGGCGGGAAATAAAGGCACAGTTAAATATTTTTCTATTTTAAAAATTTGTTTATTGGCTGATAACCAGGGGCAAACTTTTACTGCTGTCACCTGTGCAATATCCGATTGGGCACTTATGTCCTTAAATCTCTGTGCAATCCAATTTCGGATCTGCCTATGATTTTACTGCTGCCAATTTAAAGGAATACCAGAGCTAGGTACTTGCTTCAGAACTCTTGATAACCAATTATTTTTATTACTTGAGATAATCTGATCCATTAGTGCTAGCTTTGGTAACCTCCCTTCCTCCATCTCAATTATTCTTAACCAATAATAAACAGTCTTCAGCATGGCCCTAGTGCCAATCGCATGGACTTCCGTTTCTACCCTTACTATACAAGCTGGGATTCCAGGGGACACTGCCAAAATTCTCCTCAAGAACTTATTTTGAGGAGTTTCCAGCCCAGGCAACTTAACCGATCCCCATATTTCTGCCCCATAGGTAAGTACCGGTTCAATTTTCGCCTGGAAGACTTTTAGCACTGAAGTTAATGAAGATGGAGTTTTCTCTAAAATAAGTTTGTTTAGTTGGGCCATTCGAGCCAAGGCCTTCCCAGCTCCGGCTTTTACCTGCTTATTCCATTTGCCATTTGTCTGAAATACTAGCCCTAAATAGGTAAATGACTGAACTTGTTCTATTCTTCTGCCATTTAAAACCCATCTCCTTGTCTTCTGTTGCCTGCTAAATATCATTACCTTTGATTTCTCTACATGAATTGTCAAGCGATTTTTTTATACACTATGCTGCCAACCTCCCAAGTGACCTTCGTATCCCCACTTGTGAGGTCGACAGCAAAATTATATCATCAGTATATAACAAGCAATTTGCCTGTTTTGTTCCTATACTAGGCCCATGGAGTGATATGTTTTCCAAACATTTTGGAAGATCATTTAAATATAAATTGAAAAGTGTTGGGGCTAAGATGCAACCTTGTCTAACGCCCTACTTTATTG
The DNA here is from genome assembly GCA_030761175.1 of Masticophis lateralis. Classification (NCBI taxonomy): domain Eukaryota; kingdom Metazoa; phylum Chordata; class Lepidosauria; order Squamata; family Colubridae; genus Masticophis; species Masticophis lateralis. The sequence goes on along the minus strand of JAUDYJ010000004.1, from coordinate 73,767,481 downwards.
GGATTGCATTTGTTACCGATCCTGTCCTGTTCACTCGAACTCTTATCTGGGTTTCCATGTATAATAATTTAATTAAATGTAACAATTTATTTTCTATTCCCATGGCCTCTAATTTATCCCAAGAAATTTGTCTATCAATTGAGTCAGAGGCTGCCTTCAAGTCTATGAATGCCACATACAGTGTTTTTTTTTCCAGAACTTAAACTTTATTAGATGGTCCAACACAAAACAATTATCCATAGTAGAACTTCCGCTCCTAAAGCCTGTCTGTTCTTCAGCTAAAATGTTATTTCTCATTAACCAATTTTCTAATTTATGAAGCAAATACTTAGCATAAATTTTTGCTGATATATCAATTAGACTAATTAAAGAGAAATTATCTGTGTTATCTCTAGAGCCTTTTTTATATAATGGAATATAATTTTATATAATTTTTTATATAATATGATCTTACTGCTTTCTTTTTTGTTTTAATTGTTTTTAACCTGTAAAGATGAAGTGTTTTAATATTGTGTGTGACCAGCCATACGCTAAATAAATAAATATATAATGGAATAATTATTGATGAATGCCAACTGGCAGGAATTTGCCCTGTTCTATTGATAAGGAGAGGGCGCGTAACTTGGGCATCCTCCTGGATGCACGGCTGTCTTTAGAAGAGCATCTGACGGCTGTGGCCAGGGGGGCTTTTTATCAGGTTCGCCTGATATGCCAGTTGCGCCCCTTTCTGGATCGGGACTCCTTATGCATGGTCACTCATGCCCTTGTCACTTCTCGCCTGGACTACTGTAATGCTCCTTACATGGGGCTCCCCTTGAGGAGCACCCGGAGGCTCCAACTGGTCCAGAATGCAGCTGCGCGGGTGATCGTGGGGCGATGTGGTGCTCCCATGTAACACTTCTCCTGCGCGAGCTGCACTGGCTTCCGGTGGTCTTCTGGGTGCGCTTCAAAGTCTTGGTTCTCATCTTTAAAGCGCTCCATGGCTTAGGGCCTGGGTATTTACGAGACTACCTTCTGCCACCAATAACTTCCCACTGGCCAACGCTCCCACAGAGAGAGTCTCCTCAGGGTGCCGTCGGCCAAGCAATGTTGACTGGTGGCCCCCAGGGGGAGAGCCTTCTCTGCGGGGGCGCCCGCCCTCTGGAACGAGTTACCCCCAGGGATACGACTGATCCCAGACCTCCGTACTTTCCGTAAGGCCGTGAAGACTTGTCACAGCGTTTTTATATTTACCAGTAGAGCTATTATTTCTGGACTGTCAGACTCACCGTAGTTTGCCAAGTTTCTTATCAGAACCTACTACGCATGCCCGCATTCCTTTGCTCTTTTTCTAAAAACTTTCCTTTGTTCTCCAGCCAGCTAAGGTCAGGCTGGGGATTCTTTGCCAACATGTAATCTAATTTAGATAGTGAGATGTCTTTATTTTCTTATAATAAATATGAGTTTAATTAAAAGATGTATTTCGGTTTATTGATCAAAGTATACACAAGGAGAACGTCACAATCCAACTCAAAATGAGGGCAATTATCCCACGCAAGGTAACGGGGCTGATTGCCGCTCTGACAGTTAAGGGCTACCTTTCTATTTCAGCAAGCCGGGCCGGCTTAAAAAAAATTATTTAATAAGTGAATTTTAAGGGTAAGGGGTTTTAAATTGGGGGAGCCAAATTGATTTAATTATGTTTTAAACTGTTTTAATTTTTATATTGTATGTATTTTAATTTTGGCTGTTCACTGCCCTGAGTCCTTCGGGAGAAGGGCGGTATACAAATTTAATGAATTGAATTGAATTGAATTGATAAAAGTAAAGAGAGCCGCCAGGACAGGTGCCCACCAGGCTATGTTATCTTTAAATAACGATGCCGGGAGCGCATCCTGTCCAGATATAAATTTGATGAATGAGTTCCAAAATTCTATTTAATTGTAACTCAGGTATTTTCGTATATGGTTTATTTTTATTCAAATGTAAAAAAATGCCTAATAGAAATTGGATTTGCCTGCAAAAAATTGCATTTATTCATTACTTTGCATCCATTTCTGTCTGATGCTTTGTGCAAGTGTATGGGGATGAGGGGAAGGAGGGAAGATGATATTTCTGAGAGTATGTATCAATGTAAAAGAGATTTATTTTGGAAGTTGTATTAAAGCAGTATCAACATCTGTGTTCTCTATAGCCTGTTCATATAGTACCATCAGTTCCAGTGCTTAAAAAAAGGAGAATTCTTGGAACACCATTAAATCCTTTTTCTGTGCAATCCGAAGATTCCAAGGTAATGCTCTTAAATGGGAAGTGTTGCTTTTTAGCTTTCTAGATTTTTGATGTTGTTGATACTTTGATTTTGTTTGTTGTTCTGACAAGTGGAAAATAAAACTGGCGTAATTTATTTAGTCATCAAATTGGGAAAAAAAATGTACCTATGGATGCCAATACAATTTTATCTTGCCCACTGAATTAAATAGGCTTGCTATTGTAAGGGACTTTTATTAATTTCCCTGAAGTTTGTTTTAAACCAGTGCACATTTCTGTTGAAGTACAGATTGTTTATAATATTGCAATACCAGACTTCGCCAAAATGCAAAAATCAGAGGGGTAGGAATGCAACCTCAATACAAGAAGTTAATCATTTGGACATGTTTCAATATAGCAGGGTTTTATCTATTACTGAGATAAAATGTGAGGTGGATTCTGTGAAATAATGGGGATGAACTATAGGCGCATAGTTCACTTGAACAAAGAGGGCATTTTGTGAACACTGTTGCTTTCTAGAAGATTACTGTTAAGGGCTATCTTAAATCATCTTTGGTTCCCAGAATCACGCTTGTCTGTTAGTATGTTCTCTTCAGTATATTAGCATTCCTTAGCCCTTGGAATCTTTTATACTTGAGTAGAAAAATTTGTTTCTTTATATTCCTCGCAAGATAATTGGGCAAAGAGGTTTTTATTTAATTGATTATAATCAGCACCATATTTCTCTTATACTATTTCAACTTATATATTTGTGTGCGTAACAAATTCACACAATATGTCAACTTGCAAAGCTTTCAAGTTGCCATGAGTAGGAGGGAGGGGGAACTGATAGAGCTGATTGACTAACTGAAGTTACATTCCATACATGCTTCCTGACCGCAATCAGAGGGAGGGTGTTGAATTTCACAGCCAGCCAAAGTGGTTAATTGGAGAATGTGATTTATGACATGGCCAGGGAGGAGGGGAGAGACAGGGTCATAGGGGAACATAAATCTACGTGGGATTAGTTCTAACTGCATCCAAATATTGCCGGAATGGTGCTCCTAATAAATGTCTGTATTTCTTTTGAAGTTTGGCTCATGGCTTATGAATTAATTAGGGCATCTTTTGGAAACTTCACAGACAGTTAGAACTATTTTTAAAAATCTGTGAAGATTTTAAAAACCAGGTTTCCTGAATCCTGGACTCTCCAATCGCTCCCCGATGTCTGGGGTGCTGGGAGGGAAAGTCAGGCAACCATGGCTGAAGACGGGCTATCTGAAGAGAGCCTAATTGCAGCCAGAGTGCAGCCTCCCTCAGACATCAAAACTGAGATGCCTGCTCCAGCGGCGGAAGCAAAAGATGAGTATTGGTGGGAGTTAATCTCTAAGGCAGCTGAAGTCAAGTTCCCCCACCCCAATGCCCGGAAAAAGGGGAAGCCCCTGAGCAAGCTGGGAAGAGTGGAGTGGAGGTTGGACTGGAAAAAGCCAGGCTCCCAAAGCCCCTGGGGAGTTCCAGAGAGCAGCCTAGGGAGGAATTTGACCAAGCCACCCTTCTCGATCAGGGGTCGTCATGCAGACCAAAGGAGAGGGGAGGAGCAGTGGATCCCTTTGAAGTGAGGAGAAGCAGACAGGAGCACAGCCCCCCTTCTCCACCTATCAGAAGCAAGCTGCAACCAGTGTCTTTTCCATGCAGCAGGCAGGCTGCCCAGGGCAGACAAACCCCTCTCTCCCTCCAAACTAGAGCTGAGGAAGAGGGCCAGCTATATCAAATGCAAGCCATTTGAGGCCAACGGAGAGAGAGGAGCAGTGCTGAATGAACTGCCCCAGTTTAGAGGAAAGTTTGATGGGGACTCAGACCAGCTAGCTCTATTCCTTGACTCAGCTGAGATCCACTTAGAATGTTATGGACACCTCTATCCATCCCCCAGAGCCATGCAAAGGGTCTAGAGGGGGAAGCAAGGGAATGGCTAGCAGCCCTCCACAAGAGGAGAGCCTCCCAACTACAAGATGTAGATGACTTCCTACGACTGCTAGAGGCCAGATTCGAGGAGGCAGAGGAAGACCTGTATGCAGAAGATGAGCTCAGCTATCTAAAGCAGAGGGGCCGTCCCATTAAAGAGCATATCTGTGAATTTAGGAGAGTCATTGGGAGGCTACCCCCTTTGCCAGAGCGGTTGCTAGTGCACTTTTTCAGAACAATCCTGGACAATCAAATTGCCCAGGTAACTGCTTACTTGGAGATCCCAAACCAGCTCTCTGAGTGGTTCCGAGTAGCAATAAAAGTCGACAGCAGATTGCGCGCCAACAACATGAGAGAGCAACCAGTCACGAAAGAGAGGGAGCCCTCCCTCGAAGCCTGCTGAAGTGCTACAGATGTGGGGGGAAGGGCCACATGGTATCTGTGTGTACGACCCCAGCCCCAACGCCTAGGCCAGAGCCACCACCCAGGGCACAGCTGGAACAAGGCCCCAAATGAGCCACCAACAGGTCCCGGAGGGCCCTTCAGGCTGAAGAGGTCCCTTTCCACCCAGCCGAAGGGGGGGGGGGGAAACACCAAGCAATGATGACCAGTTGCCAGAATCCTATGATAGCAAGGACGAGGGCGAAAACGACCCAATGGTGAGGGGACCAGTCCACCCTTTCGTTTTCCCAATATGCCTCACAGCCCCAAAATCAGGGACCCAGGGGGCCTTTCAAGCCCTGATAGACTCAGGCTGCACTAGATGCTTGATCAACCTAACCACAGTCCTGGAACTGGGGATCAGAGCAAAAAGATTGACCCACCCAATCCGGTTCGAACAGGTTGATGGGTCCCTAATGGGGGGAGCCTATGCCACTCACCTGACCGAATCAGTGAGACTAGAGCTAGCGGATCACTGGGAAGTAATTCAATTCGTAATAGCTCCCCAAATGACAGATCCAGTCATACTGGGATTCTCATGGCTAGACAAGTGGGAACTGACCATCTGGTGGCAAGGGAGTACCTGCAGACTGAGAATAGCAAGGAGGCCCCAAGCCCTCCCACACCAACGAGCAGAAATACCGCCCATGCAGGGAACCCTCCAAAAGAACATCTTGACGTGCTGACAACCAGAACAACTGGCAGCCATATCCGACAAAACCCCAGAGACCGAACAGATCCCAAGGGAATATCAGCACCTTGCAGAAGTATTCAGCGAGGCCGAGTGCAATGTCCTGCCTCCCCACTGCGAGGCAGATTGCGCCATCAAAGTCATCCCTGGGCAAAACTACCCAAGCCCAAGCTGTGTGACATGACACCTCGGGAAATGCAAGAAATGCGCAACTACATAGACAAAAACCTAGAAAGGGGGTTCATTGAGCCAGCCAAACCACGGGTCGCGGCACCAGTCCTCTTCAAAGAAAAAAAAAGATGGGACTATGAGATTGTGTGTCGACTTTCAAGGTATCAATGCAGTGTGTGTACACAACCTATATCCCCTCCCCCTCATGAAGGACACGCTATCTCACCTGGCCAAAGGAAAAGTCTTCACCAAACTAGACCTCAGAGAAGCATACTACCGAGTACGCATCAGGGAGAGAAACAAGTGAAAAACAGCATTCAGCTGTCCCCTAGGGAGCTTCCAATTCAAGGTGATGCCTTTCGGACTGCAGGGAGCCCCAGCGGTGTTCATGCAATTAATAAATGAGGTGTTGCATGAGCACCTCTACAAGGGGGTTCTTGTCTACCTAGATGACATCCTTATTTACACTGAGACCATGGACGACCACATACCCCTTGTCTGCCAGGTACTGGAAAACTTCTGGCAGCCAACCTGTATGTCAAGCTGTCAAAATGCGAATTCCACCACGCACGGCTAGACTACCTGGGTTATCGAGTGTCAAATGAGGAAATAGAGATGGATCCAGCCAAAGTGCAAGCAGTCTTAGGCTGGCAACCCCCTCGCACCCATAGACAGCTACAAAGCTTCCTAGGGTTTGTGAACTTCTGCAGGCAATTCATCCTGTCCTTTGTGAAGATTGCTAAACCCATGATGGGCCTCCTAAAGACAGGAAGCCCAGGAACAAAACCCCGCCCAGGACAACTTCTACAGTGGGACCTAACCTGCCAAGAGGCATTTGAAACACTAAAAGAAATGTTTGTGAAGGAACCGGTGTTGAAATATCCTGACCCCGAACAGCCCTTTGTCATCCAAGCAGATGCCAGCGACGTAGCAGTTGGAGCAGTGCTACTCCAAAGAAATAGTCAAGGAAATCTACAATCCTGCGCCTACACTTCCCGCAAGCTCACAGACACAGAGAGACGATGGGCAGCATGGGAAAAGGAGGCATTCACAGTGAGATGGGCAGTGCTAACCTGGCAACACCTGCTGGAAGGGGGCCAGAAACCGTTTGAAGTCGGGACTGACCACAAAAACCTGGATGCCCTCAGAACCCCGCAAAAACTATCGCCCAAAGACGTCCGTTGGATTCAAAACTTCAACTGCTTCGACTTCATGCTGAAGCACATTCCAGGGGGGAGGAACTTTCTAGCCGATGCCCTCTCCCGCATGCCCCAGTACAAATGTGAGCGGGAGCAGGTAGTGGATGCCATTGTTCCCCTTACCCAAATAGCGAGCCAAGTAACCACCAGACGACAACGCCACAACCGGAACGACCAACCAACAAGTGATTTAACAGCAAAACTCAAAAGTGAACTCCTGGCGGACCCCTGGTTCCGAGACAACCAACAATTCTGACAAAAAGGGATGACCTCGCATGGAAGGGGACAAAGCTCTATGTCCCGGAATCCCGATGCACCCTGATCCTCCAGAGGAGTCAAGACGTTAAACTGGCAGGCCACTTCGGATTCCTAAAGACTTTACACTTAGCACGGAGGCAGTTCTGGTGGCCCAGCATAAAGAAAGACGTGGACAGTTATGTGAAAAGTTGCACCATCTGCGTCATGATGAAGAAGCGACCAGGAAAACCCCCCGGACTGCTGCAATCAGTAGCAGAGCTTACAAGACCATGGGAGGAGATTGCAATGGACTTTATAGTGGAGTTGCCGAAAAGTGGGGGAAACACGGTGATCTGGATTGTGATAGATTTATTTTCCAAACAGGCACACTTCATATCCTGCAGCGGACTACCCTCAGCCCACCAGTTGACCAAACTGTTCCTGAAACACATCTACTTCTCCATGGAGTATCAAGAAGAATTATCTGTGACAGAGGGGTCCCGTTCACGGATAAGTTCTGGAGGGAGTTCCTACTGTCCATTGGGTCATCCCAGGGCCTTAGCTCAGCCTTTCATCCGAGCACCAATGGGGGGGGGGCAGAGAGACTGAATGCCATGGTAGAGCAGTACCTGAGGTGCTACGTGAACTATCAGTAGTCCAATTAGGCGGACTTCCTGTCTTTCGCTGAGGTCATGTATAATAATGCTGTTCACAGTAGCACGGGGCTAACCCCATTTAAGGTAGTGAGCGGCATGGACTTTGTCCCAATGCCTGAGTACCCAAGGGAGCCTCCCTCCTCAGTCAGCTTGACTGATTGGATGGTGACACAGAAAGCAACCTGGGAGAATGTCAAGAAAGCGCTAGCTAAAGCAGAACAAACCTATAAGAAACAGGCAGACAAACACCGAGCTCCCCAAAGGCCATTTCAATTGGGGGAGAAAGTTTACCTTTCCACAAAATATTTGAGGTTGAAACTTCCTAGCAAGAAATTGGGACCAAAGTTTATGGGACCATCCCCATAGTAAAGATAATCAACCCAGTCACAGTGCAATTGAAGTTGCCTCGACTGCTAGGGAAGATACACCCGGTATTCCATAGTAGCCTTTTAAAACCCGTGGTCGGATCAACCCTGAGGCCACTACCCCGTGAGCCCCCAGACACCATGGTCATAGGGGGCCAGACCCATTGTGAGGTGCAGCAAATCCTCAATTCAAGGAGGCACAGGAGACAACTCCAATATTTAATCAAGTGGAAGGGTTACCCCTTATCAGAGGCATCTTGGGTAAAGAGTCGAAACATCCAGGCTGATTGCCTTATAGCCAAATTTCATGCAGAAAATCCAAACAAGCCAGGTGGGGGGTCACACCCCTAAACTCTGCATCTGTACTCAAATTGTTTTGCTTTGTGCAGGTCACCCTCGGGAAGTGAGGGGAGCCGAATGTCAACTTGCAAAGCTTTCAAGTTGCCATGAGCAGGAGGGAGGGGGAACTGATAGAGCTGATTGACTAACTGAAGTTACATTCCATACATACTTCTTGACCGCAATCAGAGGGAGGTTGTTGAATTTCACAACCAGCCAAAGTGGTTAATTGGAGAATGTGATTTATGACATGGCCAGGGAGGAGGGGAGAGACAGGGTCATAGGGGAACGTAAATCTATGTGGGATTAGTTCTAACTGCATCTGAATATTGCCGGAATGGTGCTCCTAATAAATGTCTGTATTTCTTTTGAAGTTTGGCTCATGGCTCATGAATTAATTAGGGCATCTTTTGGAAACTTCACAATACTTGGGTCAACCAGAAGTGAGATTTACTAGAAAAGCTGTTTGCAAAGAGGTGATGAGACTTCGGCTTGGCACAGCAACAGTAATCCACACCCAGTTACAGATCTCAGCATATTTTATATAGTTCTATCACTGGCTGCTGGTCCTTCCTAGCCAGGCTTTCTGACAGCTTCTTAATAGCATAGCATGGCATGGCATGGCATGGCATGGCATGGCATGGCATGGCATGGCATGGCATGATATAATTTATTGGCCAAGTGTGATTGGACACACAAGGAATTTGTGTTGGTGTATACACTCTCAGTGTACATAAAATAAAAGATACGTTTGTAAAAAATCTTAAGGTACAACACTTTATGATAGTCATAGGGAACAAATAAGCAATCAAATCATATTAGGAAACAGTCAATATAAATTGTAAAGATACCAGTAACAAGGTTACAGTCATACAATCATAAGTGGGAGGAGATGGGTGATAGGAACGATGAGAAGATTAATAGTAATGCAAACTTAGAAACTAGTTTGACAGTGTTGAGGAAATTATTTGTTTAGCAGAGTGATGGCATTCGGGAAAAAACAGTTCTTGTGTCTAGTTGTTCTGGTGTGCAGTTCTCTATAGCGTCGTTTTGATGGTAGGAGTTGAAACAGTTTATATCCAGGATGCGAGGGATCTGTAAATATTTTCACAGCCCTCTTTTTGACTCGTGCAGTATACAAGTCCTCAATGGAAGGCAGGTTGGTAGTAATTGTTTTTATTAATCTATTATTCTACCATTAAAATTAATTAGGCCTGTGTTGCTAAGCACCCAGCCAACCCACTTCACTTCTCATCTTCTTGGTATTTTCTTATCTTGTTTTTCTGTACAATCCAGTACCTGGTAGATATCTCAAGCCAGAAGCTGTGTATGTCATTCTTCAACACAGGTCATATATCAGGCAAACATGGCTGTGCTCTAGATATGTAATAGTGTGGCTATACTTTAAAATATTAACTCTAAACAAATGAATAAATATACAAGCTATATGCTAGTCTACATTATGGCAAATTACATGTATCCCATATTTATTTATTACCTTGTTAGGTCAAGCTTTATTAACTATGCTTTTTTTCTGATAATAATAACTTTAAAGCATCCCCTACATTTGTAAAAATGTAAAGAAAATAATATCATTTGAAAAGCCCTGCTTATTCCTAGTATTTATGAAATTAGAGCAAGTGACTGAGGTCTTTTTCTGAAAATGCTGAAATCCTTAATGTCATAACTGTCAAATGTTTGGTCTTCAAAGCAAATGCTCTATTTTGCATATGTTTTCTATTTAAAATGGGTACTGGTGTGAAGAACTAAAAAAAGTCTAAACAAAAAAATAAATAAAAAGGAATGTATGCACTATTTGTAAGAAAGATTCTACAATTTATTCTTGTTACATTGTGAGCCACTCTGAGTTGTCTAGAGTTGGGCAAGGCCTAAACTGAATAAAATCAATTATGTTGGTGTCCATTTTTAATTGAAATTATTTGTGTTTAATTGAAATTATAGGTAACCTCTATAGTGAGAAAATCTACTCCTCCTAGAAAAAAAGAAATCCCTCCATTACAGTCCAAACATTCAGTCTCGTTAGCTAGATCAGAGCCAGTCACAGAAGAGAGTATTAATAATGAAAATGGAATGCAACTGATGGAAAATGAACTAATAAAAATAAAAGAAGAATCTATTAAAGGTATGTGTAATACTTCTGGTAACCTTCCCCTTTTCAAATATGCTAGCATTGTTAAATCCATCTTGTAATTATATTCCTTTGCTATCCAAGAGTATTTTCCAGTTTCAATATGTGGCTTCTTTTAAACCTCTGAAGACCTGTTTGTTTCAAAGAATTATATTCTTTGAAACAAAAATCCCACATGTTAGCAGCAACGATAATTTAACATATTAACCGTAACACAATGAACACAAATAAAACAATGATAATCAATACAGTACGTTTATAGGCCTGAGTCAGGAAACTGCCACATATATGAAAACCAGTTCATGTCATATCCTGGACTAATACTTGAAAGCAGACAGGTCTTTAAGGTTTGCAAAATTAACAAAGTTGGGACCATCTGGATCAGTGGTGGGATTCAGCTGGTTCTCTCTGGATCATGTGAACCGATAGCGGTGACTGCAGAAGGCTCTGCCCACCCGCCTGGATGTAATGCGTGACTACTGTGCATTCACAGAAGGCCATGCACATCCGCTGAGGTGGTGCATGCACTCACATTTGTGAACCAGTAGGGAAGGTAAGTGAATCCCACCTCTGATCTGGATCTCAGGGTCTGAGGTTGGGGACCACAAGAGAGAAGGAAGACATTGGGATCTAAGGCATTTTTCTTCCCTGTCAATAATATACTGACCTGATTAATAATAAAGCTCACTGTACTTTCAGCTTTGAACTTTGTACCTAGTATTTGTGAATATAAATTTATTCAGTAGGAGAAAGTTTTGATGAAATACATGTGTATAATATTCCTTGGCCTGTTAAATGCAGTTAGCTGAAGTAATCTAAAGTACAAAGGATCCTTGGGTATCTTAGTGTATTTGTCCTGATATGGTCACTCACACATTGGTTACCTCCCAATTGGACTACTGCAGTGGTGAAATCCAATTTTTTTTACTACAGGTTCTGTGGGTGTGGCTTGGTGGGCATGGTGTAGCTTGGTGAGCATGGCAGGGGACAGATACTGCAAAATAGAGCCTGAGTAGCGTAGGGGAGTAATGCCTCCTACAAAGGCAGCATTTAAGATCCAGCTGCCTGCAATTATTTGTGAGTTCAATCCCAGCCAGGCTCAAGGTCGACTCAGCCTTCCATCCTTTATAAGATGTTTAAATTGAGGACCCAGTTTGTTGGGGGCAATAATGACTTTGTATAAATATAAATATACAAAAGTATGAAGGCTATTGCTTAACGCATTGTAAGCCGCCCTGAGTCTCCGGAGAAGGGCGGCATATACAGTCAGGTCCAGAAATATTGGGACATTGACACAATTCTAACATCTTTGGCTCTATACACCACCACAATGGAGTTGGAATGAAACAAACACAATGTGCTTTAACTGCAGACTGTCAGCTTTAATTTGAGGGTATGTACATGCAACTCAGGTGAACGGTGTAGGACTTACAGCAGTTTGCATATGTGCCTCCCACTTGTTAAGGGACCAAAGGTAATGGGACAATTGCCTTCTCAGCTATTCCATGGCCAGGTGTATGATATTCCCTCATTACCCCAATTTCAATGTGCAGATAAAAGGCCCAGAGTTCATTTCAAGTGTGCTATTTGCATTTGGAATCTGTTTTATTTTATTTATTTATTTGTTTAAATTTGTATACTGCCCTACTCCCAGAGGGACTCAGGGCGGTGAACAGCCAAAAATAAAATACAATTTACATACAAAAAGTTAAAAACTATTAAAAGAGATTAAATTTAGGCTCGAATATTTAAAACCACCAATTTATATAAACATTTTAAAAACCCAATTTAAAACCAATTTAAAAGGGAGAGTTAGGCCAGCCCCGCCTGTTGGAATAGAAGCGTTTTTAGGGCACGGCGAAAAGTGCGTAAGTCCTCAATTCTCCGTATCTCCGGGGGGAGCTCATTCCAGATGGCAGGTACCCCCACAGAGAAGGCTTTCCCCCTGGGGGTCGCCAGTCGACCCTGTTTGGCCGACGGCACCCTGAGGAGCCCCTCTCTATGGGAGCGGACTGGTCGGTGACAGGCTGTCGGTGGCAGAAGGCGGTCTTGTAAGTACCCTGGTCCTAAGCCATGGAGCGCTCTAAAGGTGGTAACCAAAACCTTGAAGCGCACCCGGAAGACCACTGGAAGCCAGTGCAGCTCGCGCAGGAGGGTGGTCACATGGGAGCGCCACGTCGCTCCCGTCACCACCCATGTGGCCGCATTCTGGATCAGTTGGAGCCTCCGGGTGCTCCTCAAGGGGAGCCCCATGTAAAGAGCATCACAGTAGTCCAGGCGTGAGGTGACAAGGGCATGAGTGACCGTGCATAACGAGTCCTGATCCAGAAAGGGACGCAACTGGCGAATCAGGCGAACCTGATAAAATGCCCTCCCGGCCACGGCCGTCATATGCCCTTCTAAAGACAGCCGTGAATCCAGGAGGACGCCCAAGAGAGTTGTGAACTCTCAAAATGAGATCAGTGAAGCAAGCCATCATTAGGCTGAAGAAACAAAACAAACCCATCAGAGAGATAGCAAGAACATTAGGCATGGCCAAAACAACTGTTTGGAACATTCTCAAAAAGAAGGAACACACCGGTGAGCTCAGCAACACCAAAAGACCTGGAAGACCACGGAAAACAACTGTGGTGGATGACTGAAGAATTCTTTCCCTGGTGAAGAAAACACCCTTGACAACAGTTGGCCAGATCAAGTACACTCTCCAGGGGGTAGGTGTATGTGTGTCAAAGTCAACAATCAAGAGAAGACTTCACCAGAGTGAATACAAGATGTAAACCATTGGTGAGCCTCAAAAACAGGAAGGCCAGATTAGAGTTTGCCAAACAACATCTAACAAAGCCTTCACAGTTCCGGAACGAGATTCTATGGACAGATGAGACCAAGATCAACTTGTACCAGTGTGATGGGAAGAGAAGAATATGGAGAAGGAAAGGAACTGCTCATGATCCTAAGCATACCACCTCATCAGTGAAGCATGGTGGTGGTAGTGTCATGGCGTGGGCATGTATGGCTGCCAATGGAACTGGTTCTCTTGTATTTATTGATGATGTGACTGCTGACAAAAGCAGCAGGATGAATTCTGAAGTGTTTCGGGCAATATTAGCTGCTCACATTCAGCCAAATGCTGCAGAACTCATTGGACGGCGCTTCACAGTGCAGATGGACAATGACCCAAAGCATACTGCAAAAGCAACCAAAGAGTTTTTGAAGGGACAGAAGTGGAATGTTATGCAATGGCCAAGTCGATCACCTGACCTGAATCCCATTGAGCATGCATTTCACTTGCTGAAGACAAAACTGAAGGGAAAATGCCCCAAGAACAAGCAGGAACTGAAGACAGTTGCAGTAGAGGCCTGGCAGAGCATCACCAGGGATGAAACCCAGCATCTGATGATGTCTATGTGTTCCAGACTTCAGGCTGTGATTGACTGCAAAGGATTTGCAACCAAGTATTAAGAAGGGAAAGTTTGATTTATGATTATTATTCTGTCCCATTATCTTTGGTCCCTTAAGAAGTGGGAGGCACATGTACAAACTGCTGTAAATCCAACACCGTTCACCTGAGTTGGATGTACATACCCTCAAAATAAAGCTGACAGTCTGCAGTTAAAGCACATTGTGTTTGTTTCATTCCAACTCCATTGTGGTGGTGTATAGAGCCAAAGATGTTACAATTGTGTTGATGTCCCAATATTTCTGGACCTGACTGTAGTTTACATTATTTAATTAAAAATTTTACACAATTGACAGTGTAATTTTACACAATAGACAATCTGTCTATGCGTAGAAAGACAGTGTAATTTTACACAATAGACAATCTGTCTATGCGTAGAAAGCATAGACACTGTTTTTCTTTTGTGTGTTAGTAATACATGACAGAAATAATTTACTTTAACAACCAGAATATTCACAATGCTTCTCAATTGTTGAAGAGTTTCCTGAGACAATAATTTCTAGTCTGTAGCCTAAATATTTATTATCTACTTGTTCTATTCAACAGTTGAACCCATAGTCCAGATCCTGAGGGCAAAAGAAATATAGAGGGCAGTCATTACCCTGTTCCCCCAAAATAAGACCTATCCCGAAAATAAGCTCTACCGTGTTTTTTACGCATGCACCTAATATAATCCCTACCCCAAAATAAGCCCTACTTAAGAGCCTATGTGGCCAGCCACCTGCCCATGCCACCTGGTTGCTCACGGTGCCCGATCATGAGTAAGGCAGGTGGGTGGAGCTGCCTCATGCCGCACCGGCTTACCTCAAGGCCCCCGCAGCCAGACCATCCATGTCCCGACAGTTGCCTTGCAGCAACAGCACCAGCAGCCATGTGCAGCAGGAGCCCACGTGGGTGCCAGCCCACTTCTTCTTGTTTGCAGCTGCAATGCAGCAGGTGGCTGAATGGCCACAAGGTGAGGCAACTTTTGGATGGGCTGACTGCAGAGGCCCTGAGGTAAACTGTGTAGGGTGCATGGGGCAGCTCTGCCCTCCTTGTCTCGTGGAATGACACCAGCGCATTGCTCAGCCTCCGGCTTTGTTGCAGCCGTGAGCAAGCAGTTATTTATTCGCGAATTCACACTGCAAAATGCCAAAAAGTATATTTTTATTCTGATAATTTATTATTTATTTTATTTTTTCTTATGCTTCTCTCTGCCTTGAAAGGTTGAAGAGTAAGTTAAAATATTTGATAAATAAATAATATTACATTCTGCAAATTAAATGTAAGTCTCTTTAAGTGTTTACACTTCGTTTACAGAAGATGACCAAAATAGAATTATTTTTGATGATGGGGATTTTGATGAATCTATGCCAGAAATGGGAATTGTGTCAGAAAAGGTCACAATCTTCAAGGAAGAAATGAAATTGGAAGAGAAACAAATGCCGTAAGTAAATATTGTGGAAACAGGTGCATATTTATTGACCTGTCAACACTAATAATGTTTCTTAAAGCTGTATTGTCAAGATGCTGTACATAACTGACCTACATAGATTTTTTAAAATTATAAAATCTTTCTTCAGAATTTTTACAGTTGAAGAAAAAGAACTTCTTTGAATAAGTAGTCATTTCAAATATGTAATATCTTGTTTCACATGGGCTCCAGATGTTCCTATCTCCATGATAAATCCTCCTGGGATAGAATTGATGAACATGAAGTTGAGTTTGTATCTTCAGAAATTAAAGTGGATTCCAGTCAGTTCCCATTTATAAAGGGGGAAAAAGGGCAAAAGATTTTCAGGTTCTACTGGCTGGATGCTTATGAAGATCAATATAACCAACCAGGTATGTTTATATTCAATATAATTCTACTTTGTGACCCCAAAGTTTTCTCTAATGGGAGTAATTTAGTAATTAACTAAATGGGGTAGCCGTAGCTTTACAGTATTCTGAGATGGGAAACACATGTAAGCTATAGAGTAGCTTGAAATAGATATAGCATGACTTAAATACAAAGTTCTTCCAAAACCAAATAAAAATAGAGAAAAATAGAACCTAGTTTGAATCTGCATATATGATATACCATAAGTGACTGTCATCTAATTCACAATAGCCTTCAGTTTTTAGAGTGCTTCAGGAAAATTGAAGTGGAAAGAAGTTTTAAGAAACCCTATCATTTTTTCCATTGCAAAGATGAAACTAAAAGCTTCCTGAATGTATAGTGTTTAAAAATAATTATGTGTGAATTGTAAGAGGCAGGGGACTGCAAAAGGTTCCATGTTACTAGTTTCATTTCTTTTTTTAAAATCTAGATCTTTACTGTCATTTAACCCTGTTCATTTGCACAATGGATTCAAGAAGGGGGAGAGTAAAGGTTAATTAACAATGCTTCATTTAAAAAAATAGAGCAAGAAATCAATTAACATTAATTTATACCTGGAATAAGAGTGTATCTCTCTCTCTCTCCCTCTTATCTCAATATCTCAATATATATTTTATATACATATATATCAACTAGAGTATACAAAAAAGTTTTGTGACAGTAGGTAATAATTACTGAAGTTCTAAAGAAATTGGTGACTAATATTAAAAGGAAAAAAAGTGACCCCAAAGACCCTTGTACAGTGTGATCTTTTATCTTAGATTTGGTATAGTAGCTTCTGAATGATGTTTAATTATGAAAAGACTTCTGTTCCTTGATTATGAAAAGAGACCCTATCATCATAACTTTTCAAGGATGAATAATGAAGACTGCACCTGGTTTCAATTAGTAATGTGGAGAGAAAAAATTGCCATTACTTTTTGTTTTAAAAGAATATAGTAGCAAATGAGATATTAACTAAATTATGTGGAAGACATCTTATTGCAAAATGAATGAGAATTTCATATGCATGTAATATTAACATGTCATGCTAAACCATGATTTACTGATATTTGTATCAACAACTGCAAGCAAAGTTTTCTTTGTGCTCTTCATTCCTCTTTGCTTCTTATATAATTTGAAAAAGACTTAAATCAGTAATCAGTTCCAACTGGGTGAATTAATTCATGTAATGGAGCCATACCTGGGTATTTTATGAATCAGGCCCAATACACCCAATAGCTTGCCTGCTGCCTGCCTGTCTAGGATCAGGATAGCTCTCTTTGATTTTTCATGTGTTTTAAAAAATATCTCAATATTAAAAGTGCATATTAAAAGAAACAGAGCTATATGATTGAACAAGTGAATAGAAATTCTATAAAAGCCTATTTTCAAAACTCATGATAAAAATATGGCATCTTATGCTTGCATACTATCATATGTGCCTTCATACTACAAAATTCTTGAAGCAATCTCAATGCTGACTTTCAATAGATGGAGTTGTCAAATAGAGACTACAAATTGGAAATCATTTTGTTCCCAAGGGTGAATTAGTGTGCTTATTTAGTAATTCTTAATATTGTAGCTTTTCCATTAGCAGCTGTGCTAAACTGTTCTGATTAATGTGAATTGTCTCTATTGTTTCTATCATTTTAGGAGTGGTATTTCTCTTTGGGAAAGTATGGATTGAATCAGCGCAGTCCTATGTGAGCTGTTGTGTAACAGTAAAAAATATAGAAAGAACTATTTATCTACTGCCACGTGAATCAGTACGTTTTCTTATGTTACAATATTCTCATCTGATAATGTTTCTCATCTGTTTTATAGAAGGCACAAGGCATTAAGGCAAACATAACTGACATTGTTCACATCTATGTTAATAGGGCATGTCATTTAATGGGATGAAAATTAATTTTTTGCAATTTTTTTCAGTGAGGGTTTTTAAAAATATGGGTTTTTACACCAAGAATTCAAATCTGCTATTATTTTTGCAATTGCACAATGTTTAGCTTGGTATGGTAAATCCACGTCCGATCATATACCCTGAAAAAGTCTCTTGTAACTAAAATACTATTAACTTTATCTTCTCAAAATTACACTTTGTGCTACAAAAAATAAAGTTTTTTCTACATGAATCTTATCTAGCTAAGCAAAAAATAACCCATGAAATCATAAGCTAACATTAGAAAGCAATTATCTAAGTTACAAAAATGTTTAAGCGAGTTTCCTCAAGTCTTGTTTTGATTCTTGAACATCATACTCAGACTTGCTTCTTGACCTCTGATATAACCCTCATGTTTCTCATGTGCATACACTGTCCTTGCTGCCTTTGTGACCTGTTTCACACATCTCTATTGATTGGGCATGACAGGGCCACTGTGGTACTTGCATTGGTTTGTCAATGAACATTTTTTTTCACTGTAGTCAAATTGCATGTCAAAGGTGGCTCTTATACACCTTCAGACCAGTCAATCAGCTCTAGCAGAGTGGATGCTCTCATGTTGATTAAAGGCGTTTTTCTTACACGTACAGAAAAATCTCCCAGCGCCTCATTGTTTGCACCCCTCAAGTCAGTGATCTCTTGCACACCAGCTCTCCTCTCTTGAATGTCATCTGAACACAAGTATGTGTGGATTATCATTTCACTGAAAGCGGACCACACTGAGTGCTGAATAATTGGCAAAACAGCATCTACTACAACCTTCTTTTGCAGTCTGATTTATTGCATCTGGAATAACACATGATGCAGGCCTTCAATCCAGGGATGTTTTATTTTGATTTTGAACCGGCAAGCGTAGTATACACCAAAGATGTATACCACTATCATTCTTAAGTTTTGAAGAGTTTTGCCTTTAAAGCCATGTTTTAAAACCTATGTTTGACAAAGCCTACTTGCACTTGTCAACCAGCATGAATGGCTTATGGGGCCAATTCCAGAAGAGCCAGATCTGTGGGAAGTTCTCCTGTCTTTATTGCCTGTGTGATCCTGATCGGTAGAGAGATCCTTTACAACACTGACACTCAGTGAAACGAGAGGCTCACCAATTGAAACTGGTGAATGAAGGATCAATGTCAAGTTCTGTTGCAGGGACCAGCATGTTGCCAATTTTACCTGCCCATTTTGTTAGACAAGTCTTCCCATCCAATTTTGTGATTAAGTGTCGTAGGGGTAATGCACACACCAATCAGATCACCTTCCAGTCAAGCTTGACCTCTACCCAGTGCATGGTGTCAGCTTCACAACCAGTATTAACGTTTGTAGAATCTCCTCCATTAGTCTTCAAGATTGTGTCAATGTCTTTCTTCTTCATGAAATACACCAGATTATCTTCAATCACTTGAGCAGGTTTTCCTGTTTTTGAGCCTTTCTCTGAAATGAAATGATAAACATATCTTCCACCCGGTTACTGCACACAGAATAATGTTCCTCTTTGATGGTGTTGGGGAGTGCTGATCTGAGTTGTTTGCTTTCAGCATAACTTTAGTTGCATCTATTTGACCATTGAAGAAGCAGCATTCTATTTCATCCTTCTTACAGAGCTCATCAAATTCTTGATCTAGGGACTTCATAATTTTTTCCTGGGCTCTCTTGACTTTATTGTGGTTAACTACAAGTCTCTTGTCTTTTTCGGTGATCAAGTCAGCATCTATGAAGGTGGCTGTGATAATGGCAGCAGTGGTACTTAGACCAATACTGTACTTTATGCTGCATAGCGATTTCTGCATAGTGACATTTGTTATTTTTAATCTATTGTAGTCTGTCTTTTCTTTTGAAGTAGAGGGCACATGTGTTTGGTCTAAGGCCTCTTCATCATTTCCATCTCATTCCTCTTTACCTTCATCAGTTGTCTGTCCTTCATTTTCCTCATAAGAGGTAATTACTTCATTTGTCAGTATCTAAATGTCTGGAATACTTCTCTGCTTATATTTAGTGAGCCTTTGTCTCTCATTATCTTGCCGCTTTTGCCTAATCATTTTTGCTCGGGTACATCTGGCAAACCAATCTGGTGTGATCCAAAAGAACCAATCTTGTCTCTCTGAGCAAGTTCCTTTAGTGGTGTCTTCATCTCCTTAGGGCAGGTACAGTTAATGTGAGCTTCTTTTTTGCACCCAGCAGGGCAGCCAAATTTGGCACACAGAACAATTTGACACTTGCAGTTGAGGATGTCAAATAGTTTGTTAAATTTCACAGTAAAAGTCTCTTTGATATCTAACTTTCCTCTACCAAAAGATACGTTTTTGGCTTGATCCCAGCTCTCTTGGATCTTGTTCAAGATTGTCACTTGTGAATTTACAACAGGGGTCAAAAGCATTGTTTGCTTGTTCTCACTTTTCAAGCATTTTTGGATATATGTCTCTTGCAAGATTGGCTACTGGGTAATTTCTAGCATCATCACTACTTTGTTCTCTTAACTGTAGACCATATCTGAGAATGTCTCGCAGTGTTGGGAGTTCACAAGTCTCTGCCAATCCCAATTAGGTTGCTCATATGAGTGAATGTTTCCAGTCTTGTTCTATTTTTAGAAGCCATTGCAGATCAGTTATCACTCACAGGAAATGAGACTAGTAATACTTAACAATATCAGACAAAATAACATTTAACAAAAAGAGAAAAACAGCTGCATCTGTGAAGTGAAAGAAAAATGTTAAAAAGTTATGATATTTATGTAGTTACTTACCAAGTACATCTAAATTATATTAAAGTAACCAAAATATCTTTACAATCCCCAAGGCATGTCACAACTTTTGAGCACTCATAATGTTTGGAAATTAAAAGTTGAAAAATTTGACCCGCCTAAATAAAATCAAATGTGAAAGTGAAACTATAGATTAATATAATCAGTAGGTAAGTCTACATATATAATATGAGACCATAATACATAAAAACCAAAAAGCAATTGGGAGTACTACGGTTTCAATCTAAATTGCTGCTCTTATATTTATTTTAAATAGTTTGAAATAGTACATAGGCTATTTAGTACAATCTTACTGCTTTCACAACCTACAACTCTAGCCTGGATGCTTTGAGTAAACCTCTTATTTTTCTATCCCATCTGAAATATAGCTATTCATTTTTCTTTCTTTTCCTTCATTGCCTTTTCTGGCTTTGTGACAGCTGAGTGCTAAAATGCTCTTTTGTCTCTAAGTAAGTCTATGTTATACAACAACCAACCCAAATAATTCACATTGGGTTAAATAGCAAAGTAGAAATGTTAAAACAATAATAGCTATGGTCTGAATCTCCAGTGATAATTCTGATGTACTGAATCCAGAAGAGAGTTTTCTGGGAGGTTACTTGAAGAAAACTACTTATTTATATTTTAGAGAAATACTTGATTTTCTGTGATCTTGAAACATACATTGGTATTGCAATAATTGTAAAAATTCTTTTTAAAGCGAATTGAGTTAACTTCTGAAAAAGAAACAGCGATTCCTGTGGCTATGATGGACATCTATCAAGAATTTAATGACCAGATTGCAGAGAAATATAAGATTATGAAGTTCAAATCCAAGGTTTGTTAAACAATCTGTCACTTCCTAATCATATGCTCCTAAGCATGGGAATCTGATTCTTTTTTCATTCTTCATGGGGAGGAATATTCATTTAAAGGAACAAGAATTAATAGATGATTATTTTACTGAGGCAGAAATTTGAGAGATGTGAGGCTGTTTATCATGAGATATTGAAATGGATCTTCCTTGTTTATGAACGATAGCACATCTTTTTTTAAATTGACAAGAATATCTGGGGCATATCTCATTCCCTCTCCACTCTTTCTAAGTAAAAGAACATAATATAAAAAGAAAAATGAAGCCCATACCTGAGAAACTGAACATACTGTAGTTTCTGATGTACATATATTGCTCTAGTTCTTATTTACATATTTTTCTTTTAGTAAATACTGTATGCCTTTTTGTGAAAGTTGAAAGATGCCTAAGTACTAGAAATCTAGTTTCATTGCTTGTTGAATTATTCTCTATTATATTGGAACTATATGAAATATAGGATTTAAAAAAAACAACTACCAGGCATATTAAATATTGTTGCTTTAAAAGTATACCTAAGTAGAACATAAATTGATGATTTCATACTGTTAGGTATAAGAATAAAGAGCTACAGGAAAAATCACCATTGTGTCTTTTAGTAGAAAATAGTGAAATGTTAGATATAATGGACCAATTTAGATGTTATATTTTCAACTTCATAAATCATAACTTAAGGATTTGGAAATAAATGAGTGATCTTTTTCTCCCATTCCCAGTTTCTACCTCTGTTTTGGTATATAAATCCTATTCTAAGTTTGGTCTATTATAGGTAGTCCTAGCTTAATATTCATAATTGGGACCAGAATTTCCATTGCTAAGCAAAGTAGTCATTAAGTGAAATATCACATGACCATACCATTTAGTGAGGACAGTTCTGGTAGTCCTAGTTGCAGACATTAGGCTCATTAGATGAGAACCTCATGGTTCTCCTGCCTTGCCATGCTTGCCTCTGTTTCAGTTCCCCTCACCTGCCTGTCTCCTCGCCATGTCTGTCCTTTGGCCAACTTTCACTCCATTGCCACAGCCTATCCCTACCATTCCCACATTGTCCCAGCTGACCTTCACTGTTTCCGTTCTTTTGCTACTGACAAAGCACATCCAGCTGAGATAACTGCTAGCTGTTTGTGATGCTGCATGATGGTTCCAGACAATGTCAAAAGCCTTCCTGAGAAGATAGGCAGGTGGTGACAGTTGAAGTGCATGTATATATGAGTTAAACAATTATGCAATCTTCAGGTTATGTTTAAAGAGAGAGATCTGTATTATCATAAAATGGATTTCACATTACAGATTTTAAAACTAAAAACAATAAATGTTTTAGACAAAAGAAATATGCTATTCAGAATATATCAATGCTTGATATATATGATATGATGTATAACTTTTTATTTTTTAAAAAAATATATTTTTCATAGAAAGTGGAAAAGAATTATGCTTTTGAGATACCAGATGTTCCTGCAAAATCTGACTATTTAGAAGTTAGGTACTCGGTAAGTAAATTGCAGTATAAAATGGAAGAACCATGGCTGAAGAAACATCAAGTGCATTACTACATGTGTGTACACATGTAATTTTTTAAAAATGCAGTAATATTTAATTGAAATATTCTATATATTAAAATCTAAAAGGTTAAAATTTAAAGTTAAAAAAGATGCAAATATTGCTTAGTTCATATGTTTGCTGACTAATTATTATAACTTCAAAAGTGCTACTGCAAGTAACAGAATTTGTCAGAAGATTAATTTTAGAAATCAGAAAGTTATTTCGATGTCTTAGAGTAATAGGACATTTAATACCATCACTTGCACAGATGCATGTACCTCCATCTACTGTATGTTTCTGAATTATTTTAGAATTGTTTGTATAGTGCAAGCATTTGTTTCTGTCTTGGCAAAAATTGCTATAATCTTATGAATTAGTAACATGAATTAAAGGGGATTCATGCCCAATATGAAATAATTGCTTATGTGTCATAGAAATTTATTTATGCATTTGTATTCCAGATAATTACAAAAATTAACACAAATATTGCAGGATATCAATGGAGATTAAGATTTGGATGTGGGATACTCATGTATTTGAAGTAACCCTATCACTTGATTTGTTGTATTACACTGCAGTTTCTTCAACAATATTTCAGAATTCATTGGATTTAGAAACATACTAGCCATAAATAAGCCATTAATTGCCACTCTGCTGACAACCCTCCAAATTCATCAATCTATTTGTATCTTTACACAATACCTGAATATTTTTTACAGTACAACATGCATTGTTTACAAGTTATGGAAGATGCATAAACTGCACATTATTGCTCCTAGGAAGTTTTAATTTTTGCATTTCAGTACAGGTTTCTGATTTAAAGGTTTTTTTTGTCTTGGTTTAGTGAATTTTACTATTTGCCTCTTTTGTACAAACAATGTAGAAAATGGTCAGTTATAAAATTGGCAAAGTTCTGTTTCAATTTAATAGTAAAATAATTTAATATTTCAATTCTCAGGCTGAATATTGTCGATTACCACAAGATCTGAAAGGAGAGACATTTTCTCATGTATTTGGAACAAACACTTCAAGTCTAGAGCTCCTGTTAATTAGCAGGAAGATTAAAGGACCTAGTTGGCTGGAGATAAAAAATCCACGTATGAACCTTTTATATATTATATCTCTCTACACAAATGAAATGTGGCATTCAGGACAAAGTTCAGTCAGATACATGTAAAAGGAAAATCTACTAAGCCTATGATTGCTCTGTACATTTTTTTTTGATCAATTAAGCTATCCACCTAGCAGCAGTCAGATTTTGTATGGCTCATATTTTTAATCATTATTTTATGACATACTATTTTATAAATATATAAAATTTATATATTTATTTGCTGGCTCCCTGCCACGTAACAGTGGCCCTGCCTGAGCTGCTCGATATTATAGCCGGGGTGGCGGTGGAAACCCCCAGACTTATTGCTATGGGGGATTTTAACCTTCTATCTGCTGGTGAAATGTCTGAGTCAACTCAGGAGTTCATGGCTTCCATGGTGGCCATGGACCTGACCCAGGTAGTTAAAGGCCCCACCCACTTAGGGAATCACACTCTGGACTTGATTTTTGTCTCGGACCAGTGGCTGAATGATCTTAAAATAGGGGATATAGACATCAAGCCCTTGTCATGGTCTGATCATTCTCTCCTTCACATGGACTTTCAAGTCACTTCTACCCACTGCAGGGAGACGGAACCGACAAAATGGTTCTGTCCCAGGCGCCTGACGGACCCCGAGAGGTTCCTGACAGAGCTTGGGCCATTTCCTGAGACTCTGGCTCACGACTCAACCGAGAACCTAGTGGTCGCCTGGGACAGGGCGGCTACTGGGGCCTTGGATCATGTCGTGCCTTTGCGGCCTCTGACCTGATGCCAATCTCGACTAGCTCCTTGGTTTTCCGAGGAGCTGAGAGAGATGAAGCGTCGGAAAAGACGCCTGGAGAGCGATTGGAGGACAAGCCGATCTGAATCTGACCGAACACAGATGAGATCCTATATTAAGACCTACCCAGTGGCGATAAAAGCGGCGAAGTCTAACTACTTCTCCGCTCTTATTGCATCTGCAGAGAACTGCCCAGCTGGGCTGTTTAGGGTGACCCGCTCCCTACTTCAGGTGGGGACGCGGGAAGATCCCTTACAGGGGCGAGCTGAGGATTTTGTGCAATTCTTGCATGATAAAGTTGCTCAGATTCAGGATGGCCTGGACTCTGATTGGGTAGATCCAGGGGAGGAGACGGGGGCGTTTGACTCTGTAGCTCCTGAGGACATGGACAGGATTCTGGGAAAGCTTAATGTTGCCACATGTTTATTGGACCCTTGTCCCTCCTGTTGGTACTGGCCTCCCGGGAGGTTACACGAGGCTGGCTCCAGGGGATTATAAACGCTTCTCTGAGTGAGGGTTTCTTTCCCGCCGCCTTGAAAGAGGTGGTTGTGAAGCCCCTCCTCAAGAGGCCTTCCCTGGATCCGGCTTTATTATCAAACTATCGTCCAGTCTCCAATCTTCGCTTCGTTGCGAAGGTTGTTGACGGTGTGGTGGCGCGACAGCTACCCCGATACCTGGATGAAGATGTCTATCTGGATCCGTTCCAGTAGGGCTTCAGGTCGTGATACAGCACGGAAACGGCATTGGTCGCGTTGGTTGATGATCTCTGGAGGGCCTGGGACAGAGGTTGCTCCTCTATCCTGGTCCTATTAGATCTCTCAGCGGCTTTTGATACCATCGACCATGGTATCTTACTGCACTGGCTGGAGAGGTTAGGAATAGTGGGCACCGTGCTTCGGTGGTTCTCCTCCTTTCTCTCTGACCGTTCGCAGTTTGTGTTGGCAGGAGGGTAGAGGTCGACCTCGAGGCACCTTATTTGTGGGGTGCCGCAAGGATCGGTCCTCTTGCCCCTTTTGTTCAACATATATGTGAAGCTGCTGGGTGAGATCATCCATGGTTTCGGGGTAAAGTACCACCAGTACGCTGATGACACCCAGCTATACATCTCCACCCCAGACCACCCCAACGATGCCCTTACTGTGATGTCCTGTTGCCTGGAGGCCGTACGGATCTGGATGGGGAGAAACAAACTCAGACTCAACCCTTCCAAGACTGAGTGGCTGTGGCTTCCAGCATCCCGGTATAGTCAACTGGTACCATCACTGACAATTGGGGATGAGACCTTGCTCCCCACAGAGAGGGCCCACAATTTGGGTGTCCTCCTGGACTCACGGCTATCTTTAGAAGACCATTTGATGGCCGTGGCCAGGGGGCCTTTTATCAGGTTCGCCTGATCCGCCAGTTGCATCCCTTTCTGGATCGGGATGCCTTGCGCACAGTCACTCATGCCCTAGTCACCTCCTGTATGGACTATTGCAGTGCTCTCTACGTGGGGCTCCCCTTGAAAAGCACCCAGCTCCAACTGGTCCAGAATGTAGCCTCGCAGGTGATTATGGGTGCATCTCGTTGCGCCCATGTAATACCTCTCCTACGCGAGCTGCACTAGCTCCCGGTGGTCTTCCGGGTGCGATTCAAGGTGTTAGTTATCAGCTTTAAAGCGCTCCATGGCTTAGGGCCTGGGTACTTACGAGACCGTCTTTTGCCACCAATAGCCTCCCACCGACCAGTTCGTTCTCACAGGGAGGGACTACTCAGGGTACCGTCAGTCAAATTGTGCTGTCTGGCGACTCCCAGGAGGAGGGTCTTCTCTGTAAGGGCTCCAACCCTTTGGAATGAACTGCCCCCTGATATACGAAACATCCCTAATCTCCGTGCTTTCCGCTGTGCCCTCAAGATCCTGATGTTCAATCAGGCGGGGCTAAGCATATTAACTGGGAATGATTAAAATATTATATAATCCTGGGTTTTATTTAATTTGGGCTAAACTATGCTATAATTTTAATTATCAATTTTATGATGTTTATGTATCTTTTATTTTTTCTTGACTGTACACTGCCTTGAGTCCTGCGGGAGAAAGGCGGTATAGAAATAAAATAAATAAATAAATAAATAAATAAATAAAATATAAATTTATTTTATTTATGGATACCTGTTATATAATTTAGATGCATATAATGGATTAATATAAATATATGGGTTATATTTGAAGAATTCAGACTCCAGTTCTACTAACATATTATTAAACTGCAAGAGAGCCATTGTAGCGCAGTGTGGTTAGAATGCAGTATTGCAGGCTGACAGCCCACAGCAAGGAGTTCGATCCTGACTGATTCAAGGTTGACTCAGTCTTCCATCCTTCTGAGGTCAGTAAAATGAGGACCCAGATTGTTGGGGCAATATGCTGATTGAAAACCACTTGGGGAGGGCTGTAAAGCACTATGAAGTGGTATATAAGTGCTATTGCTATTACTATTGCTGCAAACTTTTATTTAGTAAAATAATTACATTAACCATATTTAAATATTAGTATGTTTTTGTTTATATCTAAAGAAGGCTTTTGTGTTACTTCAGAGCTATTGAGTCAGCCTGTCAGTTGGTGTAAAGTGGAATTAATGGCACTAAAACCTGATTTAATTAATGTGGTGAAGGATCTTCCTCCACCACCTCTTGTGATCATGTCCCTTGCCATGAAAACAATTCAGAACACAAAAACCCATCATAATGAGGTAAGCTATGAATATTGTGGGTTGAGAAAAAACAAAATGTTGTGGTTATTTGACAAAATACATGTTCCATAGCTATGTAAGTTTGTTTTTATAACCTTCTGGTTTGAAGCACATTTTTGATGTAGTCTCATCCTTTTTTGAACACAAAAGCGTTTGTTCTTAACTGTCTTCTTAATGATCAGTAATTTTTTGTAAGTTTTGAATATCTATTTGGAAAATATATATATAATTTACTCACAGAGCAACATATTTCAGTTAATGTAGAAAATTAGAAAATAAATGAGCAAAAAAGAAAAGCATTGTTTTCTAAAAAGAATACTGATTTTGTTGCATATTTATAGTAACTAATTTCTAATTGTCAGCATGGAAAGAACCTTTCCACTTAGAATAGAAAATTCTTTATTGGCCAAATGTGATTGGACACACTAGGAATTAGTCTCTGGTGCATAAGCTCTCGGTATATAAAGTAATATAATCATAAGATACCAATAGTAGAAGGTAATAGGAAAAATGAGAAGGATAATAATAATATAGCCCTACTATATGAGTAAATATCCTTAGACAGTGCTGTGAGAATTAGGTGTTCAGCAGAGCGATGGCACGAGGGAAAAAAGAACTATATTTAGTTGTTTTGGCATGCAATGTTCTATAGAAGTGTCCTGAGGGGAGGACTTGAAATAGTTTATGTCCAGGTTGTGACGGATCTGTAGATATTTTCTCAGTCCTCTTTCTGGCAGTATACAAATCCTTAATGAAATGCAGGCTGGTTGCAATTGTTTTTTCTGCAATCATAACTATTGGTTGAATTCTACACCTGTCTTGTTTGGTTGTTGTACTTATTGTTGAATTGTCAAAATGTGCTCAATATCATTAATAAACTTTTTAAAAAGTTTGCTTTTTCTTTTACTTCCCTTGCTCAAGACAAGTTTAACTTTTTAATAAAATTATTTTCTGTCTCTTCAAAAAATGTGTAATTGAAATGAGTTGGTAAGAAAGTATATTCTCATTTTAATTGTTGCTATTTGAAGGAAGAGTTTTGTAATTGCCCAAAATGTGAAAAATAAGAAAGTGATGAACTAATTTTAAATTAGTATGAGTTGCATGGAGAAGTTGTATTTACATAGCATATTAAGAAAAGTGTTTTTGACAGGTTGTTCCAAATAAAACCAATATGTTGTCAACTCTGAATAATGATGCATGGTTAGATTTATTGAATAGATTACTAAATCTATGCTTAATTTAACTTGTTAACAGATGAATGGGAATATGATTTCACTAATGTTTCTCATTCTTTTACTGTTTTTCTTTGAGTAGATTATGGCTGCTGCAGCTTTAGTGCATCACAATTTTTGTCTGGACAAAGCACCACCTGAGCCTCCCTTTCAGACCCACTTCTGTGGTATGAATAATTAGAAACTTACTGTATTAATTTGCTGTTAATTATTCTTCTTTCCAAATAAATGTTTTAATAGGCTTTTGAACAACTATTACTCACTTGTAGGCTTGGTCTTATTTTGGGCAGCTTTGCTGCCCTATCAAGAACATTCTAGTTTACTGTGGACTATTCTCATGAGCATAAGAATTGTTTGAAAACTGCCAAAGTAAAAAAAAATTAAAAATGAGAGTGAGTTTTAACACCAATGTTTACATTTCAAGATGGTCACTATCGAATGAAAACCCTCTCCATATTTGAGCATCTTTTGGCCTTCTCTCAAAACAGGTATAGCATTAGGGATGAGAAGCAACAACAATGAATGTGGGCAATATAATATCAGTATTTACAAATCTGTCAAAGATGATATCTATATTGACATCTAAATAAGAGTTAAATGTAAACAAATGCGGTTAATGAATTGAGAGAAGAGTTTAGGATATACATCTTAAAAGAGATCAGTGCATATTTGGGTGTCAAGAAAAGAGCGTGTGAGGCCCTGCCTCTCTTCCTTTCCCAAGAAAATATAGATTCTTGAAAACGTGGTATTTCAAAAGGAACCTTTTATTGAGAAGTGATAGCAGGAGAAAGGCAAAGCAGACTCTAAATTCCCCCCAAGCTATACAGTTAGAAATAGGACTTTAGAACCCCTCCCTCCAGTCCGATGTGGATTCAGCCAATCCACAGGTGTGAAGATGTTATTGTAACAGCCGTCCTGAGAAACAGATAAGGGCCTGTTCCCAGGGTCTTCTTCCACTTTCAGCAAACTGAAACAGTTCACACGGCCCTCCCTTCTTATTACATTCCACAAAAGGTGAGAATACTCCAGGGTGCTTAGGCACCAGGATAAAGGTTATAAAATACAGCTTGTCCCATGCTCCCCCCTTCCTCCATTTGAATGACAGTATCACTTTAGGGATCTGACATGCTGCCCTCCTTAGAAAAAAGAGAGAACCACCTGTAAAAGATAAAGAAAAAGAGATTATGGTATTTTAGCAAGATTTGTGAGGGTATTGGGTATGGAATTTCTTTAAGAGTATGGGAGCAATGATGTTTTTTTTTCTCTACCCACTCATTTTGTGAAGGGGGTAAGTGTTTCCATGCTACTAGGTATTTGGTTTTTCCTCGATGGAGCCTAGAATCAAGATGTCTTTTATTTGAAAATGTTGCTCACCCTCAACCACTATGGGTGTGGGTGGTGCAGGGCTTTGAGGTCTAAGTGAGGATGTGACTTCTCTCTTTAAAAGGGTTTTGGGGAGTGATAATTCTACTATTACTGGGTTGATGATTGTCGTGATTGGGAATGGTCCCACAAACTTTGGACCTAGTTTCTTTGAGGATTGTAGTGTTTGCAAGAATTTTGTGGATAAGTATACTCTCCTACTTGAAAAAGTTTTGCTTGTGTTTTTTCTTGTCTGCTTGGTGTTTAAATGTTTCTCTAGCGTCTTTTAGTGCTAATTTGACTACAGGCCATGTGTTTTATAGGGTGTCCATCCACTCCTTCAGGGAAGGGATGGTGGGTATTTTTGTTCGTAGTTCTGGCATGGGGGTGAAATCTTGGCCTGTAGCTACTTTACAAGGGTTGTAGCATGTGCTAGAGTGTACTGAGTTATTGAATGCCACCTCTGCTAGAAGTAATAGTTCAGTCCAGTTGTCTTGTTGATAATTAATAAAACATCTTAAATATTGTTCTAGCACCCCGTTAGTTCTCTCACAGCCTC
The DNA here is from genome assembly GCA_030761175.1 of Masticophis lateralis. Lineage (NCBI taxonomy): Eukaryota > Metazoa > Chordata > Lepidosauria > Squamata > Colubridae > Masticophis > Masticophis lateralis. The sequence goes on along the minus strand of JAUDYJ010000004.1, from coordinate 73,736,906 downwards.
CATTGGTCATCGGATGATGGGAGGAGCTTAAGCCTTCAGCAGTGCCAAGTAGTGTTAGGAATGCCCTCCAAAACTTTGAGGGTGACAGGACCGCCCCAGTCAGAAATAATTCATTGTGGAGCTCCATGTAAGCGATAAATGTGTATCAGGAACAGTTTTGCTAAGCTTTTGGCTGTTGAGATCTTTTGGCAAGGAATAAAATGAGCTTGTTTAGAAAATAGGTCTGTAATGACCCAAATAACAGTGTTCCCTGCGTTTTCCCGCAATTCTATGATAAAGTCCACAGAGATCTCTCTCCAGGGTGCTGAAGGTTCAGCTACCGTTTGTAAAAGTCCCAGAGTTTTTCCTTGCCGTGTCTTTGCTGCAGTGCAAATGGGGCAGCTAGCCACATAGTTTTCGATGTCTCTTTTCAGTGTTGTCCACCAGAATTGCCTTTTGATGAGGTGCAATGTTTTGAGAAATCCGAAGTGGGCAGCCAATTTAGAGTCATGGCAGTGTTTCATAAGGATCAATCTTTGACTGGCCGGCACGTATAATTTCCTTCCCACCCATAATAAGTCATCTATGATGAGACAAAAGTTTTTGTGGTTTAGGAATGATTTGTTGATGCTTAAGGTTTGCTTAAATGCTTGGATGATTGCGTTATCAGTGATCCCTTCTTGTTTGGTTTGTAATCTAGTGATTACCTTAGCTGCTAATTGGCTATCTTGAAGGATCGGTCTGATTACTTTGGGTTTTGCGCTGTTGTATTGTGCCTTCCTTGATAGGGCATCTGCTAAGAAGTTCCCCACCCCCAGGGAAATACTTAAGGGTAAAGTCAAACCATTTGAAATATTGAGCCCACCTGACTTGTCTTCGGGAGAGTTTCCTTGGGGTTTTTAAAACTTCCAAATTTTTGTGATCAGTCCAGACTTCCTTCTAAAAAATAAGCAAAATTTAAAATACTAAAAGGATTTTATTTCCTTCTTTACAATGTCTCCATGTAAGAAGTGCCCAGCGAACTGCATAAGCTTCCTTTTCCCAAATAGTCCACCTTTGCTCAGACTCTGTTAGTTTTTTGGATATGTAGGCACAGGGCTGAAGCTATCCCTGCTTGTTTGTTTGTAGCAAGACTGCCCCTATTGCCACTGTTGTGACCTAGGCTTACTGAGTCACTACAATACACAATTAGTCCCCAAAAAACCTGTTTCATTATAACAGCTGAGAATTACATTCATTCCCAGCTGAGTCCCAATTAGTTGCAAAATAGTCCTTTGGAAGAAGTCTTTTGGGATAATCACCAACCTTTATCTTCTTTGACACCCTGCCTTGGCCTTACTTGGCAAAGTCCCACCGAATTCAGAAACAAACGAGATGCCAACTGAAAACATAGTTAGCAACGTTGCTTTCCTGCAAAAAGGCCCAAGTGCCTTTGTTTCTCTTTTAAGCCTTATGGGAGGGGCCAATCATCTCCTGGCCTTAGTCCCGAATCATCCCTTTTGCTTTAGCTGCTCTTGCCTTCTGGCAGCTCTGTGCATGTGTGCACTAGGAGCAGGTTCCTGTTCCTCTGCCTCTCTGCTGTCTAACTCTGGGGGCTCCGGAGTCCGTGCATCACTCCCAGATGGTCCTGGCCCCATCTCTGCCTCTGATGCAGAGCCCTCGTCTGGGCCTTCCCCATACTCCAGGACTGGCCCATGTTCCTCTTCAGCCTCCTCACTGTTGGACTCCACCGCCAGCTTCACTTGCTGCTGGCAGATCACAGTAGCCACATCACTTGCATCCACTTGTATTACAAACGGTTTCTCTGGGTCTGGGTGCTTTAAAACTGGTTCAGCCGAAAAAAGCTGCTTGAGTTTCTTAAATGCTGCTTGACATTCCATTGTCCAGTCCAACAGCTGTTTGGGCTTTGGTTTCCCCTCCCCTTTTGTCTTTAGGAGGTTGGTAATGGAAAGGGCGATTTGAGCAAAGGCAGGAATAAATTGGTGGTAAAAGTTAGCAAATCCCAGGAAGCTTTGTAGTTGCTTGCATGTGTGGGGTGTTTCCCAATCAATTACAGCTTGGACTTTTTGGGGTTCCATTTCTATGCCTTGGTGTGAAATGTGATATCCCAGGTAGTCAATCTTTTCCTGGCGGAATTCACACTTAGAGAGCTTGGCATAGAGCTTTGCTATGTGGAGTTTGTTTAGGACCACCCTGAGTAATTTTACATGTTTTTCTTTTGTTTTAATATAGATTAAAATGTCCTTCAGGTAAACCAGGACCCCTTTATATAAATGTACATGGAGTACTTCATTTATTAACTGCATGAATACAGCTGTGGCTCCTTGTAATTCAAAAGAAAGTATCTTAAATTGATAGCAGCCAAGTGGTGTGTTAAATGACGTTTTCCATTCGTCCCCTTCCCTTATTCTTATTTGATAATATGTCTCTCTCAGGTCTAGCTTTGAAAAGACTTTTCCTTGGGAGAGGTTTGCCAGCATGTCCTTCATAAGGGGAAGGGGTACATGTTTTCTACACTTACTGTATTTAAATTTCTATAATCCACGCATTTATTTTATTTTTATTTTATTTAATCACATTTATATACCGCCCTACTCCCAAAGGGACTCAGGGCGGTGAATAACCAAGATAAAAAACAGATAATACAAAACATTAAAAAACCCATTAAAATTATTAAATATTTTGGCTGAAACAATTTAAACACCCAATTTCAAAAACAAATTAACATTTTAAAAAGTTTAAAAGGAAGAGTTAGGCCAGGCCAGCTTGCTGAAATAAAAACGTTTTGAGAGCACGTCGAAACGTGCGCAGGTCCGGGATCCTCTGTATCTCCGGGGGGAGCTCGTTCCAGATGGTAGGTGCCCCCACAGAGAAGGCTCTACCTCTGGGGGCCACCAGCTGACACTGTTTGGCCAACGGCACCCTGAGTAGCCCCTCTCTATGGGAGCGTACTGGTCGGTGAGAGGCTGTTGGTAGCAGAAGGCGGTCTCGTAAATACCCCGGTCCGATGCCATGGAGCGCTTTAAAGGTGGTAACCAAAACCTTGAAGCGCATCCGGAAGACCACTGGGAGCCAGTGTAGCTTGCGCAGGAGGGGAGTCACATGGGAGTGCCACGCCACTCCCATAACCACCCGCGCGGCTAGATTCTGGACCAGCTGGAGCCTCCGGGTGCTCCTCAAGGGGAGCCCCATGTAGAGAGCATTGCAGTAGTCCAGGCGGGAAGTAACGAGTGCATGAATGACCGTATTTAATGAGTCCTGATCTGGCGGATCAGGCGAATCTGACAGAAAGTCCCTCTGGCCACAGCCGTCAAGTGCTCTTCTAAAGACAGCCGTGAGTCCAGGAGGACACTCAAGTTGTGAGCCCTATCCGTGGGGGCCAATGACGTGCCCCCAATAGTCAGTGATGGCACCAGCTGACTATATCGGGATGTCGGAAACCACAGCGATTCGGTCTTGGATGGGTTGAGTCTGCGTCTGTTTTTCCCCATCCAGATCCGCACAGCCTCCAGGCACTGGGACATCACTTCAAGGGCATCGTTGGGGTGGTCTGGGGTGGAGATGTACAGCTGGGTGTCATCAGCGTACTGGTGGTACTTTACCCTGAAACCATGGATGATCTCACCCAGCGGCTTCACATATATGTTGAACAAAAGGGGCAAGAGGACCGACCCTTGTAGCACCCCACATACGAGGGGCCTCAGGGTCGACCTCTGCCCCCCTGTCAACACAGACTGCGACCGGCCAGAGAGAAAAGAGGAGAACCACCGTAGGACGGTGCCCCCCACCCCTAACTCCTCTAGCTGATGCAGCATGATACCATGGTCGATGGTATCAAAAGCCGCTGAGAGGTCTAATAGGACCAGGACAGAAGAACAACCCCTGTCCTGGGCCCTCCAGAGATCCTCAACCAAACCGACCAATGCTGTTTCCTTGCTGTACCCAGGCCTGAAGCCCGACTGGAATGGATCCAGATACAACGATTCATCCAGGTACTGAAGGAATTGCTGTACTATCACACTCTCAACAACCTTTGCAACGAAGCGAAGGTTGGAGACTGGACGATAATTTATCAACATTGCTGGGTCCAGGGAAGGCTTCTTGAGGAGAGGCCTCACCACCGCCTCTTTCAAGGCGGTGGGGAAGACACCCTCACCCAAGGAGGCATTTATAATCTCCTGGAGCCAGCCTCATGTCACCTCTCAAGAGGCCAGCACCAGCCAGGAGAGACACGGGTCCAATAAACATGTGGCTGCACTCAATCTGCCCAGTATCCTGTCCACATCTTCAGGCGTCACAGAATCAAACTCTTCCCCGACAATACTCAAAAGACCTGCCTCCATCCTTCCTGAATCTACCCAGTCAGAGTCCAGGTGTTCCCGAATCTGAGCGATTTTATCATGCAGATATTGTACAAACTCCTCGGCTCTACCCTCCAAGGGGTCCTCCCGTGCTTCCTGGTGGAGCAGGGAGCGGGTCACCCTAAATAGGGCGGCCGGGCAATTATCTGATGATGCAATAAGAGCGGCAAAATAATCATACTTCGCCGCTTTTATCGCCATCAGGTAAGTCTTAATATGAGACCTTACCCGTGTTCGGTCAGATTCAGAACGGCTGGCTCTCCAACCACTCTCTAGGCATCTTTTCTGGCGCTTCATCTCCCACAGCTCCTCGGTAAACCAAGGAGCTAGGTGAGATCAGTGCCGGGTCAGAGGCTGCAAAGGCACGACCCGATCCAAAGCGCCAGCGGCCACCCTATCCCAGGCGGCCACCAGGTCTTCAGCCGAGCCGTGTGCCAGAGCCTCAGGAAATGGCCTAAGCTCCGTCTGGAATCTGTCAGCATCCATCAGGCGCCTGGGGCAGAACCACATTAGCGGTTCCACCTCCCTGCAGCGGGGTGCGGCGCTTTGAAGGTCAAAGCAAAGGAGGGAGTGATCCCACCATGACAAGGGCTCAATCACTATATCCCCTATATCAACATCACTCAACCACTGACCAGAGACAAAAACCAGGTCCAGCGTGTTTCCCCCTGTGTGAGTAGGACCATGAACTAACTGGGTCAGGTCCATGGCTGTCATGGAAGCCATGAACTCCCGGGCCATTTCAGACGTCTCACCAGTGGATGACAGGTTAAAATCTCCCATGACCATAAGCCTGGGGGTATCAACCACCACCACGGCTATGACATTGAGCAGCTCCGGCAGGGTTGCCACCACATGGCAGGGAGCCAGGTACGAAAGCAGCAAGCCCATCTGCACCCCATGACCCCACTTCACAAGGAGGAACTCACATCCGGCCGTCTGAGGAACAGTGGCCTCCCTCGGACCAAGACCTTCTCTAATGACAACCGCCACCCCCCCGCCCCTCCCCTGTGCCCTCGGCTGATGAAATGCACGAAAACCGGGTGGGTACATCACGAGTGGGACCCCCCCCTCTGCTGGCCCAACCAGGTCTCCGTAATACCCGCCAGGTCCGCTTCCCCCTCCTGCACAAGATCACAAATGGTCAGTGGTTGAATGATCTAGAAATAAGGGACTTAGTCATCAAGCCCTTGTCATGGACAGATCATTCACTCCTTTAGTTAGACTTTCGAGCCACTTCCCTTTGCCACAGGGAGACGGAACCAACTAGGTTGTTCCGTCCCAGGTACCTGATGGACCCGGAGAGGTTCCTGACAGAGCTTGGGCCATTTCCTGAGGCTCTGCTCACGACTTGGCTGAAGAATTGGTGGCCGCCTGGGATAGGGTGGCCACTGGAGCTTTGGACCACATTGTGCCTTTGCGGCCTCTGACCCAGTGCCAATCTCAATTAGCTCCCTGGTTTTCTGAGGAGCTGAGGGAGATGAAGCACCGGAAAAGATGCCTAGAGAGCGACTGGAGGGCCAGCCGCTCCAAATCTGATCAAACACTGGTGAGGTCTTATATCAAGACCTATCTAGTGGCAATAAGGGTGGCTAAGTCTAATTATTTTTCCACTCTTATTGCGTCTGCAGAGAACCTCCCAGCCGCCCTGTTTAGGGTGACTTCATGTGGGAGCGCGGGAGGATCCCTTGCAGGGCAAGGCTGAGGATTTTGTGCAATTCCTGCATGATAAAAATGCTCAGATTCGGGAAGGCCTGTACTCCGACTGGGTAGGTTCAGATGGGATGACGGAGGTGGATCTTGAGAATGTTATCTGGGAGGAGTTTGACCCTGTGACTCCTGAGGATGTGGACAGGATTCTGGGTAGGCTTAGTGCTGCCACATGTTTATTGGACCCATGTCCCTCCTGGTTGGTGCTGGCCTCCTGGGAGGCTACACAAGGGTGGCTTCAGGGGATTATTAACGCTTCTTTGAGTGAGGTTGTCTTCCCTGCTGCCCTGAAAGAGGCGGTGGTAAGGCCCCTCCTCAAGAAGCCTTCCCTGGTCCAGTTGTATTAGCAAATTATCATCTAGGCTCCAACTTCTGCTTTGTGGCGAAGGTTGAGTGGTGGCGTGACAACTTCCCCGATACCTGGATGAAGCTGTCTATCTAGATCCGTACCAGTCGGGCTTTAGGACGGGATACAGCACGGAAACGGCATTGGTCGCATTGGTTGATGATCTCTAGAGGGCTCGGGACAGGGGCTATTCCTCTGTCCTGGTCCTTTTAGATTTCTCAGCGGCTTTTGATACCATCGACCATGGTATCATGCTGCGTCATGGGGGGGGGCTAGGAGTGAGGGGCACCATGATGTGGTGGTTCTCCTTTCTCTCTAACCGTACGCAGTCTCTATTGGCAGGGGGACAGAGGTCGACCTCGAGGCACCTTACTTGTGGGGTGCCGCAAGGGTCAGTCCTCTCGCATGTCCTGTTCAACATTTATGTGAAGCTGCTGGGTGAGATCATCTGTGGTTTTGGGGTGAGGTGTCACCAGTATGCTGATGATATGCAGCTATACATCTCCACCCCGACCACTCCAATGATGCCCCTGACGTGATGTCCCATTGCCTGGAGGCCGTGCGGATCTGGATGGGGAGAAACAGGCTCAGACTCAACCCCTCCAAGACTGAGTGGCTGTCGTTCCAGGCCCCCCGGTATAGCCAGCTGGTTCCATCGCTGGCTATTGGGGGTAAGCCCTTGGCCCCCTCAGAGAGGGCTCGCAACTTGGGTGTCCTCCTGGATACACGGCTGTCTTTAAAAGACCATATAATGGCTGTGGCCAGGGGGGCTTTTTATCAAGTTCGTCTGATTCACCAGTTGCGTCCCTTTCTGGACCGGGAGGCCCTGTGCACGGTCACTCACACCCTTGTCACTTCCCGTCTGGACTACTGAGATACTCTCTACATGGGGCTCCCCTTGAAGAACTTGGAGGCTCCAACTGTTCCAGAATGCGGCTGAGCGGGTGATTATGGGGGCGACATGGCGCACCCACGTAACACCTCTCCTGCGTGAGCTGCACTGGCTTCTGGTGGTCTTCCGGGTGTGATTCAAGGTGTTGGTTACCACCTTTAAAGCGCTCCATGGCTTAGGACCTGGATATTTACAAGACCGCCTGCCTCCACCGATAGCCTCCCATTAGTCAATACGCTCCCACAGAGAGGGCTTCCTTAGGGTGCCGTCAGTCAAATTATGTCGACTGGCGACTCCCAGGGGGAGAGCCTTCTCTGGGGGCTCCTGCCCTATGGAACAAATTGCCCCCGGAGATACGTAGGATCCCCGACCTTCGTGCCTTTCGCCGTGCCCTTAAGACCCTACTCTTCCAGCAAGCTGGTCTGACGGAATGATAAATTTTAATGGATATTTTAGTTTTGGGGTTTTAATAATTCAGCCAAACCATTGAATCTGTTTTAAATTGTCTTTTAAGTTTTGTGTTTATGTTGTTTTATCATTGGCTGCACACCGCCCTGAGTTCCTCTGGAGAAAGGCGATATAAAAGTTTGATTAAAATAAAATAAATAAAGTAAATAAAATAAATCAAATTAAAAAATAAATAAATAAATAAATAAATAGAGCCATCTTTTTTTTCTCTGAAAAGTACTGTGGCTGCGATTTTTAGTGTGCTGGTTCAATGAACCCTCTTTTCAGGTTTTTGTCAATGAAAGTTCTTAACTCCCTCAGTTCTCTAGGAGACATACAATATATCTTTGGTTTGGGGAGCTTTGCTCCTGGAAGGATTTCGATTGTGCAGTCGGTAGCGTGGTGGAGGGGGAGTTCGTTAGATGCTTTTTCACTGAAAACCTCAGCTAGATCTCTGTATTTCTTTGGTATATCCCCGTTTGGCATTCCCTAGCCAGGCATCGCTGCTTCATGGTCAACTCCCCCCTCGGCCCCCCTTTTGGTCGTCAGCAAATGTTACATTGTAGCTAAAACCTGATTGACCCTTGCTTCCAGTCAATTTTGGGATTCCATTTTTTTTCAGCCATGCTAAGCCCAGTACTAGCGGCCATTCCATGCTGGGTGCCACCACAAATGTTAGTGTCTCTTTGTGATTATCCATAGTTATTTGTAGGAGCTCGGTGGCAAATATGGCAGGTTCTCCCCTGTATATTGATCCGTCTAGTTGGCAAAATGTGATTGGGTTTCTTAGCCTTCTTAGATTTATTCCCAGTTTCCCTACTAGGATGGAATTTATCAGGCATGGAAAGGAGGGACACCCTGAATCTAGAAAAGCAAAGAATTTTACTTCTCTCTCCTGACTGGGTATAAACTTAAGGGGAGGGTAATTGGGTTCAATTACCCAATTACCCAGTTCAATTGGGTTGCTTACCAGTGGCTCGTCTTCTGGGTCACTTTTGGTGAAAGTTGGCTCCTCTGTATTTCTGGAGTTTCACAGGGTGAGGATCCTGAAACTCAACGGTTGCTTGCTTCGTAGGGCAATTTCCTTCCCTCTGGAGCTTGGCTTTGTGGGTTTTTCCCCCGACAGGTGGTCTGGTTTTCTCTTTGGCATCCTCAAGTGGCACGGTGCCCCTCCTTTCCACAGCATTGGCTTGATCCCCTGTGGTGGGATCTGGGGTAATCACCCAGGTATCGTTTGCGGCATCTGCAGCTTCTGTCTCTCTGAGTGGCGGTTCTGGTTTTCCCCTCAGGTTGATGTTTTCCAGTGCCTCTATTATCAGCCGATTGATGTGGAGCTTCAGCTGGTCCTCCCTCCTGGTTCTTTGAAAATTTCTTTTTGATTGGATAGGGCTTCCAACTCTAGCTTCCAGTCGGGATTCCAACTGCCTTGGGTTAGGGAGACTCCTTGGGTTCTCCCATCCCAGTTGTGTCTCCTTTTTTTCAATCCCGAACGACCAGCAAGGTTTCTTGGAGTCCTCTCGGGGCGTCCCCATCTCCATGACTGGGTATAAAGAGCATGCTGCTGGTTGAGTAATGGTGGAGATATCTGCTCAGCATTCGGTTTCTCCTTGTTACCTGCTTTGCTCAGACATAGTTGCAATGTCCCCACAGTAGAGCAAAAATATGCTTCTCCGGGTTGACCTAACTTTGCAGAGTTTATGTGAGGCCCTGCCTCTCCTCCTTTCCCAAGAAAGTATAGATTCTTGAAATGTAGTGTTTCAAAAGGAACCTTTTATTGAGAAGAAGTGATAGCAGGACAAAGGCAAACCAGACTCTAAATTCCCCCCCGCCCAAGCTATACAGTTAGAAATAGGATTTTAGAACCCCTCCCTCCAGTCCGATGTGGATTCAGCCAATCCACAGGTGTGAAGATGTTATTGTAACAGCAGTCCTGAGAAACAGATAAGGAGCCGTTCCCAGGGTCATCTTCTATTAAAAGTGTTAAAAGCACTCTTACAGAAAATATGGTTGAACCAATGTTAATAAAACAGAGACAAAAATCTCTATGGAGATCCATGATCTCTGAAATAGCATTTTTTTTTCCTATTCATGACCAGTCTTTTTTCCTTCCTAGCCATAGAATACGGGAAAGCCTCTTTTATTAGCTAACCGAGAAGGACTTTTTCAAAGAGCATTTTAAATTAGGACCAGAAATTAAGGCATAATGCCTAATCCTACTTTATTAGGTGAAAATGGTATGTGAGAGAGAAACAAAGCTTCCAAAGCACAGGAATAATGGATGGAAACTGAACAAGGAGAGATTCAGCCTGAAAATAAGGAGAAATTTTCTGGCAGTGAGAGCAACAACCAGTGGAACAGCTTGCCTTCAGAAGTTGTGGGAGCTTCATCACTGGGAGCTTTCAAGAAGAGACTGGACTGCCATCTGTCAGAAATGGTGCAGGGCAGGGATATCAAACTTGTGACGACACGTCATGTGACGTATCACAACTTTCCCCCCCTTTGCTAAAACGAGAGTGGACATGGCCAGCATGTGATGCATCTGGCCTGCGGGCTGCGAGTTTGACACCCATGGTGTAGGGTCTTCTGCTTGGGGGGGGGGGTTGGACTAGATGACCTACAAGATCCCTTCCAACTCTGTTAAATCTGTTAATCTGTAAAAGCTGGTAGTCTTAAGGATGTGAATATAGGATGTAGGTAAGATAAAAAATATTAAAGTTAATGAAATAAAATTTATAGTATGTTTTGTGAATGCATGAGTTTCATTCAGTTGGAAAAAGCAGCTAGGAAAAGTTTATTTCCTGTACTCATGTCTTGCAAATAAAAAGGAGATTTTGAAGGCTATAGTAATTGAGGCCAAATATGTAACTGAGGGCTTATAGAGAATTCTAGAAATCAAAGTGACTGAATTGTAATTGTGGGGGGTAAAGAATGTCAAAGGGCATAGAAAACTGGTGTAGAAACTGCACTCGAGTAAATATTATGCTTAAAATGTTTGTGACATATCCAGTTAGAACTATCTGTTAACAGATAATCTGAATCTGGAAAATCAGTGAGATCTGGCATAGAAGTATATAGTTAGAATTCATCAGTGTATGGATATAACAAATACTGGTATTCAGTAGCATCAGGCGTATATGTGCTTGTGCATGTCTTCTTACATACATGCAGAAAATAAGGGACAAAAGTGATCAGAAAGGAATAAATGGGGAATTTCATAGAACTTTCCTCAAAGCATTGCAAAATATGAGTTAAAATTTACTTCTAAAGTATGGAATTTTAGTTTATGTTTCTTTAATATATTTTGCAGTTGTTTCTAAACCAAGTGATTGCATTTTCCCATATGATTTCAAGGAAATCGCTAAACAAAAGGTAAGCTTGGTTTTTTTAACTCATTGCTTTGCATTCTGTAACCTTTCCTTTTGAAACAAAATAAAATCTTATGGTGACAAGGATTCTTTCCACTAGATCAGTGGCCGCCAACCTTTTGGGCACCAGGGACCATTTCCGTGGAAAGAGGTTTTCCTCAAACTAGAGGGGGTATGGTTTTGCATGCTGCTTGCATTCTGCGGGTGGGGCTTCACTTGTTTGTGCGGCCCATTTTTTGGCATGCCACAGACTGGTGTTTGTCCATGGACCGGGGGTTGGGGACCCCTGCACTAGGTAGTGATGAAAATGTTGATTCTGATTTTTTCCCAGATAAACATTTTATTATTAACAGTGTTAGAAACTCACTGTTTCACTTTAAGAATCAGATCCAAGACCCTGGAAATAATTCAGTTTGCCCTGGGGTATTCTAGTGATTGTGTAATCCCAGATAGTAAATTTGGAAATCTGGAATATAATTTTGGAAAAATTATATTTGTTTCCCTGTAATGGTGAACAAATTCTTTTTTGTTTGATTGATTGTGTGCATTCCCTGTGTGCAGGGAAACAAATATGGTATCAATTCTTAGTGATTACATTCTCTAAGACAATCTATCCCACACATGGCCCTTAAGGTCTTTCCACAAGGCATTCTTCACCATTATAATTTGAATTGTTCTTTCCTCATTCCTTCCACCTTTCTTAGATCAAGAGAGCAGGGGAGAGTATACAGGATGGTCTCAATCCTTTATGACCTGGAGCCAGTCTGTTTTATTATGTTCCATATGCACTGTTGTTTTCTGCTTTATGTAAAGGTTGTGTATGAGGATGAGATATTTTGGGACTTTCCACAACTTGATATGATCGATTCAATTGAAGGTGTTTCTATAATCAATGAAGTTAGACATTGTTTTTGGTATTCCTTGTTTCTTTTCAATTATCCTGTAGCAATAATGTTATATGTTCTTTGGCTTTCTCTAAAGTCTGTTTGAATATCTGGCATCTACCGTTCCATCCATGGATCTAATCTGTGTTGGATGATCCTAATATTCTTTTTTTTCTCTAGTAATGTTGAAATGATTGCTTGGTTTACAATAGCAATGAGAGCAATGAAGCAGATGGGCAGAGAGTTGGACCCAGTTTTACATGGAGGATTTTTCATGATAATTAGATTGAATACAGAATGGGCCCTCCTTTTAGACTTATTTAAGACATGTATGACTTTGACTTCTCTGTATAACTTTCTCTGTGGATGCAGTGAAAGCATGAAGCAACCTCAGTAACTGTTAGTTTCATATAGGTTCCTTCTAACTTATAGATTTTGAAAATGTATACAGAATTTACAGAGAAGCAAGAGCGCTATTTTTTTACCCTACTTTTGCCTTTTTTGTCTGTTTAAAACATCTAGTCTAGGATTGGCCCCTTGCTTAAGAGAAATCAGTCCCAAAATAGTGCCACCTTGTGTGGCTCAGTTGTATGTACTCCCCTGCATGTCCTGCCCTGTAGTATACCTTCCCACTAGACAGTCAGATGGTGGCAACCTTATTAGCCTTCCAGAAGACTACAAACATTTGGTTTTTCACACAGGCATTATGATACTGTATTTTTTGGAGTATAAGACGCACCAGAGTATAAGATGCAACTTCGTTTTTGGGGAGGAAAATAGGAAAAAAAATCTGCCCACCAGGTATTCATCTAGCATCCTTAGGCTGGTCAGCTTCAGCACATTAGTTTGTTGGTTTTGAGCGCGTGCACACGCTTTTTAATCCTCCCTTTTATCCCCTTTTCTCATTGCTACTCCCTCAGCTGTGCTTCTAAAGCACAGCTGAGAGGGAGCAGCAATTAGAAAAGCAGGCAAAGCATGGATATTGCTTCACTCGCTAGCGTTTTGTTAGGGCTGAAAAAAAGCTAAAGCACAGCTGAGAGTTGGAGGGAGCAGGCAAAGCACTCATTAAGGCTGAAAAAAAGCTTTGAAAAAGCTACATTTGGAGTATAAGACACACCCAAATTTTCAGCCTCTTTTAGGGGGGTAAAAGTGCATCATACTCTGAAAAATATGGTAGGTTGTTCATAGAGCCTAATATTGGTGAATGTGTGATTGAGAAATAGGTGTGAGATGCCTTGGCTTTCATATTTTGCTTTCTTATTTTATTAAGTTTGTTGCATTTGTTATTTATGCCATCTTTACTGCTTTTTATTTGCTTAAGATGGTGGCATATAAATTTCCTAAGTAAATAATGTCTTTAATGCTTCCTTGAGCACAAGGCAATTACACAGTTATAGTGATTGGGACAAGAGCAGCTGTTCTTGAGCCGGCCAGCCATAGTGATAGTTATACATGCCTTGGTTACATCCCATCCTAATTATTGCAGTGTTTTCTATATCAGGTTGCTGTCAAGAGGCCAGAATTTGTACCAGAGCCTCATGGTGACACTGTGACAGTAGCACCTGCATGGCGCTCACGGAGGCAGCACGCTTGTAGCAACGCTGCGATGGTAGTGCCTGTCTGGAACTTGCAGCAATGTTAGTGTGAATGGAGTGTGTGCACATGTGCATATGCCTGTGCACTAGCCAGCCACTCACGTGGCCCAGTGACCAACAGGTCATGGCTTGGTAGTGGGCCATGGCCCACAGGTTGAAGACCCCTAATTTAGATTATAGTGACCTTCAAAGCAAGAAGCAGTTTATGTCCAATCTATGGGACTACATATCTTACTAATTATTTATTTATTTTTAATATCCCACTTTCATTTGGACACAGTCGTATATATAACATTTGATCCTTCTGTTTCTTCGCACAACAATTCTGTGAGGTAGGTTGGGTTGACTGAGAAGGTCTGGATAAAAATAACCCTGTGAGCTTCTATAACTAAAACTAGGCTAGAATCATCTGATGCTTGTTGCCCACTCGTTCAGTATTTAGATCTTGGTAAAAGTGCATCTTGCCATTTCTGTTCATTTTAATTGTTAATAAATTAATTAATTTTTTATTTGATGTTTGACATTTATCTTTATTTTGGTTATGTCATTTCCCCCCCTCCCCCTTCATTTTGTATTATAACTATTTTATATCAAACAACCAGAAACGAAAGTATATCTCCAATAAATAAATAAATGGGAGAGTTAGGACTTTTCATATTAAGTATTCAATCTAGTATGGATTTAGTTATCTATGCTTTAGTGATACTAGTTTTAGAAGATAAATATGGGGTTACAGTAAATAGATTTTTAAAAATCATTTTTATTTCTGGGGTAGTAATAGTTTTTATTAATTTTGTTTAGAATGGTAAAATAGAAATTGCCACAACAGAAAGAACACTACTGGGTTTTCTTCTGGCAAAGATTCATAAAATTGATCCAGATGTTATTGTGGTAAGTAAATGATCTTTTCCCAATTTTCAATGGGGATTTCTCAAAATATTGAGAAATATTTTGGAGAAAATATTTTAGTTAGTGAATAAAAGGAGGTTGCTCTGTAGAGAAGGAACAATCACCAGCACTGTCTTCCCATGTCACTAGACATAATAGAGTTATGTCTTATTATCCTGCTAATCTTAGGCAGAGTGCATGTGAATGAATATATAAATGAGATGGCTACTTTTTAAATGATCCAGTTTTTATCCTGTATCACTCAACGAGCAAGCAGGTAAGAAGCTTCTCTGTGGGTAAGCTACTCCCTGCTCCACTATCTAGGAAAGATGAATGATAGAGGAAATAGGAGGAGTTGTTGCTTTCTCTTCCTTGCAAGTTCCCCGCTCTCTATTAACAGAAGTGACTAAGAATTTCAAGCATTTGGATTGGGATTATCAAATTGCTGCTTTCCAGCTTTCATGAAATGTTCAGGGAAAAAAGACTTTCTCATTCAGTTTTTTTATTAAGTTGTTTTGCCCTGATCTTAATTATATATTTGTATTCTTAATGTAAGGGGAGAAGCGAAAGAAAGGGTGAGTTAAAAATGGGCTGGATCAAGGAGAGGCTTTAACGATAAACATTCCAGAAAAATATTTGCCCAATGTAGGAGCAAAGCATATATAGTCTTTTCTATGCTTTCCAGTGCAACAAGAGGAGTCAGCAGAAATCATGTGCTTGCACACACAGACATATTACATGTTTTTCCATTAATAGGAAAATACAGATTTCTTTCAACATAATATTGGAAAGAGATTTTGTGAAAGGATTAGGACTCTTCCTCCATTTGCAAAATAATTTTCCAAAAATGCAACAGAAAGGGACAAATTTGATGCATATACAGTATATGTAAGCATGTGTGTGGTAAAGCTGGCCAAAGAAAGAGTTTGAAAATGGACCAGAGCCAAGGACTGCTTAGATCACTGGAAGTTTATAATATTGTCTAGTCTTCCATTCTAAGAGTGCTACCACCTTCTTTCCCCTTGATCCTGAATGGAACTTTAAAAAAAATTCCAAAAGTCAATGCATCCTTCTCTTGTTTTGGTAGTAAAATTCCATTATTACTTTTATTGCTGAATATAAAGTGTTTTTGGTAAGGAAGAATTGATTTTAGAGAGAATGATACACTAGTTCTGTTCTTTTTGAAGCATGCCTTCAAATAGTATAGACCAGTGATGGCGAACCTTTTCAGCACAGAGTGCCCAAACTGGAACATGTGTGCATGTGTGCATGCCGGAGCGCCAGAAACCTGAAGATCAGCTGACTGGCACACACATAACTGTTTTTCGGGCCGTTTTCAGGTACCCCAGCACCTGCAAAGACCAGCTGGTGATGGCACAAGTGCCCACAGAGAGGACTCTGTGTGCCACCTCTGACACGCGTGCCATAGGTTCGCCTTCACGGGTATAGACCATCTGTATAGTTTTGTACCAAATATATAGAGCAAATTATTCTGGGCAGTTCTTATTCATTCATTCTGGGCAGAATTATTCATTCATTCTTTCTTTTTCAGGGTCATAATATTTATGGTTTTGACCTAGAACTTCTCCTCCAGAGAATTAACTTCTGCAAAGTTCCTCATTGGTCCAAGATAGGTCGACTAAGGAGATTAAACATGCCAAAACTTGGGGTAAAATGCTACACATCTAAACTGCTTTACATGATTAAAAATGAGTTATTTTAGCTGCTGTATTACATCATCATTACTAAATAAAGTCACAAATGGTGGCTTCACCATTGACTTTGCTTTTGGGAAACTGACAGGATATGTTGGAAATTGCAATCACATGAGTTTGGCTAATTGCCAGATGTCTTAATCATGAGCTGGGTGCCAAGTACTCAGATGATGATCACATGATCTGATCATGGTGATGCTGTGACAGCCAGAACTCTGTTGGCCAATAGTAACTCTCACTTGTTCATTTCCATCGTAAGTTTGAATTGTTTCTGAGTGACTGGCTGTTGAATGAACACCGCTAGTATTTCTAATGTAATGCAAGCAGATATACCACTAATGCTTTATTTCTCCTTGGAAGTTTTGATTATCTTCCAAATGTGTACCAGAGTTTCCCTAAATCTTTTGAAGTGGGACTGGGAAATGTGATAGAGGGAAGAAGTGACCTGCCACTAGTGCCTGTTCTGTTAAAAAAAATGAATATAATTTGTAATTTGCTATACAGATAGTCCTTCAGTTGCAACAGTAATAGAACCTCTGCCATTATAGTTGATAGTTGGGAGGACTGTTAAGTGAACATCATTGATGCATTTTCATTGTGTTCATTTTTCATTGTTCATTTTATAGATTCTATTATTTGTATTTTTGTTTACATTCCTTTCATTTTTTTTATTATTGTAAGTCACCTAGACTAATCCCACAGTGAGATAGGTGGCAAATAAATTTAACAAATAAATTGAATTAATCATTTATATTAATAACCTCCGATTCCTGCTCTCCCTAATACATTCATTAACTAAACACATGGGTTATTAAATGGAGAATGAGATGCCTAAAGGTGGGAAAGACCCTAGGTGACCTAGTGCAGGCACAGGCCACTCCCTCCTCCCACCCCTTGAGATATCGCATGTTCCTCTTCCCACCCCTTGGGGGCCTCCATAGTCACTTGGGTCTCCTTCCCAATCCCATTACAAGCATACACTTAGCTTTTCGAAGATCTCCAGAGCTTAGGAGGTCAAGGTAGGGAAGGAGGACAGGCCACTCCATTGCTGCAACACATGGCTCAATCCCACAAGCAGCTGTCATTTTCTGAGGGAAAAATAACATTGGTGAAGCTCTCGGTTTTCCTTTCATCTAGCAATGCTAGATGCTGGCCTAAGTTCCCCCAGCATTAGCCAGATGCTAGCCTAAAATGCTAGCCCTAGCACAGCTAACATTGGGGAGCTAAGCTGGCCCTAGAGAGGTGAAGGAACCCTCCCAGGTTTCCTTTCATTGCTAGAGGCTAGCCTTAACTTCCCCAGCATTAGTCATGAAAAGAAACATGGGAGGATTTCTTCTCCTTGCTAGAGTTAGCCTTAGCTTCCCCAGTTTTAACAATAAAAGGATTCTTCTTGTTAGGACTAGGCTTAGGAGGATTCTTCTTGTTAGGACTAGGCTTAGCTATCCCAGCAATAGTTACACTAGCATAAAACTAGTACATCTAAAGCTGAGAAAGCTAAGCCTAGCTCTAGTGAGGAGAAGAAATCCTCCTTTCATCATTAATGCTGGGATAGCTAAGGCTAGCTTACAGTGATAAAAGTAAAACCGAAAGCTTCACCAGTGTGGTAGCGGTGATTATTAAGGAAGACCTTGATCCGAGGGAGGCCACTGTTCCTCAGGTTGCTGGCTGTGAGTCCCTCCTTGTGAAGTGGGGTCGTGGGGTGCAGATGGGCTTGCTGATCACGTATCTGGCTCCCTGTCGCGTGGCAGCAGCCCTGCCTGAGTTGCTTGACGTAATAGCTGGGGTGGCAGTTGGTACCCCCAGACTTATGATTATGGGGGATTTCAACCTGCCGTCCATCGGCAAAACGTCAGAGGCGGCTCAGGAGTTCATGGCTTCCATGACGGCCATGGACCTGACCCAGTTAGTTCATGGCCCCACCCACACGGGGGGACACACGCTAGACTTGGTTTTTACCTCTGGTCAGTGGCTGAATGATCTTGATTTAGGGGAACTAGTCATCAATCACTTGTCATGGACAGATCATTCGCTCCTTCGTCTAGACTTCCATACCGCTTCCCTTCGTCGCAGGGAGACGGAACTGACTAGGTGGTTCCATCCCAGGAGCCTGATGGACCCAGACAGGTTCCTGACGGAGCTTGGGCCTTTCCCAGAGACTCTGGCTCATGGCTCGACTGAAGAACTGGTAGCCGCCTGGGATAGGGCGGCTGCTGGGGCTTTGGACCACGTCATGCCTTTGCGGCCTCTGACCCGGTGCTGACCTCGATTAGCTCCTTGGTTTTCCGAGGAGCTGAGAGAGATGAAGTGCCGGAAAAGACACCTAGAGAGCGATTGGAGGGCCAGTTGCACTGAATCTGACCGGACACTGGTAAGAGCTCATATTAAAACTTACCTAGTGGCAATAAAAGTGGCGAAATGTAATCATTTCTCTGCTCTTATTGCATCAGCAGATAATCGCCCAGCCGCCCTGTTTAGGGTGACCCGCTCCCTCCTACAGTTGGGAGCGCGGGAGGACCTCTTGCAGGGGAGAGCTGAGGAATTTGTGCAATATCTGCATGATAAAGTCGCTCAGATTCAGGACGGTCTGGACTCCAATTGGGTAGTTCCGGATGGGATGACGGGAGTGGATCTTGAGAATGTTATCTGGGATGAGTTTGACACTGTGACTCCCGAGGACGTGGACAGGATTCTAGGGAGGCTGAACGCTACCACATATTTATTGGACCCGTGTTCCTCTTGGCTGGTACTGGCCTCCCGGGAGGTTACACGAGGCTGGCTCCAGGGCATTATTAATGCTTCTCTGAGTGAGGGTGTCTTCCCGGCCGCCTTGAAAGAGGCGGTGGTGAGGCCCCTCCTCAAGAAGCCTTTCCGGGACCCGACTATATTAGGTAATTCTCATCCGGTCTCCAACCTTCGCTTCACGCGAAGGTTGTTGAGAGTGTGGTGGCGCAACAGCTCCCTTGTTACCTGGATGAAGCTGTCTATCTGGATCCGTGCCAGTCGGGTTTCAGGGCGGATTACAGCACGGAAACGGCATTGATTGCGTTGGTTGATGATCTCTGGAGGGCTCGGGACAGAGGATCTTCCTCGGTCCTGGTCCTTCTTGATCTCTCAGCGGCTTTTGATATCATCGATCATGGTATCATGCTGCGTCGGTTAGGGGGTTTGGGAGTGGGAGGCACCGTTATGCGGTGGTTCTCCTCCTTTCTCGCTGACTGTACGCAGTCTGTGTTGGCAGGGGGGCAGAGGTCAACCTTGAGACACCTCACTTGTGGGGTGCCACAGGGGTCTGTCCTCTCGCCCCTCCTGTTCAACTTTTATGTGAAGCCGCTGGGTGAGATCATCCGTGGTTTCGGGGTGAAATGTCAACTGTATGCTGATGACACGCAGTTGTACATTTCTACCCTGGATCACCCCATTGATGCCCTTGCCGTGATGTTCCGCTGCCTAGAAGCCGTACGGATCTGGATGGGGAGGAACAGGCTCAGACTCAACCCCTCCAAGACAGAGTGGCTGTGGCTGCCGGCGCCCCGATATAGCCAGTTGGTGCCATCACTGGCTATTGGGGATGAGATCTTGACCCCCTCAGAGAGGGCTCGCAACTTGGGCGTCCTCCTGGATGCACGGCTGTCTTTAGATGATCATATGACGGCCGTGACCAGGGGGGCTTTTTATCAGGTCCGCCTGATTGCCCAGTTGCGTCCCTTTCTGGATCGGGACACCCTACGCACAGTCACTCACTCACTCTCTTGTCATTTCCCGTTTGGACTACTGCAATGTTCTCTACATGGGGCTCCCTTGAGGAGCACCCGGAGACTTCAGCTGGTCCAGAATGCGGCCGCGCGAGTGGTTATGGGAGCGACTCGTCGCTCCCGGGTAACTCCCCTCTTGCGCGAGCTGCACTGGCTTCCGGTGGTCTTCCGGGTGTGTTTCAAGGTGTTAGTTACCATCTTCAAAGCGCTCCATGGCTTAGGACCAGGATATTTACAGGACCGCCTTCTGCCAATGAATACTTCCCACCGCCCGATACGCTCTCACAGAGAGGGCCTCCTCAGAGTGCCGTCTGTCAGACAATGCCGACAGGCGGCCCCCAGGGGGAGAGCATTGTCTGTGGGAGCCCCAGCCCTATGGAATGAACTACCCCCGGATATAAGAAAGATTCCTGACCTCCGTGCCTTCCGACGAGCCCTGAAGACCCTACTATTTCATCAAGCCGGTCTGATTTAAATTTGTGTTAATTTTAATAGGGGTTTTTAGGGGTTTTAAATTTTACAGCCAAATAGTTTAATATGGCTGTAAACCGCCCTTGGGGAGAAGGGCGGTATATAAATGCAATAAAACTGAAACAGTGTTATTTTTCACTCAGAAAAGAACGACCGCTTGTGGGATTGTGCTATGTGGCCCAGTGTCTTCCTTCCCTACCCCAACCTCCTCAGCTCTCAAGATCTTTGAAAGTTGAGTGATCGGTGATGGGAAAAGTGGGAGGTAGGAGCAATGTGTGAACCTGGTAGGGTTGCAGAGTAGACCCAGTGCCTCTGGGGACCTGGTGGGGAGAAATAGGTGATGGGAGTGGTTTGTTGTAAAGAGTGAATGATAGCAGAGCTGCTGCAGTGGACGTAAATTCAGGACTGGGTCATAAGCACTTTAAAGGCATCTGTCATAACTTAGAATGGTCAGTAAGTGACCTGTTGTAAATCAAGGACTACATGTATCCAGAATAATTACTTAATGATTTCTCTGAACAGCTTTTGCAGTTCTAATACCCATAAGCACACTTACACACACATGCTAAGTACATACATATATAGTATTTGTAATGAAATGATTGTCATATTGTTTGCTTTTTCTATATTATTTATAAAACTTAAATCAAACTCAGAGGCTACTGCTGCCCCTAATTAAGGAAGCACAACCTATTGATGCCGTAACTTACTGTGTTTACCAATTTGTTATTGCTGAGAGAATCATAAAATGGAGGTCGTAAAATGGAGCAAAACTCATTTAAAAATTGTCTCATTTTGCAGCAGAAAATTTGGGGTCAATTGTGGTCATAGATTGAGGACTATCTGTAAGTGGCTGTGCCCCAGCTTAAAAGTGCTAACAGGAGTAGCAATTTTTCCTAATGTTCAATAAGAAAAATTGTATGATTTAATTTGTGATGCACCGATTGACTGCAAAAGATGATTATAATATTTGAATTTTGAATGATTCAATGCTTATTGGTATGCTTGAATTCTTCTTAGAACAAAGAAATATTTATTAAATAAGATTAGTCAGAGTAAATATATTTTATTTCATGAAAAATAATGTGTAACTGGTGGGGTTTTATACAAATGCTTCTTCTTGGACTATGGAACCAAACACATAAATTAAGTTGTTTGAAAACCATACGGTTTTCTCTTCAGTGTTGTGACAGATGACAATTCATATAATTTATTGACCTAGAGAGTCATTTGTAATTTATGTAAACTGTGGCAACTGGCTCAGATGAAATATTAACTGGAACAAGCTCTTAATATATATATATATATATATATATATATATATATTTCTTCTTTTTCAAGGGTCGTAGTGGATTTGCTGAGAAGAATGCAACTTGTGGTCGAATGGTCTGTGATGTAGAAATTTCAGCAAAAGAGTTGATTCATTGTAAAAGTTACCATTTGTCTGAACTTGTTAGTCAGATTCTAAAAACAGAAAGAGTAACAATTCCAGCTGAAGAGATCCGAAATATGTACAGGTATGAATCTGGATCAGACCTGGGTATTTTATGGCCTGCAGGCCACATCCAGCCCTTTGACTGTCTCTGTCTGGACCACAGGGTGGTGCTGGTGGCATCTTTCCTCTACAACAATTCCAGTTTCTCATGTGGCCCCTTATCACCCAGCTGTAAGCAGTGGATTAAACAAACATTGATTTAAAAAGCAAAGCCACAAGCATTAGCAGACATGAAGAACTGTCTAAGTCTCGGGTATCAAACTCGATTGCATCACGTGATGTATCGTGACATATCACAACAGTCTGCCTTTGTGGAGCCAGGATGGGCATGGTCTGTACATGATGCATCCAGTCCGTGGGCCGCCAGTTTGACACCCCTGTTCTAAGATATGTTCTCTGTAACAGTTTCCCTGTGGTAGACGAATGCCTTAGAGATTCAGGAAAAGAGAAAAACTGATTGGAGGTAGTAACTTTTTGATTGCCCATTAATGTCATTGGAGGCAGGTTTAAAGGCATATTAGTCTATGTGAGGGAAGTAGTTACTGGAGGAGAAGGAAGGGAAGTAGTTATTGGAGGAGAATGGCAAATTACCCAGAATTGAGATATCCTCTTGAAAAATAATTCTTTACACACTTCCTTAAACTTGACAATAGCTTCCATTGGTTCAAAAGAGCCTTTTTAAAATTCTTGTTTCTTGGCAGTAGGAATATCTCTAGTTACATAAAAGTAAGGAGAAGATTCCTATGAACTTTTTGCTGGAAAAAAATGTGCTTGCAATTTATGGATTTGATTATTAGAAAGGGTTGATTATGGAAAGAGGGAAACTTTGATGTAACCTTAGAGAAAGAGTACATTATGTATTCACAACCATGTACATTATATTGGAAATAATTTTATTTGTGTTTTGCTTTTTTCTTGTTTGCTATCTCCTTTATTTTTTTTTAATTTTCTTTGTTTCTCTTAATGTTAACTTAAAATTTGTATTCTTTTGTTGACAAACATATATAAAAAAGTAAGGAGAATATGTTTGCGTCTTGATTATGTTCACAATTATGTTAGAGAGGTACTTTTGTGCAGATGACTTTATAGACAGTTTCTGAATAACATTTTCCTTGTTTTTGGGGTTAAATTAAGAGAAGTAACTATTCCTTCAGGTGGTTGAAAGTGATATTACTTTTTTTAAAATTGGGCTTTCATTAGATTTTAAGTAGCAATTTAGGTTTATGTACATTCACAAAAAATCTGTGAATTTATTAAAATTGCCTCTGTCTCTCTGTCCTCCCACCCCCTTTATTGTAGTGATTCTCATCATTTACTTTACATGCTAGAAAACACATGGATTGATTCTAAGTACATTTTACAAATTATGTGTGAACTGAATGTTCTTCCACTAGCCTTACAAATTACAAATATTGCTGGCAATGTTATGGTAAGCCTTTTGTTTTTTAATTATTCAGTCACTTCAATTATTATAATTCAGTTGGATGTGTAGTCCCATTTATGAAAAGTAGTTAATTTTTAGTAGGATAGATACAAATGAGTTAGAATAGTTTGGGTATTACAGTGCATTTCTGACACTAAAGGACATTTTCAATGTAGGTTTGTTGACTGAGCCAGATTAATTTAATATGTTGTTACTTTTTTTTTGTTTTGCTGTAAAGAATAGAAATAAAATAGCAAGTTAGACACTTGAAATACAGATGAAGTAATACCATCTTGACATGTTAACCTGTGTTTTAACTTACCCTACATGGCTCTTTTTTGTTTTTATTTTTTTTAGTCCAGGACACTAATGGGTGGACGAGCTGAGCGCAATGAATACTTGCTTCTTCATGCATTTTATGAAAAAGATTATATTGTGCCTGATAAACAACTGTTCAAAAAGCAGAAACTTGTAAGTATTTTTTCTCAGATGGTTTTCATTTGCTGAAAGCTAATCAGCAGTTCTTGATATTTAACCTTTTAATAAGTATTAGTTCAGACTCAGTCTTTGAACATTGGTACACTCTTGTTTGAGTTCATCGTATATTGGCTACCACTATAGATTATTTTATCTTTCCTGACCCATTTAATCAATGTCTTTAGTGTGGAATTGTAGGAAGCCAGGGTTTCTAGAATTTTTAAAATAGTCTGAATATGTTAATGTGGAAAAACATGGTTAATTCTATTAATCCATCCCATTTTATCATATAGACCTATATTAGCCATTCCTTTTTAAAAATATTTCTTTGAATGTATTTAGCTTGAATTAGAGTTTACATTTTGTCCTGTTCTTTTGTCTCATAAGTTGGAAGAAGATGAAGATTTGGAAAATGTTCAGAATAAATCAAAGTTAGGACGAAAAAAGGCAGCATATTCTGGAGGTTTAGTTTTGGAACCAAAAGTTGGTAAGTTTGAGCATTAGATCAAATAATAAAGGGTCTTGCATAGTGTTATATTACTCATATGTTATATTTATTAATATTTATTAGAATGTTTAAAGTGATTGTTTATACCTTTCAAATGTATTAGTGTTTGTGTATGCACAATTCCCCTAAAAAAATCAGATTTTTCATTCTTACATTTCACATTTGGTGCCGTTCTGAAGAACCTGAAAGCTGTATCTTTGAGATGGATATTACAATCTTTCAAATAGTGAAACATAAATAGTGAATTGGCACTTTTGTTGATATACATGTAGGGGTTACTGTGCAACCACTGAAAATGGATTATTTTAACTGTTGATGTTGCTGGGTGTGTAGATAAAGTCGTCTTTATCTATTTTTTTCCCACTTTAAAGCAGGTGTATCCAACTTGTGGCCCTAGATAATTACCCTATTTTCCCCAAAATAAAACATCCCCTGATAATAAGCGCAATTGGGCTTTTGAGTGCATGGCAATAAGGCCAAGCACTTATTTCAGAGTTCAAAAAAATGTAAGACAGAGTCTTATTTTTGGGAAAACACGGTAGTATATGTGGCCTAAAATCACACATGTGAAGAATTCCTCTTCACTCAGTGCAGCTTAGGCAAGTGAAAAGACTGAACACACATGCTTTGAAGAATCTTAATAAAATTATCACAGCAGGGTATAGCAAGAAATTTTATCATTGGACATTTCTGTAGAGTTACATATTATAATATAAACTTGTTTCTTGTTTCAGGTTTTTATGACAAGTTCATTTTGCTTCTTGACTTCAATAGTTTATACCCTTCAATTATCCAAGAATTTAACATCTGTTTTACAACAGTTCACAGAATGTCTTTCAGTGTGCACAAAAAGACAGAGGTGTGTGCTTAATATATTTTAATTAGTAATGGTAAAATAAATGATATGAGATCAAGAATGAGATTGAGAATGTATTGATCTTTATTATTGTGTATGGTACTAATAATTATCTCCTTTTTCTCTTTTTAATCTTCATCTTTATATTCTACATTGATATTCTATATTGGTATTTCTCCTGTATTTTCACTTGTATTTCTCTAATTTTCTTTCAGTTTCCCGCACATTGACCACTTTCCTTTAGCCTGTTTCAGTTTTTCTTCAGTAACATTAAGTTTTCTCTGACAACTTTATTTTTAAATATTTTTTCCACAAATTTCCCAGGTTCTTTAGAAACAGTTGCTTTTATTTCAGTCATTAAATCTTCCTTTTATTTTTCTTTTCACTCCTATTTTTCACTTTCTTGTTTTTTGAACATATGGGAAAATGATAATTTTTTCCGTGGGTAATCCAACACTCGTTATGACTTTTTCAATCTTAAAATTAGCTAATTTCTGTGAATAAACATCTTAATCACTGTCACTCACAAAGGGTTAATTTATTTTTTATTTATTTATTTATTTATTTATTTATTTATTTATTTATTTATTTATTTATTTATTTAAATTTTTATATCGCCCTTCTCCCGAGGGACTCAGGGCGTGTACAGCCAATTATAAAAACAACATAAACAGAAAAGTTAAAAACAAATTAAAAACGTATGCAATGGTTTGGCCATAAATTTTTGTAAAACTCCAACTAAAATACCCATTAAAATTCATCATTCCATCAGACCAGCTTGTTGGAATAGGAAAGTCTTAAGGGCATGGCGAAAGGCACGAAGGTCGGGGATCCTATGTATCTCTGGGGGCAATTCGTTGCATAGGGCAGGAGCTCCCACAGAGAGGGCTCTCTCCCTGGGGGTTGCCAGTCGACATAATTTGACCAACGGCACCCTGAGGAGGCCCTCTCTGTGGGAGCGTACTGGCTGGTCAGAGGCTATCGGTGGCAGAAGGCGATCTTGTAAATATTCAGGTCCTAAGCCATGGAGAGCTTTAAAGGTGGTAACCAACACCTTGAGTCACACCCGGAAGGCCACCGGAAGCCAATGCAGCTCATGCAGGAGAGGTGGGTGCGCAGTATCGCCCCCATAATCACCTGCGCGGCCGCATCCTGGACCAGTTAGAGCCTCTGAGTGCTCTTCAAGGGGAGCCCGATGTAGAGAGCATTACAGTAGTCCAGATGGGAAGTGACAAGGGTGTGAGTGACTGTACGCAGGGCGTCCCGGTCCAGAAAGGGACATAACGGGGGGCAAGGAACAACAGCCACTCAGTCTTGGAGGGGTTGAGTCTGAGCCTGTTTCTCCCCATCCAGATCCGCACGGCCTCCAGGCAACAGGACATCACGTCATAAGCATCATTGGGGTGGTCCAGGGTGGAAATGTACAGCTGTGTATCATCACGGTATTTGTGACACTTCACCCCCAAACCACAGATGATCTCGCCCAGCGGCTTCACGTAAAAGTTGAACAGGAGGGGTGAGAGGACTGACCCTTGCGGCACCCCACAAGTAAGGTGCCTCGAGGTCGACCTCTGTCCCCCTGCCAACACAGACTGCATATAGTCCGAGAGGAAGGAGAACCACTGCATCATGGTGCCCCCCCCACTCCTAGCCCCTCCAACCAACACGGCACGATACCATGGTCGATGGTATCAAATGCTGCTGAGAGATCTAAAAGGACCAGGACAGAGCAACAGCCCCTGTCCCGAGCCCAATGCAACCAATGCCGTTTCCGTGCTGTATTCAGGCCTGAAGCCCGACTAGTACGGATCTAGATAGACAGCTTCATACAGGTATCGGGGAAGTTGTCGCGCCACTACACTTTCAACAACCTTCACCACAAAGCGAAGGTTGGAGACTGGACAATAATTCTCTAATATAGCCGAGTCCAAAAAAGGCTTCTTGAGGAGGGGCCTCACCGCCGCCTCTTTCAAGGCGGCAGGGAAAACATCCTCACTCAGAGAAGTGTTAATAATCCCCTGAAGCCAGCCTCGTGTGACCGCCCGGGAGGCCAGCACCAACCAGGAGGGACATGGGTCCAATAAACATGTGGCAGTGCTAAGCCTACCCAGAATCCTGTGCACGTCCTCAGGAGCCACAGGGTCAAACTCCTCCCAGATAACACTCTTTAGACCCACCTTCATCATCCCATCTGAATCTACCCAATCAAAGTCCAAGCCATCCTGAATCTGAGCGATTTTATCATGCAGGTATTGCACAAAATCCTCAGCCCTACCCTGCAAGGGATCCTCCCACGCTCCCACATGAAGTAGGGAGCGAGTCACCCTAAACAGGGTGGCTGGGTGGTTATCTGCAGATGCAATAAGAGTGGAAAAATAGTTAGATTTCGCCACTCTTATCGCCACTAGGTAGGTCTTGATATGAGACCTCACCAGTGTTTGGTCAGATTCAGAGCGGCTGGCCCTCCAATCACTCTCTAGGCGTCTTTTCTGGTGCTTCGTCTCTCTCAGCTCCTCAGAAAACCAGGGAGCTAATTGAGGTCGGCACCGGGTCAGAGGCCACAAAGGCACGACACGGTCCAAACCTCCAGCGGCGGCGCCATCCCAGGCGGCCACCAGTTCTTCAGCCGAGTCGTGAGCCAGAGCCTCTGGGAATGGCCCAAGCTCCGTCAGGAACCTCTCCAGGTCCATCAGGTGCCTGGGACGGAACCACCTGGTCGGTTCTGTCTCCCTGCGGCGGAGGGAAGCCGCTCAAAAGTCTAATTGAAGGAGCGAATGATCTGTCCATGACAAGGGCTTGATGACTAAGTTCCCTATTTCTAGATCATTCAACCACTGACCAGAGATGAAAATCAAGTCCAGAGTATGTCCCGCTCTATGAGTGGGGCCTTGAACTAACTGGTCAGGTCCATGGCCGTCATGGAAGCCATGAACTCCCGGGTTGCCTCTGACGTTTCACCGACAGATGGCAGGTTTAAATCCCCCATGATCATAAGTCTGGGGGTATCCACCCCCACCCTGGCTATTACGTTGAGCAGCTCGGGCAGGGCTGCCGCTACGTGGCAGGGAGCCAGGTACGCAGTTAGCAAACCCATTTGCGCTCCATGGCTCCACTTCACAAAGAGGGACTCACATCCGGCTATCTGAGGAACAGCGGCCTCCTTCGGACAAAGACTTTCCTTAATAATCTCCGCTATCCCGCCGCCCCTCCTCTGAGCTCTCGGCTGATGAAATGCACGGAAGCCCGGTGGGCACATCTCAATGAGGGGAACCCCCCCTCCTGGCCCAACCAGGTCTCCGTAATCCCTGCAAGGTCCTCACACCTCTGTAATCCCTACCAGATCCTCATGAATGAAGTCATAAATGAGGGGCTTCATTCATCGCAGACCTGGCATTGCACAACATCAGCTGGAGTCCCGGACCCTGAGACTCTCTGCAACCCGGAAGACAAGAAGCACATTGGGGGCTGGAGTGCGCCACCGCTCGCAAACAGCGAGTGCGCACTCCTGAAATATGATACATCTCCCTCGACCCCTCCCACCCACTGTACTGATTGAATAGCCCTTCACCTCGGCCCCCAGCACCCTGACCAAGCTCTCATCCCCATTCGTCCCACCGTGACCATCAGACTCACTATGTCCTCTGAGGCTATATGGACCCCCCCAGGTCCATCCCTATACCTAACCAACCCCTTCCCCGAACCCCTTAAAAACTTTACAGATAATCCCGCTAAAAAACCCCTCACCCTCCTCTTTGCCGCATGCCACCTCTCGAGGTTCCAAAACTCGTCATCAAGGTAGGCCCTCAATAGCGTGGAGGGCCAGTCCTGCAAGAGGGGGGAGTCTCGCAGCGCAAGGAGCTCAGCCGCTGAGGACATTTGGAGGCCAGGGGTGACATTCAGTATGGCCAGCAGATAACAACAAAAGTCTGAGAGTTCTGAAGAAAAAGTGCAGATCCAGATGTAGGTGGAATAAATTCCACTGTCCTCTCACAACAGTGGAGGAGTCTCATGCCATTTGCGGACACCAGGGAATAAGATCCAAAGCCACCCTCTCACAGTGGCTGGCCAGAGTGAAAATGGCCATTTTGGAGTCTGATGAACCATCCTCTCCAGTAGTGTAACAGAGCAATAAACCAGCTCCTTCCATACCCTTATCCTAACTGCCAACTCTCTGCCCAACTGAAAGAAGTTGATGGAAAATAGAGCCAGTCCATGGAATCCAGCCAGTGGTGATGTCATGGGAAGATAAAATGGAATACATGATGGAATACACAATGGAATACAAGGGGGATGTTTCTGCGGTGGGAGAACAAGTCAGATAGCACGTGACTAACATGAGTCCTGAGACCAGGGGGGGAGGAGGCAACACATGGCGACTGGGATAACCACGCCACAGCCATCCGCCAAGCCCCTCCGACTGCCCCGAGATCTTCCTCTAAAGGTCACACAATTCACACCCCCAGCCTCCACCAGTCTCAATAAGGACCTCTGGTCGTTGCAGGGAGCCGCCCCTCCAAAATGAGGCAAGCATCCCGCAGCAGTCCAGAGAGTTCTATGATAGTACGCCGCAATAACACCTCCTATAGCAGTCATTGATGGGCTGCCCAGGCCGCTATCGGCCTTACCGCTGCCACACGCTGTCGTCATCTACGATGCTCCCGTCATGTCCTGGGAGCTCCCGCATATCCCAAAGGCCCCCAGAGCCCCACGAGAGCTGCCCCGTTGAAGCCGCCACCGTTGATGCTGCCATGCCGCCACTGTCATCCCAGCCATTGCCATCCGCTGATGCAGCCGGCTGTTGCAAGCCGGCTGTAATCCAGGCTGTCCTACCATTGCCGCTGCTGCCGCTGTTTCTGTCTTCCCTGCGGCGTCCATAAACACCAATCCTGCCCTGGCCAGGCTGCCCCGGAGAGCGAAAAAGATCTCAGCTGGCCCGTGGGAAGTTTCGACAGTTGGATCAGGGTGTGGACAACCCGCTTAGCCCCCTGAGGACCCCCAGAAGGCAGAATGTCACCCATTGCCGCTCAGGTGAACACCGTCGCCATCTTGAGCATGCGCAGTAATGCATATTACCAATTCAGCTGTAAAAATAATCTGAAAATTTATACATTAAGGACATATTTTTAGAAAATATTTTGATCATTAGCAACATTTAGGTAATATTTAGGTAAGGCTACAGTTGCAAGAAAAAGTATTGAATCCCTTGGGATTACGTGGAGTTTTGCATGAATTGGTCATAAAATGTGCTCTGAACTTCATCTAAGTTCCAACAATAGAAAAACACAGTCTGCTTAAAATAATACTACACAAACATTAGAGGTTGCCATGGTTTAATTGAACATAACATGTACACATTCACAGTACAGGGAGGAAAAAGTATGTGAACCTTTGGACTTAATAACTAGTTGATTCTCCTTTGGCAGCAATAACCTCAACCAAACGTTTCCTGTGGTTGCAGATCAGACCTGCACAACTATTTGGAGTGATTTTGGACCCCTCCTCCTCACAAAACTGTTTCAGTGTAGCAATATTCTTGGGATGTCTGGTGTGAATCGCTCTCTTAAGGTCATGCCACAGTATTTCAATTGGGTTGAGGTCAGGACTCTGACTGGGCCACTTCAGAAGGAGTATTCTGTGCTGTTGAAGCCATTTTTTTTGTTGAATTACTTGTATGCTTTGGGTCATTGTCCTGTTGCATCACCCATCCTCTGCGGAGCTTCATTTGGCGGACAGATGGTTGTACGTTTTCCTGCAAAATGTCTTGATAAACTTTGGAATTCATTTTCCCATCAATGACAACAATCCGTCCAGGCCCTGAGGCAGCAAAGCAGCCCCAAACCATGATGCTCCCTCTGCCATGTTTTACAGTGGGGATGAGGTTTTGATGTTGGTGTACTGTGCCTTTTCTTCTCCACACATAGCGTTGTGTGTTCTTCCCAAACAACTCAATTTTGGTTTCATCTGTCCACAGTATATTTTGCCAGTAGTGCTGTGGAACATCCAGGTGCTCTTTTGCAAACTTCAAACATGCTGCAATATTTTTTTGGACAGCAATGGCTTCCTCTGTAGTGTCCTCCCATGTACTCCATTCTTGTTTAATGTTTTCCTTATTGTAGATTATTTTTCTTGATGTGGAAAAAACTTTTGACAATTTGGTATTAAATTTTTTATTAGTTTATCAGAATATAAAATATAAAGAAAAATGAAAATAACAGGAAACTAGGGGAGGGGAAAAGGGAAAAAGAGACTGTGAGGTACCCTGTTTTCCTCAAAACAAGACATCCCTTGATAATAAGCCCAATCAGGCTTTTGAGCGCATGGCAATAAATAAGACCAAGCGCTTATTTCAGGGTTCAAAAAAATATAAGACAGGGTCTTATTTTCGGGGAAACACGGTAGAAGGGAAAAAAGAAAAAAGGTATCGACTTCCAATTCTTTTTAGTATAGTAGGAGAAAATAAACATTACAGCCTCAACTTTTTACTTCTATACAATAATATATACTAGTCATTTCTATAACAACGAACCTAATCAGTAGGTTCTAATACTGATTTAGAATCAGTAGGTTTTAATATTGATTTATCTAATTGATAAAACCAAAATCAGTTTTTTCTTTATTCATAATGCTTGAGTAATTACTAAAGCTTGTAAAATATTATTGAAAGTATATTTGAAAGTATGCTAAGAGGAAATTGAAAAAAGATATATTAGAATTTATTGATTTTACAAATATTTTTAAAGAAAAGTTTAGAGTTTTAAAATGAATGTAAAAAAAGTTTTTCCCCTTTAAGGTTAAAGAATCTGAAAGGGTATAGTGAATTTTACTAATATAAATGATATAAAGATTAATAAGTGCAAGAAGAAATATATATTATTTTCCACAAGAAAAAAAAAGTAGAGATGGTTAAATTGATAGCTTCATTCAAAGAAAAGAATATATATGTACATTTGTTTTTATTTGGAAAATGTTTCTGGATTTTGTGCTTGTGATGGAATCTGACATTTTGGAATGGTCTTCCATGCTGGCAGTACTGAAAAAGATGAATTGCAACTCCATTTTTTAAAAACTTTATCTTATCTTGTCCCTTTCAGTATAGTGTACTGTTGACATTAACTTTGATTTTTATTCTTATAAATGCTCTTTATCCAAGAAAAGTTATGAGATTTAAAGTATTTTGATAACATTTATATGTCAAACTTATTATTTCACAGGATGATGAACAACAAGAAATTCCTGAATTACCTGATTCGTCTTTAGAAATGGGGATCTTGCCTAAAGAGATTAAGAAGCTTGTTGAGCGAAGGCATCAAGTGAAACAGCTGATGAAACAACCAGACTTGCATCCTGACCTTTACTTACAGGTATAAACCTCAGCTAATGTCATTTTCTCAAGAAAGAAAACCCCCAACTCCATTGAATTAAAGAAGAGGTATTTTTACTAAGTTTGAAATGATAGCAGTGAAAGCAAGGCAAGATCTGATTTAAAATGCATGAAGATTACACATTGAAAGTCACCCCAAATCTCTCCCCCCAGGATCCAGCACTGAGAGTACAATCAACATCCAGTATGATGTTGTGGTAAGGCTCCTCTTCAGGTATTTCTGGCATCTGGAGTCTCAGGATGGTTGGCCTTGACAGAGTATAAATAACTCCACTCAGCAGCACCATAATTCATGAGTACAAAGCTCCCTTCCAGTTCTTATAGGACTGCTACACTGCCATCCCAAATGCCAAAGCCCCCCTCCCTGTTTCTATGGCAGCTGATAGCAAGCAAGCTGTAGAAATCCATGCTGGAGATCTGGCTGACAATCACAAAAGGTGATCATATGACCTTGGGATATGAGTCATAAATATGACTCAGTTGCCAAGCATCTGAATTCTGATCATGTGACCTTGGGAATGCTGCAGTTGTCATAAGTGTAAAAGATGGTCGCAAGTGACTTTTTTCAGAGCTATTGTAATTTTGAATGGTCATTAAACAAATCATTGTAAATTGAGAACTATTGAGTTGTATTTGACTCTAATCTAAACGTAGTAAATATGTGGTACATATTTTTTCTCTTAAAAAACTAGCTTGGTTAGGCCAGGGATATTTTAAAAAACTCTGAAAACTAGACAGTAAAAGTTACCTACTATGATTTAAATGTTCTGTTTTATTAAATTGCTGCTGATTTTCTTGAATGCCAAATGTATAAAAACAGGATTGAAATGACATTTAAAAATTTTAAAATATGGTTCTGTATTCTCAGGGATGTTCTTCCTTATTAGCTTGCTAATTACTTTAACCAGTTAAAAGGACAAAATAATTTTTAACTGATTATGATAGTTGTTTGTTTTTTTCAGTATGATATCAGGCAGAAGGCTCTGAAGCTTACAGCTAATAGTATGTATGGATGCCTGGGATTTTCCTACAGTAGATTTTATGCAAAACCCCTTGCTGCTTTGGTGACTTTTAAAGGCAGAGAGGTAAGTCAGCAATGATCAGTACTGTGATCAGTACTTCCCACTCCCAAACACATTTGGGCGACCATTAAAAATTAATAAACTATGATAAAAGAAAAATAAATAAAACACAGAGCACCAGAGACAAATATCATGAGCTCATATAAACATTGTTCTAGTACTTTTGAGAAGAATGAGATCTTCAAGGCCTCCCTAAAGGCTGGCAGGGTTGTAGCATTGTAAGCAATAAAACTGATGTCAGGCCTCCAAATATTAGGTAATATTTATTTGAAAATGTTTTTTATCAATTCAATTAATTTGAATTAACTTTAAAATTCTGTAAATTAAGAGACAAAATTTGTTGCAGAAGGATTGCTTCCTGAGAATATGTGACACAAATATCATGTTTCCCTGAAAATAAGACCCCGTCTTACATTTTTTTGAACCCTGAAATAAGTGCTTGGCTTTATTGCCGTGCGCTCAAAAGCCCAATTGGACTTATTATCAGGTGATATCTTATTTTGGGGAAAACAGTATAAATGGTTACTTATCTGGTATTAAGACTAGCAAAAAATATTGCTGTTTAGTTTAAGAATGGGCTTGATCAGTGAAGCTATTTGATGTGAAATTCTGCACGAAAAAGGAAGTATTTCACCAATATACTATATAATTAAGAAATAACATTTGAAGTTATCTGATATGTCATACCATTAGCCTAGATAC
This sequence comes from Masticophis lateralis, assembly GCA_030761175.1. Lineage (NCBI taxonomy): Eukaryota > Metazoa > Chordata > Lepidosauria > Squamata > Colubridae > Masticophis > Masticophis lateralis. The sequence goes on along the minus strand of JAUDYJ010000004.1, from coordinate 73,702,577 downwards.
ATTAGGACTAAAACAAAGATTGTGATTAAGAAGAACAGCCTTAAAAATTTTCTATTGCCATGGCACCAGTGATGGCAAACCTTTTTGCCGTTGCATGGCAAAAGCGGGGGGAGCGCGGGGGGTCACGTGTGTGCCCACACCCATAATTCAATGCGTCCTGCGCATGCATGCACAATCCCCCCCACTCCCCCCGCTTTTGGCACGCAATGGCACAGTGGGACTGGTAGGCCTATTTTTTGCCCTCCCCAGACTCCTAGAAAGGCTTTGGAGCCTAGGGAGGGCAAAAACGGCCTTTCCCATCCCCCCCCCCCGGAAGCCCTCTGGAGGCCGGAAATGGCCCATTTCCTGACTTCCGGTGGGCCCAAAAGGCCCGAAAGCTGCCAGAGCTGAATTAGGATAACGCTCGCATACCTACTGATATGGCTCCGCATGCCACCTGCGGTATGTGTGCCATAAGTTCACCATCACGGTTCTAGACTGTCACATGATTAAGTAGGTATTAATCCTCCCAGAAAAGAATATGGAGTTCTGACTCCCTATCGACTTACGTTTTGTTTGTTTGCTTGACTAGAAAAGTGGGCTAGGAGAGGGTTTAGTTTTCTTCATCCAATGTGATAGCTCTATCCTCAATTAACTTGTTTTTATGTAATTAAAACAAAGTAGGCAGTTCAAAGGTGGTTGGGATGCTGGGAAAGACAGGAGCATTAAATTATTATTGGAACAAATTTTTCATTAAAAAAATTAAGAGATACAAATTTGACATCAGGACTTAACAAAAGGAGAAAATAGTATCAGAACATTTCAGTCATCCAGAAATATTCTATGGCAGACTCAAAGTAACTTCTTTAGAAAAAGGGACTTTGAACTATTCAGTGGTCTCTTCCATCAGAACATATGATGTGATATATTTTTATAGGGGGACTAGATAAATTTCTTTTCTGAATACAAAATGCTAAGTCAAGCACTGTATTACTTAAGAGTAACAGCTAGTAATTCCTTCTTTTTTAAATATCTTATTTATAATATTTATAGTAGATCTGATTAACATTAGTCATATTTTAGCTCAAGATTTTCAGACCAAAATGGAAACTTTTGAATTTGTATTTTGGAGCATTTAACTGATTGATTTCTGTGCATTGAACTTATTTCTAACCATGGCACATTATTTGGTTATGTCAAGAATGCTAAGTAAGTACTTTCATAAATGACATTTTAGCCATAGGAAGTAGATATAAGAAGAAAAGTGTATTTCTCAGATCGAGCCTGACTAGGATAAACAGTGTTCACAAATGTATTATTGGTAAGGATGGGATCTGTGTCGATATTTGAAAGGAAGTATCAGTTCAACCTTGCCTTGCTTTAGAAAGCATATGTAAACTGTAAATGACATATAATTTTCTATAAAATTATAATTTAATAGACCTAGTGAAACCAGCGTATTTAAATATGTTTAATTATTAATTAATTATAATTGTTATATAATATATTACCATTGCCACCAGGAAATTTTTCTGAGCTTGATGCTGAGCTTTATTCTTTCTTTTCTGTTTTTTGAAGTGTTTTCTGCTGCAAAAATGAAAAAGTATAGGTTTTTGTTTCAGCCCTGGTTTGTAATAATTTGATAACATGTATCAATCATAAATAGTCAATGTATATTGTATATATTGTTTTAACAGAAACTCTCAAAATGGTAATTTGATAGTAGTATAATAATTATTTACCTTTTCACTAGATGGCGCTAGAGTTCTTGTATCCACTGAAAAATTAAAGATACTATAAACTTTTAGTTTAAATTATATTTAATTTTAAACATTTGTGCAAGTTCACACATTTCTTGCATAATTGTGTCCTATAAAAATAAAGAGTATTATTTTTTAATTCACTGAAAGTTAACTTGGTAAACTCAACTAATAGATTAAAGAAATTTATAAGAACTGTGAGAATCTTATTTTTCACATATTAATATTTTAGATAACTTTGATGTTTAGTTCTCAGAAATAGCAGACATTCTATATATTTCTAGCTCGTATCACTTAAGATTCTATGGAGCATTCAGTTTCCTTAGGTGGAGTGTTCAGTCATGGAAACTCTGATAAAAAATGACTGCCAATACTTCGTTATGGAAACTAATTCCACAGAGTTTTGCAAAACATGGAGACATTTAAAACAAAGCTTCTTACTTTTGGTAAGCTGCTGTTTATGCATTTGGTGCCACACATCTAAATTTTTTGAACTGACACTTTAAGAGTATTAAAGAATATACTTATTTTACTCAAATCCTACCATTTAATAGCATGAGCTGTGGTTTCTTTGATATGTATTGAATGTCTAGAGGATTTGTATAAAGCATTTAAAAAACTATAGAATCTACCTGGTAAGAATAAAAATATTAAGACACTTTCTATTTGGAACCACCCTGTTATAGGATAAATCATAGCTGGAGAAAGAATGGTGGGCTTATTTCTGTTATCTATGATTCTTAACAGGGTAGATTTTCCTTAAATTAAGGCCTGTCCAAATTAAAGATACAATCCTAACTAAAACTGACAAGGGTTAGAATAAGGCTCTAGTCATTGTTTGCTGCCTGCAGTGTTGAAGAAGAGGCAGAAAATATCAGAGAGTGAAGTCCCCAGTTTCATCCAATTCTGGGAAGATGCCACTGTCTGGCACTTTCCTAAGGATGGTTCTAAATTATTTCCAACATGTGGAATCCTATGCAAAAAAACCCCATTCCTTTTCTCTAGGACCCAATGGGTTTTGAATTAAGCTACCTAACATCTTGGCTGCTTGGTTACTTAAGATTGGCTTCCCTGATTGGCTTCTTCCCAGTACAACAGAGATAGTTAACTATATAGTCTGATTAAGAAGTGAAGCCAAGCAACCAATCCCACTTCTTATTTTGTCTCTGTATCTTTGGTGATTGGGTTGGCAAATTATGGATCTTTTTATGTGCGTAATGTTCCACAATGATATAAGCAATCACAGTAACTTATATAATTGATGCTAGAAAATGAGTAGACATAAATAGATTTTAAAAGGAAAAATGTATTGAACAATAGATCTTTTTGTTCTATTATACTTAAGCAAATTGTATACAAATAGCATACAGTACAGTATGAGCAAGGTGAATACATGGAACTTAACTGTTTTAGTTTGTATAAATACTAAATTTAATTTTATTTGCTACAGAGAGTAATTTTAAACCAGATACTATCATGTACAGTAAAGTACTGTCCAACTGTCCAGTGTCTTGGATAGTTGAAATTTAAGGATTCATTCGGTGTTATAAAGTTCAGCTTTTTGACTTATGCTATATTTCTCTATTAGGATTCCTTCCTTCCTTCCTTCCTTCCTTCCTTCCTTCCTTCCTTCCTTCCTTCCTTCCTTCCTTCCTTCCTTCCTTCCCTCCCTCCCTCCCTCCCTCCCTCCCTCCCATTAATGCTATCCTGAGCATATAACAAGTTTAAATGTATATATTATGACCAATCAAAACTGAAAGTTGCTACCGAAGACACTATTCAAATACATTGGCCAGGTAGGTTCAGTTGCTTTCCCGATCCCATGTTCAGGAAAATAACCAGCTCTTCAAGGCTTTCTGTAAGGTGAGCAGAGTTAGACCAACCAAGCTTTGGATGATAGTGTTTTTCAGAGGGCAGACATAATTACAGAAAAGGCATGCTTCCTGGGTTCCAGTAGTTGATAATTCCTGATTGATGGGACCTAGTGCATGCTCCTCCTGCCTGATCTAGTGGACAGGTATAAACAAGATAAGGTGGTTACGCAAGTATGTTGGCCACATGCCGTGTAGTCTTTATAAATAATAACTAGCATCTTGCACTTGGAAACAAATTGAAGATGAGTGTAGAATTCAGAGCAAAGGTTAATATGGCCAGAATGTGGCATACTCATTGCTTGCACTGCTGAATTTTGGACCATTTGAAGTGTTTGGATATTCTTTAAGACAGCACCATATACAATAATCCACTTAGGAGCTGACCAGAGCATGGCTATCTGTGTATAGTGCCTCCTGATCTAGAAAAGGTTGCGATTTGGCACATAACACAGAACAATGCAAAGATTTGTATATGGCTGACACCTACTTTTCGAACAGAAACTCCAAGTTCAGGAGAACTCAAAAACAGGTTGTACAAGCCCAGCCCAAATTAAAGATAGAAAATCGCCAAATCTAGGAGTTCCTAAAATCCAAAGCCTCTATATATATATAGATGTAGCTTTAGAACATTTCCTAAACCAATACACAAACAAGCTAATATATATGCAGAAATATTAAACATTCAAAAGGAGTCACAAACTTGTAGGCTTCACTCTATATGTGTGTATGCACCTTGCACACACAAACACACATACACTATGTGCACAATTATTTGGTGAGTATTTTGTATGCATATTTTCCAACTCCAAGCTGTATAAATTTAAATGCAGATCAGATGATGTGTATTTGTGTAATGAGGGAGGGTGTAGCCTAAGGAGATCATCACCCTATATCAAGGTGTGCATAATCATAAGGCAGCTTCTTTTTCTCAGGCAAAATGGACCAAAAAAGATACTTAACTGACTTTGAAAAATCAAAAATTGTAAAAAGTCTTTTAGAGGGATGCAGCACTCTTGAAATTGCTAAAATATTTGGGCGTGATCACAGAACCATCAAACATTTTGTTGCAAATAATCAACAGGGTCGCAAGAAACATGTTGAGAAAAAAAGACACACATTAACTATCAAAGATTTAAGAAGAATCAAACATGAAGCTACCAGAAACCCAATATCCTCCAATGCTGTCATATTTCAGAACTGCAACCTACCTAGAGTGCCTAGAAGTACAAGGTGTTCAATGCTCAGAGACGTGGCCAAGATAAGGCTGAAACCCGACCACCACTGAACAAGACACATAAGTTGAAATGGCAAGACTGGGCCAAAAAATATCTGAAGACAGATTTTACAAAGGTTTTATGGACTGATCAGATGAGAGTGACTCTTGATGGACCAGATGGATGCGCCCATGGCTGGATCAGTAATGGGCATAGAGTTCCACTTTGACTCCGACGCCAGCAAGGTGGAGGTGGGGTACTGGTATGGTGTGGTATTAAAAATGAGCTAGTTGTACCTTTTTGGATTGAAGATGGACTCAAAATCAACTCCCAAACCTACTGCCAGTTTTTAGAAGACACTGTCTATAAGCAGTGGTACAGGAAAAAGTCTGCATGTTTCAAAAATACCATGATTTTTATGCAGGACAATGCCCCATTGCATGCACTGAAGTACTCCACTGTGTGGCTAGCCAATAAAGGCCTTAAAGATGAAAGAATAATGACATGCCCCCTTTCTTATCTGACTTAAACCCTATTGAGAACTTGTGGACTCTTCTTAAATGGGAGATTTATGGTGAAGGAAAACAGTACACCTCTGAACAGTGTCTGGAAGGCTGTGGTTACTGCTGCACAAAAAGTTGGCAGCTCAAGAAACTGACACTCCATGAATGGAAGGTTTATGACAGTTATTGAAAAGAAGGCTGGCTATATTGATCACTGATTTATTTATTTTTTGAAATGTCAGAAATGTTTATTTGTAAATTTTGAGTTGTTTGTTTATGATTTATGATTGTTTATGAGTGAGATGGGAACATTTTCATTTTTCATTTAATTGCATAAAAATTCTGCACACTAATAGTTGCCCAATAATTGTGCACACACAGATATTCTCCTAAGAAAGCCAAAACCTCACTTTTACTTTTTAAATATTCAGGTTTGAGGGTTATTAACATTTTGGATTGACTGAGAGCACTGTAGTTGTTCAATAATAAAATTAATCCTCCAAAATATAGCTTGCCGTGACTCTTCGTTATTGCTATGTAATGCTTCTAAAATATATTAATATTTTACCTCTAATTGTTTCCAAAATGAAGTATTGTGAGTATAATAGCTTAGAAAATTAACATTTGTGCTTTTTGTTGTCAGTACCCAGCATTGGAGAAAATACTGGAGAAAAGTAATCATAAATTTTGATCCATGTTCCCTATGGAGATTGAAATAAATAATAATAATAAACTGCTATGTAATCATTGATTTAGTTAAATACTGATTTTTAATAGAGTTTGATTTGACACACCTTCAATTCAGAATTGAAGATCCGATCATTCCTCATTCTAGCTTTAGGACTTAACTCTAGAAATATTTAATATTTTGGTATTTTGTTTTTCATTTGAAGGACATCTTACTGTATACTTAAGTTGCCAAGCAACTTAATTAAGAACCAAAGTGTTTAATATTTATTTGTGTAGGCAATGAAAAATTAAAACATCATTTGGCTTCTCATGAATATGTCTGGATTCATGGAATCGTATGATTGCTTTGCTTAGGTTATTTATATCCTGACTTTTAAAATAGAAATTTTTTCCAAAGCTTCTTCACAGATCACCTTCTGCTCAATGTCTACAACAGACCAGATCAAACATACCGCCTGAGAAAGGTCCATGGTCATGGAGTCCATAAAATCCTTTGCAAAAGTTGTTTAGAGTATTTATATTCATTCATCATTTCCTGAAAATGAGGGAACTTTAAGAGTCTTGCTATCAAATAGCAAGAATTTTAACTGAATTTTGCCCCATGTTTCCTTTCTTGCCACACTTGTTAAGTGAATCGCTGCAGTTGTTAAGTTAGTAACATGGTTAAGTGAATCTGGCTTCCACTTTGACTTTGCTAGTCAAAAGGTTACAAAAGGTGATCACAGGATTCCAAGACAATGCAACTATCATAAATATGAGTTAGTTGCCAAGCATCTGAATTTTGATCCTGTAATCATTAGGATGCTGCAATGGTTGTAAGTGTGAAAAACGATCATGTCACTTTTCAGTGCTGTTTTAACTTTGAATGGTTACTAAATGAACTGTTGTAAGTCAAGAACTACCTGTATAGGATCAGGTAAAAAATATGGAATGCAAGCACAAATATGTATGTGAAACATTTTATGTTCTGTAATCTAAACAATAGTTATTCTACATCTTGTTTCCCAAACTGATTGTGAAATTGCACATTGCACTGGTTGAATGAAAGATTCATTGATTCAAATGAAATATCAGTTCAGTGGTACAATATTTATCAGCTTTCTTACTGTTGTTCATTCAGTTAAATTCAAATGATTCTTGCCTTATTTTTACTAATGTATTCACATTATAAATAAAATATATGATAATTATAAATATTTAGATAAAGACTCAGATATCTATGTCAGCCTCCGCCTCTATATTGCTTGCTTGCTTCAGCTGCTTGCTTGTAATGGGTGGGAGGGGGGAGCTGTCTGAGTATTTGGGAGGGGGGAAGCGAGCTGGTGGAGATGTCTCGTAATGGAATGAATTGGAGAAAGTTTTTCTCATGCTTTCTCTGCAGCTGGAAGGCATGCTGATAACAAGTCAAGGTCAACCGTCAAGGTCAACCGTCCTGGCATACCAGAAGGATAGAGCCATCTGAAGCTGCACCCCACATGACACCTTGGGGGGGATGTGGATTGGATAATCCTGACTGGATCCTTGGGGGGAGGGTTTGGGGGATGCTTTCTATATATGATTTTCACGCCTATTGCCTCAGAACTTGCTTTTCTTTGGTTGCATTCCAACCAAAGGGTTGCGGCTGAGTGGATGGTGGGATTTCATAATGAAAATTCCCCTTTGATGAGAAATTATGACCAGTTTATGGCAGCCCTCAGAATGCGCTTTGAGGACCCATTAGCTGAATGAAAGGCAAGAATCAGGATGAAGTCCATAAATCAGGGACGGAGATTGGTGGATGAATACAACCAGGAGTTCCGCGAGCTGGTGGACCACATGAGAGGGTGGTCGGAAGTTGCCCTGCTGAAATGCTATAAGTATGGCCTCAATGAGGATGTTTACAAGGATTGCTGCTCCTGAGGGCCCCTCGGGATCTGCAAACTTGGTATGTGTTGGCTGCTGACGTGGAGCTCTATTTGGCCAGAGATCACTACCGTGGTGGTCACACCTGGAACAAGCCACCCTCCTCACCCCGAAAGGGGGCCCCAAAGGCCACTGGGGGACTCTCAGGCTCCAAGCCGAAGTCCACCATGTGCTTCAGATGCGGAAATGAGGGGTACCGAGCAGCTGATTGTTTCTCCAAGCCTGGAGCCAAAGCGACCCCTGGTGGAGGGAAAAGAGCTGACAAACCGCCCGCAAAACCCCATGAGACCGGGGTGGAAGTCGTTGAGTTCACTCCCCCAAACCAGGGAGAGTTGGGAACTCCAACCACCGCCGATGACAGCAAAACTGAAACTGATTCCGATGAGGATCTCATGGTAAGTCAGAGTGGGGTACCCATGATCATCCCAGTGGAACTAAAGGTATCATCTACCGGGGCCCCCTCAGTTAGATGGGTCGGTAGCTGGGGGGAGCCCAGCCTATTTTGTAACTGAATCAGTTGTGATGTGGATGGGGGATCACCAAGAAACTCTGAGCTTTATTGTGGCCCCTGGCATGGAATGACCCTTTCCACTTGGACTGGACTGGCTCCAAAAATGGAACCTTCACATAAATTGGAGGACTGGAGTGTTGCGCATCCGCTCTAGCCAGCAAAGGAAGATGGGGGGAGCCCTATTGCGTGGCCAAAGTGGCGATTGAGTTGGCGGCCGTAACAGAATGCCTTGTGGGGGAGGAAAAGATCCCTAAAGAGTACTGGGGCCTCCAGGAGTTGTTTAGTGAGAAGGTGTCAGATATGCTGCCCCCCCTATCGACCTACAGACTGTAGTATAGAAATCCTCCCAGGGGTGAAACTCTCTAAACCAAAAATCTACCCCTTGACCCCCCAGAAGCTGGGGGAGCTAAGAGAATTTATCGATAAAAACCTAAAACTTCATCCAACCTGCTAGGCCGCGAGTAACCGTCCTGGTGCTATTCTGGGAGAAGAAGGATGGGTCTCTTCGCCTTTGTGTTGGCTATAAGAACCTCAACGCCATTTGTGTGGAAAATGTTTAGCCACTGCCCCTCATGAAAGACATGCTAGCCCACCTGGCCAAGGGGAAGATTTTTTACTAAGCTGGATTTACAGGAGGCTTATTACAGAGTTCGGATTAAGGAAGGTGATGAATGGAAAACTGCTTTCAATTAACTGCTGGGTTGTTTCCAGTTTAGGGTGTTCCCTTTCGGATTACAAGGGGCCCCAGCTGTATTCATGCAACTGATCAATGAGATACTGCATGAGCACCTCTACAAGGGGGTCCTGATCTATCTGGTGACATTTGACTTTACATGACGACCATGTAAAACTGGTGAGAGCTGTCCTGGAAAAACTTAGAGCCATTGAGCTGTACGCTAAATTGTCAAAATGTGAATTTCACCAGACTAAAATTGACTATTTGGGGTACTGCATCTTGCATGAGGGGATAGAAATGGACACGGAGAAAGTCCGGGCAGTCCTGGAATGGGCACCTCCACATACCTGCAAGCAACTACAAACATTCCTGGGCTTTGCTAACTTCTATCGACAGTTCATCCCCTTGTTTGTGAAGATTGCCTTACCGATTACTAACCTGAAAACAAAGGGAAAGGCGAAGCCAAAACCTTCCCGGTGTCTCAAGTGGACTATGGAATGCCAGGTGGCTTTTGAAAAACTGAATCAACTGTTTGCTGCCAAACCGGTCCTTTAACATCCTGACATGAAGGATCCGTTTGTCATCCATGCCGACACCAGCGATGTGGCCATCGGGGCAGTGTTACTTCAAGCCAATGCCAAGGGAAATTTATAACCCTGTGCCTATACCTCTCGGAAATTATCTGAAACCGAGAGGAGATGGGCTATCTGGGAGAAGGAGGCTTTTGCTGTTCACTGTTCACTGCTAACATAGAGGTACTTCCTGGAAGGGACAAAGCACCATTTTTTGACGTGTGGACTGATCACAAAAACGTAGAGGCCCTAAAAATGCCCCGGAAGTTGTCACCCAAGCAAGTCCGTTGGGCCCAACACTTTAACTGCTTTAATTTCTCTCTACGCTACCTTCCTGGGGGAAAGAACTTTATGGCAGATGCTCTCTTGAGACTACCTCAATACAATAGTGTTCAGATGGAAATGATTCGCCCAGTTATCCCCTCGAAACAGCTGGCTGCTCCAGTAGTTACCAGAGCCCAGAAGAAAGGGGACTCTAACCTTGTCCGGTGACTTGAGCGAGCAGTTAAAAGAAGCATTAAAAACTGATGAGTAGTTTTTAGCCCACTCCAATGAGTGTACACTTCGTGAAGGTCTCACCTGGGTGGGGGCGAAGCTGTATGTCCCCGCCAGCCTGAGGGGAGCAATGTTACAAGATGCCCATGATGCTAAAATGACTGGGCATTTTGGGTTCATAAAGACATTACATTTAGTTAAACGACAATTCTGGTGGCCGGCTCTAAAGAAAGACATAGAAGCCTACATGGCAAGCTGCCCTGTATGTGCGTCAGCGAAGAAGCCTCCTGGGAAACCCCCTGGGTTACTTCAGAGTGTAGCAAGACCAGGAACCCCATGGAAGGAGATATCCATGGATTTTATTGTTGAATTCTGCAGGAGGGCCGAATGTCAGCCTCCGCCTCTATATTGCTTGCTTGCTTCGGCTGCCATTGTAATGGGGGGGAGGGGGGAGCTGTCTGAGTATTTGGGAGGGGGGAAGCGAGCTGGTGGAGATGTCTCGTAATGGAGTGAATTGGAGAAAGTTTTTCTCAGCGCTTTCTCTGCAGCTGGAAGGCATGCTGATAATAAGTCAAGGTCAACCGTCCTGGCATACCACCCCATATAACACCTTGGGGGAATGTGGATTGGATAATCCTGACTGGACCCTTGGGGGGAGGGTTTTGGGGACGCCTATTGCCTTGCTTTTCTTTGGTTCAGTTCATACTCAGTAAAAGTACCTTTCTCTATGAAAATGAAGTCAGGATTTTTCTTTCTTGAGTTGTGAAAGGACGCATACCTGACAATCTACTTCTGATTTCAGATGGATAGAATGTCTATTGCACTATAGAAAGGCATTTATTTATATGGACTGATGTACTGTGATTTCATTTAGAATTGTAATAGTGCAATCAATAGACTTTTTTGGAAGTAACTCTCCAAAATAATTATGGGACTGAAACAAAGCTATTTGAATATGAAAAATATTATTTAAGTACCAGTATTTCAAACACTGCAATAATGTTGACATGTTTTTCCTGGTTGCATGAGGCTTTTTTTCCTATGAAAATTTATTGCTTGGTATTTTTGACTTTAGTAGTAACTTGTTTTAATTTCACTACTTTTAGCAGTTACTGTATTTTCAATTTTGTAATAGTGAACTTTTTGACTATTTTTATTTTAATTCATAATTTAGAATAATTGATACATTGTACACGTATCAGAATTGTGTATTTGTATCAGAATTAATGATGTCATAAATGGTCATTTTATCATACCTATTTCTGGTACACACACACACACACACACACACACACACACACACCCATTCAGGAGATTAGCTGTTCAGATATAGATTCTTAGAGAAGACAGTTGGAACTTTATTTACTTGGTTATTTGTGAAATGATTTAGCAATCTTACTTTAGCTTAGTCCTTTTTATGAAGAATGATTCTTTGCCAAGACAAGCAACTTCGCTTACCAGAGGGAGCATGTAAAGCATGCATGGTAGTAGATTATCACAATTATCAAGTATCAGTACTAGCTTGGTATTTGTCCCTGGCCTTTTCCTGGTTCAGTGAAGTCGTATATTTTGTATCCATCTGTTCTGTCGCTTCTTTCTCTTATGTGTGTATATAAATTGAAAACAGTTGCTACTAATGGTTTATTAATAGTCTCTAGTTTGTAGAACTCTATTAGTTCCATGCCCTCTATTTTTAAATTTCATTCTTCATGATTTGAGGCTTTTGGCCCAACAGCATGCAATTCTGTATTATTTCTCTTCTATTATGTTCCTTTAGAGCAGTGATGGCAACCCTTTTAGACACCGAGTGCCCAAACTGCATGCACGCATGCCCAAACTGAAAGGTGTGCCTGCATGAACGTGCGCATGTGCGCACACATGCATGCATGCGCAGCAGAGACCCGAACACCAGCTGGCTCATGGGAGGTGGGGCATCCCAACACGGGCACCACGGCAAGAGGTAAGATCTTTTTCTTTTATGAGCTTTTGTTTCATCGTTTGCAGGGAAACAAGCTCATGAAAGAAATGCCACAGAGATCTGACCTGGGGCGATGGTGCACGTGCCAGCAGAGAGGGCTCTGCATGCCATTGGTTCGTCATCATGACCTTAGAATAATGTTAACTTCATGCTGTTAATTAGTAAGCCTCTTCGACAATTGGGTTTTAATGAATTACAGTAAATCTTTCTTGAATTGTTGATAGCTTCTCTGGGGTTGCTATTTTTATGACCATTCCACTTACCACACACAATCATATGTCCATCCAACCAATAACTAAGGAAAAAAATTGAGGCAAAAGTAATAAGATATTCAATGTGGGAGGAAAATGCAAAAGGACTATGGTCCTGCATGTTTAATTTTTATTATAATACTGGATATATTCTTCATTGCCAAAACTGTGAAAAAGTTTCATATTCCTGGATGGCACGTGCAAAGGGTGCTTATACTTTCATTTTAAGAGGAATATCTATTACAAAGACTTCTTTTGCTAATTGCTGATGAATGGTTAATAAAATATAGATATCTCCATCCCACTAGTACTATTACTAAATATGATAAGTGTTGATTTTATATATTACTTTAGGTTTATCCTTAATGAATAGATAATTGCTTTTCAGTTATATGTGTTATAGAGACAATATGGTGATGAAGATATGATCTAATTACTTTTCATGCCAGAAATTTTGGCAGCTGAGTTCTATTTATCTTGGGATTTACTTGTGAAAAGTGAAAAGGCACAATTAAGAGGACCAGGGACAGAAAAAGCTATTGTGAAATCAAGCCACAAACTGCTTATTATTGTTTTGGATTACTGAAGATAATAGATTATCATATTCTTGGTACTGCTTTTCATATCCTTCCACCGATTACAGTTTGCATAGTTCCACCCCACCCTCCGTCCCAATTATGAGCTGTGTAAAACAGACATGAATAAGCATTTTATCTATACTAGATTTTATAAACCAAGAAGGATTATACATTTTGAAACTTTAAGCAATGAGTTACTTTTTACAATATAAGCTTCATGCCATTATAGGTAAGAGACATTCCTGTAGAACTGCAAATATTCTATATAATTTCTGGTGATTGACTGTTTAGATCGTATTTCCATAATATACTCTGCCTTCATGTGGTGAGTGAACTATGACTTATTCTTAACAATAGCCCTCTTATTTCTAAATTCTCCAAAGGGAAATGAAGTGCGGAAACCATATAAGCTAATTATAACATCTTTATGGAATTTATTGACAATAATATAAATCTAGCAAGTTTAATTCAACTTTATCTGAGAAATTTGAAGGTTAATAATTACATTAGTACCACTTTATAATGCTTTGGTAAGGGTACATTTAGAATATTGCATCCAGTTTTGGTCACCATATTATAAAAAAGATATTGAGACCTTGGAAAGAGTGCAAAGAAGAGCAACAATGATGATTAGGGGGTGGAAGTATATGAAAAATGGCTGCAGGAATTGCTAGTGTAGTAAAAAGAACTAGGGATGACATGATAGCAATATTCCAATATTTGTCAGGTTGCCACAAAGAACAGGGGGTCAACTTATTTTCCAAAGCACCAGAAGGCAGGACAAGAAGCAATGGATGGAAACTAATCAAGGAGAGAAGCAATCTATAGAAGTAAGACAACATTTTCTGACACTGGCATCAATTAACCAGTGGAACAGGTTGCCTTCAGAAATTGTAGGTGCTCCATCACTGGAGGTTTTTAAGATGATATTGGACAATTATTGTCCAGAATGGTAGAGGGTCCCCTATTTTGCAGCAGGTTGGACTAATAGACCTCTGAGGTCGTTTCCAACTCTGTTATTGTTACCTGTAATCCATCTTACATTTAAGAATGTGCTTTTGAGCTAAAAATTTGACTGTTCCATAAAGATATGCTTTTGCAAAAAATACTCATTAATAAGAAAATGTTAATGAACTTGTGACTAAAGTAGGCCCATGCAGTTGAATTTGAAGTCAGTTCTGAATAGCAAAAGAAGCTTGATAAAATGTGATTGGTATACAGTAAGTATGCATATGTGGAAGTTATTTATATGGCACTACATGTATGAGAGATTATGTAGGTGAGATATTTTTGTGTATGACACTATGGACCGGACAATAAGAAAATACACAATTTTAAATATGAAAATCAGAACATGGAGAACAGGCTTTTTTGTAATTTTATTTTATTTAAAAAAGTTAAAATACAAAACTCAAAAAAAAAAAAAACCCCAAACAAAAAAGGAAAAAGCAAAAGAGACAAGACATTAAACAAAAAAGGTGCATTAAAAAACCCAGAAATACATAAACATATTGTCCCCCATAGTTGAATACTACAAAAAAAATAGCAGCCAGTTTATATAGTTACAATGTATTACTACGATCTTAGACTAGAGACCAGAACAAATAAAAGCACTCAGTATATATACACTTAAAAATTCTAGTATAAAATAATAAATAACAACTAAAATCTATAATAAAATCCAGTGTCAATTATACATGGTCTGACTATATGATAATTGCAGTCCTTAAACTCTATGGCCTGTTGTAGATTCAACAGTAAAAGGGAAATGACTAAGCAGTGCAAAGGGTTTGCCACAATTGTTATATAACATCGCTTTGGTGGAGGAGACACATGTTTGCAACGAATCCCCAGTGCTGCTGCACAGAATCTAGCAACCTGCGCTATAGTTATGGACTTTTCATCCTTAAGCAGCCACTGAAGATAAGTAATGTTGGAACTGCCAGGATACTTAGCAGTTATTAGCAGAATATGTTTTTCCTAATCTCCGTATAAAAGGAACATCTAAGGAGCATGTGACCCACAGTCTCCACCTTTCCTGAGCCGCAGGGAAGTCGCAGCCGCAGAATCTTTCAGTGAATTTTTTATACTTGCTGCACAGGACTGCTGATGGAAGCGAAATTTGAAGATTAATAATTACATTCAATAATAATACATAGCACTGAAGTTTTATGGTGTCTATTCATGCTTACTATGTTTTATAGTTTGCATTTTTTCTAGTTGACACTTTAAAAATCAGCATCTGCAACAATACATTTTTTTAATGAGAGCAGATCTCTGCAGCATAATAGGATGCAAGATTGCAGTGTGTAATTTTTTATCAAGCATTTGGCCAATTACTATAGTTCAAGAGGAAAATTCACACATGTAGAATGTGACTAAATGCATCAATCAACTTTTTTTTTTATTGAAAAAGTTTTACAATACAATTTTTTCATTTCCCCCCCTTTCCCCCCCTCCCCTTGACCCCCCCTTCCCTTCCCCTCCCTCCCCTCCCTGGGCTTCCTTTATTAATAAAACATTAATCTTATATATCGATCAATATTAAACAAAAATATAGGTGAAATCCAGATAACATATCATGAATTTTAACATTAAATAAAGTAAAATTATTCTATCAAATATATATTAACCATAAATCATAATACTAACCGTAAGCCATGTATATAAACTTAACAGATATTCTTAACATTTAAATTTCTCTAGATAACAATATAACAAGTATATGTAAAATTATTCTATCAAATATATACTAACAGTAAAACATATTAATATAGTAAATATATATAAAATAAAATATATACTATATAAGCTTATCAAATATTTTTGACATTATAAGTTTATTAGGTAACAATATAATAGATATATATAAAGTTATTCTACCCAGTATATGCTAACCATAAATCATATATATATAAACTTTAAGAAATATTTTTAACATTAAATTTTTTCTAGATATCAATATAATAGATATATATAAAATTATTCTGTGAAATATATACTGGCAGTAAACTTATTTTTATTGTTATAGTAAATATAATAAAGTAGTTAAGGTAAAAATAATTATAAATCAAATACTAATTGATACTTCTTGGTTTGATATTTGTTCTGCACATAATCTACCCATTTCTTCCACTCCCTAACAAAAGCTTCTTGGGTCCTATCTTTTAAGTATGCAGAAATCTTTGCCATTTCCGCAAAGTTAGCCATCTTCAATGTCCATTCTTCTATAGTAGGTACACTATCTTTTTTTCCAATATTGTCCAATCAGTAACCTAGCTGCAGTAATCATATATAAGATCAATCTCGTTTCACTCGGTGAACAGTCCTTAACTATACCCAACAAAAACAGTTGCGGAGAAAATTGAAGATTCTTTTTCAAAACATTCTGCATAACCCACCAAAGTTTAATCCAAAATGCTTTCACTTTTCTACAAGTCCACCAAATATGAAAGTATGTAGCATCCAAACAATCACACTTCCAACATTTAGGTTGAACATTTGGATACATACATGACAATTTCTTGGGATCTAAATGCCATCTATAAAACATTTTATAGAAATTTTCCCGCAGATTCTGTGCTTGAGTAAATTTAAAATTTAACATTCTGGACCCAAATCTTTCCCCATGTTTCCAACATAACTAGTTCTGCAAAATTTTGTGCCCACTTTATCATACAATCTTTAACTAATTCACACGTGTAGAATGTGACTAAATGCATCAATCAACTTTTGTGGGGAATGATGGCTACATTGATGACCAGAGTATGACAATGTCATGTAACTTTGGGGATGCTGAAAGATCAAAGTTAAGTACGGCATGCCTTTCTGCTAACATTTCTATATTATCAGCTAGTTGTTGCCTTGAAGGTCATCTTTTTTTGTTTATGCTATTGAATAAATGATCGTGATAGAAGCTTACCAAGTGCACTGACTTATAATTAAATCTGATTTTAATATACTAATTGTAATAGTATGGCTAGAACATTGGAACTACATGTGGAAAACTGAGAATTATATAACTCAGTAAAACTTTTAAGATTTGAGAAAAGTATTTAAAAAGTATAATTAATTTCTTGCCAACTTTTTATTTATTTGTGTTAAAATGAATAAGTATTTTTGTCAGAGTTAATAGCACAAAGATTTCTTTCACCCCAATAGATAGAGATGTTAAATCCAGTGAATGCATACTTTTTCTGATCTGGAGTATACTAAAATTTAGTTTCTAATTCTTATGGAAGGTTCTTTCATGTGATTGCTTGGTAAATTATATATGTGGCATTTTTATTTGCTTCGCTTGTAAGAGTGGTGTTCTTTTGAGAAATATTTTGATAAATGTTCAATAGAATTTGAATTGTGCTCTCTTTTTAGTTATTTAAAACATATACACTATCAAAATGGATCAAAATGGTTTCCTACCCAAAAGACAAATTAAAAATAACATAAGATTTATTTTAGACACTTTGTAATATTATGAAGTATACTCGGAAAAGCAAATGGCATTGATTTTTTTAGATGCACAGAAAGCCTTTGATAATGTAAATTGGCAATTTATGATACAACAGATTGTATGGATTTTGGTGAGAAGTTCATAAACATCATTAAGGCAAATGGAAAAAGATAATACTTAATGGGGACTTGACAGAGAAATAAAAGAAAAGAAATAAAAGGTATGGAAATAAAAAGGGAAAAATATAAATTACAAGCATTTGCAGATGATTTAGTATTTATCTTAGAAGAGCCATGGGAAACATGTCTCAAGTTAATGGAAAAATAGAAGAATATGGAAAAGTTACAGGACTGAACAGACAAAACTAAAATTTTAGTCAAGAATCTTACAGAAAAACAGAAAGGTAAATTGAGAAAGAAATTAGACTTATAGATAGTTAAGAAAATAAAATACTTGGAAATATATTTAACAGCAAGATGTGTAACAATTAAAGAAGATAACTATACAAGACTACTATAACAAATTAAAGCAGACTTGGAAAAAATTGTAGATGTCAATGGTAGGAAGGATTGCAATGAATATTTTGCCAATGCTACTTTTCTTATTCCAAACAATCCCCATAAAATTAGAAAAGAAAATATACTTTAACGAATTAAACACAACAATTTTGAAATACGTTTGGCAAGAATAAGATTGAAAATGTTGCAAGAATCTAAAGATAATGGGAGATTAGCAGCTTTATTATCAAGCTTCTGTATTAACATGGGTAAGAGAATGGATAGCTCTTAGACACAGAAGATGTTTTTTTAGAAGGTCACGATCTCCAACTAGGATGGCACGCCGAGCTGAATGGGAGCCCCTAAAGGGAAATGTTCCTCCTTTCCAACCAATGCTGCCAGGATTCCCCAATGCAATTCTCAAGAGTCGCGCTTCAGGTGGCAGCCAGTTCCCCTGCAATGTGCAGTGGGGAACTGGGAAGTGCTTTGGATTCGGGAGAAGATTGTAGTGCTGCCGCCTGAAAGTGTTTTTCTGCACATTGCAGAGCCGCACGCCCCGGTCTTCCTTCTCAACAGACTCAACTTCTCTTTCCTCCTGGCCAGATCTGCCGCCTGAAACACGGTACACTTTTTTTGTCTTTGCACACACCCATGTTTGGAATCGGGAAGGGGATTGCGGGTTCGGGCGGCAGAATCCAAAGCACTTCCCAGTTCCCCGCTGCACAATGCAGGGGAACTGGCTGCCACCTGAGAATTGCATTGGGGAATCCGGGCAGCGATGGCTGGAAAGGAGGAACGTTTCCCTTTAGGGGCTCCCATTCAGCTCAGCTTGGCTCCTGGGCGCAGAGAGGGTTTAGGCAGCAGCGGCAGCAGCTCCTCATAATGCTGGGGAATGAAGTCAGCATGGCCAGAGGGGTGACCAGCCGCAAATCGTGGCACTCACTTTGTTCCCCAAAGCTGCTGGGCAGATTCCCCCCCCCCCCCACCGTCCCGAAGAGGGAGGGTTGTTCCTCAGGCTGTGCCTCAACCCAGATCCCTGCCGCCTGGAACTGGCCGAAAATGGCCGAAGGGTTGGGGCTGGCGGGTTGGCGGGGCTACATTCGGCGTATAAGATACACCCAGATTTTCACCCCCTTTTTGGGGGTAAAAAGGTACATCTTAAACACTGAAAAATACGGTATATACTATACAACTAGACAAATGGCAAAAACGGTGGAAAGAAACTAAGTTGACAATGGCAACTGCTTGTAAGAAGAATCTATGTAAAATGTTTTAAAATTTTCTGTAGTATATAGTACATCAACTGTAATTATAATTCTAAATATTTATATTTATAGCAAATATTACAAAATGTAAGAAACTGATCCTTAAGTTAAAGGCATAATTATCAGACGTTTTACATAAAAAGAAAATATTTGTTAATATGCATAATAAAACATGAAATTTTATCTAACCCTATAGGACAATCCTATGCATATTTTTCACAATGTATTCTACTCTGATCAATAGAACTTTCTTTAAAACAACGGTATGTAAGACTGCAGCCTTAAAATAATTGAAACATGAGGATAAAAATCACACACTTCCAAAATTACTTAAATGCATGGAATAGCTTGTTGATAATTATTGCAATTCAGTAAATTATAGTTAAATGCATGGGAAAGAAACTAGGGCCTGTATTCATTTGATTTTCTATGTAAACCAGGATTCCTATAGTATGTCTATGAGTAATGAAAGGCAACGTATCGGAGTGCAGTTGCTGAACTCAATTTTTCATCAGATATTATTAATAAAGTCTAATATTAAGAATGATGAAAGTTTGTCCAAACATTTTGGGAGAGTCATATCCTGTTTAAGTTGTGGTTGATACAGAATCCAACAAATTAGTTTTTGATGTTTGATCTATTCCAATGAATGAATGAATGAATGAATGAGATCTATATATGTGATTGATTTCTATTCTTTTTTTTTTAATTAAATTTTTATACCGCCCTTCTCCTGCTGGACTTAGGGCGGTGCACAGCCAGGAATAAAAAACATCTCAATACAAAATTTAAAATTTTAAAAGAATTGAACAAATTTTGGCTCAAAATTTAAAACCTCCCGACTAAAATCCATTTACAATTAAAAATATCTAAGGGGCGGGGGTGGGTTACGCCAGCCCAGCTTGATGAAATAGAAAAGATTTTAGGGCACGGCGAAAAGCCCGGGTATCCTACATATCTCCAGGGGCAGGTCGTTCCAGAGGGCAGGTGCTGCCACAGAGAGGGCCTTCCCCCTGGGGGTTGCCAGCCAACATTGCCTGGCTGATGGCACCCTGAGGAGTCCCTTTCTGTGGGAGTGTACTGGCCAGTGGGAGGCTATCAGTGGCAGAAGGTGGTCCCGTAAGTACCCAGGCCCTATGCCATGGAGCGCTTTAAAGGTTTTTGACCTCTTTATTTGGTTTTCTGGAAGGAAGATTACTTTACATCTTTTAAAATTATTTACAATATTTTAAAAGATATAATTACATTTTTTAAAACAATTAGATTTGTATGCCGCCCTTCTCCGGAGACTCAGGGCAGCTTACAATGCATTAAGCAATAGCCTTCATACTTTTGTATATTTTATACAAAGTCAGCTTATTGCCCCCACAAACTGGGTCCTCAATTTACCTACCTTAGAAAGGATGGAAGGCTGAGTCGACCTTGAGCCTCGAACCTTGCAATAATTGCAGACAGCTGGATCTTAATAACAGGCTATTAGCCTGTTGAGCTATCTGAGGCCCTTTGGCCCCCCTCCTTACTTTGTGGCAGCCCCTCAAATACTGGAATACTGCTATCATGTCACTCCTAATTCTTCTTTTCTTTAGATTAGCCAAACCCAAATCCTGCAGCTGTTCTTCATGTTTTAGTCTCCAGGCCTTGGATCATCTTAGCTGCTGTTCTCTGAATTTTTTCCAAGGTCTCAACATTTTTTTTGCAGTATGGTGACCAAAATTGGTTGCAGTATTCCAGGTGTTGGTCTTACTAGCATTTTATTAGATTATTAGATACCCTTGGATTATTTTAAAATTGTCCTTGGAGTAGATCAAGTCTTGGATGAAATTTCCCAAGTGTTGGAACTGAGGTTCTCAAATAGAATGGCTGTGCTAGACAAGCCCCCTCATTTGTACTTCTGTTTGGGCAGCATTCAGATTCTCATAAGGGTTTCATTAGCTGAATTGCTACAACAAAGTAAGTGTAAACTGCAAAGTATACTGTAAATCAGGCAAATCACACAGGCACCTACAAATATGAACTTGTTGTGAATGCTTAACAAATCCGGTTTTGATGCTTTGAGCCTGACCAGGATTAACAATAAAATGAATTAAGGCTTTAGCATTGAAGTGAGATTCAAGTAGAGAAGTTAGGGAGGAATTGAAGGAGGGCAGAAATGTTTTCCTTACTCCTCCATAGTACCTCAGTCAGAAATAAGATTCCAAGGAAAAAAGTGAGTGCATGGAAAGTGTTAGGTAAGGCATAATTTCAGGGATGTGGTGACTCAGTGGCTAAGACACTGAGCTTGTTAATTGAGAGGTCGGCAGTTCACTGGTTCAAATCCCTAGTGCCATGTAACGGAGTGAGCTCCCATTACTTGACCACCTTTGGTGGGAAGGTAGCAGTGTTCTGTGTGCCTTTGGCGTTTAGTCATGCCAGCAACATGACCACCGAGACATCTTCAGACAGCGCTGGCTCTTTGGCTTTGAAATGGAAATGAGCACCGCCCCCCTAGAGTCGGGAATGACTAGCACATATGTGCGAGGGGAACCTTTACCTTTACCTAAATTAAAATTGAAAGGATATTTATCTTCTTGGATTAAAACGTAACTATAAAATGGAGTATACATATTAATTTTAATGTGTATTAAGAAACAAAAATGAAAAATAGATTTTAGATTGTGTATACTTAAAACATTTGAGTACAGGAGTTATTTGGGTTAGGTCTGACAAACTAAATAGACAGTATCATTTTGATGCCCACAAATCTATTCCATCAAATCAGTTTTTCAATTGTAATTCAGAGTGAGAAATAGTGGCTAGCCCCAATTCAGGTAGAGATTCCTACAGCTGAACAGTGATATCAGCTTTGGTTGCCCACAGTCCAAGTGCAATATTCTTTTCACTAGCTTATGTTAGCCTTTCGAAACTGTAAACTGGTGAGATGGTATTGCAGATACAAATTGAACACTCTCATCTTTCTGAAGTTGTCACTTAAGCTTTCCTTAATTAACACTTAGTCTTTGGAGCACCACAACATAGCTTCTGAAATACTCGGTTGGTTTGAATCCCTATTAGTAAATATCAGCTTTTTACAAAACAAGTTGGCCTGTTTATTTGAAGAGACATATCATTGGTTTAAAATGGAATTGTGAAAGCTTTAGCACTTCTTGTATAGAGTACATTACTTTTATTTCAGTTTTGCTAGTTTGATGATTCACTTCTAGTTGTAATTCTGAGTATTGGTTATTATAGGGCCCAACATGGTATAATGACTATTCTAGTGAGTTTTTTTGTATTTCCTATTGTTTTGTGTGGATTTGTGATAATAAAGGGAAGAACATTTCCTAAAACTGCCTATAAAATGGAATTTCCTTTAAATTGACATTTTCAAAAAAATAAGGACTTCCGGTTTTCGATCGCCTCGTCGCAGGGCGGCTCGTTCGTTCGGCCGCCGCCCCCGCCGCCTGTAGAGCCGCTTTTTTCGCAAAAAAGCGGCTTGGAACGCTCCCCTTTTGTTATAAGGGGGAGCGAGAGTGGGCAGCAACAGGTTGAGCCCAAAAAGTGCAGCCAGGGAAGTCTCTGAGCCCTGGTTAGCGCTTCTTGTTGGGGCTCCCTCTTCAAGCTGCTGGATCTCCGAGCGGCGCGGGACTTCTGCAAGCCAGAACAAGACGGGGAGGAATCGTTAACGAACGAAGCTAACTTTCAAATGATTGACAGCCAGTTTGGTGAGATCTGAAAACTCTTTTTTTGATAAATATAAGGTTTCCAAATGACTTTTTTAACTTTGAAAAGCAAGCTGTCTGGATGTAAAAGTGCCTGAAAATGGCGGCTGATTAAAACAGAGTCAGTGAAAGCGGAAAGAAGAAAGTGTAATAGGAAAGAGAAAGTGTGCCTGCCTGTAATTGGACTGTGTTTATTCATAAGTTTTACAAGTTTTCTATTGCAAAAGTTAATGGATTTTATTCCTTTTCTGTAAAACTGGGGAGATCAGGAAAAGGAGGAAGATTTTTTTCTTTTCTTTCAAGATTTAAGATTTGTTCAGGCATGGCTTCAAAGAGAACGGGGGGGGGGGATTCCCCCACACATCAGACAAAGGAAAAGTCAGTCCCAGCTTCAAAACAGCCAAAACAGTCACAGGACAGTGAAACAGAAGACCTGAAAGCATTTTTACACAAATACTTGGGAGAGCTTTCTGGTCAAATGAGTAAACTGGATGAAAGGATGACTAAAAATCAAAAAGAAATGAAGGTGGTGGTGGGGGAAGTGAAGGAGTTGGTGGAGGAAAAAACTGAAGAATTACATCAGAGTGTGGCTAAAGTAGCTACAGTTCTCACTGATGCTTTACTGGTGATTGAGAAAAAGGTGGAGGATTTAAATCTTGAAGTGGAAGCCAACAAAAAAGATGTAAAGGAACAGATGTTTAAGGTGGGGGTGCAGAATCAGAGACTCGAAGAGGAGGTTACTATGCTTCAATTTCGGAATATGGAGTTTGCTATAAGATTAAGAGGCTTAAGGGAGAATAATCGTGAAAACCTGAGGGCAACCTGTGTGGAGGTGCTGGCGAAGATTTTAAAAGTTGAACCAGAGGTGATTGATAAAAGAATTGATAAGCTGTACAGAGCTAATTCACGTTTGGCGAAACAGAGGAACTTGCCAAGAGATGTGGTGGTTTACTTTACTGAGAGGAAATTGAGAAATGATATCTTGCAGTGTTCTTTCCAGACCACGGTTTTGCATGAAGGCAATCAAATTGGGGTTTATAAAGAGTTACCACCAAAGATGTTAAGGGATCGGAAAGATTTTGGCTTCCTGGTGAATGAGTTGAAAAGGCGGCAGATCCCATTTAGGTGGGATGTTCCTGTTGGTATCGTTTTACGCTATGAGGATGTGAGATATCGTATTAATTCTGTGGAGAAGGCGGAACAGTTCTACAATAATGTCTTGAAAAAACTTTCTATATCACCCCGCTCTTCTACACTTTTACCTATTGAAGATATCTCAGTTGAGAAGGCTCCTCAAGAGGGGATGTTAAAAGAAGATCAAGAAGTACCAAGGGAGGAAATTCTAGGTGCGGTTGGAGGTGTTTTAGAAGATTCTTTAATAGAATTTCCTGAGGTGAAACCAAAGCAATCTAGAGCCACAAGAGAGGTGGAGCCTGATCTGGACTTATTGATGCAAGAACCTAAGGACCAACGTATAACTCGAGCTGCAGGGAAGCAAAGATTGGAGACATACCAGGGGAAGATGCCACAGGAGGAGAATGGAACAAAGGGGAAAAAATTATACTCTGAAGCTGTGGGAGGGGCAAGACCGAAGACGTCGGCGGTTGGCGAGAGTCTTCGCGAAATGCTTAAAGGGCTTCGACCACCTTCAGAATGACGCTTAGAATTTTATCATGGAACGTGAATGGCTTGAATTCACCGCAGAAAAGAAAAAAAATATTCCACTATTTGAAACAATATAATAATGATGTTGTTTGCTTGCAGGAAACTCATATTAGAACCCAGGATCAGAAATTTCTAATTTCAAAAATTGGATCACATTTTATATCTTCCAGTGTGGCTAAAAGGAATGGACTTGTTTTTTATATTTCTAAAAGACTATCAGCTAAACTTATAGAAGCGGATGATGAGGGGAGATATATTGCAGTTGCAATAACTGTACAGAATGGTACGATGCTTTTAATTGGTATTTACGCCCCGAACCAGCAGCAGGAAAGTTTTTACAAAATGTTGAATGATAAAATATTGCAGTGGAATTATAAGTCCTTTTTGATTATGGGGGACTGGAACGGGGTGATTGATGCAACGCTTGATAAAAAGACACTCGCCAAAAAAGGAAATAAGCTACCACAGACTTTTTTTTCATTGAAAGAAGAATTAGAGTTGAAGGATGTTTGGAGAATTCATCATCCTAAAGAATTGGACTTTACTTTTTTTTCAGATAGACATAAATCCTTTTCGAGAATTGATTTCATGCTGGCTACTATGGACTTACTTACTATGGTGACCAAGACAAAAATATTCCCTAGAACTTTAACAGATCATAGTCCAGTGTGGATGGAGATAGATTTGGGCAAGAGAGAAAGGAGATCTTGGCGTATGAATGAAAATATATTTAGACACGAAAAGTATATTATGGACCTTAAGAAACATGCTAAAGAATTTTTTGACATCAATTTGAATAAAGGTACCCCCATTGAAATAGTATGGGATGCATCTAAGGCTTATATGAGGGGTGTATTGATACATATGAATTCTAGATACAGATCAATACGTCAAAAGTCAAGAATAGATTTGGAGATAGAGATAAAGGGAAAAGAGCAATTGCTTATCAAGAACCCGACTGATGAAAAGGTACTATTAACGATAAAACTTTTGAAAGATCAATTTCAAATGTTGATGGCTGATCAAACAGCAACTAATCTGCAATTTGCTAAACATAACTTATTATTCCAAATTGTATCAAGCTGATAAAGTTAAAGTAGATCTTATTGATGAATATTTGCAGGCGAAGAGAGTTACAAAAATTTCTAGTACACAAAGTGATAGACTGGACCGACCTATAACATCGGAAGAGATCTTATATGCAATAAAACAACTGAAATTATCTAAAGCTCCTGGGACAGATGGTTTGACGGCAGTATACTATAAGACTTTGCAAGAGGAACTGGTTGAGCATCTTAAGGAATTGTTTTGTTATATTCAGCAGGGGGGTAAAATACCCCCCTCGTGGAAGACAGCTTTTATTTCACTGATACCTAAAGAAGAAGAATCTGTTAAACCTGAAAATTTTAGACCAATATCTCTCCTGAATACGGATTATAAAATTTATGCTAAAGTGTTAGCCAACAGATTGATGCCAGTTATTCAAGATGTGATTCATGAAGACCAAGCAGGTTTTATAGAAGGCAGATACATGAAGGACAATGTCAGGCAACTCATAGATTTGTTGGAATATCTTGAGGAAAAGAAACAGATCCCTGCGGTGCTGGTGTTTTTGGATGCGGAGAAAGCCTTCGATCGAGTCAACTGGGATTTTCTAAAAAAGATTTTGCATAAAATGGACTTTGGGGTAAAGTTTATACAAGCGATTTCTGCAATTTATCAAGAACAGACAGCAGAGATTATTATTAATGGCAGTTTGACTACCAATTTTAATATACAGAAAGGGACAAGACAAGGCTGTCCATTATCTCCATTACTTTTTATTTTGACTTTGGAAGTGCTGTTGAATGCTCTACGGGACTCGGACAAATTGAAGGGAATAGTTGTAAGGCAAAGAGATTACAGAACGAAGGCATTCGCAGACGATCTGATTGTTACCCTAACACGACCTTTGGAATCAATCATACAGATGAAAAACATTATAGAGGAATACGGTCTGGTTTCAGGTTTTAGCCTGAACCAGAAAAAGACTAAGATGATAGTCAAAAATATGTTGGAACCACAAAGGAAGGAGCTTGAAAGGGTGGCAGGCTTTGAAATAGCTACAAAGGTGAAATATCTAGGGGTCCAAGTTGCAGCATCTAATAGAAAACTCTTTCAAAATAATTATGAAGAACTTTGGCATAAGATTCAAAAGGATCTTGATATATGGAAGAAGCTGCAACTCTCTTTGCTTGGTAGAATAGCAGCTGTTAAGATGAATGTTCTACCTAGATTTTTGTTTTTGTTTCAAATGATTCCGGTGCTCAAAAATGATAAGTTTTTGATGGAATGGCAAGCAGGTTTAAATAAATTTATTTGGAATGGGAAAAAACCAAGAGTTAAACTTAAGATTATGCAAGATGCTCGTGAAAGGGGTGGCCTTAAAGTTCCAAATCTACGTTTATATTATGAAGCTGCAGTATTGACACAAGTTGGAGATTGGATTGGAACAACTAAAAGAGAAATTTTGAATATAGAAGGCCATGATTTGCAATTCGGATGGCACGCATATTTACTTTATGAAGATAAGAGAGACAGTGTATTTAATAGGCATATCTTAAGACATGCTTTGCTGAGAGTCTGGAAGAAGCACCAGTACCAATTGGATTACAAAATACCTTTGTGGTTGGATCTTGGGCATATTATGCCAAAAATAAAGTCACTCGGGGGGTTGTTGTACAAAGAGATACTCTTTAATGATGGGGGTAGATGGTGTTTGAAATCCTTAAATACCCTGTTGGAAGACGGAGTGAACTTAACTTGGTTGCAGTATTTTCAACTTCAAGCAAGATGGAGAGAAGATCAGAAAATTGGATTAATGCTACACGTAGAAGATTTGGTGACTCAGATAAAACGTAAAGGGCCGATGCATATTAAACGAGTGTATAATTTGTTGTTAGAAAGAGACTCAGAGGGTGAATTAGTTAAGGACTGAATGATAAAATGGGCACAGAATTTTGCAGAACCAGTAATGTTGGAAACATGGGAAAGGATTTGGGTCCAGAATGTTAAATTTACACAAGCACAGAACTTGAGGGAAAATTTTTATAAGATGTTTTATAGATGGCATTTAGACCCAAAAAAATTATCATGTATGTATCCAAATGTTCAACCTAGATGTTGGAGGTGCGATTGTTTGGATGCAACATATTTTCATATTTGGTGGACATGTAGAAAATTGAAATCATTTTGGATTAAACTTTGGTGGGTAATGCAGAATATTCTGAAGAAGAAGTTGGAGTTTTCTCCTCAGCTTTTTTTGTTGGGAATAGTTAAGGGCTGTTCAGTAACCGATACTAGATTAATATTGCATATGATTACGGCAGCCAGATTATTGATAGGTCAATACTGGAAGAAAGATAAGGTGCCTACTATAGAGGAATGGATATTGAAGATGTCTAATTTGGTAGAGATGGCAAAAATTTCTGCATACCTAAAGGAAAGGACCCATGAAGCTTTTGTTAAGGAGTGGAGGAAATGGGTAGAGTATATGAAGAATAAATACCAAAGTAAGAAGTTTCAATTAGTGCTCAGTTGAATTAGAATTTTAGTTATTTAAGTAACTTAAATGTAAGGTATTGAATATGAAATATCTGGTTTATTATTATTAATAATAGTATTAAAAGTATTAAATAAAAGTATTATTATATGTTTAGAGAATTGAATATGAAATAAATGTTAAAGAGAAATGTATAAAATGATATAAATGATATAAAGTAGGTTAATAGATTTTTTATGCTAAAAAATGTTAGTATGTGATGATGTTTAAAATATTCTACTAGAGGGATCTCACCTTTAAAGATTGTTAAACATGTTAAGGTTGATGTTTGTTAAACAGCGGAAGTCAAGGGGGGAGGGAGGGATAGGGGGGTTAGGGTGGGTTATGTGGGAGGGAGGGGGGCTTTATAAATGTAATGTAAAACTTTTTCAATAAAAAAAAATAAGAAAAAAATATTTTGGAGGAATTTTTATGAATTAGAAAAGTAAAATAGAGGTCTGGTGCAGAAAGAAAGTAGGATCACAGCATATGGAAGTTTAATATTTTAATAGATATTTAATTGAATTCTAGCTCTTCAACAAATATGTACAAAAATTAGAATAAAAATTTGCATTGTAGAGTTTTCTGTATGGATAAGATTACTAATATGTGACTTGTTTGGGGTCATGTAAAATGTTTTGACTATTGCACTTTTTAAAGATACTTGGTTATGAGAAATTTATATATTGGGGTATGTTGAATTAAGGTGACTCTAATATATGACATACATGGTAGTTTGGTTGGCAAACCTATGTGTCCTTGAGCCTGCCTTTTAATTTTCCAACTGAAGAATAAGAAACCTTTAAACAGCTTAAGTGTCAGCACTTTCTGCAGCTGACAGGAATCTGATCTGCTGCTCGGCCCTTTTCTGTGGGTGCTGATATACTAATAGCATGTAACTCAGATCAGAGGTGCCCTTTGCATTGGTTCATCTGCAGCTGGGATGCAGATGGAGAAATTGATGAATCTGCCATCTTGCAGCAAGTTATAACAAGCTATGGAAAAATGGTTAAAGTCTTGCTTTTGATTGACTAGGTTTATGTGGACTTGGTTTAAAAAAACAAAACAAAAAACCCACACGGAATTCCTCCATCATGCTCAAAGCTTGTTTGACCAGAATTGTAGACTTGATTCAGCTGTCAGAACAGTGACTTGTTTTAGGGGGAAATGTTGACAAACACTGTAACTTGAGCTGCTTGTGTAAAGCATTTAATTAATAAAAACAGTTATTAATCATATCTTTCATGAATTTTGATATTCAGGAGTTTAATAATGTGGGAATGATTTCTTTTTTAAAGGTATGTAGGATAGATAAGTATTTTGTATCTTATAAAAAGCAGCAGTGCTGTGAGATTCTCAAATGGAATATAGTGGAAGTTTACATTTTTAGTAGTAATTACTGTAGGTCCTAAACAGCTTCCTTTCTTTTTGAGGTGATTAGCACTAAGGTACTTGGAATGCCTTTTAGTGCGTCTTCCTTCTTTCACTTTCAGATGACAAGACAGAATGTTGTCCTTGTTTTTAAACCATGATACAATTATTGTTAAGCATCAGCCACCTGTTAGTATCATTCCTTCTAAAGGTCATTATATGGTGCCTTACTGTCTGACTTTAACAGCTCTATATCAGGTTTGTTGGACACTGTTTTGTATGGACAAATGTTTGAGAAAAGAACATGACACCAATAACTGAAAAAAGTAAGGAAGATAGCCTCCCTTATTTAGTACATTATGTGTTTTGGCTTTGTAGTTATATTAAATTAACAGTTATAAACTTAAATTTTTTCATGTATTGCAGTCCTGCAATTTCTAAAACTACTTGTATCTATTGCAGTCTGCTATTGTATTATTTAGTTTTCTTCCTTTGTTTCAAATTCATATACTTGTATGTAAATTGTGTGTTAATCCTTGATACTTGATTTTAGTTTCTGAAAATAAGAATCTGGTTATTTCCATTCATTATAAAAAAAATAACAAAGCTAAATCCATTTCAAGACCAAAATGGGAGATATCCCACTTGAATTATCATAAAAAATACAACTACCATTAATAGTGAATTAAAAGCTAAGAAGAAATAAAATATGGAAAATTTTGTTGTTAACCTGATGTATTAGTTTTATGAATCCCACTCCAAACCCCCTTCCTTTCTAAGAAAATCTTTTAAGAGTTTGATCTTTCATGAGTTTGAAAAAACTCATGCTGTCTGAAACTATACTTCAAGGGTGTTAAACTCGATTTCATTGAGGGTTGTATCATGATTATGTTTGACCTCGGGCTGGGGTGGGCATGGCCAGGGTGGGTATTGTCAGCTCAACATCACGTGTGTAGGGGGCACCTGTGGTGGTCCGGGTGGGACTGGTGGGATCCATAGTCTCTAGTGGAGGAAGGTGAGACCAAGGAGAGTGCCAAACCCTTGCCCTCCAGAGGACCCTCGCCATCCCTCTCAGACCATGAGGAGGACCCCTGAATGGTGGCACAGGCTGTCCAGAGCCCTAGGCAGTGGAGGGCAAGCAACCTGCCCGGCCGTTGAGTTCCCAGGGACCCCATAGCCCAGCACAACCCAGTATCCCCGAGGGGGTCCTGGCTGCGTTTATCTCTCCTTGAGACTGCTGCTGCTGCTTTGCTCACTCTCCTTGGCCAGGTTGCTCATTGTGTATGTCGGAGAGCAAAGTGTGTGGGTTAGAGGAAGGCCCACTCCCTCTCCACACAAGGAGACCTGGATTTGTAACCAGTCATCCTCAGCGATAGGATGTGAGACCACCAGGAGAGGTCAGGAGGAGGGGAGAAGGGAATGGTGAAAGGGCAGCAGGGCTGTTGGTGGCCAAGTGCTAAGGCAGGACCTCCCTCCCTCCCTCCCTCCCTCCCTCCCTTGCTCTGTTCCCATCTTTTTCTTTGTTTTTCCTCTTTCCCTTTCTCCTTTCCTGTCTCTTCTTGGATGCTTAAATGCAAAAGGGAAAACATTTCTCCTTTTGTTTTTTTTGCTTTTAGTCTGTTTTGCTAGTCCTCTGCCAGCAAAAACAGAGACTGGGGGGGGGGGCGTGAGCAGCCCCCCCCCCGGCCTGGTTTTGGCCTGGATGGCCTCCTGCAGTCCTCTGCAGCAATTAACATCCAGCTGCCTGTAATTCTGTGAGTTCAATCCTAGCCAGGCTCAAGGTCGATTCAGCCTTCCATCCTTTCTAAGGTGGGTAAATTGAGGACCCAGTTTGTGAGGGCAATAAGCTGACTTTGTATAAATATATACAAAAGTATGAAGGCTATTGCTTAATGCATTGTAAGCCGCCCTGAGTCTCCGGAGAAGGGCGGCATATAAACCAAATTAAAAATAAAAAAAAAATAAAAAATAAAAAAATGTGTCCAGGAGGATGCCCAAGTTGCGAGCCCTCTCTGAGGGGGGCAAGATCTCATCCCTAATAGCCAGTGATGGCACCAGCTGGCTATACTGGGGCATCAGAAACCACAGCCACTCGGTCTTGGAGGGGTTGAGTCTGAGCCTGTTTCTCCCCATCCAGATCCGCACGGCCTCCAGGCATTGGGTCATCACGTCAAGGGCATCATTGGGGTGGTCCGGGGTGGAAATGTACAGCTGCGTGTCATCAGCATACCGTTGACACTTCACCCCAAAACCACAGACGATCTCACCTAGCGACTTCACATAAATGTTGAACAGGAGGGGTGAGAGGACTGACCCTTGCAGCACCCCACAAGTAAGGTGCCTCGAGGTCGACCTCTGTCCCCCCGTCAACACAGACTGCATACGGTCAGAGAGGAAGGAGGAGAACCACCGTAACACAGTATCCCCCACTCCCACACCCACGATATAGTCGGTTGGCGCCATCACTGACTATTGGGGGCGAATTGCTGGCCCCCACAGAGAGGGCTCGCAACTTGGGTATCCTCCTGGATTCACGGCTGTCTTTAGAAGAGCACCTGATGGCTGTGGCCAGGAGGAGTTTTTATCAGGTTCGCCTGATTCGCCAGTTGCGTCCCTTTCTGGATCGGGACTGGTTAAGTACGGTCACTCATGCTCTCATCACTTCCCGCCTGGACTACTGCAATGCTCTCTACATGGGGCTCCCCTTGGGGAGCACCCGGAGACTCCAACTGGTCCAGAATGTGGCCGCGCGGGTGGTTATGGGAGCGACGTGGAACTCCCATGTGGCTCCCCTCCTGCTCAAGCTGCACTGGCTCCCGGTGGTCTTCCGGGTGCGCTTCAAGATTCTGGTTACCACCTTTAGAGCGCTCCATGGCATAGGACCGGGGTATTTACGAGACCGCCCTCTGCCACCAGTAACCTCTCACCGACCAGTAGCTCCCATAGAGAGGGGCTTCTCGGGGTGCTGTTGGTCAAACAGTGTCGACTAGTGGCCCCCAGGAGGAGAGCCTTCTCTGTGGGGGCACCTACCATCTGGAACGAGCTCCCACTGAAGATACAGAGGATCCCAGATGTATGCACTTTCCGCCGTGCCCTTAAAACATTCTTATTCCAATAGGCGGGCCTCGCCTAACTTTCCCTCTTTAAATTGTTTTAAATTTTTCTTAAATTGGATGTTTTAAATTTGTTATTGGGCCAAAATATTTATTATATTCTAAATGTCTTTTAACATTCGTATTGTATGCATTTCATCTTGGCTGTTCACCGCCCTGAGTCCTTCGGGAGTAGGGCGGTATATAAATTGAATAAAATAAAATAAATAAAAATAAAAGCCGCTGAGAGATCTAGGAGGACCAGGACAGAGGAACAACCCCTGTCCCGAGCCCTCCAGAGATCATCAACCAATGTGATCATGCCGTTTCCGTGCTGTATCCCGTCCTGAAGCCTGACTGGCACAGATTTAGATAGACAGCTTCATCCAGGTATTGAGGAAGTTGTCGCGCCACCACACTCTCAACAAACTTCGCTGTGAAGCGGAGGTTGGAGACTGGACGATAATTAGCTAGTACAGCCAGGTCCAGAGAAGGCTTCTTGAGGAGGGGCCTCACCACTGCCTCTTTCAAGGCGGATGGGAAGACATCCTTATTCAGAGAAGCGTTAATAATCCCCTGAAACCAGCCTCGTGTGACCTCCCGGGAGGCTAGCACCTCTGACTTGTTGAGCATAGGACAAATATAGATAAATTTGGTGTGTTGTGTAAAGTTTGCAAATAGAAATAAAGTAACATTATTTAATGTAGATCAATTGAAGTTTGGTTTTCTTTACATAGAACAAAATAAGCCTATTGTTAATTAAGCACTGCTTCTACTTGGTGCATGTCTTTACTCCTTTACTTTACTTTACTTTATTTTATTTAGATTTATATACCGCCCTTCTCCTTGTGGACTCAGGGCAGTGAACAGCCAAATAAAAAACGAATACACAAAAGTTAAAATTTCAGGAAAAAGAACAAATATAAATTAGCCAATAATTAAAACAGATTAATTTAAAATAGATGGTGAATTCTAAAAATACTAAAATATTTAACAGGAATCAGGCTAAGCCGGCAAGCTGAAAAAAATATGTTTTTAAAGCCCGCTGAAAGATCGGGAGATCAGAAATTGTTCTTAACTCTGGACGAAGATTGTTCCAGAGGGTAGGAGCTGCCACAGAGAAGGCTCTCCCCCTGGGGGTCGCCAGCTGGCATTGTCTGGCTGACGGCACCCTGAGGAGGCCCTCTCTGTGGGAGCGAACCGGCCGGTGGGAGGCAATTGGTGGCAGAAGGCGGTCCCGTAAGTACCCTGGTCCTAAGCCATGGAGCGCTTTAAAGGTGATTACCAACACCTTGAAACGCACCCAGTAGTCCACCGGTAGCCAATGCAGCTCCCACAGGAGAGGTGTCACATGGGAATGCCCTGTCACTCCCATAATCCCCCGCGCAGCTGCATTTTGCACCAGTTGGAGCCTCCGGGTGCACCCCAAGGGGAGCCCCATGTAGAGAGCATTACAGTAGTCCAGGCGAGAAGTGACGAGAGCCTGAGTGACTGTGCGTAGGGAGTCCCGATCTAGAAAGGGCCGCAACTGGCGGATCAGGCGAACCTGATAGAAGGCCCCCCTGGCCACAGCTGTCAAATGATCCTCTAAGGACAGCCATGGGTCCAGGAGGACACCCAAGTTGCGCATCCTTTCCGTGGGGGCCAATGATTCGCCCCCAATAACCAGCGATGGCGTCAGCTGGCTATATCGGGACGCCGGCAGCCACAGCCACTCGGTCTTGGAGGGGTTGAGTCGAAGCCTGTTTCTCCCTATCCAGACCCGCACGGCTTCCAGGCACTGGGACATCACTTCCACGGCATCGTTGGGGTGGTCTGGGGTGGAGATGTACAGCTGAGTATCATCAGCGTACTGATGGAACTCCACCCCAAAACCACGGATGATCTCGCCCAGCGGCTTTACATAAATGTTGAACAGGAGGGGCGAGAGGACCGACCCTTGTGGCACCCCACACACTAGGCGCCTCAGGGTCGACCGCTGCCCCCGTCAACACGGATTGCGACCAGTTGGAGAGGTAGGAGGAGAACCACCATAAGATGGTGCCCCCACCCCCAATCCCTCCAACCGGCGCAACATGATACCCTGGTCGATGGTATCAAAAGCCGCTGAGAGGTCTAACAACACCAGGATAGAGGAGTACCCCCTACCCCGGACCCTCCAGAGATCATCCACCAACGCGACCAATGCCGTTTCGGTGCTGTAACCAGACCTGACGCCGGACTGGAGCGGGTCTAAATAGACAGCTTCATCCAGGTACTGGGGGAGCTGCCACGCTACCACACTCTCAACAACCTTCGCAAGGAAGCGAAGGTTGGAGACTGGACGATAATTAGCCAACACAGCTGGATCCAGAGAAGGCTTCTTGAGGAGGGGCCTCACCACCGCCTCCTTCAAGGTGGCCGGTAGGGCACCCTCGCTCAAAGAAGCGTTAATAATCTCCTGGAGCCAGCCTCGTGTCACCTCCCGGGAAGCCAGCACCAACCAGGAGGGACACGGGTCCAATAAACATGTGGTAGCGTTCAGTCTTCCCAGAATCCTGTCCACGTCCTCGGGAGCCACAGGATCGAACTCAGCCCAGGTAACACTCTCAAGACCTGCCTCAGTCACCTCGCCTGAACTAACCCAGTCACAGCCAGATCTTCCCGAATCTGAGTTATTTTATCATCCAGATACTGAACAAAATCCTCAGCTCGACCCTGCAAGGGATCCTCCCGCGCTCTTGAATGGAGGAGGGAGCGGGTCACCCTAAACAGAGCGGCTGGATGATTATCTGATGATACGATAAGAGCGGCAAAATAATTAGACTTTGCCGCTTTTATCGCCACTATGTAAGTCTTAATATGAGCTCTTACTAGTGTCAAGTCAGATTCAGAGCGACTGGCCCTCCAACCGCTCTCCAGGCGTCTTTTCCGGCGCTTCATCTCCCTCAATTCCTCGGTAAACCAAGGAGCTAAGTGAGTTCGGCGCTGGGTCAGAGGCCGCAAAGGCACGACGCGGTTCAAGGCCCCGCCGGTCGCCCTATCCCAGGCAGCCACCAGGTCCTCGGCCGAGTCGTGTGTCAGTGTCTCAGGAAATGGCCCAAGCTCCGTCTGGAACCTATCAGGATCCAACAGGCGCCTGGGGCGGAACCACCTAGTCGGTTCCGCCTCCCTGCGGCAAGGTGCAGCGGAAAGAAAGTCAAGTCGAAGGAGCGAGTGGTCAGTCCATGACAAGGGCTCAACACCTATATCCCCAATGTCCAGACCACTCAACCACTGACCAGAGACAAAAACTAGATCCAGGGTGTGTCCACCAATGTGAGTCGGGCCCTGAATTACCTGGGTCAGGTCCATGGCTGTCATGGAAGCCATGAACTCCCGAGCTATCTCAGATGTTTCACCGATAGATGGCAGATTGAAATCCCCCATGACCATAAGCCTGGGGGTACCAATCGCCACCTCGGCTACAACATTGAGAAGCTCGGGCAGGGTCATTGCCACGTGGCAGGGAGCCAGATACGTGACTAACAGACCCATCTGCCCACCACGACCCCACCTCACAAAGATGGACTCACACCCGGCTATCTGAGGTACAGTGGCCTCCCTCGGATCAAGACCTTCCTTAATAATGACCGCTACTCCCCCACCCCTACCCTGAGCTCTTGACTGATGGAATGCAAGGTAACCTGGTGGGCACATCTCCATGAGGGGAACCCTCGTGGCCCAACCAGGTCTCCGTAATATTGCAAATGTAGGACATTCTGTATATAAGAAGGCTTGGTCCTGTCTCATTCAGAGGATTCCTTGGTGTCCAGGCCCCAGGGAATTACAAAGAAAGTCAGCATACTATTTCTTGGCCTTTGCTGAGCAGCTCTCAAGATAGCATAATTGATGGTCCTCTCTCTCTTACTTAAAG
Organism: Masticophis lateralis; assembly: GCA_030761175.1. NCBI lineage: Eukaryota > Metazoa > Chordata > Lepidosauria > Squamata > Colubridae > Masticophis > Masticophis lateralis. The sequence continues at coordinate 73,666,081 of JAUDYJ010000004.1, read as the reverse complement.
CTTATCCATTTTTATCTAATTTCTAATTTATCTGATTTCACAGTAAGCACATACTGTATTTTTCGGAGTATAAGACTCTCCGGACTATAAGATGTGCCTACCTTTTTTGGGGAGGAAACAAGATATATGCTAGTGCATGAATATGGGAAATAATATGAAATTTTACTAGTTTGGAACTATTTTAAGCTTTTTCTTTGCATAGATTGGTATTGTAATCAGAATCGGTAAGTTATTCAGCACACAATCTGTTAGATGTAAAGCTCCCCCCCCCCCCTTTATTTTCCTTTCAGGTAACATTTTAATTAAGTTAGTGAAATGCTTTTTAAATTCCAGCTAATTGTTGATTCTAGACAGAAATTTTACAACAAAGGACACAAAGAAGAAAATAAGACCATAAAACACTCACAATAACTCTGCCTCTGCCTCCCAGTTTGCCTTGTTGCAGCAAACACCCTGCTTTAGTTTCATTTTCATTTTCAGCACAAGAAAAAAAAATCTGCCTCCCAGCAGTTTGCATGCTTGCAGCAAGCAGCGAAAGCCCGTGTGGCAATAGGCAATGGCAATCCCTGAAGCCTGAAACAGCTGAGGGTCGGGAGGCCGATCCAACCAACAATCAACTGCTTGTGCTAATCAGACTGTGCTGAAGCTGAAATGGGCTGTTTTGCTGTTTGTTGCTTGCTGCTTGCTGCAAGAAGGTAAATTGCTGGGAGGCAGAGGCCAAAAGGTGGGAGCCGGTGGTTGGGCGGGGCTACATTCGAAGTATAAGATGCACCCAAATTTTCACCCTCTTAGGGGGGGGGGGAAGTGCATCTTATACTCCTAATATGGGAAACTTCAGTGGAGTTTGGTTCTCTATTACAACTACAGATAGAAGAGTATGATGGGCATTGGCTAAAACTCTAATGTAAGAAATAGCCTTAGTAACATGTTTGTTCTGAATTGGCAAGTATTCCATGAATAGCTTTATATGCAAGTATTAAAAAATAGACATATGTAACATTTTAAGACTTTTGTTTTCAGACTATAAAAACTTAATAAGTGTTACTGTTTAAAAAAAAAGGTGGTGGGCTACTGTGTACATAGAAAACTAATATAATAGATTACATAATATAAAAATAGGTTCGAACAAATGCAATTTTTTGCTTTAAATTATCTTGCACTGTCAAACAAATGTATAGGTAATTGAATTGTAACACAAAATATTAATCACAATAAATACTAAGGACTTTTTTTTTTCTGTCCCTTTCCTTTTTACAACCTCTTCACAAAATTCCACCATTTCAGTTTATAGTTTAAATGATCAATTTGATCATAGTGCTGTCACTCATAACAAAAAAACCCACTTTTCTGCTAGATATTTTAATAGTGCATTGCTGATTGAATATTGGCATGAAGGACTCTCACTGTAACATTTTCGCCACTGTACTGAGTCTAGGAATTAAGAAGTCAAGAAATAAGTTGCTGCATTGCAAAAAAGACAGATGTGACTGACACAGGATCTCCTGATGTGGGGGGGAATCGTTGCTGCTATTATGACTCTACTTGCGTAGGACTTTTGAATTTCATCTGAATGTCAGTAACAACCCTCTTAGCAAATTATCCTGAATAAAATCACAAAGGCATTTTATATAATAGGTGTTGAATTACTGAATAGATTTGCTAATTAAATACTCTTTGTTCTGCTGCAGTTGACATTACAGGGTAAGATCTTGAGCAATTATTCTCAACAGCTGTACTTTGTTAAGGGAAAAATTAACTACAAAGTTTATTTTTTTTACACTTGAAGTTGGCAGATTTTTTGAAATGTGCTTGAAAAAAATTCCATCATCCAATTGGTAATGAGAAGATAAACATGCAGGTGTTTCTGTGAAATATAACTGCCAACTGCTTTACTAATGAATTTCATCAAGGCTTTATAACCTATTTTCGGTTGGTACTTAGCAAGTGATTCATCATTGAAAATGTAATATTAATATTATGCCTGTCATTAGATGATCTTTGCTTTTCTTATGTCCTCGTATATTAAAAAAAACCTTGCAATGAATTATTAGCATTTTTAGAGATTGATTTTGCCAGAAGTGTCATTTTTAAAATTTAATATTGTCCAGTTAAAAGTTGATGCTGTTTTTAAAAATCCATTACAATAATATCTTATAACTTTCCTAAATACCATAATTTCTTCCTTCCTTCACTGTGTGTTGGAGGAGGGAAGACAGTTAACGAAGATTCAGAATCATGGTATTTTTAGAAGGCTTAGGTAATTCACAACATCATGACACAGGAAGATAAAGCTGACACAGGTAGACAAATTTTTTGGCAGAACTAATGATCAGCAGGAAGTATTTTGGGAGGTAAGTATTCTAGAGGTAATAATTTTTTACTTGCACAGCAACTACTATTATGATGACAAGAGTATTTATAAGTACTACAGCCTAGTCTGCTTACTTCTAGGGAAGTATCAGCTGTTAATATGAAAGTCTTCCTGTTTTGGTGGATACATCATTTTTTTTATGATCAAAATCAGAGATTGATTATAGTTATAGGAAGTCTACAGATTAGCAGTGTAGGTCTACTGAAATGATGGGAAGTTTTGTTCTATAATTTCCTCAACAATGTATGTCTATCTTTGAATAAACCTACCCTGTCTCCCCCAAAATAAGACATCCACTAATAATAAGCCCAATCAGGCTTCTGAGCACATGGCAATAAGGCCAAGTGCTTATTTCAGGGTTCAAAAAAATATAAGACAGGGTTTTATTTTTGGGGAAACATGGTGATGAATTCTTTGTCTTAAGTGTACAATTATAGGTAATCCTCGAGTTACGAATGTAATAGAGCCTGCCAATTACATTCGTAACCCGAGGATTCGTTTGATTGAATCACGTTAAGTGAATGTGATCGCTCCTTGCTTTCTCCAATGCATTCACTAATTGAATGCACAGGTTGTTAAATGCACATGAGGAAGATCATGTGGTGCTGGAGCAGGCCACCCAAGACCTCCCCCGGCGAACTAAGATACCTCATGTCCCCTGAGGTCCCCACAGTTGCTCCCCCGCATCCTGCTCTGCCCTCCACAGGAACTGAGCCTGCTTTGCTAGCATCCCAGATTCCACTTACTCCTTCCCACCCCATTTCTCATGGCTTTACTGTATTTACTTTTTGAAGAGCTCCAAAAATGGCTGATCCAAGTGGCAGGCTTATTTTGGGTCTAGTCTGGCCAGCACCAAGTAGCCTCCTGCTTGCTGCTGACAGGCTAGTTCAAATGAGCAGCTTTAGGGACTGGGGCATGGCAGCCAATCAACATGGAGCTTGTTTCATTGGGCTCCACTTTGATTGCCTGCCACGCCCCAGTCCTTGAAGCTGCTCATTTAAAATTAACCTGTCAGCAGCAAGCAGGAGCTGTTTGGTGCTGGCCAGACTAGGCCCAAGCTAAGCTTGCAAGCCTTTATGGCAGAGAAGCTGGTCTTTTATCCTTATATCTCAGGTTCATATTCCATCACCAGCTTCTGTATAAAAGACTTCTGCCTCTCTGCTACATGGGTCAGCCTCTACTGGAAGTCTTTGAAAAGTAAGTACAGTAGGGAGACGGGGCTGACGTCATGACGACATGGTGTCTTTTTACGGGGCTCCATGGAAACTCGCTGAATTTTATCTGCCAGGAGGTCCTTTGGGACCCAAATCACCCTGAAGGGGTGATGAAGACAGAGATGACACTCCGTCAATCACAAGGAGAACCCAAACTCCTTGTTTGATCGGAGAAAACTCTTAATCCAGCGGTAAGAAAAAGACTGCCATTATGTGCCTGACCGAGGCTGTGACAGCCGACCGATGAAGCAACCATAAAAGACTGAGGAACAGTGTGCCTGATCTGGGTGAGACTTTTCCAACTTCTGTTGAGGAACTTGCCCCCTTAATAATTAGCCTGGATAAAAATGGGATTCAAAAGAGGAGGAGGTGCAATTGTTTGTTTTCCACCCATCAAGAATAGGGGTGAGCAAGCTTGAGACCTGCTTACAATTCCAGAAAAGGGAAAACAGAACTGTCTGAGAGAGAGAAATATGTTTGAAGCTAGGAAAATTGGACTGGTCATTTCAACAACAATAATTAACTGAATTGAAAACTTTGGAATATGAAATTTTGACCCCTGGAGCCCTTAAAAAGTTTTGGATTGGATAATATAATACAAATCAAAAAGAGAGAAAAAGGAGAGAAATAGAGCAACAGCAACATCTACAGGTGGAGAAAGACATTCAGAAGTCAAATTGAGTGGAGTGAACTGTCCTTGACGTCCGCTGTTGATTAGCTTGTTTGCTACAAGTAACAAGCAAGTTATCGGCACCTGCAAACTGTTTATACTGGATAGCAGAAACAGAGTGAAACATTGTAACTTTTTAAACATTGTAGCTCTCTGAATACATATGGAAGCTAAACAGAGTAAACTGATGCTGGGAAACAGCAGGGATGTACTTTTATTTTTTTATTTATTTATTTATTTATTTATTTATTTATTTATTTATTTATTTATTTACTTACTTACTTACTTACTTACTTACTTACTTGCTTACTTACTTACTTACTTATTTATTTAATTTCTATACCTCCCTTCTCCCAAAGGACTCAGGGCGGTGAACAGATTAAGATTTCATATACATATAAATATATTTTATAAACAGTAAATAATAAATTGAGTCAACTTGGTGTATCTACTAAGACCTTGGCATAGAATTTTGATGTTTATGCTAGCCCTGCTTGTTGAAATAGAAAGGTCTTCAGGGCACGACGGAAAGTGCGAAGATCTGGGATTATTCATATTCCAGGTGGTATTTTGTTCCAAAGCGTAGGTGCCCCCACAGAGAAGGCTCTCTCCCTTGGAACTACTAGATGACATTGTTTTAATGATGGTACTATGAGTAGGCCTACTCTGTGAGAGCATGTTGGTTGGTGGGAGGTTATCGGTTGCAGCAGGTGGTCTCGTAAGTACTCAGGTCCTAAGCCATGGAGCACTTTAAAGGTAAGAACCAACACCTTGAAGCGTACTCGGAAGGCCACCGGAAGCCAGTGCAGCTCGCGTAGAAGAGTTGTTACATGCGAGCACCATGTTGTTCCCAAAATTACTCGCGCAGCTGCATTCTGGAACAATTGGAGCTTCCGGGTGCACTTCAAGGGAGCCCCATGTAGAGAGCATTGCAGTAGTCAAGTCGGGAAATGACGAGGGCTTGAGTGACTGTGCGTAATGAGTCCCGGTCTAGAAAGGGATGCAATTGGCGAATCAGGCGAATCTGATAGAAAGCTCCTCTGGCCACGGCTGTTATATGATCTTCTAAAGACAGTCGTGCATCCAGGAGGATGCCTAAATTGCGAGCTTTCTCTGTGGGGGTCAATGACTCATCCCCAATAGATAGTGATGGGACTAACTGGCTGTACCGGGACGCCGGTAGCCACAGCCACTCAGTCTTGGAAGGGTTGAGTCGAAGCCTGTTTCTCCCCATCCAGACCCGTACGGCCTCAAGGCACCGGGACATCACTTCAAGGGCATCATTGGGGTAGTTTGTTGTGGAGATGTACAGCTGAGTGTCATCACCACTTTTAGATCAAGTGGAAGATCTTCTGAGCTCTCCTTTATGGTGATTTATGAACCTTGGTGGTTGAACTCTGGGGTTTGGTGGGCCTTTGTGGATTACAAATTTATCAAGAGAAGAAGAGAACAGTTTTTGAAGAAACTCCGGGATTAACATACAAACTGATTTTGTGGATTACAACAGCAAAGAGTGTTAAACTGTTTGGAGACTGAGAATAAGAAAGGGGAAAAAGAAAACGGGATCTTGTGGATTGATTTTTTTTATTAAAAGTTTTTTATTTTTTTTTAAACAAACATTACATCATTTATCATTCAGTGTGTCATCTGGGTACAAATTTGGTGTCTTCGTAATATTTATATTTCTTTACATTTCAATTTAATATATCTCCTGTTAAAACATTTTTCTTCCGGATTTATTTAATTTTGCACCACTTTTTGTCCATATTCATTTTCTATCCAATAATAAAATTGCCCCTATATGTTGTAATATTCTGATTTTTCCTTCCATTTAATTGCTAATGTTAATCTATTCATTTCTGCACATTCTAATATTTTCTTAATTACTTCTCCCTCTGTAGGGATTTTTTCCGTTTTCCAGTTTTGTGCAAATACAATTCTCACTGCAGTTATTACATGAATAATCAAATATACATTTTCTTTACTAATTTTCTCAGATACAGTATCCAACAGAAATAGCTCCGGTTTTAAATCAATATATTGCTGAATCGTTTTCTCTAACCAAATCTGAATTTTTGCCCAATAATTTCTCGCTTCTGCACATGTCCATCACATATTGTAATACGGTCCCGGGATCTGGTGACATTGCCAACATGTAGTTGATTTATCTTTAAACATTTTTGCCAGTCTTTCAGGTGACATATGCCATCTATAAAACATTTTATACAAATTCTCTTTGTATGTTGCCATTGTTAACTTATAGTTTCTTTCCCATAGTTGCTGCCATTTATCTAACTCTATTGTGTATCCAAACTTTTTTGCCCATGCTCTCATTGTTTCTTTTACTTGTTCTAATTTATAGAAATTAAGTAACCATACACTTTTTAAATCATTCTCTCATCTGTTCCTGTGAGTATTTCATCAATTCTGTCATCTCCAAATAAAACAGTATAACTTTGCATCTTTTTCATATCTCGATTGTATTTGCAATTGTGTGTAGCACGCCATATCAATCCCTTGTTCTTCTAATTCTTGTTTCGTTTTCAATTCCCCCTTTGCTAATAAAATATCTTTATATCTAATAATATTTCCCATGTTAATAATATTTGGGTGTACTAATGCTTCCATTGTTGAAAGCCATATTGGTATTTTCAAATAATGTTTTTCTTTAACTGTCAGTTCCCTAAGAGTGATACTGCCAATCAATTGGGGAAAGGGGGAGGCTTGGATTCAATTTAATAGCATTGCCTGTGTCAACGGATATTTTACAACCTATATGCTGGCGCCAAAGAGCCCTGAGAGCCTCTTAACATGGAGGAATGTTTATGATAGCCACGTGGGTTGTTTCACTTTAAAGGATAACGGTGTGAATACATGTTTGTTCGGGTTCTCAGGGAAACTACTAAAGAAAGCATCTTCACACTTGTGTATTGGCTAAAATCTGCATTCTGATTTAAAGGGAGGGGTCTCTACCACTTTAATCCTACTTGACTTGCCTAAGGGTATTCAGATCTTGCTTTAACTGGGTTGCTATCACTTCTGCATAATAAAAGGTTCTTTTTGAACGACCACATTTCAAGAGTTTTTACTTTCTTAAGTTGGAAGAAGAGACAATCATTACACTAACTTTCTCCCATACTGATAATAAAGCATTTCTTACCTAATGTCTTTGAAAATAACTATGTATCTTATTCTTCCCATACCATAAAAAAGTATGCCAACCCAGTTGCAGATCATGACCCTCCAATGCAGTGGTGAAATGTAAAATTTGTTACCAACGGTTCTGTGGTTGTGGCTTGGGGGGGGGGGTTAATGTGACTGGGTGGGCCTGGCCAACTTTTTTTTTTACTTTTAAAACCATTTTTTCTACAAGCTCTTTGGCCGCAGAGGTTGTAAAAAAATGCTTTTAAAAGCCTCTGATGATCCCAGCTGAGTTGCCTGATCAGCAGAGGCTTTTTTCTTTTAAAAGCCTCTGACAATCCCAACTGAATTGCCTGATCGGCAGAGGCTTTTTTTTCTTTTAAAAACATTTCTTCTGCAATCTCTTTGGCTGAAGAGGTTGTAGAAAAAATGCTTTTTTGAAAAAAAGCCTCTGATGATTGCGCGGCTCAGCTGGGCATGGGGGGGCAGGCAGGGATATTTGCTATCGGTTCTCTGAATCGCTCCGAATCTGTCTCAATAAGTCTTTTCAATTTATAGTAATTATTCTCCTTAATCGTAATACACCTTCCTGTTAACTGAATTCCTAAGTATCTTACTTTTTTAGTAATCTGTATATCCAATTTCTCCATTAACTCCTTTTCTGTTTCTCTGTGATATTTTTCACCAATATTTTCATTTTTTACTTATTGATTTTCATCTCTGCCACTTCTCCATATTCTTCTATTTGTTCTATTAATTTTGGCCCAACTGCTTGCGACTCTTTTAAAATAAAGACTAATGGATGAACAGAGGGCCATATCGGTATTTGGGAGCGCCCCCCTGCTATCTTTGAGCGGTGGCGCATTCCAACCTTTCAGGTTCTGTCCGACCGCCCGGGGGTTTGAGAGAGAGGGCCCCTGGGCTTAGGCTGGTTTATTTTAATGCCAGGTCTGTAGTTAATAAAGCTCCCCTCATCCGTGAGTTGATTGAGGAGGAGGAGGACACAGACCTGGCTTGAATTACAGAAATCTGGTTGGGCTCGGAGGGAGAGGTCCCTCTGATTGAACTTTGCCCACCAGGTTTTCGGGTGCTATACTAGCCAAGGGTCCAGGGTAGGGGTGGGGCGGGTGGCGGTTGTTATTAGGGAGTCCCTTGGTCCGCAGGAGGTCACTTTTGCTCAGATAGACGGGTGTGAGTCCTTGCTTATGAGATGGGGTCCTCAAGGGCAGTTGGGCCTGTTGATTATGTACCTATCTCCCAGCTGCGTATTAACAGCCCTACCTGGGCTGCTCAATGCTCTCTCGGGGTTAGTCATTGAGCTTCCCAAACTTATTGTTTTGGGGGACTTTAATCTGCTGTCCTGGGTGGAGCGTTGGGGGCGGCCCGGGAATTCATGGCTTCCATGGACCTGACCCAGATAATTTGGGGCCCGACTCATGAGGGGGGGCACACCCCCAATCTGGTTTTTATCTCGGAAAGTGGTGTGATGATTTCGGTGGGGGAGTGTCAGCTACTTACCCCCTGTCATGGTCTGATCATAATCTCCTGCGGCTGGGCTTCCAGAATGCCGCCCCCCCCACTGGGATGTGGGACTGATCATCTGGTTCTGCCCCAGGCGCCTGATGGACCCGGAGAGGTTCTAGATGGAGCTTGGGACAATACGTCTCTCTCTCTCCCATGCTCCGGTCGAGGCTCTGATGGATGCCTGGGAAAAGGCAGCCTCCGTGGCTCTCGACCATGTCATGCCATCCCGATTGGCTCCTTGGTTCATGGAGGAGCTCTGGGAGATGAAGGGTCATAGGAGAGGCCTAGGGAGCGGTTGGAGAGCCAGTCATTCCAAATCTGACCGTTCCCAGTTGAGATCGTTTATACGATCTTACCTAGTGGCGATGGAGGCAGCGAAGCGGGCATACTTCTCTGCCCTCATCACGTCCGCAGATAATCGCCCGGCCACCCTGTTTAGGGTATCTCGCTCCCTCCTGAATCGGAGGGCGGGATAGGACTCTCTGCGGGGATGCGCCAAGGAATTTAGTCAGCATCTGCTGGATAAGATCACTCAGATTCGGGGCGGTCTGGACTCTGACTAGGCAGGGTCTGATGGTAAGGAGGCAGCTGGTCTTGGGATTTGGGAAGAGTTTGATCCTGTCACCCCGAGGAAGTGGACAGGATCATGGGAAGGCTGAGGACCACCATGTGTGTACTGGACCTGTGCCCCTCCTGGCTTGCTTATGTGGTCTGAGAGGTGTCACGAGATTGGATCCAGGCAGTAATAATGGCATCTTTGGAGGAGGGGATCTTCCCCCCCCTTGAAGGAGGCAGTGGTGAGACCCCCTCCTCAAGAAACTTGCCTTGGATCCAAGTATACTGGATAAATGTCGTCCGGTCTCCAATCTTCACTTTATCGCAAAGGTTGTTGAGAGCGTGGTGGCACAGCAGCTCCCGTTGGCCCTGGAGGATACAGACTACCTGGATCCATACCAATCAGGTTTCAGGCCAGGGTATAGCACGGAGACGGCATTGGTTGCGCTGGTGGATGATCTTTGGAGGGCTCGGGACGGGATTATCCTCAGTTCTGGTCCTCTTGGATCTTTTGGCGGCCTTTGATACCATCGACCATGGTATCCTGCTGCGACGGCTCGAAGGACTGGGAGTGGGAGGCATTGTTTTACGGTGGTTCTCCTAACTCTCGGGCCGTACGCAAGCAACGTTGGCAGGGGGGCAGAGGTCGGTTATGAGGTTGCTCACTTGTGAAGTGCCTCAGGGGTCGGTCCTCTTGCCTCTCCTGTTCAACATGTATATGAAAGCGCTTGGGAAGATCATCCATGGTTTTGGGGTGCGGTATCATCAGTACACTGATGATATCCAGCTTTTTATATCCACCCCAAACCAGCCCAGTGATGCCCTCGATGTGATGCCTGGAAGCGGTACGGACCTGGATGGGAACAGGCTTCGACTCAACCCTGCCAAGACCGAGTGGCTGTGGGTACCGGCATCTGGGTCTGATCGAGATATTCCATCTTTGACTAGCGGGGGTGACGTGTTACCCCCTGTGGATAGGGCTCGCAACTTGGGTGTCCTCCTGGATTCATGTTGTCTCTGGAAGATCATGTAACGGCCGTGACCGGGGGGCATTCGCCCAGGTTGCAGCCTTACTTGGACCAATATGCCCTACACACTGTTACTCATGCGCTGGTCATCTCCCGACTTGACTACTGCAACGCTCTACCTAGGGCTGCCCTTGAAAACCACTTGAAGGCTTCAGCTGGTGCAAAATGCGGCTGCGAGGGTTGTGATGGGAGCGTCCTGACACTCTCATGTTATACCCCTCCTGCGCGACCTGCATTGGTTACCGGTTGCCCTCCAGCTGAGGTTGATGGTCCTGATTATCACTTACAAAGCCCTTCATGGCCTAGGCCCGGGATATCTGTCGGACCCCCTGCAGCCAGCGACAATCCCCAATCAGCCGGTACGTTTCCACAGACAAGGCCTCCTCAGGGTGCCATCGGCCAGACAGTATCAGCTGGCGACCCTCAGGGGGAGAGCTTTCTCTGTGAGCGCACCCACCCTCTGGAACCAACTTCCAACCTCCTGACCTTCGCTCGTTCCGCCGTGATTTGAAGACCTGGTTGTTTTGCAGTTTGGACTGACGAGGATTTCTTAATCAATTTTAATTGTTTTAAATTCGAATTTTTAAATTTCACTGTTTTAATGAGGGATTATCCATTTTTATTTTTGTGAGCTACCCTGAGTCCTTGGAGATAGGGTGGCAAATAAATAAATAAATAAATAATCTGAAAATGTCTGCAGTTTATATTCTTCTTCTTTTAATTTTAATACCTTTTATCTCTTCATTTTGTCTTATATTTCTATTTAATACCTCTAAAGTCAACACAACTAATAATGGTGATAGAGGACAACCCTGTCTTGTGCCTTTCATAATATTAACCTTCTCAGTCATATCTCCATTTACCATCACTTTTGCTGATCATTTATAATAAATTGTTTTAATCATATTTATAAATCCCCCCAAAATCCATAGTCTGTAGTTATTTTATCATAAATGGCCAATTCACGGCAATCGCCTTCTGTGCATCAAGAAACATCAACGCCATTTGTTTTTCTGGATGTGCTTCATAATATTCCAAAGTATTCAGAATTATTCTCATATTGTCTGTAATCTGTCTCTTGGGTAGGAAACCATTTGGTCCATGTGTATAAATTCATTTAACAATCTCTTTATCAGCCATTATTGATGCAAATATCTTATAATCCTCATTTAACAGGGAAATCAGTCAATAGTTCTTTATTGTTTCAGGTCTGTATCGTCTTTTGGTATAAGAGTAATATATGCCTCCATCCACAAGTTCGGTATCTTCGCTTCTATCAGGAGTTCCTTAAATACTTCCAGCATTGTGTTGCTTATTACATCTTGTAATGTTTTATGTAGCTCTGCTGGCAATCCGTCTGGGTCTGGTGTTTTGCCATTCTTTTGTTTTTTAATCCCCTCTGTTAGTTCCATCATTGTTATTATTTCTTCTAATTATTTCTTTTTTGTAATCTTCTGGTATTTTGGATAATTCAGATTTTTCTAGGTATTGTTTTATCCTTTCTTCTGATATTGTCTCTTATTTATAGTTTCTTGTAATAATTCTGTACTATTTTCTTCTTTATTTTGATAGCATACAGTTCCCTCCTCATCCTTAGTTGATTGATTAACTTTTTTTCTCTCTCCTTTTTCATTTTGTATGCCAAACATCTTCCTGGCTTGTTTGCATTTTCAAAAAAATTTGCTTAGAAGTTTTTATTTTGAGCGTCAAATCCTCTTTTTCAATTAGATTCAATTCATGTTTTTTAAGGTCCATTTGATTTTTAATCCTCTTATTTTGTGTATCTCTGTAGTTCCATTTCTAATTTCTTATATTCCTCTTCCAATTTTTTTGAGTTTGTCTTTTCTTTTTATTCCTTTTTCCCAAATAAGTCATTGCCAATCCTCGAATGTATGCTTTCGCTGTTTCCCACACATTTTGTAATGAGGTATCTTCCTTTTTATTTTCTCTGAAAAAGAAAGTCAATTCTTTCTCCATAAATTGTTGAAACTCTTTTTCATTTAATATTGTTTGATTTAATGTCCATCTTGACCTCTTTTTTTGTCCCTTCCATATAATTATGATCGGATTATGATCTGCCCATGGTTTTGCTTCAATGTTTATATCTTTATAACTAATAAATCAGTTGATATCCACATCATATCTATTCTAGACCATGACATATGTATATTTGAATAAAAAGTGTATCGTTTTTCTTTCAGATATCTTCTTCTCCAAACATATTTAATTTTAATTTTATTTAATTCCTCCACCATTGTAAAAAAGACTTTTGGAAGAGTTTTTCTGGGCTTCTTATTTATCTTTGTGGTTTTATAGTCCAATTCAACTTCTGTTGTTGCATTAAAATTGCCCATCATGCAAATATTTTCATACTCTACTTCAATTATTTTTCTCTGTAATTTTCCATAAAAATCTTCTTGATTGTCATTTGGAGTGTGTATCACCACTAAAAGTCTTTGTTTATAGCTCATTGTTACTTCCACCATAAGAATCATCCCTTCTTCATCAGCAAATATTTATTTAGGTGCTAGTGTCTTTTTAATGTATAGTACTACATCTCTTTTACTTTGATGTGACAATGCAGTAAATACTTCTCCCAATTTTTAGTATTCCAAAAGTTTTTTATGTTTTTATGTTTTCTAATATGAACTTCCTGTAAACATATTATGTCCATTTTTATTTTTTCCAATTTAGAGTTCTTTTCCTTTTTATTGCTGAATTTAATCCATTTATGTTTATCGATATTGCTTTTATTTCTTCCTCCATAGTTTACTTATTAATAATCTTTGCTGATCTTGTCGTTCTTGTCTCTCTGTATTCTTTAATATCTTTTAGCCTTGCCCCTCCTCTTATTGCTCTTTCTTCTTGTTCCTTTGCCATCTTTCTTATTTGATCTTCTTTTTCTTTCACTGTTTCTTCCTGGTATCTAATCTCTTTTTCCTCTTTCAGTCTCTCCTCTTGTAGTCCTAAATATTTATCATAAAATAGTTCTGCCTTCTCTAGCGAGTCTAATCTGTGTGTTTTTGCTCCTGCCAATTCATCAATATTCCTTCCTGTATTAACCACCTAAAGCTCACTCCTTTTTTAATTAAACATTTTGTCAAGAACTGGTACTCTTTTCTCAGATCTCTAACTCTTCTAGGTATTTGTTTCAACACTACTATCTCTCTGCCTTTATATTTTATTGGGTTGTTTCTTGCTATCTGTAATATCTCTGTTTGTATTGCTTTCTTTGTGAATCTTACATGAACCTCCCTAGGTAATTTGTTTCTCATTGCTAGTATCTACTCTAAAAATCTCATCTATCTCACTCAATATCTTTTCTTTAGTTTCCTCCATTGCTTCTGCCAACAACTCTACCTTTATTTCAGCTAAATTTTCCCCTTTCTCTTATATGTTTTGAAATGTTAGATAATAATCTACATGATCCATTTCTAAAGAAATAATTGTCTTTTCCTGGTTTTTATTAGATATTGTAAGTCTGTCATCCAGCTCCCACTCTTTTTTCTGTCGATTCTACTTTTTCTTCCACCTTTTGTATTTTTTGTTCATTTTTTTTCAATTATTCTCTTGACATCTCTTAATTCCCCTTCTACTTCTTCCATTCTCTCATCTAATTTGCCTATTCTTTCTTTGAAGTCCTCATGAACTGCCTGTACCATATTTTTTAATTCCAGTTGCATAGTCATAGTGTCCAATATTCTCTGAGCTGTAGGGCTAGAAGTTGTTGCCGAGGTTGTTTTAGGAAGATGGTTGTTTTCTTCATCTTGTAGTGTCTTGATATTATAATCCACCAGGTTGTAATCCAAATAGAATTTATAAACCAAATATTTAATCCACCCCATTGGATGAATTAAAAAAAAAAGAAGTACAAAAATAAGTGAGTCAATCAAAAAGAAAAAAGAAAAATACAAAGGAGATGAAGAGAGATAACAAAAAACAAAACAATACAAAAATAGAGAATTACAATCCAAATCCAACATTCATGATGTTAATCTTCAGGTTTTTCTAACCTTAATCCAAATTTCCTCTGGTGAGGAATTAACTAGACCAAAAAGTCAACAAGCCAGGAGAAAAAGAAAAAAAAGAGGAATGTCTGTGTACAAAAAAGAAGCACAGTCAAAAATAAGAAGAAGTAAAAAGAAAAACACAATCCAACCAATTGTTAAACACAAAAAAAAGCAACTGAAGAAGAAAGAAAAAGGAACTAAAAATTAACAAGTAGAATCTCCATTCTGTTATCCACAATACCCCAAAAGCCAAATTGAATGGGAGTTGTCAATAATATTTCCTGTTACTTCTTCTTTTGCAAACTTCAAAAGGTATACTGTTCCAGCTTGACTTTAAAAAAAAGGCTCTCAGTGTACCTCAGTCTATTAGACCAAACAATTTCTAAACAGTTCAGCGAGCTTTATCAAGGTCATTCTTGTCTTGTCTTATTTATTTAACTATTATTCAGTTCATTATCCTTTCAGTGATGCCTCTAGGTGGCACTGCAGTTTATTTTCACCCATGATAAGTAGAAAACGTTTTTCATTTTAAAAGCAATTCATTCCATCACTTAAATTTAGTTCAATTTCATTTGTTAAGATTAAAAAGTTTAAAAATACTCAAGAGCTTTCTGCTCTTATTCTCTTGTCCAAATCAATTCTGCTAATTCATTTAATTTTCTTTTCTTTCGTTTGGGCTTGCCCGCTTTCCTTGCCACTGTATTGTCGGAGGTAGAGAAACTGACACATGCCCACTACCCCTCCTCTCTTTTTGCCACTTTCTCCTCTTAGCTATTTCCAGGAGGTTATGAAAAGAAATTCGTATTTTTAAGAAAAGCAGACATCTCACCCAGATGATCCACACTTCCCTTTATTTCCACGCTTCTGCTGTGACTGCCCTAGCTTTGTAGCAGCTTTCAATGGCTGCTTTCTCAGTTATCCGGTTGAAAGGTTTCTTCCAACCAGCCAGGGAATTTGCGACTTCCCTATGCTTGCCAGTCTGTGTCTCTCTCATTCACCGTCCCTACAGGACAGCTTCAGTCAAAAAAGACCCCCAGATGGCTGCAATATCGACGATCCTTCGGGAGCCCCCAAATAAAGTGTCGTTTTGCTGTGGATGCTGACCACACCCCCCTTGATTGATTTTGATATACTATTTAAAAGTGGGATGAGCTGGTTGGGGATTGTGGTGATGTTTTATTTATTTATTTATTTATTACAGGTATTTATATGCCGCCCTTCTCCCGAAGGACTCAGGGCGGCGAACATAAGTTAAGAAACATGTACAATAAAATTGTATTTTAAATCAAATAACTAATTAATGATAAATAATAAACCCAAAATCAAAGTCAGCCTATTTGCTTGAACAGCCAAGTCTTCAGCTCCCGACGAAAGGAGCGGAGATCAAGAGCCGTCCGGAGCTCGGTAGGTAATTCATTCCAGAGGGTGGGAGCACCCACAGAGAATGCCCTACCCCTGGGCACCGCTAGATGACATTGGCTTGCCGTCGGGACCCTGAGGAGAGCGGCCCTATGTGAGCGAACAGGACGGTGGGAAGCAGGCAGGAGAAGGTCCTGTAAATATCCTGGACCTAAATCATGTAGGGCCTTATAGGTGAGAACTAGTACCTTGAAGCGGACCCGGAGAACCACTGATAACCAGTGCAGCTGACGCAGGAGGGGTGTTATATGGGAGTAACGAGGGGCTCCTGTAACAACCCGTGCGGCTGCATTTTGGATCAGCTGGAGTCTCCGGGTGCATCTCAGGGGCAGGCCCATGTAGAGGGAATTGCAGTAATCCAAGCGGGAAGTAACCAGGGCATGAGTGACTGTGCGAAGGTCATCTTGGTCCAGGAAAGGGCGCAACTGGCGCACCAGGCGAAGCTGTGAGAAGGCCCCCCTGGTCACAGCCGTTAGATGGTCTTCTAGGGACAATCGAGCATCCAGGAGGACACCCAAGTTGCGAGCCCTATCAATGGGGGCAAGTTTTTCTCCATCCATCAAAAGTGATGGGGTTTCTGAAATCCGAGATGCTGGCATCCACAGCCACTCAGTCTTGGAGGGATTGAGTTTGAGTTTGTTTCTACCCATCCAGGCCCGTACCGCCTCCAGGCAACGGGACATCATGGAAAGGGCATCTCTGGGGTGGTCTGGGGTGGAGATGTATAATTGGGTATCATCAGCATATTGATGATATCTCACCCCAAAGCCACGAATGATCTCACCCAGTGGCTTCATATAGATATTAAAGAGCAGGGGGGAGAGAACCGACCCCTGAGGCACCCCACAATTTAGGGGCCTCGGGGTGGATCTCTGCCCTCCTGTCCATACAAACTGTAAGCGACCCGAGAGGTAGGAGGAGAACCACTGTAAGACAGTGCCTCCCACTCCCAACCCCTCAAGTCGCTGCAGTAGGATACCATGGTCGATGGTATCAAAAGCCGCTGAGAGGTCAAGTAGGACCAGGATGGAGGAACAACCACCATCCCGAGCCCGCCAGAGATCATTCACCAGAGCGACCAATGCCGTTTCCGTGCTGTGTCCGCGTCGGAAGCCCGATTGGTACGGGTCAAGGTATTCCGTTTCCTCCAGGAACTGTGGGAGCTGTTGCGCCACTACAGTCTCAACAACTTTTGCGATGAAGCGGAGGTTGGAGACGGGACGATAGTTATTAAGTGAATCTGGATCCAGGGAAGGCTTCTTGAGGAGAGGTCGAACCACCGCCTCCTTAAGAGAGGCGGGGAAGTTCCCCTCTCTCAACGAAGCGTTGACAATTGCCTGGATCCAGTCTCTAGTCACCTCCCTGGCAGCCGAAACCAACCAGGAGGGACAAGGGTCCAATAAGCAAGTAGAGGAACTAAGTTTGCCCATAATCCTGTCCACTTCCTTGACAGAAACAGGGTCAAACTCAATCCAGATATTGTTCTCAAGACCCACCCTAGTCTCCCGATTGGATTCTGTCCAGTCAGAGTCCAATCCGATCCGGATCTGAGCGATTTTATCATGCAGAAACTGTACAAAATCCTCAGCTCTGCCCTGTAAAGGGTCTTCCCTCACTCCCTGATTGAGGAGGGAGCGGGTCACACGAAACAGGGCCGCTGGGCGGTTTTCTGCAGATGCAATGAGGGCGGCGAAGTAATCTCGTTTCGTCACTTCCATTGCCACTAGATAAGACCTAATATGGGTTCTTAACTGTGTTCGGTCAGATTCAGATCGGGAGGACCTCCAACGTTCCTCTAGACGTCTTTTCCGACGTTTCATTTCCCGGAGCTCCATGGAAAACCAAGGAGAGACCCGGGATCTGCGGTGGGTTAGAGGCCGCAAAGGTGCAATTCTGTCTAAGGCGTCAGTAGCTGACCGTTCCCAGGATGCCACTAGAGCCTCAGCTGAATTGCAGGATTGAGAGGTGGGGAATGTCCCAAGCTCTTTTAAGAACCTTTCTGGGTCCATCAGGCGCCTGGGGCGGAACCATTTTATGGGTCCATATGTTGGTGTAATATTTGATTTATTTGATCAATATTTGATTATTTTTCTTAAATTCCTTAAATACCCTAAAATTACCCAAAATGACAAGTTCTTCAAATGTAAGTAAATTAAGGAGGGGAAATAATATACATCAGCAGCAGCAGCAGCAGCAGCAGCAGCAGCAGTGTTTAGTCCAGCAAGTCAAAGATCATTGGACAGCATGTTACAACAGGAAAAGATGAATATGATTCAAACATAAATGAAATCAATGTTTCAATTATTAGAAGAAGCCATAGCAAAAAACCATGAAGACATGAAGGAAAGAATGGAAAAGATGGTTGATAAAATGGAGAATATTTAACAAATAATAACTAAAAATGAACAGATCCAGACAGTATAAGTGAAGTCAGAACAGAGAAAAAAGTGGAAGAAATGGATCATAGGCTTATGCAGGCAGACAAGGATCTAGGGAGAACTGTAATCACTTTGGAGATAAAGCCGAATATTTCCTGAGATTCCAGAATATTGAGGAAGAAAAAGTGGAAGACTTTGCTGAGACAATGGCAGAGTTGCTAGCAGATGCTTTGGAGGTGAATAAATAGTAGATGCTTGCTGGGATGGATGAAATATTCAGAATATATACAAGATACACGACAAGGAATAAACTTCCCAGAGAGGTACAGCTGAGATTTTCTAAGAAGGCAATAAGAGCAGAAATACTCCAGAGAGCAAGAGATGAACCATTGAAATATAAAGGGAGAGAAATAGTAGTCCTGAAATAGATTCCTAGAAGAGTAAGAGACATAAGGAAACAATATAAATTTTTAACAAGACAATTATTTAAACATGAAGTAAATTTCAGATGGCTTGTACTCCAGGGAATATTGGTGACTTGGATGGGAAAAGGGCACAGATTGGACTCGGTAGACAAAGCAGAGCAATTTTATGACCAGTATTTTGGATCTTATGAAGCAAAAAGAAGAGAAGAAATAGATGATAAAAGACAAAAGAAAGCATCAGAAGGGGGAAACACACAACAAGAGAAAGGTGAAATAGAGCTAGAGGAAAGTGCAGAACGAGAAGATACAAGGATAAAAGAACAGAGAAAAATAAGAGCAAGTAGTAGAACAAGACCTACTTATAAATAAAGTGATAGGAGAAGACATCAAATTGCTGTCAATTAATATAAATGGACTCTTCTATGAAAAGAAAAAGTATTTTTAATAAATTAGGAAAATTAACAGACATAATTTGTCTTCAAGAGGTTCACATTAAAAAACAATATAATAAATTATTGGAATATCCTAGAATTGGGAAATTATATTTTTCATTAGCACAGCAAAAGAAAAGGGGTGTGGCCTTATTTATTAAAAAAGCAATAAACACTAGACAAATTTTTGCAAATGAAGATGGGAGGATTTTGATGGTGGAGGTAACAATGAACTACAAACAGATACTTTTTTTTTTTTATTGAAAAAGTTTTACATTACATTTATAAAAAAAAACCCCTCTCCCCCACCCCACCCCCTACCTAACCCACCCTAACCCCCCCTCCCTCCCTCCCCCCCTTGACTTCCGCTGTTTAACAAACATAACATATTTAACAATCTTTAAAAGTGAGATCCCCTTACATAAAACACTTAACACTTTACTCTGAACATGATAAGCATATTTGAAAGAATCCCGTAAAATATTTTAAACATCATACTAACATTTTTAACATAAGAAAATCTATTAACCTCCTTTATGTCATTAATATCATTTTATACATTTCTCTTTAACACTTAATCTCTTATGAATTCAATTACATATTTCACGTTCAATTCTCTAAACATATTTAAAAAATCTAGAAAAATATTTTAAACTTCATCATCACATGCTAACAATATATAACCTTTACTATAATTCCAAACATTAATACATTAAACTTATTCCATTCTTCATTCATGTCATTTTATACATTTCTCTTTGACAATTAATAATACTTTTATTTAATACTCTTATTAATAATAATAAACCAGATATTTCATATTCAATACCTTACATTTAAGCTACTTAGGTAACTAAAATTCAAATTCAGCTGAGCACTAATTGAAACTTCTTACTTTGGTATTTATTCTTCATATACTCTACCCATTTCCTCCACTCTTTAACAAAAGCTTCATGGGTCCTTTCCTTTAGGTATGCAGAAATTTTTGCCATCTCTACCAAGTTAGACATCTTCAATATCCATTCCTCTATGGTAGGCACCCTATCTTTCTTCCAATATTGACCTATCAATAATCTGGCTGCTGTAATCATATACAATATTAATCTAGTATCAGTTACTGAACAGCCCTTCACTATACCCAACAGAAAGAGCTGAGGAGAAAACTCCAACTTCTTCTTCAAAATATTCTGCATTACCCACCAAAGTTTAATCCAGAATGGTTTCAATTTTCTACATGTCCACCAAATATGAAAATATGTTGCATCCAAACAATCGCACCTCCAACATTTAGGTTGAACATTTGGATACATACATGATAACTTTTTTGGATCTAAGTGCCATCTATAAAACATCTTGTAAAAGTTTTCCCTCAAGTTCTGTGCTTGTGTAAATTTCACATTCTGGACCCAAATCTTTTCCCATGTTTCCAACATTACTGGTTCTGCAAAATTCTGTGCCCATTTTATCATACAGTCTTTAACCAGTTCACTCTCTGAATCCCTTTCTAACAATACATTGTACACTCGTTTAATATGCATCGGCCCTTTACGTTTCATCTGAGTCACCAAATCCTCTTCATGTAACATTAGTCCAATTTTCTGATCTTCTCTCCATCTTGCTTGAAGTTGAAGATACTGCAACCAGGTTAGGTTCACTCCTTCTTCCAACAGGGTATTCAAAGATTTCAAATGCCATCTGCCCCCATCATTAAGAAGTATCTCTTTGTACAACAACCCCCCGAGTGACTTTATATTTGGCATAATATGCCCAAGATCCAACCACAAAGGTATTTTGTAATCCAATTGAAGCTGGTGCTTCTTCCAAACTCTCATCAAAGCATGTCTTAAAATATGCCTATTAAATACACTGTCTCTCTTATCTTCATAAAGTAAATATGCATGCCATCCAAATTGCAAATCATGGCCTTCTATATTCAGAATTTCTCTTTTAGTTGTTCCGATCCAATCTCCAACTTGTGTCAATACTGCAGCTTCATAATATAAACGTAGATTTGGAACTTTAAGGCCACCCCTTTCACGAGCATCTTGCATGATCTTAAGTTTAACTCTTGGTTTTTTCCCATTCCAAATAAATTTATTTAAGCCTGCTTGCCATTCCGTCAAAAACTTATCATTTTTGAGCACCGGAATCATTTGAAACAAAAACAGAAATCTAGGTAGAACGTTCATCTTAACTGCTGCTATTCTACCAAGCAAAGAAAGTTGCAGTTTCTTCCACATATCAAGGTCTTTTTGAATCTTATGCCAAAGTTCTTCGTAATTATTTTGAAAAAGTTTTCTATTAGTTGCTGCAACTTGAACCCCTAGATATTTCACCCTTGAAGTTATTTCAAAGCCTGCCACCCTTTCAAGATCTTTCCTTTGTGGTTCCAACATATTTTTGACTATCATCTTAGTCTTTTTCTGGTTCAGGCTAAAACCTGAAACCAGACCGTATTCCTCTATAATATTTTTCATCTGTATGATTGATTCCAAAGGTCGTGTTAGGGTAACAATCAGATCATCTGCGAATGCCTTCGTTCTATAATCTCTTTGCCTTACAACAATTCCCCTCAGTTTGTCCGAGTCCCGTAGAGCATTCAACAGCACTTCTAGAGTCATAATAAAAAGTAATGGAGATAATGGACAGCCTTGTCTTGTCCCTTTCTGTATATTAAAGTTGGTAGTCAGGCTGCCATTAATAATAATCTGTGCTGTCTGTTCTTGATAAATTGCAGAAATCGCTTGTATAAACTTTACCCCAAAGTCCATTTTATGCAAAATCTTTTTTAGAAAATCCCAGTTGACTCGATCAAAGGCTTTCTCCGCATCCAAAAACACCAGCACCGCCGGGATCTGTTTCTTTTCCTCAAGATATTCCAACAGATCTGTGAGCTGCCTGACATTATCCTTCATGTATCTTCCTTCTATAAAGCCTGCTTGGTCTTCATGAATCACATCTTGAATAACTGGCATCAATCTGTTGGCTAATACTTTAGCATAAATTTTGTAATCCGTATTCAGGAGAGATATTGGTCTAAAATTTTCAGGTTTAAGAGATTCTTCTTCTTTGGGTATCAGTGAAATAAAGGCCGTCTTCCATGAGGGGGGTATATTACCCCCCTGCTGAATATGACAAAACAGGTCCTTAAGATACACAACCAGTTCCTCTTGCAAAGTCTTATAATATACTGCCGTCAAACCATCTGTCCCAGGTGCTTTAGATATTTTCAATTGTTTTATTGCATATAAAATCTCTTCCGATGTTATAGGTCGGTCCAGTCTGTCACTTTGTATGCTAGAAATTTTTGTAACTCTCTTCGTCTGCAAATATTTATCAATGAGATCTTCATTAACTTTATCAGCTTGATACAATTTAGAATAGTAAGTTAAAAAGGCTTGATGTATTAAATTTTGCTGGTGCACTTGTCTCCCTTTATGCTCAATAGAATTTATCATACGAGAGTTTTGTTGCTTCCTCAAAGTATAAGCCAACCATCTGCCGGGTTTGTTGGCATTGCAGAAAGTATTATGTTTAGCAAATTGCAGATTGGTTGCTGTTTGATCAGCCATCAACGCTTGAAATTGGTCTTTCAAGAGTTTTATCGTTAATAATAGCCTTTCATCAGCCGGATTCTTGATAAGCAGTTGCTCTTTTTCCTTTATCTCTGTCTCCAAATCTATTCTTGATTTTTGTCGTATTGATCTATATCTAAAATTCATGTGTATCAGTACACCCCTCATATAAGCCTTGCATGCGTCCCATACTATCTCAATAGGGGTACCTTTATTCAAATTTATATCGAAAAATTCTTTAACTTGTTTTTTAAGGTCCACAATATACTTTTCATGTCTAAATATATTTTCATTCATATGCCAAGATCTCCTTTCTCTCTTACCCAAATTTATCTCCAGCCAGACTGGGCTATGATCTGTTAAAATTCTAGGAAATATTTTTGTCTTAGTCACCATAGTAAGTAAGTCCGTAGTAGCCAACATAAAATCAATTCTCGAAAAAGATTTGTGTCTATCTGAGAAGAAAGTAAAATCCAATTCTTTGGGATGATGAATTCTCCAAACATCCTTCAACTCTAATTCATCTTTCAATGAAAAAAAGGTCTGTGGTAACTTATTTCCTTTTTTAGCAAGAGTCTTTTTATCCAACGTTGCATCAATCACCCCGTTCCAGTCACCCATAATCAAAAAAGACTTATAATTCCACTGCAGTATTTTATCATTCAACATTTTATAAAAACTTTCCTGCTGCTGGTTCGGGGCGTAGATACCAATTAAAAGCATTGAACAGTTCTGTACAGTTATTGCAACTGCAATATATCTCCCCTCATCATCCGCTTCTATAAGTTTAGCCGATATTCTTTTAGAAATATAAAAAACAAGTCCATTCCTTTTAGCTACACTGGAAGATATAAAGTGTGATCCAAGTTTGGAAATTAGAAATTTCTGATCCTGGGCTCTAATATGAGTTTCCTGCAAGCACACTACATCATTATTGTGTTGTTTCAGGTAGTGGAATATTTTCCTTCTTTTCTGCGGTGAGTTCAAGCCATTCACGTTCCATGATAGAATTCTGAGCATCATTCTGAAAGTGGTCGAAGCCCTTTAAGCATTTCGCGAAGACTCTCGCCAACCACCGACGTCTTCGGTCTTGCTCCTCCCACAGCTTCAGAGTATAATTTTTTCCCTTTTGTTCCGTTCTCCTCCTGTGGCATCTTCCCCTGGTGTATCTCCAATCTTTGCTTCCCCGCAGCTCGAGTTATACGTTGATCCTTAGGTTCCTGCATCAACAAGTCAAAGTCAGGCTCCACCTCTCTTGTAGCTCTAGATTGCTTTGGTTTCACCTCAGAAAGTTCTATTAAAGAATCTTCTAGAACACCTCCAACCGCACCTAGCATTTCCTCCCTTAATGCTTCTTGACCTTCTTTTAAAATCCCCTCTTGAGGAGCCTTCTCAACTGAAGTGTCTTCTATAGGTAAAAGTGTAGAAGAGCGGGGTGATACTGAAGTTTTTTTCAACACATTATTATAGAACTGTTCCGCCTTCTCCACAGAATTGATACGATATCTCACATCCTCATAGCGTAGAACAATGCCTACAGGAACATCCCACCTGAAGGGGATCTGCCTCCTTTTCAACTCATTCATCAGGAAACCATAACCTTTCCGGTCCCTTAGCATCTTTGGTGGTAACTCTTTATAAACCCCAATTTGATTGCCATCATGCAGAACCGTGGTCTGGAAGGAACACTGCAAAATATCATTTCTCAATTTCCTCTGAGTAAAGTAAACCACCACATCTCTTGGCAGATTCCTCTGCTTCGCCAATCGTGAGTTAGCTCTATACAGCTTATCAATTCTATTATCAATCACCTCTGGCTCAACTTTTAAAATCTTCGCCAACACCTCCACACAGGTTGCCCTCAGGTTTTCACGATTATTCTCTCTTAGACCTCTTAATCTTATGGCAAACTCCATATGCCGAAAATGAAGCATGGTAACCTCCTCCTCAAGTCTTTGGTTCTGCACCCCCACTTTAAACATCTGTTCCTTTACATCTTTTTTGTTAGCTTCTACTTCCAAGCTTAGATCCTCCACTTTTTTTTCAATCACCAGTAAGGCATCAGTAAGAACTGTAGCCACTTTGGCCACACTTTGATGTAATTCTTCAGTTTTTTCCTCCACCAACTCCTTCACTTCCCCCACCACCACCTTGATTTCTTTTTGATTTTTAGTCATTCTTTCATCCAATTTACTCATTTGACCAGAAAGCTCTCCCAAGTATTTATGTATAAATGCTTTCAAATCTTCTGTTTCACTATCCTGTGACTGTTTTAGCTGTTTTGAAGCTGGGGCTGACTTTTCCTTTGTCTGATGTGTGGGGGAATCCCCCCCCCGTTCTCTTTGAAGCCATGCCTGAACAAAACTTAAGTCTTGAAAAAAAAGAAAAAAATCTTCCTCCTTTTCCTGATCTCCCCAGTTTTACAGAAAAGGAGCAAAATCCATTAACTTTTACAATGGAGAACTTGTAAAACTTATAAATAGGCACAGTCCAATTACAGGCAGGCACACTTTCTCTTTCTTATTACACTTTCTTCCTTCCGCTTTCACTGACTCTACTTTAATCAGCCGCCATTTTCAAGCACTTTTACGATCAAACAACTTGCTTTTCAAAGTTGAAAAAATCTTTTAAAAACCTTGTAGTTATCAGAAAATCATTTTTAGATCTCACCAAACTAGTTGTCAATCATCTAGACTTCAGCTTCGTTCGTTTGCGATTCCTCCCCGTCTTGTTCTGACTGTCAGAAGTCCCGCGCCGCTCGGAGATCCGGCAGGTTGAAGAGGGAGCTCCAACAAAAAGCGCTTGCCAGGGCTAGGAAAATGCCCTGGGTGCACTTTTTTGGGCTCAACCTGTTGCTGCCCACTCTAGCTCCCCCTTATTTCAAAGGGGGAGCGTTCCGAGCCGCTTTTAAACAAGAAAAGCGGCTCTACAGGCGGCGGGGGCGGCGGCCGAGCGATCGAGCTGCCCTGCGACGAGGCGATCGCAAACCGGAAGTCTACAAACAGATACTTTTGGTAGCAGTATATGCACCAAACAACAAATAAGATTTCTATGAAAAACTCCACAAGAAAATTATAGAATTGGAATATGAAAATATTTGTGTGGTAGGAGATTTTAATGCAATTGTAAACACAGAACTTGATTATAAAAGTATTAAAGTTGGCAAAAAAGCTAGAAAAACACCTCCAACGACCTTCAAAATGATGGAAGAAATAGGCATTCAAGATGTATGGAGAGAAATATACCCTAAGGAAAATCAATATTCATTTTACTCAAATAGGCACACGTCTTGGTCAAGAATAGATAAGATATGGATGTCACCAGAGTTAAAAGTAAATGTGCAAGAAATAGAAATAGAATCAAGCATCTGGGCAGACCACAACCCAATTAAAGTTAATTGGAAAGGACAAAAGAGAAAATTGAGATGGACGTTGAATCAATCAATACTAAAGGACAAGGAATTTATACAAACAATGGAAAAACAACTGGACTTCTTTTTTAAAGAGAATAGGAAAGAAGAGACTTCACTGCAAAATATATGGGATACTGCTAAGGCGTATGTATATCTGGGGACTAGCCATAACTTAACCAAAACCAAAAGACATTAGAAGAATACAAAGGACTAGAATTAGAACTACAGAAAGAAATACAAAAAAAAATAAAATAAAAAATAAAAAAATCAAATGGAAGTAATAAAAGATAAACTGAATTTACTAGATAAAGAATTGGCACAAAAAATTAAAAGTGCTAAACAGAATTTCTTTGAAAATGTGAATAAACCAGGAAGATGGTTGGCATATAAATTCATAAAAAGGGAAAGAAAAGAAATTGATACATTGATTGGTAGATGAGAAAGGAACTCTATTACCAAAATGATGACAAAAAAAATAATAATTCAAGATTATTATGAAAAGCTGTATGATCATGAGAAAATTCCAGAAGATAGAATACAACAATATTTGGAAAAAGCTGAATTACCAAAAGTATCTGAAGCAGTGAAAGCCATGTTAAATGAACGAATAACAATGATGGAATTAACAGAAGTGATCAAGAGGCAAAAGAACAACAAAACACCAGGACCAGATGGTAGAACTTTGTAAGTATTTACAAGATACTTTAGGTCCATCAATGTTGGAAATCTATAATGAAGTATTTTTAGAAGTGAAGGTACCAGATTTGTGGATGGAAGCAAATATTACCCTTAGATTGAAAGAAGATTCAGATTTAATGCAGATAAAAATTACAGGCCAATATCTTTATTGAATACTGATTATAGTATATGATTCAATAATAGCAGAGAGACTAAAAAAATTTCTGAATGAATTTATACATTCAGACCATAATGGATTTCTGCTTAAAAGACAGATTAAAAACGATATAAGAATGATCTTAAATACACTGGAGTATTATGAAGCACATCCTGGAAAACAAATGGTGTTGATTTTCTTAGATGCCCAGAAAGCATATGATAATGTAAATTAGCAATTTATGTTATTACAACTAAAATCTATGGATTTTGGTGAGAGTTTTATTAACATGATTAAGGCAATATATCACAAACAAAAGGCAAATGTGATGGTAAATGGGGATATGGCAGAGAACTTTAATATAAAAAAGGCACAAAAAAAGGATGTCCACTATCCCCTTTACTATTTATATTCACATTGGAAGTGTTAAATAGAAATATTAGACAAGACATAGAAATAAAAGATATGGAAATTAAAAAAAGAAAAATACAAGCTATAGGTGTTTGCAGATTATTTGGTTTTCATTCTGGAAGACCCACAAATAACTGGACCCAAATTAATTTTAAAAAATAGAGGAATATGGTGAAGTTGCAGGATTGAAAATAAATAAGGAAAAAGCTAAAATTTTAGTAAAAAACCTTACAGATACACAGAAAAAAAGAGTTAATGAAGAGGATAGATATTCAGTTAAAAAATGTTAAATTCAAGGAATTCAATTTACTACAGGAGGTGCAATCATTAAAGAAGATAATTACTATATGCTGATCCAACAAATTAAAATAGTTCTGGAGAAGTGGAAAAGCCTGCAACTGTCGCTGACAGGAAGAATAGCTACTATAAAAATGAATATCTTGCCAAGATTATTATATTTATTTCAAACAATTCTTATGGTATGGGAAAAATAAAATACATAGTTACTTCCAAAGACATTATATTAGAAATGCATTATTATCAGTATGGGTAAAAATTAAAGAACAACACTATTTGAAGATACCAGTCTGGCTCTCTACAATGGAGGCATTGATACATCCAAATGCTATTAATATGAAAAAAAACTACAAGATACAAAGACATTTTGAATGAAAAGGGAGAACTCAAAATTAAACAAGAATTGAGTAGCATGGTGGTCACAAGTGCAGATACAATCTCGATATGAGAAAGATGCTAAAATTATAGTTTTTATAAAGTATTAACAGAATTAGATCAGATATTAACAGGGACGGAAGAAAAATTAATAAAGAAAAGATATAGCTACTTACTAAGTATCAAAATGGAAGGTGAGCAAGTAAATGAGACAATGATAGCATGGACTAAAAATTTTGGTTATACAATAGAGGCAGAAATTGTGGGATAGAAATTATAAATTATGTCAACTGCATATAAAGAAAATCTTTATAAAATGTTTTATAGATGGCATTTTTCACCCACAAGGTTGGCAAAGATGTTTAAGGACATGTCTGCTAAATGTTGGAAATGTCATTAGATAGCTGGTTTGTATCATATGTGGCGGACATGCCCAAAAGCAAAAAAATATTGGACAAAAATACATGTTTGGAAAAAATGATAAAGTAACATATTGATTTAAAACCAGAAATATTTTTGTTGGGCATTTTAAGGTGAAAATTTGGGTGCGTCTTATACATTGAACGTAGCCCCACCCACTCTCTGGCCCCCACTCTTTGGCCTCTGCCTCCCAGCAATTTGCCTCCTTGCAGCAAATAGCCCATTTCAGCTTCAGCACAACCTGATTAACACAAACAGCTGATTGTCAGTTGGATCAGCCTCCTGACCCTCAATTGTTTCAGGCTGCGGGGATTGCCATTGCCTATTGCCACGCGGGCCTCTGCTGTTTACTGCAAGCAGGCAAATTGCTGGGAGGCAGAGGCAGATTTTTTTTCTTGTTTTCATCCCAAAAAAAGATAGGTGTGACTTATAGTCCGGAGCATCTTATACTCCGAAAAATAGGTATTTGATTTTACATATATTAACTGCAGCTAGAATTGTATTTGCACAACAATGGAAAAGTGAAGAGATCCCTACAGATGAAAATGTGATTTAAAAAATACTAGAATGTGCAGAAATGGATAGACTAACACAATTAAAGAAAAGAAAGAAACTCTTCCGGCTGGCACCGCAGGCGTCGTAAGACGGTCTTTTTTTAGACCGCCAGCCCCGCAATCTTGTGAAGCCGTTTTGACAGCGCAAATCAGCTGTCTGACGGTTTGAAATCTCTCCTTTGGGAAAAGAAGGAGAGCAGAGCAGCTTGGTGAGGGTAGAGCCGCCAAAAAAGCCCCTAGGAGCAATCCCAGGGGCTGGAAAGGTGGGCTCCCCTGTCAGCCAAATGAAACTCCGGATCCGGGTCGCTTCTGCAAGCACAGAAATAGGTGCCGCGACCACCTCTGCAAGCAACTAGAAATTTAAAAAGTTTCCAAGTGCAGACGGAGCGAAAACAGGAGTACAGGCAACAAAGTATCTTTGCTTAACTCCGGATAACATTGTTGCTACTGAAGCCAATTGAGAGAGGAAGTGAATACTTAATGGCATCCTTACTGTGACTGTGGAAAGTGAAAGTGAGTAACGAAAGTATCTGCTGAGACTTTTGCGTTTTAAATTTGAAGAGAGCTGCTGGAAATAGAGAGCCTGGGGGAGAAAGACTATTTTTACTTTTAAAAACCAGCAATTTAAACCTGTTCAGAGCTATTCTTGTGATTTTTGTGACTTTGTGCTGGCAAAGGGGGGTGAAGAGGAAAAAAGATCCCTTAAAAAAAAGGAATTAAGATGGCTTCCAAGCAAGTTAAACCAGCAGTTCCAAAAGTAGGAGGGGGTTCTCCCACAATTTCTATTGTGACACAAAAGGCTCAACTTCCGGTTGAATCACAAAATAGGGAAGCCTCTATGAAAGACCTTAAGACTTTATAAAAGAAGCTGAGTAATCAAGCAGCAATGAAAGAGGAAAAATTTGAGAAATTTGAGGAAGAAATAAAAGAAGTCAGAGATGTTGCAAAAAAGCATGATGATATAAGAGATGATATTCTACTGGCGGTTTCAGGCCTGTCTAAACATCTTACTCAGTTGGATGAGAGAGTGGAAGAAATTAATGAGGCTAATTTAAATCTGGAGAGCAAAATGGGAGAAATTATAACTAAATCTGAAAAGCTGGAAAATGAGGTGACCATGATGCAATATAGATCTATGGAGTTTGCTTTGAGATTGAGAGGATTGAAAGAGAATGGTCGGGAAAACCTAAGAGACAGATGTGCAGAGGCCATAGCAGCAGTGATGGCAACAAGGAAGGAGGATATAATACATCAAATTGATAAAATTTACAGAGTCAACTCATGGATGGCAAGAAATAAGAACCTGCCAAGGGATGTGTGATTTATTTTTTGGACAGAAGAATTAGAAATGATATTTTGTAAGCCTCCTATAGCAACAAGGTACAGGTGTCTGGACAAGAAATTAAAATATTGAGGCCTAATAGTGAACTATGGTGGAGAAAGATACCGTCTGAACACTGTTTGGAAAGCAAGAGATTTTTATATTAATGTACTAAAGGCTGGACATCCATCTTCATCTGGGGGGAGTAAAAAGGAAAAAGAGAAAGTAGAACAACAGATACAAACTTATGCAGAGGCGGTGGCTGGAGGAACCAAGATGCAAGATGATTTATCTCAATTTGATTCATCTTTAACTCTTCTTCCACTAGAGAAAATAGAGGGACCAGTGCCTGATATATCTAAGACAGAGGAACCAAGAGAATAACGCTTGACAAGATCAACTTTTAAACAACAACAACAACAACAACAACAACTTTTAAAAATACAACAAACGCAAGATTTGACCCCAAAAACAGAAGCAGTGGGAGGAGCGAGGCCGAAGAGTAAGGTGAAGGAGGATCTTCAGCAAATGCTCTTAAAGCTTCAAGGCGCCAAAGATAGCAACTAAATTTTTATCTTGGAATGTGAACGGTTTAAATTCACCACAAAAGAGAAAGAAAATATTTCACTACTTGAAACAATTTAAGAATGATATTATTTGTTTACAAGAGACACATATTAGATTAACTGATCAAAAATACTTAATAAATTCGAGGTTAGGGATCCATTTTGTGGCATCAGCTCCAGAGAAAAAGAATGGAATAGTCATCTATTTAAAGAAGGGATTATCAACTAATTTAATTGAGGCAGATGATCAAGGAAGATACATAGCAATTGAATTACAAACTCAAAGGGGAAAAATGCTTTTAATTGGAATATATGCACCGAACCAGCAACAAGATAATTTTTATAAACTTTTACACTCTAAAATAATACAGTGGGATTATAAATCACTTATGCTAATGGGAGATTGGAATGGAGTAATAGATACCTTAAAAGATAAGAAATCTATATCTAAAATCTCTACACATGCAAAATTACCTAAATCTTTTTTTGAAATAATGGAAGATTTGGAACAGAGAGATATCAGGAGAGAATGGAATGCTGACGAAAAAGATTTCACCTTTTTTTCCGACAGACATCAATCCTTTTGTAGGATTGATTTTATATTACTAACAAATGATTTTCTTTCTAGGGTGAAGAAGGTCAAGATATACCCAAGGACTCTAGTTGATCATATTCCGGTTTGGCTGGAATTGGAACAGGAGAGTGGGGAAAGGAGATCTTGGAGATTAAATGAAAGTTTATTTAGATATGAAGAATATGTTAAAGAGCTTAAAAAACAAATAAAAGAATTTTTTCTTAATAACATGCACAAGGGTACTTCTATGGAAATGGTATGGGATGCAAGTAAGGCTTATATGAGAGGAGTTTTAATATATATGAATAATAGACATAAATTAAAGCAAACAAAGAGGCGGAAAGATATTGAAGAGGAAATAAAAAAGGAACAACAATTAATGGGTAATCCAGGAGATAAAAAATTAAAAGAGGCAATAAATATATTGCGAGGACAATTTAATATGTTAATGGCAGATCAAGTGGCAGCCACTTTGCAATATGCTAAACACAGTACATTTTCTAATGCCAATAAGCCAGGTAGATGGTTGGTGTATGTACTAAGGAAGAAACAAAAGTCACAAGTTATTAGCAAGATAGAACTTGGAGGTAAGGAAGTTTATCAACAAAACATGGTTAAAAAAGCCTTTTTAGAATATTATACAAAACTGTATGGAGGAGATGCAATACAAGGTGTAGATATAGATAGATATCTCAAGGAGGATGATATTCTCGAACTAACTTTAGAACAAAGGGAAGGTCTGAATCAACCAATAACTTCTGAAGAGCTTATTGCAGCAATTAAACAGTTAAAGTTAGGTAAAACACCAGGAATAGATGGATTAACAGCTGTTTATTATAAGAATTTACAGGTGGAAATGGTAGAACCACTTAGAATCTTATTTGGTAAGATATAATCAAGGGAAGGAGTTCCACCTTCCTGGAAGAAAGCTTTTATTTCACTGATTCCAAAAGAAGATAAAAATTGTGTCAAGCCTGAAAATTTTAGACCAATTTCACTTTTGAACACTGATTATAAAATCTTTGCTAAGATATTAGCAAATAGATTAATGCCAGTTATGCAACAAATAATCCACAATGATCAATCAGGATTTATAAAGGGAAGACAAATGAAATATAATTTGAGACAAATTATAAATTTAGTGGAATATTTGGAAAAGAACAACCAGGTCTCTGCTGCATTTTTTTTTTTTTTTGGATGCTGAGAAGGCATTTGATCGATTGAACTGACAATTTTTGTTTAAAATTATAGATAAGATGCAATTTGGAGAACAATTTAAACAATCGATCAGAGCAATATATCAAGAACAAACAGCACAAATAATTGTCAATGGAGGTTTAACGGATCGCTTTAAGATTGAAAAGGGAACACGTCAGGGTTATCCTTTATCTCCATTGTTGTTTATTTTATCTTTAGAGATCTTGTTGAAAGATATGTAAATCTGATAAACTTAAAGGAATAGTAATTAGACAACAAGATTATAGATTAAGAGAGTTTGCAGATGACCTGATTGTTACTTTAAGTCAACCTACAAATATAGCTCCATATATGTTGGATATAATAGAACAATATGGTAAGAGTTTCTGGGTTTAAAATAAATCAACATAAAACTAAGATAATAACAAAGAACATGTCAGTCTCTCAAAGGGAAGAACTAGCAAGCATAACGGGATTTGAAATAGTTAAAAAGGTTAAATATCTAGGAATAACTGACTCAAACACGAAGTTATTTAAAAATAATTATGAGGTTTTATGGCAAAAAATGCAGAGAGATATGGAAAACTGGAAAAAATTACAATTATCTTTATTGGGAAGAATAGCAGCAATAAAAATGGATGTATTACCTACATTTTTATTTTTGTTTCAAATGATACCAGTGCTTAAGAAAGATGGAAATTTGAGGGAATGGCAAAAAGGAATTAATACATTTATATGGTCAGGGAAAAAACCTAGAGTTAAATTAAAAATCATACAGGATGTTCGGGAGAGAGGGGGTTTGAAAATGCCTAATTTAAGACTGTATTATGAAGCATCAATACTAGTACAAATCAGTGATTGGTTCAATTTAACTGAAGAAAAAATATTAAATGTAGAAGGATATGGACGGCATGTCTATTATAGGAAAAGAAAGTGGATAAGGTTTTCAAGGGTCACATACTTAGGAATGCTTTGTTAAGGGTTTGGAATAAGTATCAATATAAGTTAAATTACAAGAAACCTATATGGGCATGCAATAGAAAGCATAAGTATAGAACAAAAAATGGAGGTGATTACCTATAAAGAGCTTCTTTTTAATGAAAGGGATAAACTACAATTGAAGTCTTTAGAGGCATTGAAGGAGGAAGTGATAATATATACCTGGTTTCAATATGGTCAGCTTCAAGCTAGATGGAGGGAGGACCAAAAAACTGGTTTTATGCAAAATGAAGAAAATTTGGTAAAACATATTAGGGACCAGAGTTCTATGCATATTAAAAGGTTGTATAATGCATTATTGGAAATAGATTCAGAAACAGAATTGGTCAAAGATTGTATGATTAAATGGGCACAAAATTTTCAGGAACCAATAATGATGGAAAAATGGGAAAAGATTTGGGTTAGAAACGTTAAATTCACGCAAGCACAAAATTTAAGAGAAAATTTTTATAAGATGTTTTATAGGTGGCATTAGGTCCTAAGAAATTGTCATGTATGTACTCAAATGTAAAAACCAAATGCTGGAGATGCGACTGTGAAGACGCAATGTATTATCATATATGGTGGACTTGTAAGAATATCAAAGTATTTGGATAAAAATTTGGTGGGTAATGCAGAATATCTTGAAAAAGAGGTTGAAATTTACTCCACAATTGTTTTTACTGGGTATAGCAACTGATTGTACAGTATTAGAGATGAAATTGATTTTAAACTTAATATCAGCAGCTAGACTGCTGGTAGCACAGTATTGGAAAATGTGCTGTGCTGGTAGCACAGTATTGGAAAAGAGACTCTTTGCCTACGATAGAAGAATGGACCTTGAAAGTAATAAACTTAGCTGAAATGGCAAAAATCTCAGCATATTTGAAAGATCATACGCAAGAAAAATATATTTTGGAGTGGAGAAAATGGATTAACTATATTCAGAACAAGTATCAAATGAGAAGACATCAAATTGCATATGAATGAAAGTACAGAGATGTTGTGTTAACTATACTGGAGTTAAGGTTTCAGGGGGGGATTTGTTGATTTGGGGATAGTTAGATCAATTTAGATGATGATTGTTTTTTCTTTTTTAATTCCCTGTATTTTGCTCTGGGAAGTCAGGGAAGGGAGGAGGGGGGAAGGGAAAGGGGTGGGGGGATGTTTTGGGGGGGGAATGTTTTTTCTATTGTATTTTTGTAAAACTTTTCAATAAAAAAAAGGAAAAGAAAAACAATATTTTTTGACATGGGACTTATTTTATCAATGCTTAACTAATGAAAATAGAAGTTAGAAACATGGAAATATAAGAAAAGGACTAATGATACAAGGGAGGTTTGTTAAAATGGATAAGCAGTTATTATTATTATAGAACTAATACCAATGTAATGAATATTGTTATAAACACTTCGAATATTATTTCCTAAAGCTATTTGTACCCAGAGAACACAATGTTTAACCGAAAATGGAATTTTTATGTTAAAAAATTATACACTGCTCAACAAAATAAAGGGAACACAAGCAGAAGACATCCGAGATCTGAATGAATGAAATAGCCTTATTAAATACTTTGTTTGTTACATACAGTAGTTTTGTGTTCCCTTTAGCAGTGTATAAACTACTGTATGTAACGAACAAAGTATTTAATAAGGCTATTTCATTCATTCAAATCTCGGATGTCTTCTGCTTGTGTTCCCTCTATTTTTTTGAGCAGTGTGTGTGTGTGTGTGTGTGTGAGTGTGTGTACACGCACACATATACATACGTACACACAGATATATACATATACATACATATGTATGTGTGTGTAAAGAAAGAAGCAGACATCCTGCATCTCCGGAACTTAAAATTTTAAAATAATTAAAATTTTATTTTACTAAGCTTTCGTCAGCCATCTGCTGACACTGTCAGAGTATTAAAATACCATTACAGAGATCTCTGCCTTTATATGCCATTAATCAATTTGGCCATTGCACGTGTAATAGGCCCTTCCACCGTCTCCCACTTGTAATTAGCTGTGTAGTTTTTGCTGTCATGCTGGATGATGGAGGCTTAATTCCTACTGTTTCCTCCCTCCTAGCTTGCTTATCAGTGGGGGATGATGTTAGCCTGTCAACTATTGCAATTTGCTGCCTTATCCGTGACCTTGTGGTTGGCCAGGTTCGTTTCTCATTAATCCTATCTATTACAGTTTGAGACAGCCCTGCTGGGTTGCTTTGTGTTTGGTCAGGACACAGGCTTCATGCTTAGAGGTGGGGTGTGGGTGCCATTGGTCTCTGCTCACTGATGGAAAGCCATCTCTGCTCATCCTGCAGGGTCTTTCCTGGTGTCTCAAAGCCAGCTAAGCCAGTGGCAGTTCAATATGCCTGTTGATGGAAATGTTATTGGAGAACCAGGCTTCTTTTAGTAGGCGTCCTCCTTTAGTCCTATCATTGGCAATAACCTCAGCTTCTTGAAAATCAAATGTGTGGTTGTGCTCCTTCATATGTGTCCAGATCTGGGAGCGCTGTTCCTTGCGTCGGACAGCCAGTTCATGTTTGTGTACTCTGGTCCGTAACCACTTGACCGTTTCCCCATAATTGCTTGCATAATTACTACAGTTGATGCAGTAAACTATTGAAGATGTCTCCTCCTTGGGTAATGCTTCCTTTGGGTGCATCACTCTCATTCTCAGTGTCTGGTCCGGCTTATGCACCACTTTGACTCCATGTGCCGAGAGGATGCATGCAGCAGTTCTGTATACCCCCTGTACATATGGGAGCACCCTCCACATAGTAATTCCTCTGGCACCTTCAATAAGCTGCCGAACCCTAGGTGTAGCACACCTTCGGATAAAGTCCATTGAATATTGTTGAGCTTTTAGACTTGATAAAGATATGCCTACTCCTTGGCTTTAACTGCTGGTGTACTACAATGAGTGTCTATCCTACTGAACAATGCCTGAATACTACTGATTTTATGTGCCATAGGGTGATTGCTCTCATTATGTAAAATACGATCCGTGTTCGTGGTTTTTCGATACACACATGTGTCAAGACTCCTGTCTGGGTTGCAGTTAACCAGCACATCCAGGAAGGCCTCCATTGTAAATTTAATGACTGGATATATGGAATTGAGGGTTCTTATAAAGCTGGTCTTATCTCACTGTTTAATGATGACAAATGTGTCATCACATAGTGTGCCCAAAACCTGGGCTTGTAAATTTTCATGTACTCATTTTCCAATTTCTGGAGGAACACCTCTGTTACCACTCCCCAGATCGGAGATCCCATGGGCGTCCCCTTTATCTGTTCGTACCGATGGCTGTTAAATGTGAAATAGGTCTTAAGGTAGAAATTCAGCAGGTGGAGGAGGTTGTCTGTGCTAGGCGATTTGGGGTTGTGTGATTCCCTCTCCATTAATAATTCCCTTACAGTTAGATCCGCTAGCTCCTGGGGGATGGCCATAAACAGAGACATGACATCAAATGACACCATTTGATACTAATATACCTGGAACTCGTATTTTTAGAATAGTTTGTTGTATGTATGTATGTATGTATGTATGTATGTATGTATGTATGTGTGTATATATATATATATATATATATATATATATATATATATATATATATATATATATATATATATATATATGTTTTCTGAGGTTTTCGCGGGTGTTTGTATGTAGGTCTTTGGTTATTCAGGTTTTCTCCAGTGTAAAATTGGAAGTGTCTTGGCGACGTTTTGACAAAGTCTCATTCGGCATCTTCAGGCTGGTGTTCTCGGCTTCATGCTTCTAGGAGCAATGTGTGATCGCAGCTGTTTCTTCCTTTTAATTGCTAATGGGGGTGTGAACTGATTGGATGGGGGCTTGGCTGTGCTCTGATTGGATGGGGGGTTGGCTGTACTCTGATTGGATGGGGGGTGTATTCTGTTTGGGTGGGGGCTTGGTTGTGCTCAGGTTAGTCTGAGTTGCAGGGGGATTTGAGCTAGTGAGCTGCAGTGCTGCTGTTTGGCTTCATGTTCGTGGCCGTGCCACATTTTCATGGTGGGTGTCAGTCTGCTTCATGTATGGATTGGAGGGGTTTAAAGTGGCTAATGATGCAGCTGCGGTCTGGCTTCTGGTCCTTGATCGTGCCTCATCATCAGTGTGGGTTTGAGTCTGCTTTCTGGGTGGATGTGTGGTGGTGACATCCGGTGTGGCCTCGTGAGTGTGGGTCTGGTGTCATTCCTCGTGTTAGGGACTCGTTTATCAATTTGGGTGGGTTTCCAAATGGCTGGTAGGTGGGAGGTATCATCTCGCTTATTCATGCTGTGTGGGCAGTTTTTCTATCTCGATGGCTTCTCTGATTATTCTGTTGTTAAAGTGTTCAGTTTTAGCTATAGTTCTGGTCTTTTTAAAGTCAATTTCATGTCCTGTGGCTTTAAGGTGTAGGACCAGAAAGAAGTTAGTTCCTCTTTTCTGACTGCGTTCTTGTGTTCTTCAATGCGTGCACTTATTCTTCTGTTGGTTTGTCCGATGTATATGGTGGGGCAGGTGGTGCATGGGATTTGATATACTCCTTGATTTTCTAACTCAGTTTTGTCTTTGGGGTTTCTTAGGATGGTGGATATTTTTCGGTTTGTGCAGGATGCTGTCTTGATGTTGTGTTTGTGGAGGATTTTGCTGATTCTGTCTGGTGCCTTTTATGTATGGGAGGAGGTCTTTGCCGTTTTCTTGTTCTCTGTCTTGGATTTTAGTGGGAGTTTCTTTTTGGATTAGGTTGGTAATCTTATTTCTTTGGAACCCATTGGATGTTAGTACGTTAGTGAGAGTGTGTAGTTCGGTTTTTAGGTGTTGTTCATCAGCTAAGCGTTTTCTTAGATGAGTATCTTGGCTACGGAGTTGATCTATGCTGGGTGGTGGTGTGAGATTGCGTGCAGATAGCGGTTTGTGTGTGTTTTCTTCTGGTAGCTGGTGTGTCCTAGGGAGCCATTGGATTTCTGTAGACTAAGACATCCAGGAAGGGAAGTTGGTTGTTCGCTTCTGTTTCCATGGTGAACTGTATTTTGGGGTGTAGCTGTTGAGGTGTGTAAGGAAGTTGTCCAGTTTTTCTACTAGAATTCTTACCTCTTTGCAGTTGACAGTTAGTAATAGGGAACCAGAGAAAGCTGGGCCGTTAACACGCAGTCAGGCTACAGCTAGAATAATGAAGCAGGACCCACAACTTCTAAACTGATAGTAAAGGCCAGAAGATGACAAGGTAGAGAGCTTGTCGAAATGTTGCCAAATCTTTAAAGTGTTGGTTAGGATTTTAGCCAGAGTTTTAAAAGACCTTATGAAGTGTTTTGTTGGGATTTTGGAGGATTTTGAGCTGAGATCTTAGCCAGGATGTTCCTTTTTCTTTATATTGTAACAAAAATTATGCTATTATCTGTCCCAGGTGCTTTTTCAAGAGGCAACTGGACTTTCTAGGTTTTTCTTCTTCTTTTCTTTTCTTTGAATACATTTCGGTTCTCATCCAAGAAGCTTCTTCAGCTCTGACTGGATGGTGGAGAATGGAAGGATTTATACTCCTTGCAGACAGCTCGTCATTTACATTCTTTTAGTGAGTCATTAAGGTCACCTGGAGGTTTATCTGTGTCTCAGAGTCCCCTGTGTGGTGCAAATGGGTGTGGAGCCTCCTTGGAACTGTTGAAAGGACTGTGTTGCAGATTGGAGATAGATGATGTTGTATCCCTCCCCCTCTGTTGAAAGAGACTATTCAATAAGGCTGTTCGAAAAAACAACTTTGGGACAACCATGATCTGGATAACTTGTATCTCCATAGACATTTATGCAATTAACTGTAAGTCACTGGAAAATAAATATTTTGGAAGAAGTTTTTTTGGGGGGGGGGGAGTCATTCAGTGTTTGATGATATTGCATACCAGTCACATACTGATAAACAATATCCTGCAGAAAGGAAAAAATAATATTAATATATTGGTGATAATATGCCATTTTAATTTGCGATACATTCATTTTCATAAATACCTGGAAGATATGTAAGCTTTTCTCTTCTCTTTTTATTTTTTATTTTGTATAATTTTTGGCATGAATGTGTCAGATATGGAAACAATATTTTGTGTTTTGTAAATTCAAACATCTAAAGTTTATTTCCTGCTAGGTATGTCTTACATTCTGTACCCTATGCCATAATTAATTATAATTTCTTTCTCTTTTCTAGATCTTAATGCATACTAAGGAGATGGTACAAAAGGTAATGCAATTACATTTTCTTTAAATATAAATTCTTAAATAGCATAAATTAGAATAGTCTAATATGAACTAAACACAAAGCATCTCTGGATATATAGTTTATAAATGTAATCCTTATTTATGAATTATAGCTTCTTGACCCCAAAGTTCTATAAAGTAAATACAATCTAATCCAGTATGGCTAACCTTTTTGGCATCATGTGCCAAAACTGGAATGCATACGTGCACGGCGGAAGGTTCCAGAGATGCGCTCTGCGTGCCACCTCTGCCACGCGTGTCATAGGTTCGCCATCACTGATCTAATTCCTCTGAAGACTGAATGTCTATGGAAATTCTCAGTCATCCAAGTCATGGTTGTCCCAAAGATGTTTTTTTCAAGAGGCAACTGGATTTTCTGGTTTTTCTTTGAAGAGGTTTCGCTTCTCATCCAAGCTTTTCAGATGAGAAGCAAAACATCTTCAAAGGAAAATCAGGAAATACAGTTGCCTTCAGAAAAAAGCACCTTTGTGACTCTGAAGGCTGAGTTTCATTATTAAAACTTAGTTGTAATCTAATACCTGCATATTCAAATGTCTTATTGAAGTAAACATTCTTTTAAGTTTCACTGATTCTTTTGCAGACTTGGAACACTTATTTTTTCTGGGATAGTTCAACACATTGCTGCTGTTAGATCCAATAAAACTAGGGTTCACGAAGTCTAGTTAGAAAAGGCCAACATAGAAACAAACCACCAGTTTTTTTCAGTATCACACTCCAGTTTCTGCTTACTCTGAGCTTTTTTCAAATCAGAGATTTATAATAAATAGAAGCATTTTTGGATACTATTTCAAGTAACTTTCTCTCTTTCTTTCTCCCATCCCTTAGATGAATTTGGAAGTGATTTATGGTGATACAGATTCCATCATGATAAATACAAACCTTACCAAACTGGATGAAGTATTTAAATTGGGAAACAAGGTAAAATCTAGCACTGCAAACTTTCTAAGTGATTTATATGAAAGTGCTTCTGTGTACCAACTACGTTACCAGTTTTTCTGAAAATATGGACTGGCAACAGCCTATGGATATCTTTCTGGACCTTTGCATAGGGATAAGCAAGGTATTATTATGGTCTGTCGCACAGTCAGCCAGATATTCAGACTGGATTTTTCTCTATGTTGATTATTATTATGGTTCATCACACAGTCAGCCAGAGGTTTAGACTGGATTTGGCATTTTTATCCATCTATCAAGTCTTCCTAAGGACCTGGGATAGGCAGAAGTAGATGTTTGAGGGTGTTGCAGATATTGTTGCAGGATGTAAGCTGTTGTTTTCACTGTATATTTGCAATGGGTAAAAACCTTTCCTGCTACCCTTGATTGCTCAACCAGATGTCCAGGAATTTCAACACCTAGTGTGGTCCTTGTTGACTGGGCAATGATTGGGACAATATGGGGTTTCTGTAATTTAGATCTCATCATATTTTTTATGGGAGAAATATTCTTTGTCTGACTCCTGATGAGACTTATCCATTATAGTTGAATCTCTGGCAAAGCTCTAATCTTCCTCAGAGCACACACTCCTCACTACCATGCCAAAGTAATGCCTTACAGGGAGATTATTGTTTGTTGCACAGTCAGCCAGATGTTCAGATGGATTTGGCATTTTTGTTTACCTGCTGAGTCCTTCCCAAGGACTTGGGATAGGCAGATGTGGATGTTTGATGTTGTTAGAAATATCTTTGCAGGATATATACAGTTCGGAATAAAGCAGCTTTTTGAGTGATGATGAATTTGTCAATGTGAATGGTGTTCAAGTGGTACTCCAATTATTTTGGGATTGCACCCAAGGCATCTATGACTATTGGTATTTGCAAGTCTTTGAATCTTGTTATCTTCTCTAGTTCTTTCACTTCTATTCTGTTGTCTCCAGTACTGCCAGGTCCATTATCCAGACTGTCTTATTGATAGTTGTTAAGTTTTGTGGTGTTTAGGGATGTTTTGTGTGGCAGGTGCCTGTCTGTTTGAATTCTAAAGGCAAAGAGCACTTCAGCTTCTTTATTTTCTATGACTTTCTCTATTTTATGGTCCCAGCAGTTCTTGCTTGCAGGCAAAAGATGTTTCTTGCAGATCTTCCAATGCACCATTATTACTACTTTGTCATGCCTTTTTTTATAGACTGTCTGTGCAATCTTCTTGCAGCAGTTAGTCAGGTTGGTCCACTGTTTCTTCAGCTTCTTTGCATAGATGGCACTTGCTATCTGTTTCTGTCTTCTCAATTTTGGCTTTGTATGCATTTGTTCTTAAGGCTTGGTTATAAGGATCACCTCTCCTTTCAACCTAAGAAAGTGCAAACTCTTGAAACGTAGTTGTTCAAAAGTATTCTTTTATTAAGCAGAAGTGAAAGCCATCCAGCTAAAGCACAGTCTGAATACCCTTAGACAAAGTAGTAGGATTAAAGTGGCAGAGACCCCTCCCTTTTAGTCAGAATGCAGGTTATAACCAATACACATGTGTGAAGA
Organism: Masticophis lateralis; assembly: GCA_030761175.1. Lineage (NCBI taxonomy): Eukaryota > Metazoa > Chordata > Lepidosauria > Squamata > Colubridae > Masticophis > Masticophis lateralis. The sequence goes on along the minus strand of JAUDYJ010000004.1, from coordinate 73,623,674 downwards.
TGTTTTCTTTACCATTTCCTTTGAGAGCCCAAATAAACATGCATTCCCACCACTATCCTTTAAAGTGAGAAAACCCACATGGCTATCATATAAATTCCTGCAGGTAAAGGGGATTTCAGTCCTGCTTGGCGCCAAGATATAGATTGTAAAACATCTGCTGACACAGGCCGTGCTAGTAAATCGAATCCAAGTCTCCCCCTTCTCCACTTGAATAGCAGTATCACATTTTTTGGGATCTGACATGCCACCCTCCTTAGAAAACAAAAGGGTCCACCTGTAAAAAAACCAAATATATACAATGATAGCATATCAACAAGGTTTGTTAGGGTGTTGGGAGTGAAATTTTCTCAGTAAGGTTGGAGCCCTAACATGGTGTTTAGCGACCCACCCATTGTGTGCTGATGGTAAATGTTTCCAAGCAACTAAGTATTGGACTTTCCCTCTGAGTATCCTAGAATCAAGGATTTCCTTGATTTCAAAGTGTTGTTCACCTTCAATCATGATGGGCACAGGTGGTGTAGATGCAGGTGGTCTGAGGGATGAGATTACTTCTCGTTTGAGTAAGCTGATATGGAATACTGGGTGGATCTGCCTGAGTGTCTTTGGAAGGAGTAGTTCAACTGCTACTGGGTTGATGATTCTAGTGATGGGGAGAGGTCTAATGAACTTTGGCCCTAGTTTCTTTGAAGGTTGTAATGATTTCAAGAATTTTGTAGATAAGTATACTCTGTCACCAATATGAAAAGGTTTGGGTTCCATCCTTTTCTTGTCAGCTTGAATCTTAAAACCTTCTCTAGCTTCCTTTAAGGCTAATCGTACCACTGGCCATGTGTTTTTCAAATTATCTATCCACTTCTTAAGTGAGGGGATGGTGGGTTCTTCTGTGGGTAGTTCAGGCATGGGACTGAAATCATGGCCTGTTGCTACTCTAAAAGGGGTAAAACCAGTGCTTGAATGTACAGCATTATTAAACGCAACTTCAGCAAAAGGCAAAAGTTCAGTCCAATTATCCTGTTGAAAATTAATGAAACATCTTAAATATTGTTCTAGCACCAAATTCAAAATTTCAGAATTACCATTAGTACAAGGATGAAAGGATGTGCTCAACCCCTGGCCAATACCAAGTAAACCCAAAACCGTCCTCCAAAAGTTGGAGGTGAATTGAGCTCCTCTGTCGGAGATGATCCTTTGTGGAGCACCATGAAGTCGATAAATGTGTATTGGGAATAATTTGGCTAAACTTTTAGCAGTTGGGATCTTTTGGCAGGGTATAAAATGTGCCTGTTTTGAAAATAGATCTGCCACAACCCAAATAACAGTATTTCCCTCACTGTTTGGCAATTCCACAATGAAATCCATAGCGATCTCTCTCCAAGGGGCTGAAGGTTCAGCTACCTTCTGCAATAAACCTGGGGATTTCCCCTAGTGTTTTTTTGCTGCTGCACAAATGGGGCAGCTAGCTACATAGCTTTCTATGTCCTTTTTTAGTGAGGGCCACCAAAATTGTCTTTTAATCAGGTGTAAATTTTTCACAAACCCAAAATGTCCAGCTAATTTGGAGTCATGGCACCGTTCCATTAAGCATAGTCTTTGGCTTGCAGGGACATACAACTTCCCACCCACCCAAGCCAAGTCTTCTTTCATCAGACAGCTGGATTTGTTGTTCAAAAACCATTCATCAGTGTTCAATGCTTGTTTAAAAGTTTGGGTGGTGTCATTGTCCGTCAATGTTTCTTGTTTATCCTGGGATCTGGTGACTACTTTAGTGGTTAGTTTATTGTTTTGTACTATAGGTTTGATTACGTCTGGCTTTGCACTATTGTATTACGGCCTTCTGGATAGCGCATCCACCAGAAAGTCCCCCCCCCCCCGGGAGGTATTTTAGAGTAAAATCAAACCATTTAAAGTACTGAGCCCATCGTACTTGTTTTGGGGAGAGTTTCCTTGGGGTCTTTAGGGCTTCTAGATTTTTGTGATCTGTCCAGACTTCAAAAGGGGTCTTCTAGGAAGTGCCGCCAGGTCAACAAAGCCCAACGAACTGCATAAGCCTCTTTCTCCCAAATAGCCCACCTTTGCTCAGTCTCATTCAACTTTTTGGATGTGTAAGCGCAGGGTTGTAGTTGGTCTTGCTCATTCTTCTGAAGTAATACTGCTCCTATGATTTCTCCGTGCCTGGGTGTTTTAGAATTGGTTCTGCTGAGAACAGCCATTTAAGTTTTTCAAATGCTGCCTGGCATTCCATAGTCCAGTTCATTGGTTGCTTTGGTTTAGGGTTGTCCTCCCCCTTTGTTTTTAAGAGCTTGGGGATGGGGAGGGCAATCTGAGCAAATGCAGGGATAAACTGGCGGTAAAAGTTGGCAAACCCCAAGAAGCTTTGTAACTGTTTACGTGTGCGTGGAGGGTCCCAATCAAGTACAGCCTGCACTTTCAGAGGATCCATCTCAACCCCCTGGTGGGAAATGAGGTATCCCAAATAGTCAATCTTCTCTTAATGGAATTCACATTTGGAAAGTTTGGCATAAAGTTTGGCAGCTCGGAGTTTGTTTAAAACTGCCCTGACTAGTTTCACATGTTCTGCTTTGGTCTCAGTATAGATTAAAATGTCGTCCAAATAGACCAGAACCCCCTTATATAAATGCTGATGCAGCACTTCATTTATTAACTGCATAAACACTGTAGGAGCTCCTTGCAATCCAAAGGGGAGCACCTTGAATTGGTAGCAGCCGAGGAGGGTGTTAAATGCTGTTTTCCACTCATCCCCCTCCTTAATTCTGACACAGTACTAAGCCTCCCTTAAGTCCAGTTTTGAAAAAAAAATTCCCTTTAACAAGGTGTGCTAACATATCTTTCATAAGGGGGAGAGGATACATGTTCTTCACACTGATAGTATTTAAATTTCTAAAATCAACACACAGATGTTTTGAACCATCTTTTTTCTCTCTAAAGAGTACAGGGGCTGCAATTTTTGGTTGGGCTGGCTCATTGAAACCCCTTGCTAGGTTTTTCTCAATGAATGTTCTCAGTTCTTCCAACTCCCTCGGTGACATGCTGTATATCTTGGGTTTAGGGAGTTTCGCGCCAGGTAATATTTGTATTGCAGAGTCAGTGGCGTGGTGTGGGGGGAGCTCATCTGAGATTTTTTCACTAAAAACCTCAGAAGAATCCTTGTATTCTTTTGGGTATGTTCTCAATTGGTGTGGCGTGACCAGGCATGGCTGCTTCTCGGTTGTCTGCCCCCTCAATTCCTTTATGTGGATACTCAGCAAGAGTCACTGTCTTCTGAAATTTTATGATGCCTTGTTTCCAATGATTTGTGGGTTTCATTTTTTTTAGCCATGCAAGGCCCAGAACCAACGGCCATTCCATGCCAGGTGCCACTATAAATGTAAGATTTTCCTTGTGGCTTCTGATGCCTATATGTAGAAGCTCGGTGGTTAGAGAAGCTGGCTCCCCTCCTGCTATTGACCCATCTAGTTGGCAGAAAGCAATGGGGTTTTCAGCTTTCTTATGTTAATCCCTAATCTCCCTACTAAGGTTGGGCTGATCAAACAACGGGTGCACCCTGAATCCACTAAAGCAGATATGCTTATCTCCCTGTCTAGTATTGAGATGAATAGTCTTAAGGGGAGGGTAAGCGGTTTAATCGGTTTGCTTACCAGTGGTTCACCATCAGGATCACTTCTGAATGAGTGTGATTCCTCCTGTTCAGATGCCAGGATTTCCTCCTCAAAGAGGGGAGGGGACGGAACTTCTATGGTCTGCCTGCTCCATAGAGCAGTCTCCTTCCCACGCCGACCCGGTTTTGCAGGACCCTCCCCTAGTGGGTGGTTCCGGGCGGGTGTTTGCGAACGATACTCTGCAGCTCGGTGCCCTTCTTTTCCGCACTTGAAACAGGCTGAAGATCTCGGAGGGAATGCGGTTTGTGGTTTGAGGGGCTTTTGCTTCCATTGGGGTGAGGATTTCTTCCACGCTCGCCCCGCTCGATACTGGTTTCTGGCCATATCGATCTCAGCTTCTTCAGCAGTGACATACCATTCATGTAGGTCATTCGGTGCCCCTCGGGCCACGCAGGCATTGTATAGATCATCACTCAGCCCATCCTTGAAACAGCTCACCAAAATATCTTCCTGGAATTCTTCAGTATACTCTGCTACTGGCCGTCGCCCCTGCTTCACCACCTTAATGCGGTCGCGTGCTTTGCGGTCTGCCAGTGGGTCCTCAAATTGACGTTGTAGGGCCATCATAAAACGGTCAAAATCCTGCAGTTCTGGTGCATTAGCGTTATGCAGGGTCACCATCCACCTGGCCGCGGAACCCTCTAGGGCTAGGGTCACCACTCGCACTCGGGAGCCTTGGGTTTGGAAATCACGCCCATTCTCTTGCATGTAGGTTAGCACATGTGCCTTAAAGAATCCTAATTGTTGCGGATTCCCATCAAACTTCACCCCAAGGGGGGGAGTTTCTCTTTTCAGTTGAGGAGCCCTGGGTTGGTTGGGAATGGGCGCCGGTGTGCGTGCTGCCTGGGGGTGTGTGTGAAAGGTTTGCTGGGTCTTCTCCCCCTGCTGCTGCACCCTCTGCTTGATAGGCAGGCTCCAGAGGGCGGGTGCACGACTGCTGCCTTTTCCGCACCCTTTGGTTGTTGTCCTGGCTCCCTTTGGATGTTGAGATTTTCCAAAGTTTCCATCACCAATTGGGTTATATGCCTCTTCAGATAGTCCTCCTTCAGGCAGGGCTGTGGAATCGGAGTCGAGGAGGCAGAGTCGGAGGAAATTTTGGGTACCTGGAGTCGGAGTCGGAGTCGGCAAACAATGCACCAACTCTGACTCCTACTAAATTTAGATTGGAATTAAAAAAAAAGCAAGTTTAAATGTCCCAATTCTCCCGACTCCACAGCCCTGCCCTCAGGGGTGCTTCGGTCAGTCCCCCCAGGTCAGCAAGGGCTTCTAATTCCAGTTTCCACCCCGGTTTTCGGTTTCCACCGTTGAGGGTGACTCCTCTAGTTCTCTCATCCCAGCTATCTTTCTTCCTGATGCCAATCGACCAGGGATTTTCCAGATTCCCCAGGGTTACCTCATCCTCTCCGATGGGGTGCACGAAGCAGGCATCCGACTGGGTGGCGGTTACTGTCTCTCCCCAGCAATCAGTTTCTCCCAGCTCTCTGCTTCGTTCAGACATGGTTTGCAAGGTCCCTTCAGTAGAGCAAAGATTGCTTCTCTGGGTTGACCGTTTTGCAGATTGTGCTTTCTGTAAGGATCACCTCTTTCCAACCTAAGAAAGTACGAACTCTTGAAACGTAGTTGTTCAAAAGGATTCTTTTATTAAGCAGAAGTGAAAGCCATCCAGCTAAAGCACAATCTGAATACCCTTAGGCAAAGCAGTAGGATTAAAGTGGTAGAGACCCCTCCCTTTAAGTCAGAATGCAGGTTTTAACCAATACCCATGTGTGAAGATGTTTTCTTTACCATTTCCTTGAGAGTCCGAATAAACATGCATTCCCACCACTATCCTTTAAAGTGAGACAATCCACATGGCTATCATATAAATTCCTGGCGCAAGGATATAGGTTTTAAAACATCTGATGACAGACACAGGCTGTGCTAGTAAATCGAATCCAAGTCTCCCCCTTCTCCACTTGAATGGCAGTATCACATTTTTGGGATCTGACATTGGTCTTGTGCAGCCAGAATTAGCCTCTCTGTCTCTTTCTTTAACTTTCCTCCTCTTAACCATTGCCAGGTCTTGTTACACTCTGCTTTCCTGGTTTTTTATGTATTGTCCATGTAATGCTTTGTTTTCTTATGCCTCCTTTCTGTTCTTCATTTGGTCTTTCTTATAGGCCAGTTTGATTTCTCCAGTATTCAGCAGGCCTTTATTATTATTATTACATTTATTTGCTGCCTATCTCGCCATAGACTACCTGCTGGAACATTTATATTCCTTTTTAGCATCTAAAAGAAAATATTTCATTGAGAATTGGTGATTTGTCAGTAAATTTTGGCGATTTGAGTTTGTGTAAAATAAATTTTTATTAGCGTATAAATATTAAAAAAGCATAACATAACATACATACAACAAACATTTATATAACATATAAACAAAAAAAGATTATGTTTCCTTCTTAAGCATTGTTTCAAAGTGACATTCTGCTTATAATATATTTCTTCACCTCTCCTCAGTCTAATAACATTTTTTATACCGGTAATATTTCCCCCTATCTTTTTGTTTATTTCTAGTTTTTAACCAATTATACCAATTGTTCCATATTTTGTAATAATCTGATTCTTCTCTTTCTTTTTATTTCTTTGGTTAACCTATCCATTGCAGAGCATTGTATAATTTTTTCTATTAAGTCTGTTTCATTTGGCGTTCTTTCTTGCTTCCAATTTTTTGCATAAATTATTCTTGCAGCTGTTAGTATGTGAATTCCTAGTAAAAATGTTTCTGGTTCTTTATCTATCTGTGTTTCTGTTATTTGTTCCAACCATTTTTTAATATTAGACCAAAATTTCTTTGCTGCCGGGCATGTCCACCATAAATGATAGAAGGTTCCTTGTGTCTTCTTACACTTCCAGCAGATCGGGCTATTTTTGGGCTGTAGTTTTGCCAGTCTGGTTGGAGACATGTGCCACCTATAAAACATTTTCAGTTGATTTTCCTTATACGCCACTGCTCTTGTTATTTTTATATTTATTTGCCAAAACTTTTCCCATTTTTCTAAAGGTATTGTATATTTAATGTTTTGAGCCCATTTAATCATTGTTTCCTTGACTGTCTCTTCTTCCATTTTATAGTGTAAGAGAAATTTATAGATTCTGCTAATTGATTTGTTTTCTGAATCTAATAAAATTTTATCTATTTCTTGTTTTTGTTTATGAATTTCTTTCCCCCTTTTTTATTGAAAAGTTTTATAACAATACAAAATAAAAGACATTCCCCCCTCCCAACACCCCCCCTCTTCTTCCCTCCCCCTCCCTTCCCCAACTTCCCAGAGTAAAATACAGGGTATTAAAAAAAGAAAAAAAAACGGGTTTCCGGTGACGTCATCGTGCTAGCAAGATGGACTTGGAGTTAGCTCCTGTCACGATCTTGCCAACTTCCTACCCTTTGCGGCTTCCTTTTGCCGGCAGCGGCCCCGGAGAGGCGGTCACAAGTGGAGAGGAGCTAGGAGCGCGTCAAGAGTGGCAATCCGGCGCGCGAAAGCGAATCTCTCCTATCCCAGGCTGGGAAGGCAGCGCCAGTAATGGCGGCTCCGTAGCGATGACTGCCCATATTGGAAGGGAAACCTGATCGCGATGGACAAGGCTCCCTACACCTTCAATTAAATAAGAGCTAAAGGAGACGGTGTTTTGACTCCTCTGAGAGCCCCACTGGATATGCTGAGGTGGTGAGATCTATTAAAAGTGCCCTGTGTGTGGTTGGAGCAAAGACGGGATAGTGGCTACATGTGTCCCACTCCTTACTTGTGGAGCCGATTTTGAACTGTGCTGGCTGATTGGAACATTTGAAAAGGATCGAGTTGTGAGCTGTATCTGGTGGAGGGTGTGATTGATTTTGGGTTGATCTCCTGCTCCCTTCTTATATTTTCTATAGAGGATTTGGGAGGACCTGTGACTGAACAAACAGCTATACTTTTTGCTAGAAATCTATTATCCTTTCCCCACCCCCTTTTCCTCTCGACGTGTTTTTTAAAGAGTGTGTGTGCAGAATAGCACTATACCCCCATCTAGTGGAGATCTTTATTATAACCTGTGTATAGCAACTCCAGGAAGAGAAGAATTTTGCCGTGTAATATTTTTTGGATTTTTTTTCTTTTTTTTTCTCCTTACTTTTCTTTCCTCTCTGAACTATGTATTGAACATTACCCCTAATGAATTGTCTATTTACTGAACTAACTGTGAGAAAGGCCTGTTATACAACTACCGATTAGACTGCTCACCTGATTAATTCAAATCTTGTCTACCCTTGATTACCCCCCTTTTTTTGGAATTGATCGGATAAAATCTTTTCAATCAAAATGTCAACGGCAAGCTTACAGAACATGCTGCAGGCAATGTACGAAGTGATGACCAAAAATCAAGAAGTTATTTCTAAAAACTTAGAGGACTTAACATCAGATATTAAAGGGGAGCTGGGAGCCATTAGAAATGATATCAAAATGTTGAATGAGAGCTTGGAAGGTGTTCAGGGGGTGTTGACGCAACAGGAGAGTAAAATACAAGACACTGAAAGGAGGATGGGACGATGTGAGGAAAGACAAGATGGAGAGGAAAGGGAACAAATAGCGGTGAACAGGGTCCTCGAAGAGGAAATTATTTTTCTGGAAATGGAAAGATCATCTTTCTATCTGAGGATTCAAAATGTGGTGGAAGAAAGGGGGGAGCCTTTAAGAGTAGCAGAAATATTGGCTGGGACTTTGGAGATCACAAAGGAAGAGGTTTTGAGGGATATAGACGATGTGTTTTGGGTTCACACGAGTTATGCCAGGAGACAGAAACTTCCGACTGAGGTTCATATCAGACTATCTAAGAAAGCCCTTAGGGAAGATGTGATTGCGAAGGCCAGAGATAAAACAGTAACTTATAAGGATAAACAATTGATATTTTTAAGGCAACTCCCTAGGCGGGTTCGGGAAATACGGCACAATTATCACTTTTTAACGGCCCAACTGAGAAAGCATAAAATATTATATAGGTGGCTACTCCCAGAAGGGTTATTATTTACCTGGGCAGAAAAAAGGGTGAGAATCGACAACCTTAGAGACTCTAGAGATTTCTTTATTAGACATTTGAACCCCTCAGAATCAGACGTGGGAGAAGAGTTAGAGAGCCAGAGCGGGGAAGAAATACTAGAGGAGGAAGAGAGAAGGGAAATAGAACAAATAGGTGAAAGGAAGAAAGGGAAAGGACAAACTCAGACTCAGATAGAGAGGGGTGTTGAAACAAGACAATCAAAAAAGAAACCTCAAGCAGAAGGCAAGTAAGGGTAATAAGGAAGACGGGATGGGGAAAGAGATGTGTTTAATGTCTGTTAATATCAATGGATTGAATAGTCCAAATAAAAGGAGAAAGGTTTTCACTAAATTAATGAAAGCACATTTGAATATAGTATGCCTCCAAGAGGTACATATAAAAAGAGATCACCTCTATTTATTGAATTATAATAAATTGGGTCAATTATATACATCCCTAGCAGAAACAACAACAACAACAACAAAAAAGAGGAGTAGCTATTTATGTACAAAAACATATAAAGTCGAGGCTGATTTTTGCAGACGAAGACGGGAGACTGCTGATTGTTGAGGTAGAAATATGTGATAAAAAATGTCTATTGGTCTGTATATACGCACCCAATGGAAATCAGAAAGTTTTTTTTTCAGAACTTACACTCTAAACTGGTTGAATATGATTACCCACATATCTGTGTAGTGGGAGACTTTAATGCTATAGAGGATAAAAGCAAAGATTATACATCTGGAAAGAGGAAGCAGGAAGGGGAAAAGAATATGGTAAAGAAAAGGTTGCCTTCTATCTGGCATCAAATACAAGAATTTGGACTCAGAGACATTTGGAGGGAAAAGCACCCAGATGATAAACAATATACATACTTCTCCGCCAGGCACTCATCTTGGTCATGGATAGATGCGGCGTGGTTGTCAGGGGAATTGAGTCAGGGGACACAGAAAGCAGAAATAGGCGTCAATGAGTGGGCAGACCACAACCCTCTTTGGATAACATGGGGAAGCCGGAAAATAAGGCCTAAGTGGAGATTGGATGTAAGAGTTTTTAAAGATGAGTTATTCTTAAAACACTTAAAGAAAGAGATGGTGTTCTTCTTTCAGGAAAACAACAGGGAGGATGCAAGCCTTTTCAACGTATGGGACACAGTGAAGGTTGTGTTTCGTGGTTTGGTGATTAATTATATGGCAGGGAAACGAAAGAAGGAAAGGGCTGAGCGTAATAAATTATTGGACGACCTGGTAAGAAGTGAGGCTATATTACAGCAGGATCCAAGCAATATAGGACTTAAAATAAACTTGAAATTAGCACGACACCAAATTAATTTATTAGATCAACAGGATTTGGAGAAAAAAATAAGGTGGATGAAACAAAGACACTTCGAAAGGGCATACAAACAAGGGAGGTGGCTCACTTACCGTCTAAATAAAGAAAAGGAAAAGAATAGAATCCATAACTTGAGAGATGGGAAAGGCAATTGGATTACAGGGGAAGAAGGGAAGAAAATAATTGCACAGGAATTTTACACTAACCTATATTGTAAGGAAGATAAGTCTGAGCAAGAAATAAAGAAATACTTAGAGGAATCAGACATACCCAAAATACCAGGTTTATCTAGGGAAGTATTGGATGAAGAAATTACGGAGGGGGAAATCGAAAGGGTCATGGGAAAACAAAAGACAGAGAAAACTCCCGGTACAGATGGCCTACCGATTGAATATTACAAAGCACTTTGGGAAGTACTAAGTAGCATATGACTGAGTTATTTAATGGGGTGATTCGGGAGGGACAGACTCCGAAATCATGGTCAGAAGCACTAATAACTCTTTTGCCAAAGGATGATAGTGACCTATCCCAGATTCAGAACTATAGGCCCATTTCGCTCCTTAATGCAGATTATAAATTATTCACAGCAGTTTTAGCAGAGAGACTCAAAGCGTTTCTTAACCAATTTATACATGAAGACCAAAATGGCTTCTTACCAGGCAGACAGATTAGAGACAACGTAAGAATAGTTATGAATGTTTTGGAATACTACGAAACCCATATTGATAAACAACTGGCCCTGGTATTCATGGATGCACATAAGACCTTTGATCGTGTGAACTGGAGCTTTTTAATAGGTTTACTGCAACATATGCAATTTGGAGAAAGATTCATTCGGGCAATCCGTGCAATTTACTCGAAGCAGACTGCTAAAATTTCAATTAATGGTGATGTATCCGGTGAAATTGATATTGAGAAAGGAACTAGACAAGGGTGTCCGCTTTCCCCGTTGTTATTTATTCTGTCATTAGAACCCCTTACCGAGGGAAATCAGACGTAATATGGGGATAAAAGGTCTTTATATCCAAAATCAACAATATAAGGTGCAGGCTTACGCTGATGACTTAGTATTTATATTAGAAGATCCATTGATATCGGGACCGAGCCTGACCCAGGAAATAGAAAAAAATGGTAAGGTGGCGGGATTAAAAGTTAATAGGGAAAAAATTAAAATTATTGCCAAATATCTGACAGTAAAGCAAGGGAAAGAATTAGAAGCGAATTTAGGATTCCAAGTTGTAAATAAACTAAAATATTTAGGTATTATTATATCAGCCAAATGTTCCACGATTAAAGAAGACAACTATCTGAACCTTCTCAAGAGAACAGGTCAGGATCTAGAGAAGTGGAAGAACATGCAGATATCCCTACTAGGTAGAATAGCAATTATAAAAACTTACGTACTCCCGAAATGGATATACCTATTTTATACAGCACCAGCTAGATTGGATAATAATTTTTTTAAAAAACTAAATTATTATGTCCTTAAATTCATTTGGCAAAATAAAAAACCCAGAATCAAATTTAAAATGCTTCAAGAGCTTAAAGAAAGAGGAGGATTTGGTGTCCCAAAATGGGAATATTACTATCAGGCCGCAAATTTAGTCTGGATCAGGGATTGGATATTGTTGAGAAGAAGGAGGTTGTTGATCTTGGAAGGTGAGGGGCTACATCAAGGTTGGCATTATTTTCTTTGGCAAAACAAAATCCCAAAGAACAGGTGTCTTGCAGGACATTATGTGAGGAATATTCTAATTGAGTCCTGGAGGAAAATTAAGGGTAAATTTTATTCCTTAATCCCCTCTTGGCTGGTCCCATTCGAAGCTATAACATATAGGCCTCTATATAACAAAGAAAATCACCTCTCTTACCGGGAACTTTTGGATCCTCATGGTAGTCTGAAATCAAGAAATGAATTGGAGTTGCAGGGAAGACAATTGGACTGGTGGGCTTATGCCCAAATTTGCTTGAAATTTTAAAAAGATAGGGAACAAGAAGGTATTAATTTGAATCAGCATGATCTGGACAATATCATTCTAGGAAAAGAGGACAAAATGTTATCAAGGATATATAAACTTTTAATAGACTATTGGATAGGGGATGAAATAGTTAAAGCTTCTATTATTGCCTGGGGGAGAAATATTGGCTATCCAATTGATATGACAAAATGGGAAGAAATCTGGCTTAAACATATGAAATTCCTGTGGGCAACCTCATACAAAGAAAATGTGTACAAGATGCTGTATAGATGGCACCTCCCACCTGCTCGTCTTTCCAAAATGTATTCAAATCTCTCACCAAACTGTTGGAAGTGTGGGGAGATTGGCACCTATTTCCACATGTGGTGGACCTGTTCCAGGACGGCTGAATTCTGGAAAATCATACAGGCATGGATCATGGAAATTACAGGTTATAACTTAATTCTGAAACCAGAGTACTATCTACTGAACATTAGGCCAGACAACATAGGCACAAATATATGGTGTCTGTGTGTATTTATCACCACGTCAGCAAGAATATGTTTCGCCCAACGTTGGAAGGGGAAAGACCTGCCGGCTGAAGATTTGATTTTGGAGAAAATTTTGGATTATGCGGAAGCTGACAGACTGACTAAAGCATTGAGAGATCAAAAGGACTCCATATATTTCCAATGTTGGGACAAATGGTACGTTTGGTTGAACAACAGATGCCCAAAAAGTCAAGTATAACCAGGATTATGTTTAATATATGTTAAATCTGACTGAAGCTTACATACCGTAGAAAGTGTAAATATCATGTAAAGTTCCTGTTGCGATCCTTTGTTTGACTATTTCTTTTTTTTTTGGATGTATTGATTTAAATAAATAAATTTAAAAAAACAAACAAACAAAGATCATCTAAATTAATCTTTCTAACCTCCAGTTAACAAACCCTCCCCTGGAATCTTAACTCCAATATAATTAACAGAACATTTCTTTAATTCTGTTTCATTCATACGCAATTTGATGTCTTCTTATTTGATACTTGTTCTGAATATAATTGATCCATTTCCTCCACTCCAAAATATATTTTTCCTGCGTATGGTCTTTCAAATATGCCTAGATTTTTGCCATTTCGGCTAAATTCATTACTTTTAAAGTCCATTCTTCTACAGTGGGTAAAGAGTCTTTCTTCCAATATTGTGCAACCAGCAATCTAGCTGCTGTTATTAAATTTAAAAGGAATTTCATCTCTACTACTGTACTATCATTTGTAATACCCAATGAAAACAATTGTGGAGTAAATTTCAAACTTCTTTTCAAAATATTCTGCATTACCCACCAAATTTTTATCCAGAATGCTTTAATTTTCTTACAGGTCCACCATATATGAAAGTACATTGCATCTTCACAATCACATCTCCAGCATTTAGCTTGTACATTAGGATACATACATGACATTTTTTTTTTGGATCTAAATGCCATCTATAAAACATCTTATAAAAGTTTTCTCTTAAATTTTGTGCTTGAGTAAATTTAAAATTTCTAACCCAGATCTTTTCCCATGTTTCCATCATTATTGGTTCCTGGAAGTTTCTGGCCCATTTGATCATACAATCTTTAACTAGTTCTGTTTCTGAATCTATCTCTAATAATACATTATATAACCTTTTAATATGCATAGTACTCTGGTCTCTAATCTGTTTTACCAAGTTTTCTTCATTTTCCATCAAACCAATTTTTTGATCCTCTCTCCATCTTGCTTGAAGTTGACCATATTGAAACCAAGTATAAGTTATCGCTTCCTCCTTCAGAGCCTCTAGCGGCTTAAATTGTAATTTACCCCTTTCATTGAATAAAAGTTCTTTATAAGTAATCACTTCCATCTTTTGTTCTATGTTTATATTTTCTATTGCATGTCTGGGGTTTGCCCAAATAGGTATCTTATAATTTAACTTATATTGATATATCTTCCAAACTCTCAACAAAGCATTTCTAAGTATATGACCTTTAAAAACTTTATCTACTTTCTTTTCATATAATAAATAAGCATGCCATCCATATAATAAATCATATCCTTCTACATTTAAAATTCTTTCCTCAGTCAAATTAAACCAGTCACTAATTTGTACTAACACCGATGCTTCATAATACAATCTTAAATTAGGCATTTTCAAACCACCTCTGTCCCAAACATCCTGTATAATTTTTAATTTAACTCTAGATTTTTTCCCTGACCATATTAAAATATTTACTCCTTTCTGCCATTCCCTCAAATTTTCACCTTTCTTCAACACAGGTATCATTTGAAACAAAAATAAAAATTTAGGTAATACATTCATTTTTATTGCTGCTATTCTTCCTAGTAAAGATAATTGTAATTTTTTCCAATTTTCCATTTCTTTCTGCACTTTTTGCCATAAAACCTCATAATTATTTTTGAATAACTTCGTATTTGATCCAGCAACAATTACTCCCAGATATTTAACCTTTTTAACTATTTCAAAACCGGTTATTTTTTCTAGTTCTTCTCTTTGATAAACAGACATATTTTTAGTTATCTTTTTTATTGAAAAAGTTTTACAATACAAATTTTATCATTTCTCCCCCCACCCTAACCCTAACCCCCAACCCCCCTTGCCCCCCCAACTCCCCCCCAACCCCAAATCCCATATCCTTCCCCAACTCCCCCTTGGCTTCCACTACAAATTAAAAAAAAAATTCTTTACCTTCACACAAATTACTTACGTTAAACTAGAAAAAGTACAGTGAAGTCTGAAAAATAATATAACAAATAAACCTATAAGTAATAAAGTAATAAAGTAATAAAGTTTTCCTAAAACTAATAATATTATAGTAAAAAACTAGTAATAGTAATATATACCTCATTTATCAGCCATCAATACTCAATACTCAATATTTAAACCCAAATAAAAAATGTCAAACATTTCTCTAATCTAATATTAATAATTATTTACCTAAATCAATCCCTCTTATTATATAATAATAAAATATAATATATAGCATCTATGTTAAATAATTTTTGTATCAATAAACCAATTTTTAGTCTTCTCTTCATCTTGATTGAAGTTAAGTGTATTCCAGCTGCCCCTATCAGCAAAAAACATCAAACATTTCTCTAATCTAATATTAATAATTATTTACCTAAGTCAATCCCCCTTATTATTATTATTTTTTTTAATTTGATTTATATGCCGCCCTTCTCCGGAGACTCAGGGCGGCTTACAATGCGTTAAGCAATAGCCTTCATACTTTTGTATATTTATACAAAGTCAGCTTATTGCCCCCACAAACTGGGTCCTCAATTTACCCACCTTAGAAAGGATGGAAGGCTGAGTCGACCTTGAGCCTGGCTAGGATTGAACTCAAAGAAATTACAGGCAGCTGGTGTTAATTGCTGCCTTTAGTAGGAGGCATTAGCCCTCTACGCTACACAGGCTCCTCCTGTGTATATTTTATTATAATAAAATATAATATATAATATATAATATATAACAATTATGTCAGATAATTTTCTGTCTCAGTAGTCCAAATTTTAGTCTTCTCTTCATCTTGAAGTTAAATATACTATCTTCGAACATAGTTTTTATAAACTTCATATTCCAGCTGCCCCCATCAGCAAAAAACATCTCTCCATATAAAAATCCTGAGTGACTTTATATTTGTAAAATCCAACCACAAAGGTATTTTGTAATCCTCTAGGTAGAACGTTCAACCTAGCTACTGCTGTAGCAAATAAAAAGAAAAACAGATGCAGCTCTTCCCAATTTTTAAATAAGGACTACAAGCTGCATTCCCAGATGTTCCTTTAAAACTCTTTCAAATCCTGCCGACCTTTCCACTTCCTTCCTTCGGGTTTCCGACATGTTTTCATCTTTATTTTCTTCATCTAGATGATTAGTTCCAAAAAGCTATAATAGGGTAACCACAGATCCTCTGCAGACACTTGTACTGCAGCGATTTGTTTACCTTTCTCAAAATGTTAAATCCAACTCAGGATGAGTTTTGCAAAAATTTTATAATCCATTTTCATATATAAATCAAGTATAATCAAGATTGTCTTTTAAACTATTTCAGTTAGTAAAATATTTGCCATCCTTTCTGTAGAGAATTCAATCCATTCATAAAGATCCTTTAAGTTTCACAAAGCGAATCGAGTAATTGACAAAGTTTCTGTTGCACAACAGTGGTTTTCAGTTTAGTTCCTCCCTTGGCTTCTGCTTTCTGTTGCTTGCCATCATCCCTTTTTCCTCTTGTGAGGTACTGGGCCTCTGCTGCTTCTGCTTTAAAAAAATTTGCTTCTCATCTCGAGTTATATGTTTATCTTTCGATTCTTGCTTCGACAGTTCAAGGTCCAGTACCACCTCTCTTGAATCTCTGGGATGCTGTATTTTCAGATCTGGAAAATCCGTAGTAAAATCATCTGAAAAACCACTTACTGCTCCTTTTTCTTCTAATACATTTTGAGTTTCTAATTCCATCTGCCTGCATTGTTCCTCAGTCTCTCTTTCAAACTCTTTATCCTTAATGCCTTCTTCCATGGTTAACAACATGGACGAGGATGAAGATATGGGGGCTCCCTTAAAAATATTATTATAAAAATGTTCTGCTTTTTCAATAGTATTTAAATAATATCTCACATCTTGATATCTCAGAATTACACCAACTGGTACATCCCATCTGAATGGAATCTTACTTCTCTTCAATTCATTCACCAAAAATCCAAAATCTTTTCTGTCCCTTAAAATCTTAGGTGGTAGCTCTTTATAAACACTAATTTGTTTACCTTCTACCTGCACAGTAGCAGAATAGAACTTTTGCAAAATATCATTTCTCAATCTTCTATCAGTAAAATAGACAACAACATCTCTAGGCAGATTCCTTTGTCTGGCCACACGTGAGTTCACCCTATAAGCTTTTTCAATACAGCTAAGGATTTGATCCTCTTCCAACTTTAGTAATACCGCTAATGCCTTGGCACAAACTATTCTTAAATTTTCTCTATTGTTCTCTCTTATGCCTCTTAATCTTATCGCAGACTCCATAGCGTTAAATTGAAGCATCATCACATCATTTTCAATTTTTTGATTTCTGGCATCAGCTTTAAAAAAATTTTCTTCTGTAACTTTCATCTTGGAATCAACCTCTGTACTGATTTCAGCCACTTTTTTCCCCATTTCCAACACCACATTTGAAAGATCAGAAACTACTTTAGTAATAATTTGGTTCAATTTGTCATATTTTTCCTGTACCAGTTCCTCAAGTTGCTTCTGTGAGCTTTCTATCTTTTCAACAACACTTCCCAAAGACTTGGTTATAAAGTCTTTTAAATCCTCATTTCCAATTCCCTGCAACTGCATTTGAGTCTTTTCTGATTTTTCCTTTGTCTGATAAGTAAGGGAGCCCCCCCTTGATTTTTGTTTTGGAGTCATACTTCCACAAAATCTTAACTTTTCCCAAAAAAGCAAAGAGATTCTATTTAAATCAATTTTGTTTCTTTTTAAAATCCTGTTAGAATGTTTCTTTTAGGTACTTCGAAGCAGGCTTAGCTCTCACTTTCACTTTCCACTCTCCATTTTCTCAGGCATTTTCTCAAGCAAAGCCAGTCACCATTTTCTGAGGCATTTTCTTAAATCTCTTTTTTCCTTAAAATTTATTAAAAAAACAAATACTTGCTTTTTTCCCCTTTAGAAAGTCCAGGTTTCACCAGGTTGCTCGCTGTAAATCTCTATCATTTTAGTGGCGTTGCTCTCGTCGTCTGGCTCTGCTGCTGTGAGCAGAGGTCCCTCGCTGCGCGGAGCTTCAGTGAGGTAGAAGGGGAGCCATCACCCTGAGCCCTTCCCAGGACAAAAAAAAAGGTCCTGGGGGCAACTCAGGGGGCTCTACCGAACCCCACTAGCTCTACCCGCTCTTCCGTTTAAAGAGCGGGTTTTCCAAGCCGCCTGCCAGCTGTAAGGCGGCTCCAACGCGCGACGAGGCCGGCGGTCATGTAAAGACCGTCCGGCAACGACCGAGACGCCAACCGGAAGCCCTTTATTATCTTAGTTTTATGTTGATTTATTTAAATCTAGAGACTTTACCATATTGTTCTATCATTTCCAACATATATGTAACTGTAGTTATAGGTTGAGTTAATGTAACAACTAGATCATCCGCAAATGCTCTTAATCTGTAATCTTGCTGTCTAATCACTATTCCTTTAAGTTCCTCAGATTCACGTATCTTTTTCAATAAAATTTCTAAGGATAGAACAATCAGCAATGGAGATAATGGACAGCCCTGCCGTGTTCCCTTCTCAATTTTAAAACAATCCGTTAAACTTCCATTAATAATTATTTGTGCCGATTGCTCTTGATATATTGCTTTAATTGACCGCTTAAATTGCTCACCAAATTGCATTTTATCTATTATTTTAAACAAAAATTGCCAATTCAATCGATCAAAAGCTTTCTCAGCATCCAAGAAGAAAAAAGCAGCAGAAATCTGATTGTTTTTCTCCAAATATATCTCCCTTTTATAAACCCTGATTGATCATTATGAATTACTTGTTGCATAATTGGCATTAGTTTATTCGCTAACACCTTAGCAAAAATCTTATAATCAGTATTCAAAAGTGAGATTGGTCTAAAATTCTCAGGCTTAACACAATTCTGATATTCTTTTGGGATCAATGAAATAAAAGTTGTCCTCCATGAAGGTGGGGTTACTCCCCCTGATTGAATCTTACTAAATAGCATCCTAAGTGGTTCTATCATTTCCAGCTGCAAATTCTTGTAATAAATAGCTGTCAATCCATCCGTTCCTGGTGCTTTACCTACTTTTAACTGTTTAATTGCTACCATAATCTCTTCTGAAGTTCTTGGCTGATTCAAACCTTCCCTTTGCTCTAAAGTTAACTCACGAGTATCAACCTCCTTAAGATACCTATCAATATCTATACCTTGTATCAAGTCTCCTACATATAATTTCATATAGTATTCTAGAAAGGCTTTCTTGATCAGATTTTGTTGATAAACTTCTTTACCTTTAAATTCTATCTTACTAATAACTCGTGATTTTTGCTTCTTCCTTAATACATAAGCCAACCATCTACCTGGCTTGTTGGCATTGCAAAATGTATTATGTTTAGCATATTGCAACGTAGTTGCCACTTGATCAGCCATTAACATATTAAATTGCTCTCTTAATATATTTATTGCCTCTTTTGCTTTTTTATTTCCTGGGTTACCAATTAATAATTGTTCCTTCTTTTTTATTTCCTCTTTAATATCTTTTTGTCTCTTTATTTGTTTTAATCTATGTCTATTATTCATATATATTAACACACCTCTCATATAGGCCTTACTTGCATCCTATACCATTTCCATGGAGGTACCCTTATACATATTATTTTAAAAAAATTCTTTCATTTGTTTTTTAAGTTCATTCACATTTTCTTCATATCTAAATAAATTTTCATTTAATCTCCAAGATCTCCTTTCTCCCTTCTCCTGTCCCAGTTCTAATCAAACTGGACTATGATCAGCTAAAGTCCTTGGAAATATCTTGACCTTCTTCACCCTAGAAAGGAAATCATTTGTTAGTAATATAAAATCAATCCTGGAAAAAAGATTGATGTCTGTCGGAGAAAAAAGTAAAATCTTTTTCATCGGCATTCCATTCCCTCCAGACATCTCTCAGTTCTAAATCAACCATGATTTCAAAAAAAGGTTTGGGTAATTTTGCACGTGAAGAAATTTTGGATGTAATCTTCTTATCTTTTGAAATATCAATTACTCCATTCCAATCGCCCATTAGGATAATTGATTTGTAATTCCATTGTATTATTTTAGAATGTAAAAGTTTATAAAAATTTTCTTGTTGCTGGTTCAGCGCATAAATCCCAATCAAAAGCATTATTCCATTTTGAGTTTGTAATTCAATTGCTATATCTCTTCCTTGATCATCTGCCTCAATTAGATTTGCTGTTAATCCCTTCTTTATATAAACAACTATTCCATTCTTTTTCTCTGGGGATGATGCCACAAAGTGAATCCCTAACTTTGAGTTAATTAGATATTTCTGATCAGTTGATCAGTTGATCTAATATGTGTCTCTTGTAAACAAATAATGTCATTCTTAAATTGTTTCAAATAATGATATATTTTCTTTCTCTTTTGTGGTGAATTTAAACCATTGACGTTCCAAGATAGAAATTTAGTTGGCATTTTTGCTGCCTTGAAGCTTAAAGAGCATTTCCTGAAGATCTTCCTTCACCTTTATCTTCTTATCTTGCCCCCCTCACCTCCACTGCTTCTGTTTTTTGAATCAAATGTTGCTGTTGTTGTTTAAAAGTTGATCTTGTCAAATGTTGTTATCGTTGTTCTCTCGGTTCCTCTGTCTTTGATGAATCAAGTGCTACTCCCTCCAATTTACTTAGGGGAAAAGGGAGAGAGGCTAGATCCGATTGAGCCTGATCATCTTGCTTCTTATGTTCTCCGGCCACCGCCTCTGCATATGTTTGCATCTGCTGTTTTTCTTTTTCAATTCCCTTTTTATTCTTCTCAGGTGGGTGTCCAACTTTTAGTATGTTATAATAAAGATCTCTTGCTTTCCAGACAGTATTCAAACGGTATCTTTCCCCACCATAAGTCACTATTATGCCTGTTGGTACATCCCACCTGTACATTATTTGTTGTCTTCTCAGCTCATCCACTAGGAAGCCAAAATCCTTTCTATCTCTTAACATTTTGGGAGGAATCTCTTTCAGTATCTTAATATCTTGTCCAGATACCTGTAGCTTGTTGTTATAGGAGGCTTGCAAAACATCATTTCTAATTCTTCTGTCTATGAAATAAATCACCACATCTCTTGGCAAACTTGCCAAGTTTATGAATTTCATATGTTTTTATATGTTCTCTGTATTTAGATTGTATTTGGGTATAAGTCCACCAATCTATTTCCCTATGTAAATCTGTCTCCAATTGTTTTGTCTTTAGTTTACCTTGATAGTCAATTAAATCTTTATATCTAATTATTTTTATCTTATCTGTTAGATTTGGGTATCTAATTGATTCTACTGGCGATAATCAACTTGGTATTATCGTATAATGCTGTTGTTTAGTTTTAAGCCAAATTTGTAGTAATGAGTTTTTTATTGTGTGTCTTTTAAAGTATGAATGTGTTTTGTATTTTTCATTCCACATGAAGGAGTGCCAGCCAATTTGAAGTTCGTGTCCCTCAATTGTTAAAATTCTAGAATTTTTTAATTCTATCCAGTCTTTAACCCACGATAGTACTGCTGCTTGATAGTATGTCTCCCAATCTGGGAGTGCAGCTCCTCTTCTATCTTTTGTGTCCTGAAGCAGCTTAAATTTTATTCGTGGCCTTTTCCCTTGCCATATAAATTTAGATGTCATTTTATTCAAATTTTCAAAGAACGATTTATCTATTTTTATTGGGGTAACCTGAAACAAATATAAAAATTTAGGTAGTATAGTCATTTTAATGGCTGAAATTCTTCCTAGGAGTGAGATATGTAAGTTTTTCCATTTTTCTAAATCTTTCCTTGTTTGTTCTATTAGTTTATCATAATTATTTTCTTTTATTGCTGACATTCTCGTGGACAACCAAATTCCTAGATATTTTATTTTTTTCATTGTTTGAATTTGTATACTATCTGACAATTCTTTTTCTTGATTTTTCGTAAGATTTTTTACAATTAGTTTCGATTTGCTTTTATTGATTTTTAGTCCGGCCACTTCTCCGAATTCTTCTATTTTTTGAAACAAATTAAGTATAGATTCCATAGGATTTTCTATTAAAAACACTAAATCATCAGCAAAGGCCTGGACTTTGTATTCTTTTTATTGATCTTTAAACCTTCAATTCCTTGATCTTCTCTGATTTTTTTCAGCAGAATTTCCAATGATGGGATGTACAGTAAAGGAGAAAGTGGGCAACCTTGTCTGACTCCTTTTGTTATATTAAATTTATCTGTTATGTCATCATTCATAATTATCTTTGCTGATTGGTTAGTATAAATTTCTTATATAATTTTTCCAAATTTTTCCCCAATTTGCATATTTTGTAATTGTCTAATCATAAATTTCCAATTTTGGTTGTCAGAAGCTTTTTGGGTGTCAAGGAAAACCAATGCAGCCTGTTTCTCCGGTTGTGATTCATAATATTCTAAAGTACTATTCTCATATTGTTTTTTATTTGGCGGGGTTGGAGTTCCTCCCGTTCTGAATCCGACCGAACACAGTTAAGAACCTATATTAGGTCTTACCTTGTGGCGATGGAAGCAGCGAAACGTCAATATTTCGCCGCTCTCATTGCATCTGCAGAAAACTGCCCAACCGCCCTGTTTAGGGTAACCCGCTCCGTTCTGAACCAGGGAGCGAGGGATGAACCCTTGCAGGGTCAAGTTGAGGATTTTGCACAGTTTCTGCAAGATAAAATCGCTTGAATCTGGACCGAGTTGGACTCCGACTGGGCAGAATCCAGTGAGGAGATTGGGGCTAGTCTTGGTGAAGTCCTTTGGGCTGAGTTTGAGCCTGTTTCGTTGGATGAAGTGGACAGGATTATGGGTTGGCTGGAGGCCTCCATGTGTGTATTGGACCTGTGTCCCTCCTGGCTTGTTTCTGCAGCTAGAGAGGTGACCGGAGACTGGATCCAGGCGGTTGTTAACGCCTCGCTGAGGGTGGGTTTTGTCCCCGCTGTACTCAAAGAGGCGGTGGTACGACCTCTCCTTAAGAAGCCTAATCTGGATCCGGACTCCCTTAACAACTACCGTCCTGTCTCCAACCTTCGCTTTTTAGCGAAGGTTGTCGAGACCGTGATGGCACAGCAATTCCCTTATTTCCTGGAGGAAACGGACTACCTGGATCCTTACCAATCTGGCTTCAGGCATGGCCACAGCAAGCAAATGGCATTCGTCGCCCTAGTGAATGATCTCTGGTGGGCCCGTGATGGGGGTTGTTCCTCCATCCTGGTCCCTCTTGACCTCTCAGCGGCTTTTGATACCATCAACCATGGTATCTTACTGCAGCGACTCAGGGGGTTGGGGATCGGAGGCATTGTTCTGCAGTGGTTCTCCTCCTACCTCTCGGGCCGCTCGCAGTTTGTATCAGTGGGGGGGTCAGAGATCCAGATGCCTCTCACGTGTGGGGTGCCTCAAGGATCGGTTCTCTCCCCCCTGCTCTTTTAACATCTACATGAAGCCATTGGGTGAGATCATTCATGGTTTTGGGGTGAGGTATCACCAATATATGGATGATACCTTGCTTTACATCTCCACCCCGGGCCACCTTGGGGAGGCCCTTTCCGTGATGTCCTGCTGCCTGGAGGCAGTGCGGTTTGGATGGTAAGAACAGGCTGAGACTGAACCCTTCCAAGACTGAGTGGCTGTGGGTGCCGACATCTCGGGATCTAGAGATACCATCATTAGTGATCGGTGGGGAGACTCTTAACTCATCCGATAGGGTTCGCAATCTGGGTGTCCTCCTGGATTCTCGGCTATCCTTGAATGACCATCTGATGGCCGTAACCTGGGGGGCCTTTGCACAAGTACGTCTTGTGCGCCAGTTGCGCCCTTTCCTAGACCGAGATGCCGTCGCCACAATCACTCATGCCCTGGTTACTTCTCGGTTGGATTACTGTAACTCCCTCTACATGGGGCTGCCCTTGGGATGCATCCGGAGACTCCAGTTAGTTCAGAACGCGGCCGTGCGGGTAGTTATGGGGGCTCCTCGTTACTCCCTTGTTATACTTCTCCTGCGCAAGCTGCCCTGGCTACCGGTTGCTCTCCGGGTCCGTTTCAAGGTGCTAGTGCTTACCTATAAAGCCCTACATGGCTTAGGCCCGGGGTACTTACAGGACCATCTCTTGCCTTCCTCCCATCGTCCGGTGTGCTCCCACAGAGTGGGCCTCCTCCGGGTGCCATCAGCCAAACAATGTCGGCTGGTGGCCCCCAGAGGGAGGGCTTTCTCTGTCGGAGCCCCGACCCTCTGGAATAGTTTGCCCACCGAGCTCAGGATGGCCCCCGACCTCCTCTCCTTTCGCCGCAGACTTAAGAGGTGGCTATTCCAACAATAATCTGGTCGTGGGGTCTTATAATCTTACAATCTTTGATTGGTGTTAATGGGGGTTTTAATTTAATTTTAATTGTTTTACTGTGATTTGTATCAATGATTATTGTATGTAAGCCGCCCTGAGTCCTCAGGGAGAATGGCGGCATATAAATCACAGAAATAAATAAATAAATAAAAAATATTTTGTAGTCGGTATTCAGTAATGAGATAGGTCTGTAATTTTGAATTTGCTGGAGATCTGTATCTTCTTTTGGAATAATTGTAATTATCGCTTCTGTCCATGTTTTTGGAATTTTGGCTTTCTCCATGGCTTCGTTGTATAACCGCAACATATTTTCTCTCAGTACTTCTTGCATTGTTTTATATACTTCTACCGGTAGCCCATCGGGTCCCGGTGTTTTGTTATTTTTTTTGCTTTTTCAGTACTTCGTCTAATTCTAATTTAGTTATTGGCCTATTGAGGATTTCTCTTTGGTCTTCTTTGATTTTTGGCATTTCAGATTTTTCTATATACTGTTTTATCCTTTCTTCCTCTATTTCTTCTTGTTTATATAAATTAGCGTAAAATTTCTTAATAATTTCTTTTTTGGCCTCTCTGTTATGTTGGATTTCCCCTTTGTCGTCTCTCAATTGGTATATCATTCTTTTATTCCTTTCTTTCTTCAATTTATAGGCTAACCATCTGCCTGTTTTGTTTGCGTATTCAAAATAATTTTGTTTCGGCATTTTTATTTTTTGGGCTAATTCCTTTTGGTTTATCAAATTCAGTTTATGCTTAATTATTTTCCATTATTCTTTTATTATTTTATCCTGGGGTTCTTTCTGCAATTTTTGTTCTATTTGTTTTAGGTCTTTTTCTAATTTATCTAATTGTTGTTTCTTCTCTTTATTTTTCTTTCTCGTATATGCAATTACTAGCCCCCTTATATATGCTTTTAGGGTATCCCATGTATTTTGTAAGGAGGTTTCCTCTATTTTATTTATCTGAAAGAATATTTTTATTTCCTTTTCTAACATCAAATTAAATTCTTTTTCTTTACATATTCTTTGATTCATCGTCCATCTCTTGAGCCTCCTTTCCCCTTTCCAGTTTATGAATAGTGGATTATGATCTGCCCATTGGTTTATGTCTATCTCAATTTTTTCTACTGCTGTTTTGATATTTGGGGTCATCCAGGCCATGTCCAGTCTTGACCACGAATTATGCGGATGAGAGTAAAAGGTATATTGGGCCTCACCTTCGTGTGTTTCTCTCCATACATCTGTCAAATTTAATTCTTCAGCCATATTAAAAAATTCTTTTGGAAGTATTTCCTTTTTCTTTCGGGGTTTTTTTTTGTCAGTTTTGTAATCCTTATTTGCATTTACTATTGCATTATAATTCCCTATTAGTTTATAGTTTATAGTTTTATTGGATTTATATACCGCCCTACTCCCGAAGGACTCAAGGCGGTGTACAGCCAACAATAAAAATACATAAATACAAAATTTAAAACCAACTAAAAACAGATTAAATGAATTTGGCCCAGACAGAATTAAAACACCCCAAATAATTTAAAAAAGATTAAAATTTAACACTAAAAACGGAGAGTGGTTAGGCCAGGCCTGCCTGGCAAAATAGAAAAGTCTTGAGAGCGCGGCGGAAGGTGGGCATATCAGGGATCCTCCGTATCTCCGGGGGGAGCTCGTTCCAGATAGTAGGTGCCCCCACAGAGAAAGCTCTCCCCCTGGGGGCCGCCAGCCGACATTGTTTGGCTGACGGCACCCGGAGGAGCCCCTCTCTATGAGAGCGTACTGGCCGGAGGGAGGCTATTGGTGGTAGTAGGCGGTCCTGCAAGTACCCAGGTCCTAAGCCATGGAGCGCTTTAAAGGTAGTAACCAGAACCTTGAAGCGCACCCGGAAGACCACCGGGAGCCAGTGCAGCTCGCGCAGGAGAGGTGTCACATGGGAACGCCATGTCGCTCCCATCATCACCTGCGCGGCCGCACTCTGCGCCAGTTGGAGCCTCCAGGTGCTCCTCAAGGGGAGCCCCATGTAGAGAGCATTACAGTAGTCTAGACGGGAAGTGACAAGGGCGTGAGTGACCGTGAGCAAGGAGTCCCGATCCAGAAAGGGACGCAACTGGCGGATCAGGCAAACCTGATAGAAAATCCTCCCGGCCACGGCCGTCAGGTGCCCTTCCAAGGACAGCCGTGAATCCAGGAGGACGCCCAAGTTACGAACCCTCTCCGTGGGGGCCAATGATTCGCCCCCAATAGTCAGTGATGGCGCCAACTGACTATATCGGGACGTCGGAAACCACAGCCACTCGGTCTTGGATGGGTTGAGCCTGAGCCTGTTCCTTCCCATCCAGATCCGTACGGCCTCCAGGCACCGGGACATCACTTCAAGGGCATCGTTGGGGTGGTCTGGGGTGGAGATGTACAGCTGAGTGTCATCAGCGTACTGATGGTACTTCACCCCAAAACCACGGATGATCTCACCCAGAGGCTTCACATAAATGTTGAACAGAAGGGGCAAGAGGACCGATCCTTGTGGCACCCCACATATAAGGGGCCTCGGGGTCGACCTCTGCCCCCCTGCCAACACAGACTGCGACCGGTCGGAGAGATAAGAGGAGAACCACCGCAACACAGTGCCTCCCACCCCCATCTCTATCAACCGGTGCAGCATGATACCATGGTCGATGGTATCAAAAGCCGCTGAGAGGTCTAACAGGACCAGGACAGAGGAGCACCCCCTGTCCCGAGCCCTCCAGAGTTCATCAACCAACGCAACCAATGCCGTTTCCGTGCTGTACCCGGGCCTGAAACCCGACTGGAACGGATCTAGATACGTCGCTCCATCCAGGTGCCGGGGAAACTGTTTCGCAACCACGCTCTCAACAACCTTCGCCACAAAGCGAAGGTTGGAGACCGGACGATAATTTACCAACATTGCCAGGTCCAGGGAAGGCTTCTTGAGGAGAGGCCTCACTACCTCCTCTTTCAAGGCGGCAGGGAAGACACCCTCCCCCAATGAAGCCTTTATAATCCCCTGGAGCCAGCCTCGTGTCACTTCCCGGGAAGCCAGCACTAACCAGGAAGGACACGGGTCCAATAAACACGTGGTCGCGTTCAGTCCACCCAGTGTCCTGTCCACATCCTCAGGGGTCACAGGATCAAACTCAGTCCAGATAAAATTCTCAAGACCTGCCCCAGTCCCTTCCCCCGAAACCACCCAGTCGGAGTCCAAATCTTCCTGAATCTGAGTGATTTTGTCATGCAGATATTGAACAAAATCCTCGGCTCTACCCTCCAAGAGGTCCTCCCGCACTTCCTGGTGGAGCAGGGAGCGGGTCACCCTAAACAGGGCAGCCGGGCAATTATCTGATGACTCAATAAGAGCAGCAAAATAGCTACATTTCGCTGCTTTTATCGCCACTAGGTAAGTCCTAATATGGGATCTTACCAGTGTCCGGTCAGATTCAGAAAGACTGGCCCTCCAACTACTCTCTAGGCGTCTTTTCTGGCGCTTCAACTCCCTCAGCTCCTCAGTAAACCAAGGAGCCAAGTGAGATCGACGCCGGGTCAGAGGCCGCAAAGGCACGACCCGATCCAGAGCTCCGGCGGCCGCCCTATTCCAGGCGGCCACCAGGTCTCCGGCCGAGGCGTGTGCCAGAGCCTCAGGGAATGGCCCAAGCTCCATCTGGAACCTATCAGGTTCCATCAGGCGCCTGGGGCGGAACCATCTTACCGGCTCCACCTCCCTGCGGCGGGGTATTGCGGTTGAAAAGTCAAAACGAAGGAGAGAGTGATCTGACCATGACAAGGGTTTGATGACTATGTCCCCTATATCAAGATCTCTCAACCACTGTCCAGAGACAAAAACCAGGTCCAGTGTGTTTCCCCCCGTGTGGGTAGGCCATGAATTAACTGGGTCAGGTCCATAGCCGTCATGGAAGCTATGAACTCCCGAGCCACCTCAGACATCTCCCCCACAGACGGCAGGTTGAAATCCCCCATGACCATAATCCTGGGAGTATCAACCGCCACCGTGGCGATGATGCCGAGAAGCTCGGGCAGGGCTGCTGCCAAGTGGCAGGGAGCCAGGTACGTGATCAGCAAACCCATCTGAACCCCATGACCCCATTTCACAAGGAGGGATTCACAACTGGCCGTCTGAGGAACAGTGGCCTCCCTCGGTTTCAGACTTTCTCTAATAATAACCGCAACCCCGCCGCCTCTCCCCTGTGACCTCGGCTGATGAAATGCTTGGAAACCCGGCGGGCACATTTCAACGAGGGGCACCCCCCCCTCGTGGCCCAACCAGGTCTCCGTAACACCTGCCAGGTCCGCACCCCCCTCCTGAACAAGCTCACAGATGAGAGGGGCTTTATTTACTGCAGACCTGGCATTGCACAACATCAGCCGAAGGCCTGGGCCCTGAGGGTCTGTGCAACCTAGGGAGCGGGAGGAGCCTTGGGGGTCGGAACACGCCACTGCTCGTAAACAGCGGGCACGTGTTCCCCTGACACGATATGGCCCCCTGCTCCCGCCATATCTACCCCTCCCACCTACAGTAACGATATTCAATATACTATCCGGATCCGCTCTAACCCCCTCCACGACCCCGGGTCCCACACTCCCCCCACCACTCTTTACGGCTCGACCCAACCCTCCCCTTGGTGGGTTGTCCCCCCTACCCACTATCCCCTCCACCCCCCTCCTGGAACCCCTTAAAAGTTTAAATAAAAATTTAGATAAAAAACCCCTCAGCCCCCTCTTAGCGACATGCCACCTCTCTGGGTCCCAAAACCCGTCATCGAGGTAGGCCCTCGATAACGTGGAGGGCCACACCTGCGAGAGGGGGGAGTCTTGCAGCGCAAGAAGTTCAGCGGTAGAGTACATTTATAAACGGAAGAAATGAAGATGGCTCCTGGCATGGTTCATAGAGTCTAGCTGTCCTGAGGACGAAAGGCAGCAACTTAAAAAGTGTGGATAGCCTCCACTGTCCTCCCACAACAATGTAGAGAGTCGTTATGCCATTTTGGCAAATCCAGGGGGTGTTTCTTCCAGGCATCCTCTCACGATGCTTGGGCCACTGTATGATGTTAAACAATGCAAGAAGCTGTCCCCACTGGTAGATATAACCATGATGACCCGGACTCCCTCAAGGCCCACATCAAGCTGTCCTTTAGTCCAACCCCACAGTCAGGAGAGATGATTACAATAGAGCCAGTTCAGAAGGTAGATATAACAGCCCGGGAGCAAAAGTGGCTTACGAGGTTGAAAATAACTGGGGTAATGGCCATAAGGCCTGCATAGGCCAAAAAGGGGGGGGGGGGGCGAAACAGTCCTCTCCCACTCCCCAAGGTCTTTTGGCCAATTTATCCCCAGTTTAAAGCCCCCCCCCACTCACGGGGGCCTCCGGACTCACACAGGAGCGGCCCAAAAAGCCAGCTCCTGGCCTGTCCAGGTTGTCAGCCTCTCGCCACGTCGACTGCAGATGGAAAACGCTGGAATAGTCGAGTGTCACCCCCTCGCCTCCACTCTCCGCCGGGAAAACAGTCAGGGCTCCGCGGGCGCTCCCGCCGCCGCCTCCTCTACAAGGGCTCCCACTGCGCCCCAGAAACACTGGGGTCTTTAAAAAGCCCCCAGGAGACCGGGGAGCCAGAGAAGCCCCCGCATCTTCGCCGCCGCCGCCATCATCGAGCTCCCGCCACCGCTCCGACTGCCACCCCCCAAAGCCTACAGGCAAGGGAATCCACCGCCGAACAGCTGTTCCTGCCAGCGTCCCGCGGCTCCTCTTGACGGCCCTTCCTCAACCGTCAGGATGTTACAGAGGGCGAAAATACCCTCGTCTTGACGGGAGGGAGTTCCTGAAGGTAGGACTGGGGGCCAGAATAATCAGCGCTGGCCCCCGGACCCCAAAAACGCCAGGGCTTTCCTCATCCCCCCAAGAGCGTTCTCAGCCCCGGTCCACCATCTTGAGCATGCGTGAAGATATTAAACAAATATCTTCATATTCTAATTCTGCTAATTTTAAAAAATTCCTGTTGTTTTTGATTAGGTGCATAAATCACTACAATTAATATTTTTCCCTTTCCTATTCCTAATTCTACCATCACCACTCTACCTTCCTCATCAGTATAAACTAATTTAGATTGTATTTTTTCTTTTATGTAAATCGCTACTCCTTTTTTCTTTTTTTGGGTCAGGGATGTGTATAATGTTCCTAGTTTGGGGTTTTCTAAAATTTTCTGGTGTTCCTTTTGGATATGTACTTCTTGCAGACATATCACATCTGCTTGTAATTTTTGTAATTTTGTAAATATTTGATTCCTTTTCTTTGGAGCATTTAATCCATTAATAATTACCGAAAAGTGTTTAATTGGTTCATCCATTGCCTATTGTATCTATCTTTTTGTGTGTCTTGTTTCCATCTGTGTCTTTGCCTGTGCACTTCTCTCTCCTCTCTCTCTTTTTGTTGCCTCTTTCTTATTTCTTTTTCTTGATTTGTTTCTATTTGCTCTTCTTTTTGACTTCTACTGTTTCCTCCTTACTTTCCTTCTCTTCCTCCAGCCTAAAATATGTGCTATGAAATTCTCTTGCCTTCTCTAGAGTGTCTATTTTGTATTTTTTATCTTCCCACGTAATTAAGATCTCCTCTATTGGCAACCATCTGTAAATTATCTTATACTTGATCAATAGTGATGTTAGAAACTGATATTGTTGCCGTAGATTTCTAATTCTTCGGGGTATCTATTTTAGGATTATAATTTAATCCTAAAATTTAATAAATAAATAAATAAATAAATTTCTTTATCATTATAGGTCACTGTTTCTTCTCTAGTTTTCTTGTAGATTTCATCCCGAGTAGATCTTTTTGAAAATTTAATGTGGACTTCTCTCGCCAGTCTATGCCTCCTTATAAAATTTGTTTGTACACAATAGGTTTCCTCCAATTGTCCTTTTATTTCCTTTTGGTCTTTTTGAGTCATTCCCGCGATAATCTCCACCATTTTTCCTTCTAAATCCTCATTTTTTTCCTCTCGTATGTTTTGGAAGCGCAGAAAATATGAGGCCTTTTCCATTTCGAGCATAGCTAAAGAATCTGACATTTCTTTATTTAGTTGTAAAGTTTTTTGTTCCATTGCTTCTACTTTTAATTCTACATGATCTATTTTCATTTCAGCTTTCCTTATTCTCTGTTCGTTTTCTGCTATAGAGTGTTGAATACCCCCAATTTTATCATTCATGGTCTTAATATCCTCCTTAACTTCTCCTATTTCATTTCTAATCTCTGCATAGAACGTTCTCATTTCTTCCTGATTTTCCGCTATTTTTTCTTGTGTTCTGAGCAGTGATCCTTGGATCTTTCGAAACATGTCCTGTATTACATTTTGTAATGTAATACATTTCCATTTCCAATTTTTCTTTTTCTTTCCCTATCATGCTATCTATTGTTTTTTGTTGTAATGGGGAGGGAGTCATTACTATCGTGTTTGTTGTAGGTTTTTTCCCTATTTTTGTTATAGTGGATGCTGTAGACATTTTCAATATTTGTGTAAAACTTTCCAACCTTAACATCAATTTTTAGGTTATTCCTTGATATCTCTTTTTTCCTCCACACACCACTTTTACCCCACACGACTTATTTATATTATATTGCCAATTATCCCACTTAAACAATTAATTCCTACTCACAATACAAAACAATTTGCATATACTTATTTCATCAATCACAATTTTTAGTTTTCTTAATTTTCTAATTACCAATCTATTCAATCACTCCATTTATCAGTCAATCTGTCTCAAAAATATAATCAACTCATTTGTTATTTCATATTAAAATTCCAGTCATTCACTCTAACAATAATTCCTTATCTTTCTTTTACCACCACTTATAATTTCACAATGTAAATTATATTTATAATATATTTATATTATTACTTATATATAATTCTTTTAAATGTTAAACGTATCAACTATTTAAATATTGGTTTCCTCTTTTTCTCCCCCCAAGGTAATTCAAAAATAATAGTTCACTTCCCTCTTAGATTAATTTTATATTCTTTTGTTCCTTTGCTTTCCTTCTTCTTTTACCTCTCTTCTTCAGTTCTTTTACAGTTATTAAATTGCGGTCTATGTCCGTCTCAGTCACTTTTACTAGTCCCAATATTTCACTCTCTGCATTCAGTTTTCAAGTCTTTTTAAATTTAAATTATTATAAATCCAAAGTCCAAACAAATCTTCTGTGCTCACAAACTCCACCACCTAGTCCTTCCACTCAAATTCCGGTATTTCAATCTCTGCGTTCAATTTTCAAGTCTTTTTAAGTTTGTATCAATTATAAATCTAGAGTTCAAACAAATTGTCTATGCTCACAAATTCCACAAGCTGCTCCTTCCACTCTCCTGTAGAAATCCGCTCGCATTCCACTTCCTTCATCTTCTTCACGCGCTCTTTCTCCTTCTCTTATGTTTGCTTAGTCATTCTGTGGGTTCCTTCTCTTCCGCACTGTGTTATTTACCCATTTTCTTTTCCTCTTTGTACCGCCGCTGTTGTAACTTCAATTATCCTCTTCTACTTCGATCGCGCATCTCCTACTTACCGCCTTTGTTGTAGGTGATCTTTCTGACCGTCACTTGAAATTGCTTTCCACTCTTCGCTTCAATCTAGATGGGCATCATCTCTCCTGTCCGCCGAAAAAGCCAACTTCTTCTCCACCAATTTAAGAGGTTGATCGCTCGTCCTCCCTGACAGCACAATACCAGGGGGCTTCGCGAATTCCTCTTTCGTTTTTCAATCCCTCCGAGTTCAGGAATGCCCTTAAAGAGCAACTAATGAAGAATTTTGGGTTTCAGAAATGGAGCTTCTGTTTCCTCACCCTTTCGTGATGATGTCACTGCTGGAAGTCTTGGCGATGTGAGTTTGAAGGTGCTTCCACGAAAGGAAAGAAGTAGGGCTCTGGTCTAGATAATACAATCAGGCACTTCTGCTTAGAAATAAATTTGTTTCCTCACTTCATTTTGAAATCATTTTATATGTCTT
Source organism: Masticophis lateralis (assembly GCA_030761175.1). NCBI lineage: Eukaryota > Metazoa > Chordata > Lepidosauria > Squamata > Colubridae > Masticophis > Masticophis lateralis. The sequence continues at coordinate 73,590,524 of JAUDYJ010000004.1, read as the reverse complement.
ATAATGAGTGGAACATTTTGTAATTTGTGATGGAACCTCACAATCTATTTACTACTAAAACTCTCATTTTTGCAAACATCAATCTTGCTTAGTGTTTCTTATCCATATTTTTAGAGGGATCACTTAATAACATTCCATCCCAAGATTGCCTGTGCCCTTGTTAGCCAGGGACAGTTGAGATTGACAGGGAGTCCTCATTTATTGACTAATCGCTTAATGACTGTTTAAATTATGAAGGCCTCAGAGTGGTTCTTTATGCCTCTAAAGCATTTCCAACTGTCACAAAATGTTGCAAACATACACATATCCCACAGTCACATATTCACTATCTGGGTGTTTGGCAATCTGTTTGGAATTATAGCTGATTGCCAAGCTCTCCTCAATCATGCAATTGCCACTTGCAAACTTCCCTGCCAGGCTCCCCAGAAACCCAGTGGAGAAGCCTACAGGGAAGGTTGCAAACTGCTGCTGCCTATTGAGAGGACTCACTCTTGATTTGGAGGCTGGATGAAAGAGGTCCCTGTTGTTTTCTGTCTCAGCAACTGAAATCCAAACCTGCATGGAGTCCAAAATCCTTCCCTCAACATCTCTTTTCTTTTTTCTTCTTCTTTTTTATAATTTTTTTAATAGTTTTTTTTTTTAACATCCATACGTGAACAGTGTACTGTCTGGGTCAATATACTTTATACACAATACTACTACTACAAATATTATTTAGATATACATAATCATAATCTTTCAACTTCTAACATTTGTGTATACATAGTAGTTATAATGTAATCCATTCTATATCAGTATACGTAATACTATTTTCCCAATTTCTAACTTCTACCTCTTTTTTCTACCTCTTAATAAAATAACCACCATATTAAGAAGTATTTTAAATCTATTGATCATCTCTTCCCTTTTTTAGAATTTCAACTCTTATTGACTTTTTGGTAAATCTTTCATGCTTCTCCTTTGGGATCTTGTAACTCCTTACATCAAATTTATTTAATCTAAATATTTCGTCTGACACAACACCTGTCTCTTGCTCTTGGAACTCTAGAGCACCCATCCGTAATTCTTTCATCATTTTGGGAGATCTTTCTCTTTATTCTCTTCTATATTTTGAACTCTTAAAAGAGTAATCTATCTGTTCTGTTTTAAGAATTATTACTATCTCTTCCATATCCTTATCTGCTTGTATCATTTTTAAAATTGATACAAGAAAGAATTGATATTCTTTCCTCAGCTCCTTCTGGTTTCTTCTCTATTTTCTGAATTTTTTGTTCATCTTTTATTGTCATTTGCTGGAGGTTTTCTAGTCTCACATCTATAGCCTGCATCCATTCCATCATCTCCCTATGATTCCTTGTCATATCTTCCTGAATACATTGAAGCATCAATAATATTTCTTTATGAACTGTATTTGTTTTCCCCTGTTGAAACATTTTGTAATAATTTAATAGGCTAATAGTTGCTCAATATTCCACCCAGGTTCCAATATCCCAATTGCCCAGAAACACCAAAAACGTCAGTATTAATAAAATTTACACGGTCCTGGGACTGTTCCTCAAAATCCCCTAAATTTATAGTCCTTAAAATTTTCCAATTGGCACTCTCTAAATTTTCCAAATTTTTAAATTTTGTTTAATTTTTCTTCTTTCTTTTTTCACCTCATATAATGTTCTATCAAATAGTATTAATAATCCAGATTGGCCCACCAAATTTCCCCAAATGTTTAATTCTGTTTAATCCACAAAATCAAGTATTCAATTTCAAGGATGTTTCTTGTTAATTATAGTCCACCTTGCCTTAAAAAATCTTCAAAAGGCTCACTAAATACTTTGAAGCAGCCAAAATGCCAGTAGATATGGAACCAAAATAAAAAGGCCTTCCAGGTGAGGTTTGCCTTTTACTATTTCCTTTCTTCCACTTTTTGTTTTTCTTGTGTTATCAATTAATCCTTATTTGCCAAGGTCATTTCCCACTGTGTACTATTATAATATCTTCTTTCACCAGTCAGTGGCACCCCTGCTCTAAGTTCCAGCATTAAACAAAGCAAAGTTGGAACAGCTGTCAAAAAGCTTGAGGAAAAAATAATAAAAAAACAAAATTCCTTTTTCTTTATATGATTTCTTCCAATAATCAAACAGAGTTATCTGCAAATTAAGTCACTTTTCATTCTACTACAAGTTCCAGTCTGGGCTTTCTATATTTTAAAGCTTCATAGTCTTCCATTAAAAGTTTGTTTCACTTTTGGGTCTATAATCTTTCTCCGTGTGTTAAATCGCCACTTTCTTAGCATTTTGGAGAGGTTTTTTAAAAAAAGAATTATTTATGCTTAAATCTCTAGTATAGAAGTTGAAAATTGTCTTACCCAGTTTCAATCCTCTCTCCACAAACCACTCCAGCTCATAATCTTCTTGTCCCGGTTGTCACAGCTTTGGTCTTGTCATAATGGCTGTCATCTCTGCTGCCGATCAGGAGGTTTTCTTTGAATCAAGCAAGGAAATTGCTGTTTCCTCGTAATCTACGAAGCGTCCCTCCTTTCTTCACCACCCCTTCACAATGGCTTTGATCCCATAAGGTCTTCTGGCAAGCAGGTATCGGCTGGGTTTTGCAGTGCTCCACAGCTCCCCTATCCCATATCCATCCGGCTGTGACGCCAACCAATGAATCCCGTCAACATCTTTATGGAGGGCTCTGTATCAATGGAGCTGGAAAGATTCCCCTTGTTGCAACCATAGTGCTGATATGCAAACTATTAAACATAGTTTGTAAGACTGCCTAGAGTGCATTCTCTGATTCCTTAGAAAATCTGCATTATTTATGCACCATGGAACCGAAAATGTTTCTTATTGTATTATTGATTTGTATAAATAAAAATTAAAAAAAAAAAAAGAAAATCTGCATGAAACAATGCCAGAGGTAATTGCCTGGATAGCTGAATTGGACATCCAGTTATGAAGTCACTATAGCATCTCCATAGAAATTTTGAATATAACTATGCGTGTATATGTATACTTACCTTTATTATATTGTCATCATACACTAAATAAACTTGGTTGCTTCACTCAATGATCAAAACTGAACATAATTGTGACCATTAACTATTCACATTATCCCATTTTTTTGCATTGTAGCCAGACTGGACAATTATTTTTCATTATGAATATTTTTGCTCACTAATTGCTTAAGTAGGGCAGAGATAAACATCTCTAAGGGAAATTGCCAACTTTTGTGTGACCAATTACTGTAAGAGGGTTTTAGGTTTAGCACTAGAAATATTTATTGGTCAGGTTGTTCCTATTTGGACACCATTCATTCTTTTTATTAATGGTTCAGGTTTCATTAGATAAGATTTTATTTTGGTTTTATCTTATTGCCAATAGTACTGCCTCTTTTCATAAATACTTTCTCCTTCCTTTTAACACACATATTTAAAAGTAGCTGAAACTAAAGGATCTGGCCTTTCCCTGGCAATATATCTGCAAAGCATGCATATTCAAATAATTGCTGTGAAGATCCCTTTGTAGAAGACTTTTACAAGTTCTTTCTTCTCTTCATCAGGGGTGCAATCTAAAAATTTCCCCTACCGGTTCTGTAGGCGTGGCTTAATTGGTGGGCGCGGCTTGGTGGTCAGGTGACTGAGGGGGGCGTGGCCAATAATAATAAATAATGAAAATAATAAACAAAGTACAGAAAACAATAAGAGGTACCAAAAACCAACTTTTACACTTTATACACACATACACACACACACAACAGAACACAACACAACTGACTCACACACAATGTAAAAGCAGCTGCACTTGACCCAAAATGGTCCCTGCAACAAGCAGGAACCTCATACAGTCACAAAAAGCTCAAAAACCAACTTTTACACTTTATACACACAAAATGCCACATACAGCTTTGGGAGATTTTGTGTGTTTGTGTAGTTAGAGTGAAACACTACAGAAACACACCAAATCTCAGAAAGCTGCACAAATTTATTATTTTATTTTATTTATATTCTTAGATAAAAGCAGCTAAATTTAAAACTTCCTTAACTTTAAATTGCTGTCTAAAAAAAATAATAAAACTCCTAAAAAAACTTCAATTAACTATTTTTTTTAAAGCTCCCCCACCAAAAAACCCCAGTTACTTACCAAATTGAAGGCACAAGGCAGGCAGGATTGAGTTGCTCACTGATTGGATTGATTGCAGGCAGGCAGATTGAGTTGCTAGCTAATGCAATTGATTGCAGCAGCTGAAGCAAGGCAGGAAAAGTGAGCGAGCCTGAAAAAAGCAGCAAGCTGCCAAGTGGGCAAGTGGGACTGGGCAATTGGGTGGGCATGGGCAGGATCCCCAGAGATTTTTGCTACCAGTTCTCCGAACTACCCGCCGCCATCACTAACGGATCGCCTGATCCGGTCCGAACCGGGAACATTTCACCCCTGCTCTTCATCTTCCCACTGCAAGGAGGAAAATCAAAATGTTTCCACCTGATGCTAAATAATCTCTCCATGAAGAAATGATTGAAAAATAGTATTTTCTAGTGTATACACAATTTGAAAATATAGTGTTATTACAGCAATATTTCTTTTAAATAATTAAATGTCAAGGATATACCCGTATTTTTCAGACTATAAGATGCACCGGACTATAAAATGCTCCTGATTTTGGCCTGTAGAGTGCTTCTGGGGCCAGGGAGGGCAAAAACATGACGTGTGAAGGGCTTGGGAGCCCAAAAACGGGCCCATTTTTGGCAAAAATGGGCCGTGCGGGGCACTGCAGAGTGCTTCTGGGAGCCAGGGAAGGCAAAAACATGACGCGCGGAGGGTTTGAGAGGCCAAAAACATCCGTACTCAGTCTATAAAACTCACCTAAATTTTCACCCACTTTGGGGGGGAGGGGGTGTGCATTTTATACTCTGAAAAATATGGTAATCACTTTTGGAGTTTTTCCCCCAAGGAAAAAATGGGATGTCAGAGTCTCTTAGAGACACATGCTTACAACTGTATGATCAATATTTTTACTTAGATTGGGTATCTGATCAGTCTGCTCCTTTCTTTCTTTTCTTCCCCTTATATACTGTATCATGCAGGATAATAAAAAAGACAAAGGAAGTAAAGACACAACTTTGGAACAGCATCTTGTTTTTTGCTTTATTGAGTCTTCCCCCAGTATAGGGCAGAAAACTTGTGCAAATTAAAGGAAGGAGCTTACATAGTTGAAAGGTCAGACCATATTTAGCTGAGTTCTTTTGATTAACAAGCAATAAGGTTTCTTCGTTCGTTTATTTCTAAAACTGTCTTATACACAATAATCTTAAGCGGCTCACAATAAAACTAACCCCCCCCCCAACAATAACAGCATAATTTCACCCATACAATGAAGCAGTTAGTCTTCTACTGTAAACACAGGTCAATGTTCATTACTCTTAGTTGCAAATACAGTTCTTATTTTCTGGAGATATGGCCACTATTCTGTAATAATAGACAAAATTACGTTGTTATGGTAATTTAAAATTTCTACTTCCTATAGCCATAATGGCGAACCTATGGCATGCTTGCTAGAAGTGGCACACAGAGCCATCTCTCCAGGCATGCGAGCTGTCACCTGTTGCTCTTCCAGGTTCTGGCGCACCGGCCAGCTGATTTTCACATGTGTGGGAGCGCTGGAAACCAGAAGACCAGCCGTCTGGCGCGCATGTGCAGTGGCCACCTGATCTTCCATTCCACAAAGACCAGCTGGCCGTTGAGCATGCGGGCCCTAGAAACCCCACATGCGCACCAGGCAGCTGCTGTTATGGTTTCTATCTCACATGCACTCATGCCCTCCCGTTTTGGCACTCGGTGCCGAAAAGATTCCCCAACACTGTCCTATAGCCGAGAGGCTTTTGTACCTTGAGGATGCGGTCTTCTCAATTTTATGCAGTTTTTATTCAATTTATAGCTTGGAACTTCTGAAAAAAAATTCTTTTAAATTATTTATATGTCAAGTTTGAATGGCTTTGCTTCTTTCAAACCTAATGCTTTTCAACTTGCCAATGACCAGGTGGAAGGGAAATGGAATGTGGAGAATGTATGAAGAGATCGTGAGAGCATGGAGCCAGCAAGGTCACCGCTGCAGCTCGAGAAAGAGATGGACTGTTCTCATAACAAAAGACCATGTCATAATTGAGCAGCATGATCAACCATCATGCTGCTCAATTATGAAGAAGAAAGTATTGTTTAACTGAGCAAGCATTTATGCGGGAAATGAGAGCTGGTTTCATTTCTTCAGTACCAACATGGTGTATCCATTAAAGTTTTAGTTTTGGGAATTCAATTCTCCTGAGAGTGCTTCCTTCTTTTGGGTTCGTTAATTGGACAGTTGACATTAAACCAGCTCTCTTAACTCAGTCTACTTGGATAACCATGAGAGAGCTGTGACCTAACAATGTGTGGAATGGAGTGAAAAATTAAGTCCACAACAAACCCTGAATTGCTTCCTTCTCGGGAGGCACTAGTAGTCTCCCAAGTGGATGCTGAGGCACAGACAGTGGTGACCCAATCCAAAGTGAGAGTGGAGAAGATGAAGCAGTCACTGGTGCGTGACGAGGGAATCATGGCTGGATCCATCTGCCCTGACTCAAAGGCGCGATGGCCGAGTGGAGCGGGCAAGGCAGCCAAGTTGGAGTTCCCCTTGGTTCTGCTTGGAGAAGGCCCAGAGGAAAGGAAAAGAGAAAATGGAGGTGGCACAGCAGGTCGTGGAGGTCTTTTCCCCCTCTAGCAAAGGGAGGGAACTCCGACCCCCAGCAACTCCAACCTGGTCTTCTATGATAGCGACAGTGAGGGAGAGGACAATCTGATGATAAGTGGAACCATCATCCCTTTGACTGCCTGAGTGGAGATGCTAGTGCCCCACTTGGGTGAGAAGGGTTTTTAGGGCCCTGGTAGACTCAAGTTGCACCTGCTGCTTGATCAGCTTGAGAACTATGCAAAAGATGGCTTCAGCCAGGTTTGCTTCAGAGTTGACAATTGAGACTTAAAAAATGAGGCAACCTCTGAAGTTTGAGCAATTGATGGCTTCTTTACTAAGGGACCTACTAGCCACATGCCTAACTAAACCAGTAACCTGAGATGGAAGCCACGAGGAAACTATACGCTTCATAGTAGCCCTGAAAATGGAAATGATATTGGAGTTGGCATGGCTAAAAAAGTGGCAGCCAGCAGTTTACTGGAAAGACAACAACTGGCACTGGAGGAATAGAGCAGATGGACTGCAACACGTAAGGGCGAAGTGCAGAGGCAGCAAAAGCCCACTGGTGGGAAGGAGAAAGATAGAGCCTATCAACTCATGGCTGACCATCCCTAAGGAATACCAAGACCTAGTGGGAATATTCAGCGAGCAGGAATCAGACGTACTCCCTCCTTATCACCTCACTGACTCAGCCATTGAGATACTACCAAGGACAAAATTATCTAAGTCAAAGATGTACTCAGTGACCCCAAGAGAGATGGAGAAGCTCAGGAATTTCATGGATAGGGGTGAAAGATGGGTGTTTGAAATTATGCATGGATTTTGGAGGGATCAATGGTGTTTGTGTGGAAAACATGTACCCTCTCCCCCTTATGAAAGGACATGTGGGATCTCTGGCCAAGGGGAAGATGTTCACCAAGCTGGACTTGAGAAGCGTATTACTGAGTAAGAATTAAAGAAGGCGATGAATGGAAAACCGCTTTCAATTGTCCCTTAAGATGTTTCCAATTCTGAGTGATGCTTTTCGGGCTGCAGGGAGCACCCACGGTGTTCATGCAGCTAATCAAAGAAGTGCTGCATGAGCACATGTATAAGAGGATTGGTATAACTGGTTGATACCCATATTCTAAGACAATGGATGACCACATGAAATGAGTGAGGGAGGTGCTAAGAAAACTATTGAAAGCTAAGCTCTATGCTAAACTATCCAAGTGCAAGTTCCACAAAACCAGTTTAGACTACTTGCGGTATCGTGTGTCCAGTGAAGGGGTGGAGATGGATCTTGGAAAGGTGAAGACCATTCTGGAGCGGGAAGCCCCTTGCATCAGAAAGCAACTACAGAGCTTCCTGGGTTTTGCCAACTTCTATTGCCAATTTATCCCTTTGCACAGATAGCTTTGCATATCACCGAACTATTAAAAATGGGCACAGGGTGATAAAGCATAAACCAAGCCAGCTGTTCATTTGGACTATGGAATGCCAAGCGACTTTCGAAAAGCTTAAAAGGCTTTTTGCAGCAGAGCCAACCTTTAAGCATCTGAATCTGGAGGAGCCATTTATAATACAAACTGATGTCAACAATGTGGTGGTGGGGGTGCTTTGCTTCAAAAAGAATGCAAAGGAGACATTGCGTCTTGTGTTGGGCGGTATGGGAGAAGGAAGCGTATGCCATTGGAGGCAATTCTTAGAAGGCAGTAAGAGTCCGTTTGAAGTGGGGACTGACGACAAGAACCAGGAAGCCTTAAGAACTCCGAGGAAGCTGTCCCCTAAGCAAGTGAGATGGGTGTAGTACTTTAATCAGTTCAACTTCACCCTTCGATATTTGCCAGGGGGAAAGAATTCCCTTGCCAATGCACTCTTGGATGCCCCAATACAAAAGCACACAAGAGGAAATAGTTAACTCCATCATTCCCTCCAGGCAACTGGCAGCACAGGTCTCTGTGAGGTGGCGGCGGCTAGCCACTCCTCAGCCGGCCGACGGCACACTGCTCCAACACCTAAAAGAAGCTCTGAAGGAAGATGAATGGCTCAGAGATCACAAAGCCAACTTGATGATGAAGGAGGAAGAACCTGGAGTGGAAGGGAGTCAAGCTGTATGTTCCAGCCAGCCAGAGAACCCAAATCCTACAAAAAAGCCATGACATAAAGCTAGCAGGACACTTTGGGTTTGTAAAAACCCTTCATGTGCCGAAAAGACAATTCTGCCCAAGATGAAGAAGGACATAGAGAATTATGTAAGTGGTTGCCCAGTATGCGTGTCTATGAAACGATTGTCAGGGAAGACCCCTGGGTTGCTACAGCTGGTGATTAACAGCTATCAGACCATGGGAGAAAATCATACATGGATTTCATAGTGGACCTTCCAGAGAGTAATGGAAGCATCGTAATCTGGACTGTGGTTGACCTGTTTTCAAAACAAGCATACTTCATCGCATGCCTGAAGCTTCCCTCAGCCCAGAGGTTGGCCAAAATGTTTGTGCAGCACATCCACCAGCTGCAAGGAGATCCAAGGCGCATCATTTCAGATTTACAACAAAGTTTTGGCGGGAGTTTCTAAAGCAAATAGGTTCAGCTCAGGGACTTAGTTCAGGGTTCCATCCATGCACCAATGGGATGGTAGAAAAAACTAACACAATGGTGGAGCAATACCTACATTGCTATACTTTTGGCTTCTCTTAGCCAAAAGGCTGAGAAGTGATACCTACATTGCTATGTAAACTATCAGTGAATCAATTGGGCGGAACTGCTACCTTTCACAGAAGTGGCTTATAATAACGTCAGCATTTCACGCTGCATTTACTCTAATGCTGGATTCACCCCTTTTAAAGTAACCACGGGGGTTGAATTTGTACCAATGCCAGAGTTTCCGAGGGAACCTCCTCCCTCAGTAACAATAACTGAATGGATGGAGACCTTCAAAGCTGCTTGGAGCAACATGCAGAAAACCCGGAATAAGGCCAGGGAGTCTCAAAAGAGATCAGCAGATTGCAAGAGAGCCCCTCAGAAGAAGGTCAGAATCGGGGAGTTTACCTGTCTATGAAGTACTTAAAACTGAACCAACCTGGTAAGAAACTGGGTCCTAAGTACATAGGTCTGTTCCCAATTGTTTGAATCAGAAACCCAATTACTTTGGAGTTACAGTTGCCTAAGGTACTCAGGTGACTCCACCCAGTTTCCACTGTAATTTATTGAAGTCCTTCCGAGGTGCCAAGCTAAAGCCAGTCAAGGACAAGCTGACACCACCTGTGATGATGGGGGGGAGGGGGGAGATAAATCACTACGAGATAAAGAGGATGCTGGACTCAAGAAACTTTAAGGGGAAATTACAGTATTCAGTGCAGTGGAAAGGTTATCCTTCAGCCAATGCGGAGTGGGTTAAGTGCCCAGAATGTTAGCACAGACAAGTTAGTAGCTCCATGCAAAATATCACAAGCAACCAAACACATTAGTGAAGGCTAAGATCACCTAAGCAACAATAATTAAACTGTGTTTAATATTTTCCAGGTGCTCTTTTTTTTCTGGGGGTCTGCATGTGAAAATTGAACTGCTTTGCTTCTTTCAAACCTAATGCTTTTCAACTTGCCAATGAACTAGGGGGAGGGAGATGGAATGTGGCTGTGAATGTATGCAGAGATCATGAGAGCCTGGAGCCAGCAAGGTAACCATTGCAGATGCTTGAGAAAGAGATCGACCATTCTCATAACAAAAGACAGCCTCATAATTGGACAATGTGATCAACCAGGGGTGGGGAGAAGGAGAAAGTATTGCTTAACTGAGCAAGCATTTACATGGGAAGCCAGAGCTGGTTTCATTTCTTAAGTACCAATATGGTTTATCCAATAAAGTTTTACTTTTGGGAATATAATTATCCTGAGAGTGTTTCCTTGTTTTAGGTTTGCTAATTGGACAGTTAACATATTTAAAAGAAGAAAAAATAATTTAAATGCTTCAAATACCAAAGTAAAAAGCTGGAGAAAGTATTCTCCATATTATTAACTGGCAATTGAAAGTCTCTTCCCAAAATATATCAAATTACGAAGAGTATGCTTAGAGTGAAAAAAAGTCATATTTTAGGAAACAATAGTGAAGTTTCAACAAATTGAAATATGTTTCTGATGTTAACACCATCCAGAAAAGTATAAGGGGCAAATTTTATTATTTAAATTTGCATGGTCATCATATAGCTCGGGGAGAGTAATGGGATTTTGTACTCATAGGTTCCTTCAAGCAACACTTATCTTTGAGGGCTGTCTCTTCATTCAAATCCTGCAATTTTTCTTCCTGGACCATATGCTATGTGTATGAATGATGAATAATGTACATGTATGCTCAGAGCCTTGTTTGGGAAAATTCCAATCCAATCATTATATAATCTGCCAGCTAAGAGTATTGATAATTACTATGTCAAAATTTGCATATTCATCTTTATAGTTAATTAATTATTTGTTGAATCCTAAATAAAAAGAAAAGAAGATTAAGGAGAAAAAGAAGACTAACAATGGATTTATGGCAGGCGTCATTTTGGAAATATACTAAATCCTATGGCAACTTCCCCTTACTGTTGCTATTTTCAATACATGGCTTGATAAAGGGAAGAATACATTATTGATTAATCTAATTATTTACCATGACTCAGGGGCTTAATTTTGGAAAGATTCCTTCTGAAATAATTGCTCTAATTCCATCCATGGCATTACTCACAGCAACTGGCAACAGGGCTCCTATGATTGTTTCTGAAGTACCAAAGTCAGTGTCACTTACACTATAAACTACTATTCTTGCTGCATGTGTTTCTCTTCCAATTCTGATTGAATAAGCATCAGGGCACTTGTTCAGTATCTGCCAGAGACAAGATTTGACCCCAAAATAAAGATAACAAAACCACCTCTAATCTCATCAGAAGTTCACTAGACCTATGGCTGAACCTATTTTTGCATCACATCTATTGTCACTACTGCTCTTAGTCGTTAGAGCAAACTCTTTTTCTCAAGATTACAGTATTTGGGTTATCTGGCCTTGGAACATTATATCCAAGATGCTTTATCACTCATTAAAGAACTTAAGTCATTGTTTCTATAATAAAAACTTTACAGAGTTGTTGGGAGAAGCAGGAAACACATCTATCCCAAGAATCTTTTGATTCTTAATGCTTCATATCATGATCTCTACTAAACAGATGTTCTTTGTGTTGTTAAAAATAATTTTTCTAGGTTGTGACAATTGCACATTTGCTCAATCTCTTGAGGGATTGCTTACAGCAGATGGTTGGATTTGTAGCTGCTTGATTGAGTATAGTATATTACAATTCCTAAAAGCCCTCCAAGTTGATCAACTGCATTCTTCCCTGGTTCTGAAATCCAAAGTTGTGGACCTTGTCTGGAAATGGGTAATTAGAACATACAACACTCTATACTTACTGAAGTATATATCTGATTTTGTTTTTTGTGGGTACAGATTTTGAGGTTTGATTCAAATCCAGAAATTTAGAAGCTACAGTTGCAACGAGTTTTGTACTGTTTCCTCCAGTTTCTCCACTATTTCTGTACTGAATTTGTTGATTGTACCCAACTAATAAATAGGAAACTGTTTGAATCTATGGCTACTATATTTATTTGGTGACTTTTAAAAATTATATTCTTAGTTGTTATTAAGAAAGGCTGCAGATTTATATTCTCTGTGGGCTGATGCTATTCTCTGTTCTTTGGTCAAATTTATCATTTCTTCCAAAAGTGACATCTTAGTTTCAATTTAATTCAGTACTTGTTTTATCTATTTTTTCTCAATCCAAAGATCTCCATTAAGCATTCTTTGAATAGACAAAGCTTTGGCAGTTTTCCCAGAATGTCTTTGTTATTCTTAGAAAAGAGTTTTAGTCTCTTTCAAGGCATTCTTTCAGTGCCTTGTGAGCAGTAACATCTGGTGAACAAGCTTCCCTCTGAGTCAGTGCTTCTCTGGAAGATTTGTTTAGGATCCTGGCCATTTACTTTTGTAAAGCAATATCCTTGGATGTTCATTTCAGAGCTGATTCATTTTAGTTTGGTCAATTATTCCCTTCTCCCAGTTCTGTCAGTTGGAACCTCCTACTTCCAGCTTGTGAGCTTGCTAGTCAACCATATGTATGATAGAGAGACCATGAAGAAAGAAGGTTGCTTTTCTGTAACGGTGTCTCTTTAAGTGGCCATATGTACATTGAGCTACCTATCCAATCTGTGACTATGCTTGTTGATTTTATTGGTTCTTATAGCTTCTGCAATTATTTAAAAAATGAAGGGAAGGCAGGATATGCACAATATAAAAATGCTTCTTATAAAAATCTTCAACATTGAAAATTCCTTGAGTGAGGTGCTGCTCAGACATAGCCTTTATATTTCTGAATGTATAGATAGTTTAAGGTCCTGCCTCGCCAGTCGTCTCAAGAAAGCAATACTCTGGAAACGAAAGCCATTTCAAAAGGAAACTTCTATTGGAAGATAGTGATAGCAAGACATCTAGGCAGGAATTAACTTTTCCCGCTCGAAACATTAGATTAAACCATTGGAAACAGAGCCCCTCCCAAAGTCCAATACATCATCAAGCCAATCCCGGTGTGTGAAGATGTTATGGGAAATTCAAGCCAAGAAGGTGATAAATGCCGGTCTCCAAGTCAATGCTGCTGCTTTTCTCTAGAGACAGATAACCAATTTCCTCTTAAGACAACCAAGGCATTTAATAATATACAACCTGCTACAATGCAGAAAAAAGCTAGAAAAGATTATTGTTGTTGTTGTTGTTGTTGTTATTTCAACTTATATACCGCCCTTCTCCGCAGGGGGACTCAGGGTGGTGAACAGCCAGACTTAAAACACATATAGTACAAAATTTAAGAAAAAATTAAAATAAATTAAATCATTGGCATTACCAATTTAAAATCCCAAATCTACAAAATCGAAAAGTTCCCAATTTAAAACCCAAGCTCAATAAATTTAAAAATTTAAAATCCCCATTAAAACCATTTAAGCTAGGCCGGCTTGTTGGAAAAAATAAGTCTTCAGGGCCTTTTGGAAAGTGCGGAGGTCCGGGATCAGTCGTATTCCAGGAGGTAGCTCATTCCACAGGTCGGGTGCCCGACCACAGAGAAGGCTCTCCCCCTGGGGGCCACCAGCCAACATTGCTTGGCCGACGGCACCCTGAGTAGGCCCTCTCTGTGCGAGCATATTGGCCGGTGGGAGGTTATTGGTAGCAGCAGGCGGTCTCACAGGTATCCCGGCCCTATGCCATGGAGCACTTTAAAGGTGAGAACCAATACCTTGAAGTGCACCCGGAAGACCACTGGGAGCCAGTGCAGCTCGTGCAGGAGAGGTGTTATGTGGGAGCGCCCTGTTGCTCCCATAATCACCCGCGCGGCTGTATTCTGAACCTCAAGGGGAGCCCCATGTAGAAAGTGTTACAGTAGTCCAGGCGAGATGTGATGAGGGCATGGGTGACTGTGTATAGGGAGTCCCGATCCAGAAAGGGGCGCAACTGGCGTATCAGGCAGACCTGATAGAAGGCCCCCCTGGCCACGGCCGTAATATGCCCTTCCAAAGACAGCCGTGAATCCAGGAGGACACCCAAGTTGCGAACCCCCTCTGTGAGGCTCGCAATAACTCACCCCCGATAGCTAGCGATGGCACCAGCTGGCTATACCGGGACGCCGGCATCCACAGCCACTCTGTCTTGGAAGGGTCGAGTTGAAGCCTGTTCCTCCCCATTGAGACCCGCACGGCTTCAAGGCACTGGGACATCACTTCGAGGGCATTGTTGGGGTGGTCAGGGGGGGAGATGTACAGCTGGGTATCATCAGCGTACAGTTGGCAACGCACCCCGAAACCACAGATCATCTCACCCAGCGGCTTCACATAAATGTTCAACAGGAGCAGCGAGAGGACCAACCCTTGCAGCACCCCGCAAACGCGTCTCAAGGTCGACCACTGCCCCCCTGCCAACACGGACTCCGACCGGTCGGAGAGATAGGAGCAGAACCACCGCAACACGGTGCCTCCCACCCCCAAGCCCTCCAGCCAACACAGCATGATACCATTGTCGATGGTATCAAAAGCCACTGAGAGATCTAACAGGACCAGGACAGAGGAACAGCCGCTGCCCGAGCCCTCCAGAGATCATCTACCAATGCGATCAATGCTGTCTCCGTGCTGTACCCAGGTCTGAAGCCAGACTGGCACGGATCTAGATAGACGGTTTCATCCAGGTACTACGGGAGCTGCCACGAAACCACACTCTCAACAACCTTCGCAATGAAGCGACGGTTGGAGACAGGACGGTAATTTGCCAGAACAGCCAGGTCCAGAGAAGGCTTCTTGAGGAGGGGCCTCACCACCGCCTCTTTCAAGGCGGCAGGCAAGAAACCTCGCTCAGAGAAGCATTTATAATCCTCTGGAGCCAGCCTCATGTAACTTCCCGGGTGGCCAGTAACAGCCAGGAAGGACACGGGTCCAATAAACTTGTGGTTGTGTTTAACCTCCCGAGAATCCTGTCCACGTCCTCAGAAGTCACAGGATCGAACTCCTCCCAGATAACATACTCAAGGCCGGCCTCAGTCACCTCGCTGGAATCTATCCAGTCAGAGTCCAAGCCTTCCCGAATCTGAGCGATTTTATCGTGCAGATACTGTGCAAAATCCTCAGCCTGCCCTTGCAAGGGATCCTCCTGCGCTCCCTGATGTAGGAGGGAGCGAGTCACTCTAAACAAGGCGGCTGGGCAGTTATCTGCCAATGCAATAAGAGCGGAAAAGTAATTACACCTTGCTGCTTTTATCGCCACTAAAAAGGTCCTAACGTGGGACCTAACTAGTGTTCAGTCAGTTTTGGATCGACTCACCCTCCAACCACTCTCTAGGCGTCTTTTCCGGCGCTTCATCTCCCTCAAGTCCTCAGAGAACCAAGGAGCTGGGCAGGTTCGGCGCCAAGTCAGAGGCCGCAAAGGCACGACTCAGTCCAGAGCACCAGCGGCCGTCCTATCCCAGGCGGCCACCAGGTCTTCAGCCGAGTCGTGAACCAGAGTTACAGGTACTGGCCCAAGCTCCCCCTGGAACCTATCAGGATCCATCAGGCGCCTGGGGTGGAACCACCTAATTGGTTCCACCTCCCTGCGGCGGGGTTCAGTGGTCAGAAAGTCTAGCCTCAGGAGAGAATGGTCCGACCATGACAGGGGTTCATTGACTATATCCCCAACTTCCAGGCCATTCAACCACTGTCCAGAGACAAAAACCAAGTCTAGAGTGTGTCCTCCCGCGTGAGTAGGGCCAAGAATTAGTTGTGTCAGGTCCATGGCTGTCATGGAAGCCATAAACTCCCGAGCCAACCCAGATGCCTCACCGGCAGATGGCAGGTTGAAATCCCCCATGACCAAAAGCCTGGGGGTATCAACCGCCACCCCAGCAATAATGTTGAGGAGCTCGGGCAGGGCTGCTGTCACGTGGCAGAAAGCCAGGTACGTGATCAGCAAGCCCACCTGCACCCCATGGCCCCACTTCACCAAGAGAGACTCACATCTGGCTATCTGAGGTACAGTGGCCTCCCTTGGATCAAGACTTTCCTTTATAACGACCGCGACAACCCCCCCCCCTACCCTGGGCCCTTGGCTGATGAAATGCACGGAAACCTGGCGGGCACATCTCTATGAGGGGAATTATATGTTGCAGATGTAATACCTGCCAGATCCGCGCCCCCCTCCTGAATAAGGTCACAAATGAGGGGGGCCTTAACCACAGACCTAGCATTGCACAACATCAGCTTCAGGCCTGGACACCGCAACTCTGGACAGTCCGGGGAGCAAGAAGAGTCCTGGGGGCCAAGGCACGCCACCGCTTGAAGACAGTGGGTGCGTGTCCCCAGCAAATGATGCAGCCCCCTTCTCCCGCCATATCTGCCCCTCCCAACTACGGCTCTGATGGGATCGCCCTCCTTCCTCTCAATAATGAGCTCCCCATCCCCCGCCTCCCATTCCAGGTCCCTGTGACAAAACCGGCCTATAACCCTCCCTCCCCTTCCCCTTCCCCTAACCCCCTAAAAGATTAAACAAAAAGGATTTTTAAAAACCCCGCAACTCCCTCTTTGCGGCATGCAAATATAGATTGTGTCTACAAAAGGGGACATGGTATGATGGACTACAGTGGAGCAGCAGTTTCCCGGGAAGGAGGGACATTCCAAGAACGGGAGGGGGGAGGGCAGTGTGAGTCAAGAGAAAACATAGCCCAAAGCTGGATTGGAGACAAAGGAAGAAAGTTAGGATAGTCACTCTCTAAAAATGTCTCGGTATTTCTGTTAGGATCAGAGTAGTTGAGGTTTAATCTGGCAAGACTGAGCAATTAAAGGATTGAACTTTAGCTGGATTATTTATTTTGTTCTGGGCCTGGGCCTGAAATATACTGTCCAAAAAATCAAGAGCTAAATATTAGCAAATTTGGCAAACATAAGTGTAGAGGCATGAAAGCCATCTTTTCCCACTAGTTTTATTATTTATTAAAATAATCTACACCCAGTTACTGGTTACCAGTTCTTCGTCACATACTCCCCCCGCACTTACGATGACAAGAAAGTCTCATTCGGGAGTATAGTAAGATCCTGTTAAATTTCTCTCTACCCATACACATACATGGATACCTTCCTGATCTCTTCAGATGCCAATTAAAGTCAAGAAATCCACCAATCTTGACAGCGCATAAGTTGATGGCTGATCATCAGAATACCACACAAAAGTGGATGGAGGCATGGAGTAGCTGTTTCTCCCAAGATGTCTCTGAGCGTATCAGTCCTATTAGTATACCTCCAGGATTTAGCACCCCGTCACATATGGGTGACATATAATAGAATTAGAACAACTCATGGGGTGTGTGCTGAATCCCTGTATAAATGGGGAAAGACACCTTCAGCACAATGTGATTGCGGGGCTTCTCGACAGATTATCCAGCATATAGTGAGGGAATGCCCTAATAGAAAGTATCCAGGAGATTCTAGGGACTTCCTCTGGGTAACAACAGCAGCTACTGACTGGATCTCCAAACTCGACATTAAACTTTGAAATGCTATTTCTGTTTTTCTTTTAGGTTATCTTACTGCTTTTTTATTGTTTTAATTATTTTTAATCTGTAAAAATGAAGTGTTTTAATACTGTGTGTGACCAGCCATACATTAAATAAATAAATATTATTTATTAAAATAAGTATTTTTTTAAAAAAAGTAATATTTATAGATGGATAGATAATCAATTTACCATTTGTAAAGGTAAACCATGTCTATGAACTGTTTTCATAATATAAAAAAATCTATAAGTTTATGAACTTAGTGCCAAAATCTTCACAATATTACTACAACTAAATGTTAAAAAGAAACATATCAAAAGCAAAAGCAAAAGAAACCCTCTTAAAAATAGTATCAATAAATATCTAATTTCTGACTTCCTTACTCCATACAGTTTTTAGTATTATTGATGTAAACTTGAGAAACCATACCCTAAATTTTTATATTTGCCTTGAAGATAATATTTTATTGTATTTGAACATATATTATTTTAAAAATTAAGCATTTCTGCTTAAATTTATTTAAATTTTTATTTTTTATACAAATTTTATTAAAAGTTTTACAAAGAAGATAAAAACTAACAAAAGGGATTAGATTAAAAACCATGTTCCATGTTACCTGAGGAATTGCCTTTTCCCAAGATTCTGTACCCATCCAACTAAATCTAACAGAGTGGGCATGCTGCAGATCCCTTCAGCCATAGTGTCGGTTGTTGGGGAGTAGAAGATGGGCTTTTTCTGCAGTGGCCCCTGCTCTACAGAACATCCTCCCTTTGGAATAGCCCCAACTCTTTTTGCCTTTCATAAGGCCTTGAAAATCTGGCTGCATTCCCAAATCTCAAGTGCTGAATGTGTCAAGGGCCCTGTTTCCTGGCTTTATTGATAACTGGCCAAGTATATAGGTTGCTACCATGTTTTCTTGAAAATAAGATCTACCAAAAAAGTCCTACTCTGATTTTTAGCATGCTCCTAATATAAGACCTACCCCCAAAATAAGCACTGGTTAAGGTTGTCATCAGCAGGGGAGGCATGGCCAGCACCGAAGGCAGCAAGAGCTTGGGGGGCAATGGTGTCCGGCAGAAGCAGATAACTGGATTACC
Organism: Masticophis lateralis; assembly: GCA_030761175.1. Taxonomy (NCBI): domain Eukaryota; kingdom Metazoa; phylum Chordata; class Lepidosauria; order Squamata; family Colubridae; genus Masticophis; species Masticophis lateralis. The sequence goes on along the minus strand of JAUDYJ010000004.1, from coordinate 73,571,654 downwards.
TGTCCAAGCAGCAGATGGAGGCAAGGCACATGATCCGAACGCACCGCAAGGTGATGCAGGAAAGCTAAGAGTTGGGCTGTGGCAGCTGGCTGCGGGAGGCTCATCTTCACACAGCGGCACTGGCAGCAGACCGAGGTAGAGGTGCAGTGGGGAAGGGAGGCAATCTCCATGCGCCGCAGGAAAGCCGAAAGTCGGTGGGCTGGAGCGGGCCACTGTGCAGGCCACAGGGAAGCCAAGGGATACAAAGACAAGCCTCCGGCTGGCCTGCTCTGCTGCGGCCGCAAGTATGCAGAAGAAATGGGCTGGTGGCCACTCGGGGTACCGCTGGATGGGGTTGTTGGAGCTGCCACCGCAAGGTGAGGCAGTTGCCAGTGTGTGGATGGCCTGGCTTCAGGTGCAGGGTGCATGAAGGAGCTCCACTCCCTTGCCTCACAGTGGCAGCACAATTCCTTTGGAGACATCAGCCAGCCATAATTGCCCACTAGATTATTTTACTTTTTGCCATTGCTGTATATTCTCCAGTTCCTAATCTGATATTGCTGCTACTGTGTTATTTTTTGCATTATTATGCAATGTTTGTACCTATAAGCATATATAGGTAGAACTTTTCTAGCGACCACAATTGGTAACAACTTAGTCATTAAGTGAAGTGGTTGCTAAATTGTAACTGAACAGGTGCTAAACAAGGCAGTTGCTAAATAAGGACTACCTATGTCTTAATAAAATATGATAATGGAATTATCAATAAAGAATACTAGAATTTGGCCTAGTTTAAAAAATTGGTTTCATTTCAAACTTGATCCCTAAGATTCTTTGAATGGTGCTTTGTAGGCCTTGCTAATAATTGAGGATTTTTTGCATGTTCATCACATATGATAGAATGTTCCTTCTCTCCAATGGTTTTTACAGCAATTATTACCATATGATCTGTCTATTTGGCTAGAATCAGTGGTAGGATTCAGCCAGTTCACACTACTTCTGGAGAACCAGTTGTTAACTTTCTGAGTGGTTTGGCAAACTGTACTTTGTTGGAAAAAATTATTAGGGCAGAGAACCAGTTGTTAAATTAATTGAATCCCACCACTGGCTAGAATGGAGTTGTATCATCATTATCATTTTAACCATTGTCTTTCCACTGCAGGATGAAGGCCTCTTTCGCATGTTTCCAACCAATATGGTCCTGAGCTTTCTTTTGCCAACTGGGCCCACTGATGTTGTTAATCCATCTTGTTTTAGGTCTCTTTTGTAGCCACTTTTTATCAAGTGGGATCCATTCTATGACTGTCTTGGTCCACTTGCCATCAGTTCTTCTTACTATGTGACCAGCCCATTTCCATTTCAATTCTTTTTTTTAAATAGTCTTTATTCAACCTTTTTTTAGTTGTAAAAGAACATTTCCATTTTTATAGCTTTCAACTATCGGTAACAATTTCAACCTCTTTTTCAAGATATTCTGCATTACCCACCAAATTTTTATCCAAAATGCTTTGATCTTCTTACAAGTCCACCATATATGATAATATGTTGCGTCTTCACAATCACATCTCCAGCATTTGGCTTTTACATTTAAGTACATACATGACAATTTCTTACGATCTAAATGCCACCTATAAAACATCTTATAAAATTTTTCTGTTAAATTTTGTGCTTGCGTGAATTTAACATTTCTAACCCAAATCTTTTCCCATGTTTCCATCATTATTGGTTCCTGAAAATTTTGTGCCCATTTAATCATACAATCTTTGACCAATTCTGTTTCTGAATCTATTTCCAATAATGCATTATACAACCTTTTAATATGCATAGAACTCTGGTCCCTAATCTGTTTTACCAAATTTTCTTCATTTTGCATAAAACCTCCATCTAGCTTGAAGCTGACCATATTGAAACCAGGTACAGTCAGGTCCAGAAATATTGGGACATCGACACAATTGTAACATCTTTGGCTATATACTCCACCACAATGGAGTTGGAATGAAACAAGAACAATGTGCTTTAACTGCAGACTGTCAGCTTTATTTTGAGGGTATGTACATCCAACTCAGGTGAACGGTGTAGGATTTACAGAAGTTTGCACATGTGCCTCCCACTTGTTAAGGGACCAAAGGTAATGGGACAGAATAATAATCATAAATCAAACTTTCCCTTCTTAATACTTGGTTGCAAATCCTTTGCATTCAATCACAGCCTGAAGTCTGGAATGCATAGACATTACCAGACGCTGGGTTTCATCCCTGGTGATGCTCTGCCAGGCCTCTACTGCAACTGTCTTCAGTTTCTGCTTGTTCTTGGGGCATTTTCCCTTCAGTTTTGGCTCCAGCAAGTGAAATGCATGCTCAATAGGATTCAGGTCAGATGATTGATTTGGCCATCGCATAACTTTCCATTTCTGTCCCTTCAAAAACTCTTTGGTTGCTTTTGCAGTATGCTTTGGGTCATTGTCCATCTGCATTGTGAAGTGCTGTCCAATGAGTTCTGCAGCATTTGGCTGAATGTGAGCAGATAATATTGCCCGAAACACTTCAGAATTCATCCTGCTGCTTTTGTCAGCAGTCACATCATCAGTAAATACAAGAGAACCAGTTCCATTGGCAGCCATACATGCCCACGCCATGACACTATCACCATCATGCTTCACTGATGAGGTAGTATGTTTAGGATCATGAGCAGTTCCTTTCCTTCTCCATACTCTTCTCTTCCCATCACTCTGGTACAAATTGATCTTGGTCAGATCTGTCCGTAGGATTCTGTTCCAGAACTGTGAAGGCTTTGTTAGATGTTGTTTGGTAAACTCTAATCTGGCCTTCCTGTTTTTGAGGCTCACCAATGGTTTACATCTTGTGGTGAACCCTCTGTATTCACTCTGGTGAAGTCTTCGCTTGATGGTTGACTTTGATACACATACACCTACCTCCTGAAGAGTGTTCTTGATCTTGCCAACTGTTGTGAAGGGTGTTTTCTTCACCAGGGAAAGAATTCTTCGGTCATCCACCACAGTTGTTTTCCTGGTCTCCCGGGTCTTTTGGAGTTGCTGAGCTCACCGCTGCATTCCTTCTTTCTGAGAATGTCCCAAACAGTTGTTTTGGCCACGCCTAATGTTCTTGCTATCTCTCTGATGGGTTTGTTTTGTTTCTTCAGCCTAATGATGGCTTGCTTCACTGATAGTGACAGCTCTTTGGATCTCATCTTGAGTTTTGACAGCAACAGATTTCAAATGCAAATAGCACACTTGAAACGAACTCTGGGCCTTTTACCTGCATGTTGAAATTGGGGTAATGAGGGAATATCACACACCTGGCATGGAATAGCTGAGAAGCCAATTGTCCCATTACCTTTGGTCCCTTAACAAGTGGGAGGCACATATGCAAACTGCTGTAAGTCCTACACAGTTCACCTGAGTTCATACCCTCAAATTAAAGATGACAATCTGCAGTTAAAGCATGTTGTGTTTGTTTCATTCCAACTCCATTGTGGTGGTGTATAGAGCCAAAGATGTTAGAATTGTGTTGATGTCCTAATATTTCTGGACCTGACTAATATTATCCCTTCCTCCTTCAATGCCTCTAAAGACTTCAATTGTAGTTTATCCCTTTCATTAAAAAGAAGCTCTTTATTGGTAATCACCTCCAGTTTTTGTTCTATACTTATGCTTTCTATTGCATGTCTAGGATTTGCCCATATAGGTATCTTGTAATTTAACTTATATTGATACTTATTCCAAACCCTTAACAAAGCATTCCTAAGTATGTGACCCTTGAAAACCTTATCCACTTTCTTTTCCTATAATAGACATGCCATCCATATCCTTCTACAATTAGTATTTTTTCTTCAGTTAAATTGAACCAATCACTGAATTGTACTAGTATTGATGCTTCATAATACAGTCTTAGATTAGGCATTTTCAAACCCCCTCTCTCCCGAACATCCTGTATGATTTTTAATTTAACTCTAGGTTTTTTCCCTGACCATATAAATGTATTAATTCCTTTCTGCCATTCCCTCAAATTTCCATCTTTCTTAAGCACTGGTATCATTTGAAACAAAAATAAAAATTTAGGTAATACATTCATTTTTATTGCTGCTATTCTTCCCAATAAAGATAATTGTAATTTTTTCCAGTTTTCCATATCTCTCTGTATTTTTTGCCATAAAACCTCATAATTATTTTTAAATAACTTCGTGTTTGAGTCTGCAACAGTTATTCCTAGATATTTAACCTTTTTAACTATTTCAAATCCCGTTATGCTTGCTAGTTCTTCCCTTTGAGAGACTGACATGTTCTTAGTTATTATCTTAGTTTTATGTTGATTTATTTTAAACCCAGAAACTCTACTATATTGTTCTATTATATCCAACATATATGGAGCTATATTTGTAGGTTGACTTAAAGTAACAACCAGGTCATCTGCAAACGCTCTTAATCTATAATCTTGTTGTCTAATTACTATTCCTTTAAATTTATCAGATTTACATATCTTTTTCAACAAGATCTCTAAAGATAAAATAAACAACAATGGAGATAAAGGATAACCCTGACGTGTTCCCTTTTCAATCTTAAAGCGATCCATTAAACCTCCATTGACAATTATTTGTGCTGTTTGTTCTTGATATATTGCTCTGATCGATTGTTTAAATTGTTCTCCAAATTGCATCTTATCTATAATTTTAAACAAAAATTGCCAGTTCAATCGATCAAATGCCTTCTCAGCATCCAAAAAAAAAAAAAAAAAAAAAAATGCAGCAGAGACCTGGTTGTTCTTTTCCAAATATTCCACTAAATTTATAATTTGTCTCAAATTATATTTCATTTGTCTTCCCTTTATAAATCCTGATTGATCATTGTGGATTATTTGTTGCATAACTGGCATTAATCTATTTGCTAATATCTTAGCAAAGATTTTATAATCAGTGTTCAAAAGTGAAATTGGTCTAAAATTTTCAGGCTTGACACAATTTTTATCTTCTTTTGGAATCAGTGAAATAAAAGCTGTCTTCCAGGAAAGTGGAACTCCTTCCCCTGATTGAATCTTACCAAATAAGATTCCAAGTGGTTCTACCATTTCCACCTGTAAATTCTTATAATAAACAGCTGTTAATCCATCTGTTCCTGGTGTTTTACCTAACTTTAACTGTTTAATTGCTGCAATAAGCTCTTCAGAAGTTATTGGTTGATTCAGACCTTCCCTTTGTTCTAAAGTTAGTTCGAGAATATCATCCTCCTTGAGATATCTATCTATATCTACACCTTGTATTGCATCTCCTGCATACAGTTTTGTATAATATTCTAAAAAGGCTTTTTAAATCATGTTTTGTTGATAAACTTCCTTACCTCCAAGTTCTATCTTGCTAATAACTCGTGATTTTTGTTTCTTCCTTAGTACATAGGCCAACCATCTACCTGGCTTATTGGCATTACAAAATGTATTGTGTTTAGCATATTGCAAAGTGGTTGCCACTTGATCTACCATTAACATATTAAATTGTCCTTGCAATATATTTATTGCCTTTTTTACTTTTTTATCTCCTGGATTACCCATTAATAGTTGTTCCTTCTTTTTTATTTCTTCTTCAATATCTTTCCGCCTCTTTGTTTGCTTTAATTTATGTCTATTATTCATATATATTAAAACTCCTCTCATATAAGCCTTACTTGCATCCCATACGATTTCCATAGAAGTACCCTTGTGCATGTTATTAAGAAAAAATTCTTTCATTTGTTTTTTAAGCTCTTTAACATATTCTTCATATCTAAATAAATTTTCATTTAATCTCCAAGATCTCCTTTCCCCCCTCTCCTGTTCCAATTCCAGCCAAACCGGAATATGATCAGCTAGAGTCCTTGGGTATATCTTGACCTTCTTCTCCCTAGAAAGAAAATCATTTGTTAGTAATATAAAATCAATCCTACAAAAGGATTGATGTCTGTCGGAAAAAAAGGTGAAATCTTTTTCGTCAGCATTCCATTCTCTCCAGATATCTCTCAGTTCCAAATCTTCCATTATTTCAAAAAAGATTTAGGTAATTTTTCACGTGTAGAGATTTTAGATATAGACTTCTTATCTTTTAAGGTATCTATTACTCCATTCCAATCTCCCATTAGCATAAGTGATTTATAATCCCACTGTATTATTTTAGAGTGTAAAAGTTTATAAAAATTATCTTGTTGCTGGTTCGGTGCATATATTCCAATTAAAAGCATTTTTCCCTTTTGAATTTGTAATTCAATTGCTTTGTATCTTCCTTGATCATCTGCCTCAATTAAATTAGCTGATAGTCCCTTCTTTATATAGATGACTATTCCATTCTTTTTCTCTGGAGCTGATGCCACAAAATGGATCCCTAACCTCGAATTTATTAATTATTTTTGGTCAGTTAATCTAATATGTGTCTCTTGTAAACAAATAATATCACTCTTAAACTGTTTCAAGTAGTCAAATATTTTCTTTCTCTTTTGTGGTGAATTTAAACCGTTCACGTTCCAAGATAAAAATTTAGTTGCCATCTTTGATGCCTTGAAGCTTTAAGAGCATTTGCTGAAGATCCTCCTTCACCTTACTCTTCAGCCTCGCTCTTCCCACTGCTTCTGTTTTTTGGGTCAAATCTTGCGTTTGTTGTATTTTTAAAAGTTGTTGTTGTTGTTTAAAAGTTGATCTTGTCAAGCGTTGTTCTCTTGGTTCCTCTGTCTTAGATATATCAGGCACTGGTCCCTCTATTTTCTCTAGTGGAAGAAGAGTTAAAGATGAATCAAATTGAGATAAATCATCTTGCATCTTGGTTCCTCCAGCCACCGCCTCTACATAAGTTTGTATCTGTTGTTCTTCTTTCTCTTTTTCCTTTTTACTCCCCCTAGATGAAGATGGATGTCCAGCCTTTAGTACATTAATATAAAAATCTCTTGCTTTCCAAACAGTGTTCAGACGGTATCTTTCTCCACCATAGTTCACTATTAGGCCTATTGGGGCATCCCATCTATACATTAGTTGTTGTCTTCTCAATTCATCCACCAAAAAACCAAAATCTTTTCTGTCTCTCAGTATTTTGGGAGGAATCTCTTTCAATATTTTAATTTCTTGTCCAGACACCTGTACCTTGTTGCTATAGAAGGCTTGCAAAATATCATTTCTAATTCTTCTGTCCAAAAAATAAATCACCACATCTCTTGGCAGGTTCTTATTTCTTGCCATGCATGAGTTGACTCTGTAAATTTTATCAATTTGATGTATTATATCCTCCTTCCTTGTTGCCATCACTGCTGCTATGGCCTCTGCACATCTGTCTCTTAGGTTTTCCCGACCATTCTCTTTCAATCCTCTCAATCTCAAAGCAAACTCCATAGATCTATATTGCATCATGGTCACCTCATTTTCCAGCTTTTCAGATTTAGTTATAATTTCTCCCATTTTGCTCTCCAGATTTAAATTAGCCTCATTAATTTCTTCCACTCTCTCATCCAACTGAGTAAGATGTTTAGACAGGCCTGAAACCGCCAGTAGAATATCATCTCTTATATCATCATGCTTTTTTGCAACATCTCTGACTTCTTTTATTTCTTCCTCAAATTTCTCAAATTTTTCCTCTTTCATTGCTGCTTGATTACTCAGCTTCTTTTATAAAGTCTTAAGGTCTTTCATAGAGGCTTCCCTATTTTGTGATTCAACCGGAAGTTGAGCCTTTTGTGTCACAATAGAAATTGTGGGAGAACCCCCTCCTACTTTTGGAACTGCTGGTTTAACTTGCTTGGAAGCCATCTTAATTCCTTTTTTTTAAGGGATCTTTTTTCCTCTTCACCCCCCTTTGCCAGCACAAAGTCACAAAAATCACAAGAATAGCTCTGAACAGGTTTAAATTGCTGGTTTTTAAAAGTAAAAATAGTCTTTCTCCCCCAGGCTCTCTATTTCCAGCAGCTCTCTTCAAATTTAAAACGCAAAAGTCTCAGCAGATACTTTCGTTACTCACTTTCACTTTCCACAGTCACAGTAAGGATGCCATTAAGTATTCACTTCCTCTCTCAATTGGCTTCAGTAGCAACAATGTTATCCGGAGTTAAGCAAAGATACTTTGTTGCCTGTACTCCTGTTTTCGCTCCGTCTGCACTTGGAAACTTTTTAAATTTCTAGTTGCTTGCAGAGGTGGTCGCGGCACCTATTTCTGTGCTTGCAGAAGCGACCTGGATCCGGAGTTTCGTTTGGCTGACAGGGGAGCCCACCTTTCCAGCCCCTGGGATTGCTCCTAGGGGCTTTTTTGGCGGCTCTACCCTCACCAAGCTGCTCTGCTCTCCTTTTCCCGAAGGAGAGATTTCGAAACCGTCAGACAGCTGATTTGCGCTGTCAAAACGGCTTCACGAGATCATGAGGCTGGCGGTCTAAAAAAAGACAGTCTTACGACATGTGCGGTGCCAGCCGGAAGTCCTTTGTAGTAGATATTCTAGTTCTTTAACTTTTCTTTTGTTTTTTATTCTTTTCCTTATTTCTTCTTGTGGTATAAGCTATTGGTAAACCTCTAATATGCTCTTTCGTTGTATCCCAAAAGTTTTGTAGTGTTGCTTGTTCTTTCTGGTTTTCTGTAAAGAAAAATCCAAGTTGTTTTTCCATCATTTGAGCAAATGGTTTCTCCTTTAGTATCCTCTGATTTAATATCCTTCTCTTCTGATTTGTGTTTGGTATGTATATTACCATTAAGATCGTTCTTTTTTGGTTTATTGTTATTTCTATTCCTACAATTCTTCCATCTTCATCAGCATAAATTTGTTTCGGGTTTAACCATTCTTTTATGTATACTGCTATACCTCTTTTCTTTTTTAATGACAATGACAGTTGAAGTTTCTCTAATTTCGCGGATTCTAGAATACTGATGTATTTTTTCTTAATATAGAACTCCTGCAAACAGATAATGTCCATATTTTGTTTTTGAAGCTATATCAATGTTTGTTTTCATTTCACCAGGGAATTTAAACATTAATATTAAGCAATAACAACTTAATTCCTTCTTCCATCTTACTGTTTATCAGAAGATTTTGGTCCTTTCCTTGCTCTCGTCTCCCTTTGTGCTCTTGTCCTGGCTCCTTCACTTTCATAATGCTCCTTTTCCTCCTTTTTCTTATGTCTTGTTCGGGTATTTTCTCTTCTGAAATTTGATCTTGACTTTTATTGTCTAGTTCCTCTCTACTATATTGTTCTCCTATTATATAATGGTCATAGAACTCTTGTGCCTTGTGCAGTGTGTCTATTTGGAACTTCTTATCTTGCCATGTAATTAGCATACCCTCCTGTATGAGCCATCTGAATAATACTTTGTATTTGACTAATTGTGATGATAAAAAATGATAGTTCCTTCTTTGTTCTCTAAATCTCCTTGGTACTTGCTTCAAAGTTAAAATTTCTTTACCCTTATTGATTAATGCTTCCTCTCTCGTCTTACTGTAGACCTCGTCCCTAACTGTTTTTCTTGTAAATCTTATATGGACTTCCCTGGACAAGTTAAGGTGATGTGCATAATTGGTATGGATCCTATATGGTTCGTCAATATTGTTTTGAACTTCTTGCGCACTTTTCTGCAGTGGATCGGCAAGTAATTTTGCACACCAGGTTGAAAGATCTTCCTCCTTGCTTTCTACTATATTTTGAAATCATAAGAAAAATGCTGATTTCTAAAATTCCAAGTGTGTTATTGCCACCTCTAGATTTCTGTTTACCGCCATCAATTTCGCTTCCATCTCCTCCCGTTTCTTCTTTATTTGTTCCATTCTAGCTTCCATTGTTTTTATCTTCTGTATTTCTAGCTATTGTCTGTTGTATTGTACCAATTTTGTTGTCTAATTTGCGATGTCTCCTTTTACCTCTCCCATTTCACTCTTTATTTCTTTGTGGTTTCTCGTGATTGTTTCCTGCGTCTTCATTATTGTTTCTTGAATCATCATCAACGTTGATTGCACACTTTGTAGATTCAGTGAACCTGATTTCTCACTGCCCAGCATACTTTCCACTGAGCTTCTCCCGAGGGGGAAGCTATCGTTGAAGTCCCCCCCCCATTTCTGTTACCATTGTTGTCATACTTGTCATTTTTAGCGGTTTAAAAAATGTTTCCACAATACCATATAGTGTGATTCCACACCTTTTATCTCCGTCACTCATCTAACTTTTCATTCTTAATCTATTTATTCTAATTTATTCTAGAGAGATAAATAAAGCTAATGTAAATATAGGGATATTCTGCAAACATAAAGATAATTACTTTGAATATTATCTTTGAATAAATTATAGTATTTTTAATGGACTAGGGAATCAAAACTTAAATATAGCAAGAAGATATCTATAATTCTATGATTGGATTATTAGTGTCTAAACATAGTAATACGTGGCTAAATACATCTATTTCTACACAATCTATTATGGATATTTATCAAATACATTTAGAATTTCCTTAATCTAATTTTCTATATTGTGTACATAAAACTGTAAGTTTTCTAATTATATATATATATATACTATTAAATATATATAAATATAAATACGACAATACAGTAGAATGAAAACACAATAAACGATTGGACCTGGGGGGTCCATATAATTACAGGAAAGCGCAGCAGGTCTGATGGTCATGACGGAGGGGGCAGAAATGGGAGTCTGGTTGGCATCCCAGGGGGCGAGGGTGAGGGCAGTTCGATTAGCACTGTGAGTGGGAGGGGCAGATATGGTGGTAGCAGGGGGCCAAATCAAGTTATGGGAATGCGCTCTCGCTGTTTATGAGCGATTGTGCACTCCAGTCCCCAATGCAACTCGTGTTCCGGGTTGTACAGAGCCTCAGGGCCTAGGCCTCCGGCTGATAGTGTGCAATGCCAGGTCTGTGATTAACAAAGCCCCCCTCATTTATGATCTTGTTCAAGAGGGGGGTGCAGACCTGGCAGGGATTATGGAGACCTGGTTGGGCCAGGAGGGGGGTTCCCCTCATTGAAATGTGCCCAACAGGCTTCCGTGCATTCCATTGGTTGAGGGCGGGGTGGTGGTGGCAGCTATTATTAAGGAAAGTCTTTGTCCAAAGGAGACCACTGTTCCTCAGACAGCCGGATGTGAGTCCCTCCTTGTGAAGTGGGGTCGTGGGGTGCAGATGGGCTTGCTGACTGCGTACCTGGCTCCTTGCCATGTAGCTGTAGCCCTGCCTGAGCTGCTTGACGTAATAACCGGGGTGGCGGTGGATACCCCCAGACTTATGGTCATGGAGGATTTTAACCTGCCATCCGCCGGTGAAACATCGGAGACAGCTCGTGAGTTCATGACTTCCATGGCGGCCATGGACCTGACCTAGTTAGTTCAAGGCCTGACTCACACGGAGGGTCACACTGTGGACTTGATTTTTGTCTCTGGTCTGTGGTTGAATGATCTAGAATTAGAGGACCTAGCTATCAAAACCTTGTCATGGTCAGATCATTCACTCCTTCAATTAGACTTTCGGGCTGCTTCCCTCCGCCACAGGGAGATGGAACCGACCAGGTGGTTCCATCCCAGGTGCCTGATGGATTCTGATAGGTTCCTGATGGAGCTTGGTCCATTCTCTGAGGCTCTGACTCACGACTTGACTGAAGAACTGGTGGCCGCCTGGGAAAGGGCGGCCGCTGGAGCTTTGGACCGCATCGTGCCTTTGCGGCCTCTGACCCAGTGCCGATCCCAACTGGCTCCCTGATTTTTGGAGGAGCTGAGGGAGATGAAGTGCCGGAAAAGACACCTGGAGAGCGATTGGAGGGACAGCTGTTCTGAATCTGATCGAACACTGGTGAGGTCTCATATTAAGATCTACCTAGTGGCGATAAGAGCGGCAAAATCAAATTATTTTTCCGCTCTTATTGCATCTGCAGAGAACCGCCCAGCTGCCCTGTTTAGGATAACCCGCTCCCTTCTCCATATGGGTGTGGAAAGACCCCTTGCAGGATAGGGCTGAGGATTTTGTCCTGCATGACAAAATCGCTCAGATTCGGGAAGGCTTGGACTCCAATTGGGTTGGTTCAGATGGGGTGACGGAGGTGGGTCTTGAGAGTGTTATCTGGGAGGAGTTTGACTCTGTGACTCCTGTGGATAGAATTCTGTGGACAGGATTCTGGGTAGGTTGAGCTCTGCCACATGTTTATTGGACCCGTGTCCCTCCTGGTTGGTGCTGGCCTCCCGGGCGGTCACACAAGGCTGGCTCCAGATGATTATTAACACTTCTTTGAGTGAGGGTGTCCTCCCCTCCGCCCTGAAAGAGGCGGTGGTGAGGCCCCTCCTCAAGAAGCCACCTCTGGACCTGGCTGTATTATCAAACTATCGTCCAATCTCCAACCTTCGCTTTGTGACGAAGGTTGTTGAGAGTGTGGTGGCGCAGCAACTCCCCCGGTACCTGGATGAAGCTGTCTGTCTATATCTGTTCCAGTCGCGCTTCAGGACGGAATACAGCACGGAAACGGCATTGGTTGCATTGGTTGATGATCTTTGGAGGGCTCGGGACAAGGGGTGCTCCTCAGTCCTATTGGATCTCTCAGCGGCTTTTGATACCATTGACCATGGTATCATGCTGCACTGGCTGGAAGGGTTAGGAGTGGGGGGCACCGTGCTGCGGTGGTTCTCCTCCTTTCTCTCCGGTCAGATACAATCTATGTTGGCAGGGGGACAGAGGTCGACTTCGAGGCACCTTATTTGGGGGTGCCACAAGGGTCAGTCCTCTCATCCCTTTTGTTCAACATTTATGTAAAGTTGCTGGGGGTGATCATCCGTGGTTTTGGGGTGAAGTGCAGAAGTACACTGATGATACTCAGCTGTACATCTTCACCCCAGAACACCCCAATGATGCCCTTGACGTGATGTCCCGGTGTCTGGAGGCCGTACAGATCTGGATGGGGAGAAACAGGCTCAGACTCAATCCTTCCAAGACTGAGTGACTATGGCTCCCGGCATCCCAGTATAACCAGCTGGTTCCATCACTGGCTATTGGGGGTGAAACCTTGGCCCCCACGAAGAGGGCTCGCAATTTGGGTGTCCTCCTGGGTGCCCGGCTGTCTTTAGACGACCATATGATGGCTGTGGCCAGCGGGGCTTTCTATCAGGTTCACCTGATTTACCAATTGCGTCCCTTTCTGGACCCGTTCGCCCTGCACACAGTCACTCATGCCCTCGTCACGTCCTGTCTGGACTACTGTAATGCTCTCTACATTGGGCTCCCCTTGAAGGGCACTCGGAGGCTCCAACTGGTCCAGAATGCGGCCGCGTGGGTGATTATGGGAGCGACTCGACGCACCCATGTGACACCTCTTCTGTGCGAGCTGCACTGGCTCCCAGTGGTCTTCCTGCTGCGGTTCAAGTTGTTGGTTACCACCTTTAAAGCGCTCCATGGTTCAGGACTTGGATACTTACAGATCACCTTCTGCCACCAATAGCCTCCCACCAACCAACACATTCCCACAGAGAAGGAATCCTCAGGGTGCTGTTGGTTAAACAATGTAGACTGGCAACCCCCAGGGGGAGAGCCTTCTCTGTGGGGGCACCCGCCCTCTGGAATGAACTGCCCCTGGGGCTATGAATGATTCCTGACCTGAGTACCTTTCGCCGTGCCCTTAAGACTCTGCTATTTCAACAGGCTGGACTGGCTTAAAAAGAATTTAAAGATGGGGGGTGTCTTAAATTTGTGGGTGTTTTAATGGAAGGGCCAAAGTATTTAATTTGTTTTGATTGCTTTTAAATTGTGTATCTTATACTGTTTTATTGTGACTGTACACTACCCTGAGTCCTTCGGGAGAAGGGCAGTATAAAAATTGAATAAATAAAATAAAAATAAATAAATAAATAAATAAAAATAAATCCAATAATATGGAAATTGTATCAATTTATGTGGATAAATATAAATATTTGGATATAAATCTAACTATAAATATTAAGTATATATAGCCACTATTCACTTATCTTCATTCTAGATTTACTGTTAATAAATATAGTCCGTTATCAACTTATGTCTTATTTGTAAAAAACTTTCTTCTAAAGTTCCTGGTACGTACAGTTTCCACAGAAAAGGTCTATTTCTATTAATATCCAATTTGGTGAGTGGCTCTTTAAATCCAAGATGTCTCCCTTCTATTTAGCTCAGTCACTGTTGTTTCTCCAGCCGACTTTCTCCTTCCAAACCTCGTATTTTATCACAATCCTGACCCAAACTTGTCATTCTATCCTTAAACTCTTCACAAAATGCCCAGTCAGAGCTTTTCTTTCTCACCTTCCACGCAATCAGTCTTTATCACTATTGTTCGTCACCTTGTCTCCACTCCCACCGCCAAATAGCCGCTTCTCTGCCTTCTTGGAGACTCACTCAACAGCTGATGTAATTTACATTTACTTAAAGTCACTGAGAGTCTTTCCAGCTTCAGTCTCTTTATCGTCCCTCCTCACCGATATTTCAAGCAGCTTTACCTCTTTTTTCTTCCTACTCCATTCAAACAGTCAGGTCGTCACGCCTCCGGATCTGCCATGCAGGCAGATTTCTTTTGCGTTTGATCTATATATAACCTCTTGTTATTTTGGGAGATCACACCTCTCACCGCCAACTCCGACGTATCCCCTCTGTACCGCTGCTCCCTCTGAGAACCAACTTTGCCCTAGCGGCCTCAAAAAACGCGAAAAATCGGGCAAGCAAGACGGAGCCCGTTTGCTTGCTCTGCACTGGCGTGATGTCACCACTGGAAGTTTCTGTTTCAATTCTTTACTCTCTTGATATGGTATACTTTTTTTTATTCTCTAATCCATATGCAGATCTTTCTATCTTGTCTTGTAATGCCGAGCATTTATCTTTCCATGGCTCTTTGCACCACTTGTAGCTTTTGTATCAATTGTGAGATTAGTGCCCATGTTTCACTGTCATGTTAGAGCAGGTAGCACACACTGATTGAAAACTTTTCAGACATATAGGGAGGTAGTTCTTGAAAATTATGCTTAGCTTGCTGAATGTCTGCCAACCTCATTTAACACATATTCAATTTATTTTATTTTATCATCTTCCATTGAGATGTGTTGGCCAAGGTATACAGTATGTGGTGATTTACTGTGTCTAGTTCTTCTCCAGAGATAAAATTTGCTTGCTCGCTTGCTCACTTGCTCACTTTCTTCATTTCTTTATAAAAAATGAAGTTGCCTACTGTCAATAAAACAATTTGTACCTCTTCTCTCAAACCATAGCTTGGTGTGTGGTGTAAATTACACAGATAGTTTCTGACTTACTGTCACAATTGGAACAAACAATCTTAAATAAGAATACTGGTTATAATTCCCTTTTTTCAGTGCTGTTGTAACTTCAAGTGGTTGCTAAACAAATGGTTGTAAATTGAGGACTATATGGATAGATTTATTCAACTGTTCTTTTCATTGTTACATTGGTACTGTTTCTTTGAAATTTTGTGTCAAATTTATGACATGCTTTTTTCTTTGTTCTGTCAACATATCTAAGTAGAATACAGTATTTATATACAATAGTATTTTTTGGCCTTTGCTATTCTTTTTATCCATTCTGTGGTGTGGATGGACCATGTTTGCATATGTAGTGTTTTTTCTGCTTGCTAACTTTTAGCTCAGGAGTATTTAAATACTACTCTCTTAGCAAGAATATTTTAAAAAATTAATTGGTGGTATATTTGCAGATTAAAAGTGAAGTAAATAAACTCTACAAGTTACTGGAGATAGACATTGATGGAGTTTTTAAGTCCCTTTTGCTCTTAAAAAAGAAGAAATATGCTGCTTTGGTTGTGGAACCAGCAGGAGATGGAAAATATATTACCAAGCAAGAACTTAAAGGATTGGACATAGTGAGAAGAGATTGGTGTGATCTTGCAAAAGAGACTGGAAAGTAAGTAGCTCTTTATGAATTCTACTCTTTCTCTGAAAGAATTAACAGAGTATTTTTGTATGTACAACATTTTAAATATTGCTATGTTAAACTGTGTTTCTAAGTGTACTTTAACCATTGATCTGTTCAATATTTCATAGCATTTCTAATTAGAAATATTTAAAAAGCCCTTCAATAAATCTATATGGAAACCAGTTGGCAAGTATTAGTAAACTGGTCTCTGCTATAGGGCAGAGATTGTCTCTGACTAGAATTTCTCAAGTAAAAAAAAATCCACATAGAAATCCATTTGTTTCTGAGAGTTATGCCTCCAAATTAGTAGTTATGATAGAGACAGCAAAAGAGGTTGAAAAAAATCTGAATTGAAAGTGACTCCCAGTAATTTAAGCAGAAGACTTCCATTTTTCTCCAGAAGAGAGCAGCAGAAAAGGCAATGTAATGGAGTTGGGGAATGGGAATAGGATGAGTGTGGCCAGAAGAGTTAGGAAGAGAAGGCAGAACCTGACAACATGCTGATTTTTTTCCTCATAAATGTATGTATTTTGTTGAAATAGTAATACTGAAAAATAAGTGTTGTGTTCAAAACTACTGAATTTTGTAAGGAATTAAGAAAAGCTTCAATTAGTGAAAAATTTCACTGCAAGTTTTCATCGAGGAAGCTATGTGTAAAAACTTAATGTAGTAGAGGAAGTTGACAATGTAATTTTTTAATGTGATTGGAAAGAACAGAGTAAAATGTATATCCTTACTGATTTGCATATCCATTTTATTTCGTTTTTCTACAGTTAAATGAGGTTAGTTAGCTTTCTTTATTCATTGAATAATTAAAAATATATCACATATTTTCTGATATTTTAATAAATTTGCAATTATAGCTGGCAAATATTTAATGAGAATTAAATTGATGGAATGGTCAATTGATTAACACAGTCAGTTATAACAAATGTAAGAAGCGATGTGACTTTATTATTGGCTATTAGCTGCATGCCAGGTTGGTAGCAACCAGTAATTTTTGTGGAAAATTTACAGGCATTTTTTCTTTACTTTCTGAGCAACTTAATGGGATTTATGAATATACTGTGAATTTTCTAAAGGTATATTATCTTAATGTGTCATATCTTATGTCTTTTTTTACAGCTATATAATTGGCCAGATCCTTTCTGACCAATCTCGAGATGTAATTGTAGAAAACATCCAAAGAAGGTTAATAGAAATTGGAGAAAATGTCACAAATAATCTTATTCCAATAAAACAATATGAAATCAATAAGGTGATTAATATTGTTTGTTGATATTATATATGAATTAGTTTGATTATATCCATGGAACATTGGTGTCCATTTCTTATGTTGATAGTAACTACCTTCATAGTAAAGCCACATGGTTCAGAAATCTTCTACAAATATTTTATCATTCTAACATAAGTGTATAAAAATGAATGTTTTGGAGGATTTCTCTGGGCTATTCAGAATTAAACATATTTAGAACTTTGAATAATCCAGACAAAGTCTGTTTTTTTCTGTATTATTTTACATATTATCTCTAAAATTTTCTCCCTTAATCTATATTTCTCAGCCTGTGTATTGTTGCTGCTTATAAACTCATATTTCAGCACACTGATATATTTCTGGACATGTCCATGATATGTCTTGGATGCATTGTTTAAATGAAAGCAGTATTTTTCTAGAAAGAGGAAAGAATAAGTAGAACGTTACTTCATTTTGACAATTATGATTTTCTTCTCCGCTTACTCTAATTGTAAATGACTCTTACAGCAGAAGGGTAGAGTAAATCATAATTGTACACAGGACAAAGGTAAAAATGAAGATTTTACAGAAGAGAGAATCCTGCTTTTATTTTCAAGATGACATTGCTACTGGTTATAATAGAATAATAACACTCCCCTACCTATGTATATTGTATATATAAGCATATCTAAATACATATTAAAAGTGAACGTCCACTATGTCATGGTTAGGAATCCCAAACTATTTGTTGGTGAGAAAACAAGCTATGTTAATATGAATTTTTAATGTTACATTTGAAGAAGGTTCATTAGCTTTGGTTGCTTTGAAGTATTTTGTATATTTATTCCCCTAAAAACAATCTGCAAATATTCTAAAATCAATTGAGCACATATACCCGTATTTTTCGAACTATAAGACGCACCTGACTATGAGACGTAACTAGGTTTAGAGGAGGAAAACAAGAAAAAAAATATTCTGAACCAAATAGTATAGTTATATATTTAATAAAATATAGCAGAATAATATTTCAACTATGTAAAATCAACAGCAGTATTAAGAACCATCATCACTGTCATTAACAAATGAGGACTTTAAGGTTCAAGTACTCTTCTAATTTTCTGGAAACCCCAAGAAGTCATCATCACTAAAGTCAGAATTTATGAAGCTCAGTTGCTCACAATCACTGATATCACTTTCTTCGCTATCTTCATATATGATATCATCTTCAGTTCCATCTAAAGCATTGCTAATGCCACATTTTTTGAATGACAATGCAACGATTTAGTCCTTCACTGAGTGTCATGATGTCTTAACCCATTCACAAACTTGAGTGATAATGGGCCTCTTCATTTGTCTAGTAGGTTCAGTTCATGATTACCAGCAGCCATCCATTTCTTTCACTCTTCTCGCATATAGAGTTTAAATGGTTTGTTGATGCCAGTTGCATCAAGAGGTTGCAACTGGCTGGTAAGACCCCCAGGAATTACAGCTAGATGAGTCTTCACTTCTCTAAATCTCTTCTTTGTTGTTTCGCTAATATGTGGTCTAAACTGGTTGAGCACTAATAAAGCAGGTTTTTTCAGAATTGCTCCAGAACATTTGAACCACACTTTTTCAACCCATACTCTTATTCCATTTTTGTCCATCCATCCTTTCTCATGAACATGCACAACTCCTTTTGGAATCACTTTTTTTGGAAAGATTTTCCTTTTGAAAATTAACATTGGTGGCAAATTGGTGCCGTCTACACAGCAGGACAACACAACTGTGTAATGTGTTTTCTCATGTTCTGAGATTTTCACGGTTATGCTTTTGGCACTTTTCAGATCAACAGTCTTATTAGATGGTACATCAAAGGTTAGCAGGACTTCATCCATATTCCCAATCTGGCCAATTTCAAAAATATTTTTTTTCTTAGCATCTATTTTAAATGTATGAAAAGACAGAATCTTAGATTCATACTTTCAGCATTTTTTGCACAATTTTAGTTTTGGTGCGCATAGTAAGGCCATATCGCCTCATAAATCTGAAGCACCATGATGGTGATCCAGTAAAACTCTGAATGCCTTTCTCTACAGCAATGCGTTTGGCTTCATATATTGCCATTTTTGTAGAAACTACGAAGTCATTATTCTGGTGATGTATGATCCATGCTTTCATGTTCACCTCTAACTGTGGCCACTTTGCAACAAGCCCACAAAAGTTGTGCTTACTTTTACGGTATCTTTTACTTTTTTCAGCTGATCCACCTGTTTCCTTCACTTTCTTATCATTTTTTCAGTTGGAGATGGTCCAAAATGTTTCTCCGCTGCTGTTTCCATGTTCCTCAGCATATTTTACTACTTCCAGTTTAAAATAAATTTTATATGCTAGTCTTTTATGCTTTCACATCCTTGATGTATGTAGCGTCTGGAGGTACCGTAGTATTTTTCTGCAAGAAGGAACTGTCAGTAATGTGTCCTTTATAACAATACAGAGCACTGTGGCTGAAACCATGTTCATACATTCATACACAAGATACTGGTATACCTTTTACAGTAACATGCCACACTAGCTCATTATAAGGGAAATATGAGAGAGCAGGGAAGGAGAAAGCAGCTTCCTTCCCTCAAGCTGGGTGCTCCGTTGCCCATTTCTCCACTGCAGTGCAGCTCTTCTGCCCACAAAAGCCTCATCTTTGATGGCCAACACCAAAGCAGAGAAATAACTGCCAGGAAGAAGCCAGTTGGCCCGGGAGTTGATTATCCTTCCTCCCCCACCCTAAACTAACAATAGCAAACTGAGAATTTTAGGACATTGGTGAGTCTTTTCCTCCCGAAAAAAAAAACTAGTGATGTTATCTTTATAAAGACAAACAGGCAGGTTCCAACATGCCTGCCCATGCTAATAAAACACAGTCTGCCACCCCCAAATTGCACTGATTGCTGCAGTAAGTGAGGGGCAGGAAGCCATGCCATGTCCACAATGGGAGGAAAGTGGACGACAAGAGGAGCTCTGTCTTGCCACATGCGCCTCAATGAAAGGCAGCAGTAATCCGGGCGCTTCCCTTACCCTGGCGCTGGAAGCCAAGCCATACCTGTCTCTCTACATGTCTCTGGGCTCACAGTCCACACAGTCTGGGAAGGGCTCTCTTGCAGCAGTATAGCAGGCGGCGACACAGTGGTGGTGTGGTAGCGGGGTGGCAGGCAGCAGGGCATCCTCGGTGAACTTCTCGATAAACAGGGCAGGAAGACATAGAGTGCACCCAGGCCAGCCAGTGGTGGGATCAGCCGACTCTCCAAACTGGACATAACTTTAACAAGTGGTTCAGCCGAACTGGCTGAATCTCACTTCTGCATTGCTGCCTCAGCCGGGGAATGCTGGAGCCTTCACAGCCGATTGGCGGTTGGATCAGCCTCCCAGAATACTGCCAATCAGTTGCCTGTTGCCACTGCTGCACCAACTCCCTCCCGCCAGGTATGGCAAACCCATATGCAACATTCAATGTATAAAGATGAACCGAAATTTTCACCTACTTTGGGGAGGGGAAGGGTGTCTTATACTCTGAAAAATACGGTACATAGCCACCTACCTATCTAAAGGAATTCTGAGCAGCAATTTTTTTTTTAAAAAAAAGCAAATTTATCCCTCGGCTTCATGGCAATTATTTGAATTGTAAATACATTTATGATTTTATTTTGATATTGTAGGCCACCCAGAGTTGCCTCACAGTGAGAGATGCCAAACATAAATAAATAAATACAGTTTTCTGATGTTCACTTAAGAACATTTCCTAGAGTGGCAGTCAAAAAGGAATAGTGATTATGACTAGATTTTAAAGGATCACTTAATGTTACAATGTTCTCTATGGCACATATAATTCAGTAGCACTTTTCTTTGACCTGTAGGCATTGACAAAAGATCCCCAAGATTACCCAGACAAGAAAAGCTTGCCTCATGTGCATGTTTCCTTGTGGAT
This sequence comes from Masticophis lateralis, assembly GCA_030761175.1. NCBI lineage: Eukaryota > Metazoa > Chordata > Lepidosauria > Squamata > Colubridae > Masticophis > Masticophis lateralis. Next base: position 73,550,601 of record JAUDYJ010000004.1, on the reverse strand, counting down.
AAATTCTCAGGAAGGTAGAAAGCTGAAAGCTGGGGACACAGTGTCATATGTTATCTGTCAGGTAAAAGCATTCTTGCTATTTTTAAAGTATCTTTTCTCACTTAGAAACAAAAACAACCTAATCGGTATAGTACATTAATGGTAAATAAATATTACACTCGTTATTATATCCTTTGTAAATGAAGGACAGAGAGCCAGTCTGATGCCACAGTTAAAAGTGATGGACTAGAAACCAGGAGATTGTGTTCTAGTCCTGCCAACCCAGCTAGTTTTGTGGTAGTCCCCCTCTCTCAGCCCAAGAAGAAAGGCAATTGCAAACCATTTCCAAAAAATGTTGCAAGAAAACTGCATGGATTTGTCCAAACAGTTACCAGAAGTTAAGACTGACCAAAAAACGTGTGTGTGTGTGTGTGTGTGTGTGTGTGTGTGTGTGTGTGTGTGTGATGGCAGGGATACAACTTGTATCAGTAAATTCATTCATTCTTTTGATGAAGGATGGATCAAATCTGAGTGCCAGCCAGAGAGCATATGCTCCAGAACAATTGAAGAAACAAGCAAATCTTAATATTGATGTTCAATATTACTTGTCGCAACAAATTCATCCAGTAGTAGCTCGAATCTGTGAACCCATAGGTGGCATTGATTCTGTTCTTATTGCAACATGGCTTGGTAAGTATAGTGTTTATTTTTCAAGTACTTATTCTTAATACTGATACTGTGTCGTGAACAAAAATGTGAGAATTCATATCTGTTATAAGAATATGTCTTCCATGCTGTTAAGCCTATTCTTGGGAGAGATCAAGAAATAAAGATCTGCTGGTTACATTTATACAGTATGCATCTATATATCACATGACTGATGAATGACTAAAATCATCAGGCCTAGTGAGACAGATATTTGTGAGATGTTGAAAAATTGAAGATTACTCTGCAACAAGCTCATAGTACAGGTAGTCCTCAACGTACGGCCACTATTGAGCCAAAATATATGTTGCTAAGTGAGAAATTTGTTAAATAAGTTTTGCCCCATTTTATGATTTTTTTTTGCCACATTTGTTAAGTGAATTGTTGCAGTTGTTAAGTTAGTAACATAGCTGTTAAGTGAATATAGATTCCCCATTGACTTTGATTGTCGGAAGGTTGCAAAAGGGGATCATGTGACCCCAGGACACCACAGTCATATAAATGTGAACTAGTTGTCAAATATCCAAACATGACCATGGGGATGCGACATAAATGTGAAAAATGGTCATAAGTCACTTTTTTCAGTGCTGTTGTAACTTTGAACAGTCACTCAATGAACTATTGTAAGTCAAGGACTACCTGTACTAATCTATTGAAATCTTATACAGCCTTTCCTGTAATTTTAAACTAGCAGCAGAAATGTACATCCATAGTTTTCTACTGCTCAGAAATTCTTTAATGAAACTAGTCCTGTTATGGTAAACCCAAACTGCTCTTAAAACAATACATTGCAATATTTTAAATATATACAAGTTGTCTTATTCTTTAGATATGCACCCTATATTTCAATCAGATGGTACTTATGGAACCTAATGGAAAAGATGAATAACATACGAAACATCAATCAGTGTTTTGGTTAATCAGTGCTTTGGTTATAAAGTAATTATAAACCGAGTGCAGCTTGATACTTTAAATAGAGATCATGATGTTAAATCCTGTGTCATTACTGACTTTAAAGGTTAATTTTGTATTAAGAAATCCAAACCAACTTAATCCACATTTCTCAGGGAAGATTTTGTATTATGTATAATGAGAAAGTTACCTAGTGGAATATTATAGTTTTGTTCAGACTATCCTAATCTTGTGACCTCCAGATATGATATATTTGAATTCTCAGCCAGGATATAAAACTATGCTAATTGGAGAAGTCTAGCTTGTTTGTTGAAGGGAATAAATTTAGGTGAGTCGACTAAAAGTGTTTGTTTGTATAGCATTTGAAGAAAGACCTATAATGCGAATGATGTGAACTTGTACAAGCTACTATTAACTTTAATATCTGTTTGCGGATGATTTCAAATCATACAGTTTTGGGTTATGGCAGTGATGGTTGCTCCTTTCAGTGAATAGTTTGATTTCAGAGGAGTTTTTCATTACTAAAGACCTAATTATGGGGTAGTCATTTTTTCACTACTGTGTTTCCCCAAAAATAAGACCCAGTCTTATTTCTTTTGACTTCCAAAATAAGCGCCAAGGCTTATTTTTGGGGATGTCTTAATTTTTTTTGCCCTACCCTTGAGGGCAGCTCATCATCTCAGAGAAGCCCAAAATGGTGCTTCGGTTCTGGCCTCTGCTGCTGGAAAAGGCATTGTTGGTGCTCGCTGAGCATACTCAAGGCCAGCGAGCAGGGGCTATTGGAGCCACAGCTGCAGCTTCTTCCTACTTTAGCTTTGCCCTCAATTGGAAGCGGGGTGGTTCACAGTGAAATCGCTTGTGAGATATTCCTAAAAGCCTCAGCAGGAGTGGAGGGTCGTTTGAGCTGAGGAAGTGGGGTTAATACGTAAGGTGTGGGTATGGGTCGAGCTTGGCATTTCACATTCTTGCCTTTTGCGAACTTTTGACTGCACACAAGGAAAGCAGAAGCAGCAGAGATCCTGGCTTCTTTCTCTCTTTCAAACTCTGCCAGAAATGGGTCTTTGTGAGGCTTGTTGTGCTGGCGCAGCCTCTCGCAGCAGGATGCCGCAAAGTTTGTTGTGTTGCACACATGAGCAGCAGCTCCGCCGCAAGATGCGTCCTGCCAGTGCAGCTGCTCACGGCAGGACTCCGCCAGGCTCGTTGCAGTAGTGCCGCCACTTGCATACAATGGCACAATGAACCTCACAGCATCCTGCCGCAAGCGGCTGCACCGGTGTGACGAACCTCACGAAGACCCATTTCTGGGTCTATTTTATTTCTATAAAATAAAGGCAGTACATTCATTTAAAATAAATATAATATAAATGAGTACAAAATTTATGACATCTCATGTGAATTTGGATTTTGGCCATTTACATTTTTAAATTAAATTTTGTTTAAATTTTGAGGATCGGGGGCAGTATCTATTGGGCTTGTGAGCATAGGATTGCCAATTCTCCCCCAACTCCAGTTTTTAAATTTGGAGTTAAATAACGGAACTTTGTTTGTTGTTTGGTTGCTGTTGTTTTAGCTAAATAAATACATTTCTACTGAGTATAATGTTACAATCAATTTGCAAAATAGCAATCCTTATGTATATCCTAAACATTTTTCATAGTTTAATATTTCTTAAAGTTGAGCTTTTGTAGGGTGAATAATCATGGCCCAGGCACTTGAAAACAATTGTTATTTTTAGAAATTCAGATTGGAAACCTCTAGATGGCAGCACTAGACACCATTTTCAATTTGTTTCTCAAAATATTTCATGAAGGAAGCTACAAGGTGATTAACTTTAAACTTGTATATACAGAAGTAAGGCTTTTTAATCAATTTATTTTTTAAAAAAACAGATAATTTTTGAAATAATGCATCTAATCATCTTACCAATTGAGACTAAATAGAATTTTGATATAAATGTATGACTATGAGGCATAATTATCCTAGCAATTATTATATATCTTAACAAATATTACATAATAATTGAAATTTTACATTTTTATATTTTCTCCAAGATCAAGGATCATTGGGCTTTCACTGCAATTTAAATGATTTCCAACATAATACATCAATTTGTGGTTAAAGTGATTGTTTGACTTTACTTCCCATAATTTGATCAGTAAATAAACAGCATGTGTGAGAAAGTAGATTAGAATGAATTTTGACAGAGACATCCATGAGATAAATATGAATAAATCTTCTGGGTTTAGATATGTAAATCTGCTCTGTAGATTTGAAATGTGCTATTAGCTAACTTAATTTTTTCAACTTTGGAGATATTGAAATTATTGTTCGAAAGTGAATTAATACGCCCAAAAAATAATATGTGAAAGAAATACAATATTATTTATTTGAAATTATACTTCTAAAACAGGTTACCTTTCTGTTTATTTAAATGCTTTATTGAGTCAGGATCATAATTGTGATTTAATGGCATTAATTGTTGTTGATGGGATTTCACTGACATAACTACATTTCTACTGCTAACTCTGTATCTAGTTCCTTTTAACGGCAAAAGGATTACCTATGCTGCTCTGGTTATTAATTAAATTAACCAAAGTGTAAATATAGTTCAAGGTTTTTAAAAAATTGAATTTAAAATATTAAAATAGAAAATAATTTTCAGTAATGTTTCAGTTAGTATTCTTTATTGAACGTGTGTATGTATAAATAAAATTTATCATAGTCCTATCTGTGATTGATAATTGAGAATCAGAATTTCAATCCATTTTATTAATAGTACTTTAAGAATCCAAATATATAATATTTTATGGCAATGTCCTTCTAAAGCAGTAAGTAGATAAAAAGGGTGCCAGTTCTCAGAGTTCAATTCATCAACCACACTCCAGAATAGAATTAGAAGTCATAGTGATATGTATGAAAAGCATTTTATAATTGCTTCAGCAAAGGTAGTATATAGCTTGCACTCCTAATGAACACATGAACTAATTTTAGAAGAATATTGAACATTCTTTTTAAGAAGGCCAAATTTATTTCATAAAATGAGACAGGGTTTAATGCCAAATATAAGTATCATCAAATCAATGAAATTAAACAAAGAGATATTTATCAATACAAGTTTGTGTATGGTAAGGATTTTCTTACTCTGTAAAAAGTACTCCTAATTTTATTCCTCACTGGAATAAATTTCTCTCTTTCATCATTAGAAATAGAAATGCTTATGGAATATATATTGCCAAATTTTCTTGAGTAATGCATATTATTTCTTCCTGCCTTCCTTCCTTCCTTCCTTCCTTCCTTCCTTCCTTCCTTCCTTCCTTCCTTCCTTCCTTCCTTCCTTCCTTCCTGTTTTTTGAAAATACGGCTTGACTCTGTAGCAGTATTCATCTAAATTATTTTTTCTGTATGCTTAAATTAAATTATCTATTAAATTAATACTCTTTATTTGAGAATTTTAACCTATCCTGATGCTTATTGTATATTTCTAAATACAAAACATATTTGTACAAAAACGAATATGCTCATTTTTAAAAAACCTTTCTGGATCCTAGTAATCAAAAGTGCTTTTTTATCTTCAATTCTGACTTTTTAAATGCTGCTGAATTTTAACGACTGCATTAGATTGAAACTACATGCTGTTAACCACTGAGCCAAAATGAAATCGACCACTGCATTGGAGTCTTGAGTTGGCAGTTGTGTACAGTCTTAAAGAAGTGTCTAATAACAGTTCAGCCAGGCTTCTTTTAATGGGTTTTTATATTCTCTCTTTCATTTTAATGATGCCATTCTGTTTTATAATATACATACATCATTTTATTCAAAATTCTTTGCGTCACTTAAGAAAATAGCAATAAATCTATTCTCTAGAAGTAGCATGTTCATAAACAAATGTTCTGTTAGATACTCCCCATGATAGATTATGCATTGTGTTAGCTTTATTTATAAAGCAATTTTGTGTGAAAAGATAAGTAATTTCATCATATTGCTCAGATCTTCATTCTAGATTAAAATGAGAAAATGTATTCTTTTTTAAAAAGTATCTCATCCTGAGAATTCAGTTCTATTTGGATTTCGGAACTCCCATTTGAAGCTGATGTGGAAAAGAATTGCTTTATTTACACTTTGAATTTATATTTCTTATTAACAGGAATGGATCCCACACAGTTCAAAGTCCATCAACATTACCATAAAGATGAAAAATGTGATTTGTTTGGTGGCCCAGTTCAGCAAACTGATGAAGAAAAATATAAAGATTGCAAGAGATTCAAGTTTGCTTGTCCAAAATGTGGGACAGAAAATATTTATGATAATGTCTTTCGATACTTGGTTAGTATATGATATTTACAATTTTTGAATGGAATTCTCTGTTTTGGACAAGATACTAAGGGAAAAGAAAAAAACCCTACATTAGAATTTCAATAATGGGCTTTTATATATTAACCTCAAATTAATTTTGCCTGTTTTTTCATGTCATTTTGGCATTTGTGCAGAATATTTCACATTGTATCTCAGACTGCTCAGTTAATAAATTCTATTTAAATGATATTCATTATTCTAAAATAAACTAATTAGAAGAGATTATTTTTCCTGCATAATTATTTGTATTTTTACATTTCTCTTTTCTTTTATGTAGCAGTTTTAAAAATATTATGTTTCCTGCTGTCTTTGTACATCTGACATAAAGATATATCGGGTAAATTCACATTCAGAAGTACTGCCAAAAATGTATCTGTGACCTTGGATCAGCACTTGAAATAGAGCCAGCTATTTAACACTATTGCAATGTTATGCATGCAGTAGTTATTGGCAAATTAGCAGGCTATGGAGTAGTGAAAACCTTGAAAGTTAAAGCAAATAAATTCTTTATCTAAATTAAAAGTAATTATTTGAAGTTAATTTGGACAGACAGCAGATGTTCTGTGTTCTTTGAATCAAAACAAAGCAGTTATTGGAAGCAAGTGAGAGGAAAAGGCAGACAGAGATCAGCCAATACTTGGTAAATCCTTGACTTTTTTCATTACAGCTGTAAATGAAGATAGAAGATAATAAAATAGTTACTTGCATAGAGGCTTGATAAGTTTCAGATGGTTGAAGTGTGAAAACAGCAGATATCAAGCTCTGCAGTTTTTTCCATCTGGAATTACTTAATGTTTTTACTGCAGAAATTGTTAAATTAGATCATAAAAATACAATTTTTAAGTAGTAATAGGAAGGGGAGTCTCAAAGCCTATCTGCCATCGACAGTATTTTCTTTATTATGAATTTTTATTTATCTTAGTCTCATTTCTGAGAGATATATTGAAAATTATGTTTGGGTACCAAGTTTGCAAATGTTCCAGTAATATTCAGTGTATTCATTGTAGTATGTAAAATCAATTGTCATCAACAATTTTTAAAATGTGTTCTTGCATGAGATCCTATTGCAAAATTTTCAATATGTATACCAATATTTTGATTTTCATTTTTTATGTCCAGGATGGAAAGTTTAAAGCCAGTGTGCTATGCTGTAATCCAGAAGGATGTAATGAAAATCTTTTAAATTACTCTATGCAGATTAACAACAAGTTAATCTTGGATATTAGAGGCTTCATAAAAAAATATTACTGTGTGAGTACTTACTTTTAGTCTGTATTTAACCACATCTTTTCCTGACTGAATCAATGTATTTAATAAAAAAAATGATCTGGTTCTTGAAATGCTACATCATGGTTTAATTAACCTGGAATAGCATTAGGCTGATTTGAACCTGCCTCATATTCTACCTCCCATTCCTGATTTAGTTCCTTAAGCATCTTAGTTTCTTAAATTTCTGAACTAGGACAGCTAAAAGCTTAGTTCAGACCAAGATATGAGAAGACTTTTTTCTTTCATATCTTTATTTAGTGGAAGGTCTTAAATCACAGTTTTTAGACTCACAGGAATTAAGACTTGGAACAATCAGGGTGTCTTGCAAGCTGTGGAAGAGTTTGGTGATTGAGGATGAGGACATATTATCATACTGTTTATCCCTAATATACTGGTATCTCACTGAGATTATAGTCTCTGAACCAGTCTAACATGCTATAGTTGATGCTGGTTTTGGAAATTTCATTGAAATATTTTAACTAAATTTGAAACAGTATACAAATCACTTTGAAGTATTCAAATCATTTGAAGTATTAGTATCATTTTCTGAAGTATTTCAAATTTCAAACTATGTAATAAATGATAGCATAGGGGCTTATTTATAAAATGTTATAGAAGATGCAAGTACTTTTCTGCAGCATTTTTTTCCTCATACTGATAAAAAATCAAATCAAATCAAGTCTTTATTATGGTCAAAGACCAGCATCCAAGTAGTAAAATGGTTGTATTACAGGTAGTTTGCATTAACAGTAGGAACATTGTGTTTGCTAACTTAAATCCCCTTTGTCCTGTTTTTCAGCTGAAAATCAATTGCATTAATAATCATATTTCAAGTTGAATTGATAACATAGTTCATGCTGTCAACATTGGTACAAATGAAGGAAAAGAGAAACAAACCCAGACACCGGGTATTAGTGACTGTTATCTTAGGTGCTCTTTCTGTCAATAGAAGAGTGAAACTGCTTCCTCTCTGGTTTGTGTATGGGGTCAGACTGATCTTACGTTTTCATGAAGTTCTTTTTGAGAAGCACCGTAGCAACTACTAAACTAAAGCTTTCATTTAATTCCTTTTAGGGCTATAGTTTCTTAACTGAAATGTTGCAGGAATGTATACCCACAGAACTTGTTCTGAGAATTAATATTAACATATTGTAATAATTTTAAAAGTTTTTTGCCCAATTAAAATTAAAAAAAAGGTTTTCCAAGAATAGTTGTAAATACAGACTGAACTTAGCATAACTTGATAAATTCAGAAATATAGTTATCAAAATAAAAGTACCATAATATAAAAATGGATTAACAATAGTACTTATAAAATAGCATCTTTGGAAAAGCCATAAACTTTTAGTATACACTACTTTTGCTATTTAAAAATTAATTACAGTGTCCTTTAAAATGTATTTTCTAATTTGGCAATTTATTAGTGTTTGGGAAAATATACTTAATATGCACATAGGTTTATCTAGAAGAAATAGAACTGAAAAGTCTACACAATGAGCATAAATTTCCATAGGATTATATGGAACTGTATAAATGGGCAGAGAAATTATTGTAGTTCTGTAGGGTTTGTTGTCCATTATGTCAGTACAGTTAAACCTAATTTATCTATTTTCAAAATGGAGTTTCATTACATGTAATGAAAGAAGATTCATTACAATCTTCTAACTTGGGGGTGGTAGTGGTGTCAGGTGCCTTTCTGTGAACTGGGCCACACATGCATGAATGGGGCCATGATTGTACATGCAATGTAAACAGGGCCATGAGTGCCCACACAGTGCTGCAATGCTCACCTGAGTGGGGTAGGGGTGCTCAGGGCAACAATAGTGCCTGCACAACGCCACTATGCTAGGGCAAGTGGGGTATGTGTGCTCACGGCATCGCTAGTGTCCACACAATGCTAGTGTGAGGAGGATGTATGTACGCTCGCAGCGATACTAGCATGCGCACAACACTCACAGATCACTAACCCCTGTGCCACACCATAACGTTAGGGTGAGTGTGGGTGCCTGCATGCACTGGCCAGCCACTTACACGGCCTGGTAGCCAACAACCCACGGCCCAGTTCTAACCCACTGAGTAGATCTGAGGAATGTAGGGGGAGAAAGTTAGGAAAAGCAGTATTTTTTTCCATCAGCAGAAAAACACATTTTGATACAAAATGCCTATTATTTAAAGAATGAGTTAAAACTTAGTATATCATATATGCAGTGTTTATGTATTTGTGTATTTTTTTTTTTTTTACAAAATTGTATAATACCACAGTTTCTGGTGTAGATGCATAATAAGTAGGGAAAAGTCATTTTTTCCCCAAAGAGTGTGTTTGAACTCTGTCACCAACATGTTGACCCTAATTAGGGAACAGTGTTTATTGAGAAGACTTAATGACAAAGTTTTGGTTTCAATGTTTGTTCAGTTCTGTGAGAATTGCAAACTGCTAAAAATCATATCTGAACTCTAATATTTTCTTAAAATGTACTTTTTATTTTGCAACTATTAATTTGCAAAATATTTCCTCCCTTGTTTTTTATTATAGAGATGCTGATTTAGCATGCCATTTGAAAATTAACTTAAAATGATCATGACATAAATTTAATAGTTGTGATTTTGTTATTCTCATGTCAAATTTGTGAATATGCTTATGCTTTACTATATATTAATAGAGATTGGCACTAGCATTTCAAAATAGCTGATTTCAAGGTGATGAGTGTAGGTTTAGATATTGGTAATATATGTATTACAAAAGAACACATTAAATATATCTTACCAATCATAGTTAGGGTTTCCAATTCAGAGGTGGTATTCAGCTGGTTCGGACAGGTTCAGGCGAACTGGTAGCTGAAATTTTGAGTAGTTCGGAGAACCGGTAAATACCATCTCTGGCTGGCCCTGCCTGCTCGCCCCACCCGCTCACCCCGCCCAGTCACTCCTCATCTCGCCTCCCCAGCATAGCTGTTGCTTGCTTGGCTCCTCTCTTGGGTTGACCACACAGTCTCTGCAGGCCAGACAGCTTGCCTACCTTCCCATGTTGTGCCCACGGCCCAGCTGGTTCTCTCGCCTGTTTTCCTGGCTCCCCAGCCATGGCAGCTCGCCTAGGCCTTCTCCGGTTCCCTCACTGGCTCACCCGCTTTCCTGGCTCCCCAGCCATGGCAGCTCGCCTAGGCTCGACCATGTGGCACCTGTGGCCTAGCTGCTGTCCGGCTTCCTCGCACCAAACTTAAGCCTTTGCCACCCCCTAGTTAGATAACTTTGTTTTACTTGCATCTCACCCCTGGGGCCGTTGAATGCATTCCCCCCAGGAAATCTATGCTTGCTGCCCATGCTCGCTTATAGAATCCTGCCCTGGCCTCAAACTACACCCTCCCCCCATCCTGAAGCAATTTACCTGGCCTGCAGCCTCCCATGCTCAGCCAAATGGCTGTGAGGGTGGCAACATGGGGGGGGGGAGCGGGGCACGGGAGGGGCAATACATGGGCGCAGGTGGGCTGAAGCTGTTTGGGTAAGGTTCTTACCTTACTGTCCTATCCGTAAAGCGATGCAGCAGAGAGAAGCAGCCGGATTGGGCCATTGTCTCGTGAGAACACGTGGAGTGTCTTCCCGAGTGCCTGAGGCTCACTGTGTGCAAAAGACGCTCTCCCAGCAAAAGCAGCAATGGAGAGCATATGGAGCTGCTCCATGTGTTCTCCGGGTTGGCAGCTGTTTTCAACCTGGCTGCTTCTCTCTGCTGCAGTGCTTTCCGGATGGGACTTAGAGGAAAGCAGCAGCTCATGGCTACTAAATTTCTCTGTGCTTAAAGGGAGAGGCTGCGGTGGCTGCCTTCTGAGCAGCCTTGCTGCCCCTTCACAGAAAAGTTCAGTGAAGTTGTCTCCTCCTTCTCAGCCTCAAACATACACACAGAGCAAGCACACACACACCTCATGGTGCTGGGACCTTCTGTGAGGAGACTGCGCATGGGCAAGTCCCTCCGGCGCCGTGAGATGTATGTATGTTTGCTCTGTGTGTATGTTTGAGGCAGGGAAGGAGACGACTTGGCCAAACTTTTCCTGCCTCCCTTCGCAGTGAAGCTGCTTGGGAGGCAGCTGTGGTAGTCTGTCCCTTTAAGGTACTTTGATGCTGCCCACCGTCCAGTCTGGCCTTGTGCAAAGGCAGCCCATAAGCTGAAGCTGGGTTGCGGAGGGGTCATCATAAAGGGACAGGCTGAGGAGACTGCCTTCCGAACAGCTTCGCTGCGAAGGGAGTTAGAAAAGTTTGGCCAAGACATCTCCTCCTTGGCCTCAAACATACACACAGAGCAAACACACATACATCTAACAGCACCAGAGGGACTCGCCCAAGCCGTCTCCTTGTAGAAGATCCCGGCGCCATGAGATGTGTGTATGTTTGCTATGGAGGAGCGGTCCTTCTTAACAAGCTCCAAACTTTTGCTGCAAGCCTGGGTTCCCTGCACGAGCAGTGGAAATCCGGCAGACTCATCTCTGTTTCCCTCTATGACTGGCCTTGAAAAAGCCTGCCCTCACAATCGTATGCCTGCAGCCAGAGCTGGGCTTGCAGCAGCAGCAAAAGTTTAGAGCTTGTTAAGAAGAACCACTCCTCCATCCATCCCAGCCATGCATTTTCCAGTCCGGCCTGCTTGGAGTGAAAAGCATGCAATATGCTGCCACTCCCGGGATTCCCTGAATGGGCGCTGGAAGAAAATTGGCTGATGTTTGGCACAGCCAGAGCCAGGCTTGGAAGAGCAGTAGACGGACTTCAGGGCAAACAAATCTACTCCTCAAGCTCCCAATGCCCGAACCGGCAAGTTGGAAGAGAGATTTGCAGTTGTGTTGGTGAGTAGCCGAGCAGGCTTTCTGCTTTTCCCCCTCCCCGCCCCCATCCTGATCCAGCATGGTACAGACAGCCCAATGGAGGTTGAAAATGGGGCGTTTCCATTGGCCCTTCTGTTTTTTTCCCCCTAGCCTCCTTTTGCCAGCATTCAGCAGGCAGTCGTGATCTTTAGTTGGGCTTTTATTTTGTCAGCTCAAGTGGGGGGAGGGGGGAGGAGATATGTAGGAAGTAGCCCTGTCTCTGCATAATCGGTCATGTGACTTAGTTGGCATGGCCGGCTCAATGTCACTCATAGCAAGGTGCCGCCCCACCTTGCCCTGAGTGACATTGAGTTAGCCATGCCCACTCAGTCACAGGACCCACCAAGCCATGCCCACCAACCCACGCCCACAGAACCAGTAGTAAAAAAAATTGAATCCCACCTCTGGTTTCCATTGTATTCTGATGAAAGAATATTTAGAGAATCTTCATATGTTTTAATTTGTTCTGAACCACCCCAAATCACTTACTCTGTGAGATGAGCAACTATATAAATTATAGGCAGGCAGACAGACAGATGGATACCATCTTGGAACTAATTTCCTGAGGGATAAGGTAATTACATTTTGTTGACTTTGCCAATCACTAAAAAGTACCTGCCTGTCTGTTTGGATCTGGAAGTCCCACAGGATCTTAGTCCTCTTATTCTCCAGAACTGTCTGTAGGATTCCCCATCTAAGATATAGAAGGGTCTAGCCTATATTCTCTACAGATGTTCCTGTACAGAATGCCAGCTACTGGGTTGTACCATTCAGCATATACTGTTTCTGCTTGCATCTCATACTCTGTCTATCAGTATATGTTGGACTGTCTCTGAGGCCTCTCTGCATAATCTGCACCTGGGTTCATGTCCAGCGTGATAGACCTCTACTTCTATGGATCTGGTGCTTAGTGCCTGTTCTTGTGCTGCTATGATCAGGGCCTCGGTGCTGTCTTTTAGTTCAGCCACTGGTAGGATTTCCCATTGTCTGTCATCTCAGCTATCTGTCAGTGGTATATCCCATGCAATGTTGTCTTGCATGGCACTTCTTCTGATTAATTTTCCTCGTGTGCTGCTGTCTCAGGCATTCTCTCAGCAGTTTATCTTGGAGTCTTACTGATGTGCTCCTGGATGCTCTGGGTTTCATCCATGACAATGACTTTAATGGTCACCAGGCCCTGGCCACCTTCTTTCCAGCTGGTATACAATCTCTGGATGTTGGACTTGGGATAGAAACCTTTGTACATTGTGAACTTGGAGTGGAAATCTATAAATATTGTATATAACATTTATAATGTATTTTGTGAACTTTTTTAAAAGTAGCTTTGGTTCATATAAACAGTTAATTTATGGTGATTATTAGCAGAAATTTGTTCTTTCCATGTGAGCTACTTACTTTTCATAAGTTCCTCAATTCTTTCCTTCTGCTTTTGATTTTCCTTAGACCTTTGCTTCTCTTCCCAAGTTTTCCTATTGCCATTTCTTCACTTTTTATTTCCTTGCTACTAAAACCTCTCTGTTTATTTCTATAACAGTTGAATTTAGCTTCTCTGTGAAGACTTTCCCAACCAGATTGGCATTTCACAACTCCCATAGAATCTAACAGCCATTCTTAATTGACAGTTCCACAGGTTTACCAGTTGATTTCTGATGATACTTCTTTTGTGTTCACTTATGTCCCCAAAAAATTGAACTAAGAATGTGAGGAGTAAAGAAGAAAAAATTCTTCAGAATGGGCTGAAGAGAGAGCATCTAAGTGTCATTCGACCATTAAGATGAAATTGGAAAATATGACAGCTTTCTGATTTCCCTATTTCATGAATATATTGTTGAGTATAATATAAAATATTTTATTTAGCATATACTTTTATCTAGCTAAAGTACAAGGTCTATTTTCTCTCCCATAACAAGCACTTTGTGAGGTAGGTTGGACAGAGAAAGAGAACCTAGATTGGCTCATAGCTAGTGTATTTATGTAACTGAGAATGATCACCTGGGTTTGCCCATTTCTAGTCTGACACTTTAGTTACTAACTACATTGGTTTTCATTCTTCTGTTATCCCCCTGAAAAATGAAGGAACTTGGACAAGAGAACCTGAGAAAACTTGATCTTTTAAAACCTTCAGTGCTGAGTTAAAATTTGTGTACTACAATGTTAATATAACTTTTAAATAATCTGTATATATGCGTATCTATTGTTTTTTGCAATAGCAGCCAGTAATATTAAAGCTGCCACAACTTTCCCAAATTTCACTACCTCATCCCTCTCAGGGGCTTTTGAACATATCCCGTAAATTAGTCCATTTGAGGTATCTTGGTTCAAAACTTGTTGGCCTAGGAAGCACAGTTTCACTTAGGTAAAGTTCATGACAATGATAGTTTTAGTAGCATATAAATTACTACTACCATGATTTGAACCCAGAAGCAAACTGATAAGCAATGTATCTTACTCACTATATGCTGAATTTATATTAAGAGAAATTGTATTGAAAAAAAGATGAGTCTGGTTTTAAACTTGGAAGAAAATCATCAATGATTTTGGCATTATGCTGATCATACTATCCTGAAAGCTAAAACACAAAAAGTTAAACATGGGGCTAAAATTAAGTATAAAGATCACATTAATGTCAATAGATAAAACCACTAGAATTGACAATGAAGGTATCAATAGTAACATTCTTTGGAAGGAAAAGTGGGACTTTGAAGGAGGAGGATGTTCTTTGGCTACCAGAGAGCAGGCAGACGGACCTGCCCTGTCCCCGAGGAGGTTACATGATCCTATTTTAAACTATCTCCAAAAGCTTCCTACAATTCAGTGGAGAATCTGGCAAAGATTCTAATTTTTTCTGAGGTAAGAATCACAACCTAGAACATTGTGGTAAAAAAAATAAATTGAAATATTATTGTCATAATAATGACATTTGGAAAGAAACATGATGATCCCGAGATGACACCATATATTGTTGGGATGCAGCAAGGACTAGGAGAAGAAGAAAATGAAGACTAGAGAATGAAGAAAAGGAGGATGAATGACTCACAAGAATGAGAAGACAGGAACAAATGAAGGAGGAAAGAGAAGATCAACTCTAGAATATGTGCCAAATACTAATTACTGTGAGAATTCCTCAAAATAACAATACTCACCTTCAACAAGACCTCAGCAGTGAAGAGTGAGACAAAATGTGCAACTTGCATGATGTACTGTATTTTCCGGGGTATAAGACGACTTTCTAACATGCAAAAATCTTCTCAAAAGTTGGGGGTCGTCTTATACGCCGGGTGTCGGACTCCTGTAACCAGGCAGACCAGTCCGAAAGGCTTTGATGAGCCTTAAATGGCTCTAAGGAGCCAAGCTGAATTGCCTGCTGAGTTGTCGCTAATCAGCTGAGTTACATGCAAGCCCCCTGTAAAAGGGAAAAACTTCCCTTTTACACAATGCTGGCCATCCCAGCTGAGTTGCCTGATTAGCAGGCAACTGAGCTGAGATCGCCAGAGCTTGGATGGCCAAGCCCCGTTTAAAAGGGAAAAACATCCCTAGCTGCTAATTTTTGCCTGCTAATTGGTATGTAGCAAAAATCCCCCCCCCCCCCTCCAGCTTGCTTACCTAAGCTGCTAGCAGCAACGCTTGGCTTGCCTTGCCTGCAATCCATTGCATCAGCAAGCAACTAAATCTCCCTGCCTGCAATCAAGCAGGCAGGGAGTTGTGGACTTCAACTCCCAGAATTACTCAGCCAGCAAAGCAAAGCTGGCTGAGGAATTCTGGGAGCTGAAGTCTACAAGTCTTAAATTTGCCAAAGTTGCAGACCCCTGTTCTATTGGGTAAAGTTTTTTCCCCTTTGGGAGCTTTAAAAAAAAATAGTTAATGGGGGGGGGGTTAGTTGTTCTTTTTTAAACCTAGCCATTTAAAGGCTAGATCTAAGTTTTAGGCTAGGAAGTTTTAAATTTAGCTTTCATATAAAAATAAAAGCTTTCTGAGATTTAGTGTGTTTCTGTAGTATTTCACTCTAACTACACAAACGCACAAAATATCACAAAGCTGTATGTGGAATTTTGTGTGTGTAAAGTGTGAAAGTTGTTTTTTTGGGCTTTTTGTGGCTGTGTGAGGTCCCTGCTTGTTGCAGGGGCCATTTTGGGTCTAGCATAGCTGCTTTTACATTGTAGGTGAGCCAGTTGATGTTTTTTAATTTTTATTTGGTGTGCGTTGGAAGAGAGGTCGTCTTATACAGCAAGTATAGCCCAAACCCTATATTTTTACAGGAAAAGTCAGGGGTCGTCTTATACGCCCAGTCGTCTTATACACCGGAAAATACGGTAATATTTCTACTGATGTTGATTCCATGGTCAAAATCTGTCCTGTTCCTATTCTCTCAGTGTTGAAGAACAATTCAAAACTGAATTTGGTTCTTTCAAGATAATGACTACATCTTATTTTATTCTCAACATAGTGACTAAATTAGTAGACCTGTGAAATACTGTGGACATAATATACTTAGACTTCAGCAAGGCATTTGACAAAGTAGACCACAACCTACTTCTTTGTAAGCTAGAAAAAGTGGGATAGATAGATTTCAGATGGATTCACAACTGGCTGACAAACTGTACTCAACGAGTAGTCCTTAATGGGTCTAAGTCTACATGGAGAGACATTAGCAGTGGGATACCACAAGGTTCCATCTTAGGCCCTGTACTCTTCAATATCTTCATAAACAACTTAGACATGGGAATAGAAGGAGAATTTACCAAATTTGCAGATGATACTAAGCTGGCAGGAATAGCTAACACCCTAGAAGATAGGCTCAATATCTAGATGGCTTGAACACTGGGCCCTATCTAACAAAATGAAATTCAATGTAGAGAAAAGTAAAGTCCTACACTTAGGTAAGAAAAACCAAAAGTACACATAAACTGGGTGAAACCAGGCTTAATATCAG
This sequence comes from Masticophis lateralis, assembly GCA_030761175.1. NCBI lineage: Eukaryota > Metazoa > Chordata > Lepidosauria > Squamata > Colubridae > Masticophis > Masticophis lateralis. The sequence continues at coordinate 73,533,612 of JAUDYJ010000004.1, read as the reverse complement.
GGGCTGTGCGAGGGATCTTGGAGTCTTAGAGGACAACCAGTTAAATATTAGCTAGCAGTGTGCGGCGGCAGCCAAAAAAGCCAATGCAATCCTACGTTACATTAACAGAGGGATACAATCAAGATCAAGTGAGGTACTAATACCACCACTCTATAAACCCTTAGTAAGACCACACCTAGAGTACTGCATCCAATTTTGGTCACCACACGATAAAAAAGATTTGAGTCTAGAAAAAGTGTAGAGGAGAGCAACCAGGATGATTAGGGGACTGGAGAGTAAAACATAGGAAGAATGGTTATAAGAAGTGGGCATGGCTAGTCTAGTGAAGAGAAGTACCAGGGGAGACATGATAGCAGTATTCCAATATTTGAGGGGCTGCCACAGAGAGGAAGGGGTCAGGCTATTTTCTGAGGCACATGAAGGCCAGACAAGGAATAATGGATGGAAATTGATCAAGGAGAGATTCAACCTAGAAATAAGAAATTTTCTGACAGAACAATCAACCCATGGAACAGTTTGCCTTTGGAAGTTGTGGGAGCTTCATCACTGGAGGTTTTCAAGAAGAGACTGGACTGCCATTTGTCAGAAATGGTGTAGAGTTCTGTGCTTGAGCGGGTGGGTTGAACTAGATGGCTTAAAAGGTCCCTTCCAACTCTGTTAACCTGTTAGTCTTAAAACATATTCTAAAAATATTGGAATGGCAGAAGTTGGCAAGTCATTCTCTTCATTTGCTTTCTAAACCTTATAATCCAATTACGTTTTCCTCTTTAAAATTTCAAGTTTTGATATTCCAGTCTTCAGTCACAAGCAGCACATCTTGCATGCATGATTTGTTGGTTTCAAATTGAATTTGATGATAAAACTCATCAAATTTCTCTTCTGTATTGGTGGTTGGAATGTAAACTTGAATGATCCATATATTAAATTTCAATTGATACTATTTGGTCATTTTTGCATTGCATCAAGTACTGTTTCTGCTATACTCTTCCAATCCATAAAAGTGAAAAACATGCCTTCTTTTTCATTGGTCCCGAATAATAAGCAGTGTGATCTTCTGATTGGAAATGTCAAATTCCAGTCCATCTGAACTTGCCGACACCTAAGATGTCAATTTATGGTCTTTCATTTCATCTTTGTGGTTTAGCTTTCCTATATTCATGTGTTTTACCCTCCATGTTTGTACTGTAATTCTGTCTTTACAACTTCAGATTTTCTTTTTGTCTGCGGCAAAATCAGCAACTAGACATCCCGAAGGTGTTAATTTAGCCATGTCATTAACATACGCTCAATAGATACTGATACACTTAATCAGCATCTCTGAACAGAGCAAAGGTTGGATCCTTTTAGAACTATTAGATGGAATGTTACTTGGCAGGAACTTTATTCTTAGCATTTAACAATGTGTTAATACCTCCTTCCAACTTATTTCTCAAAAGGAGAAGGAAATTAGGGGAGATGGGTTTGGGAAGTGTAGGTAGAATACAGATTTAAGGGAGGCTATAGCAAGCATAAAGAAAGGATTTGAAGGACAGTGAGATCTGTTACCAACTGTGGCTTAAATTCATTTCAGGAAACCAACTTGAGAAACCTCAGATGGGCTCCTCTCTAATATACATAAAGACAAAAGTGAGGGACAAGAAGCACATGCAGGCTTGTTGTCAGATTCCAAAAAATGTGATACTGCCATTCAAGTGGAGAAGGGGGGAGACTTGGATTCGATTTACTAGCACGACCTGTGTCATCAGGCTGTTTTACAACCTATATCCTGATGCCAGAAATTTATATGATACCATGTGGGTTGTCTCACTAAAGGATAGTGGTGGGAATGCATGTTTATTTGGGTTCTCAAAGAAAATGGTAAAGAAAACATCTTCACACATGTGTATTGGTTAAAACCTGCATTCTGACAAAAAGGGAGAGGTCTCTACCACCTTAATCCTACTGCTTTGCCTAAGGATATTTAGATTGTGCTTTAGCTGGATGGCTTTCACTTCTGCTTAATAAAAGAATCCTTTTGAACAACTAGGTTTCAAGAGTTCGTACTTTCTTAGGTTGGAAGGAGAGGCGATCCTTACAGAAAGCACAATCTGCAAAACGGTCAACCCAGAGAACCAATCTTCGCTCTACTGAGGGGACCTTGCAAACCATGTCTGAACGAAGCAGAGAGCTGGGAAAAACCGATTGCTGGGGAGAGAAAGTAACCGCCACCCAGTCGGATGCCTGCCTTGTGCACCCGATCGGAGAGGATGAGGTAACCCTGGGAAATCCGGAAAAGCCCCGCTGGTCGATTGGTCGAAGAAAGATGGCTGGGATGAAAGAACCAGAGGAGTCACCCTCAACCGTGGCAACCGAAAACCGGGGTGGAAACTGGAACTAGAAGAGCTTGCTGACCAGGAGGGACTGACCGAAGCACCCCTGAGGGAGGACTATCTGAAGAGACATATAACCCAATTGGTGATGGAAACTTTGGAAAATCTCAGCATCCGAAGGGAGCCAGGACAACAACCAAAGGGCGTGGAAAGGGCAGCAGTCGTGGATAATGCCACGGGAGGCACCCTTCCTCTCAAGCCTGCCTATCAAGCAGAGGGTGCAGCAGTAGGGGGAGAGGACCCAGCAAACCCTCCCCCCCCCAGGCAGCATGCACACCGGCACCCATTCCTAACCAACCCCGGCTCCACAACTGGAAAGAACCCCCCCCCCTTGGGGTGAAGTTTGATGGGAATCTGCAACAATTAGGATTCTTTGTGGCACATGTGCTAACCTACATGCAAGAGTATGGGCGTGATTTCCAAACCCAAGGCTCCCGAGTGCGAGTGGTGACCCTAGCCCTAGAGGGGGCTGCGGCCAGGTGAATGGTGACCCTGCATAACGCTAACACACCAGAACTGCAGGATTTCGACCATTTCATGATGGCCCTATGTCGTCGATTTGAGGACCCACTGGCAGACCGCAAAGCACGTGACCGCATTAAGGTGGTGAAGCAGGGGCGACGGCCAGTAGCAGAGTATACTGAGACCTCGCGTGCTGAGTGCACTGGCGAGAAGATACTTTGGTGAGCTGTTTCAAGGACGGGCTGAGTGATGATCTATACAACGCCTGCGTAGCCCAAGGGGCACCGAATGACCTACATGAATGGTATGTCACCACTGAAGAAGATGAGATCAATATGGCCAGAAGCCAGTATTGAGCGGGGCGAGCATGGAAGAAATCCTCACCCCAATGGAAGCAAGAGCCCCTCAAACCACATTCTCTCCGAGATCTTCAGCCTGTTTCAAGTGTGGAAAAGAAGGGCACTGAACTGCAGAGTATCGTTCGCAAACACCCGCCCGGAATCACCCACCAGGGGAGGGTCCTGCAAAACCGGGTCGGCATGGGAAGGAGACCGCTCTGTGGAGCAGGCAGGCCATAGAAGTTCCGTACCCTCCCCTCGTTGGGGAGGAAATCCTGGCATCTGAACAGGAGGAAACACACTCATTCGGAAGTGATCCAGATGATGAACCGCTGGTAAGCAAACCAATTAAACAGCTTACTGTCCCCTTAAAACTCTTCATCCCGATCCAAGACAGGGAGATAAGCATCTCCGCTTTAGTGGATTCAGGGTGCACCCGTTGTTTGATCAGCCCAACTTTACTAGGGAGGTTAGGGATTAACGTAAGAAAGCTGAAAACCCCCATTGTTTTCTGCCAACTAGATGGGTCAATAGCAGGAGGGGAGCCAGCTTCTCTAGCCACCGAGCCTCTACATATAGGCATCGGAAGCCACGAGGAAAAGCTTACCTTTATAGTCGCACCTGGAATGGAATGGCCGTTGGTTCTTGGCCTTGCATGGCTAAAAGAATGGAAGCCACAAATCAATTGGAAACAAGGCATCATAAAATTTCAGAAGAAGGTGACTCTTGCTGAGTATCCACACAAAGGAATTGAGGGGGCAGAGAATCAAGAAACAGCCATGTCTGGTCACGCCACACCAATTGAGAACATACACACAGAATACAAGGATTTTGCTGAGGTTTTTAGCGAAAAAGCCTCAGATGAGCTCCCCCCACACCGTGCCACTGACTGTGCAATAGAAATCTTACCTGGCGCGAAACTTCCTAAACCCAAGATGTACAGTATGTCACTGAGGGAGTTGGAAGAACTGAGAACATTCATTGAGAAAAACCTAGCAAGGGGTTTCATTGAGCCAGCGACCAAAAATTGCAGCTCCTGTACTCTTTAGAGAGAAAAAAGATAGTTCAAAACGTCTGTGTGTTGATTTTCGGACTTTAAATGCAATCAGTGTGCAGAATATGTATCCTCTCCCCCTCATGAAAGATATGTTAGCACACCTCGCTAAAGGGAAAAATTTTTCAAAGCTGGATTTAAGGAAGGCTTACTACTGTGTCAGAATTAAGGAGGGGGATGAGTGGAAAACAGCATTTAACACACCCCTCGGTTGCTGCCATTTCAAGGTGCTCCCCTTTGGGTTGCAAGGAGCTCCTGCAGTGTTTATGCAGTTAATAAATGAAGTGCTGCATCAGCATTTATATAAGGGGGCTCTGGTCTATTTGGACGACATTTTAATCTATACTGAGACCAAAGCAGAACATGTGAAACTAGTCAGGGCAGTTTTAAACAAACTCCAAGCTGCCAAACTTTATGCCAAACTTTCCAAATGTGAATTTCATCAAGAGAAGATTGACTATTTGGGATACCTCATTTCCCACCAGGGGGTTGAGATGGATCCTCTGAAAGTGCAGGCTGTACTTGATTGGGACCCTCCACACACACATAAAGAGTTACAAAGCTTCTTGGGGTTTGCCAATTTCTACTGCCAGTTTATCCTTGCGTTCGCTCAGATTGCCCTCCCCATCACCAAGCTCTTAAAAACAAAGGGGGAGGACAACCCTAAACCAAAGCAACTATTGAACTGGACTATGGAATGCCAGGCAGCATTTGAAAAACTTAAATGGCTGTTTTCAGCAGAATCAATTCTAAAACACGCAGACACAGAGAAACCATTTGTCATACAACAGATGCCAGTGATGTGGCAACAGGAACGGAATTACTTCAGAAGAATGAGCAAGACCAACTACAACCCTGCGCTTACACATCCAAAAAGTTGAATGAGACTGAGCAAAGGTGGGCTATTTGGGAGAAAGAGGCTTATGCAGTTTGTTGGGCTTTGTTGACCTGGCGGCACTTCCTAGAAGGCAGTAAGACCCCTTTTGAAGTCTGGACGGATCACAAAAATCTATAAGCCCTAAAGACCCCAAGGAAATTCTCCCCAAAACAAGTACGATGGGCTCAGTACTTTAAATGGTTTGATTTTACTCTAAAATACCTCCCGGGGGGGGGGGGGACTTTCTGGCGGATGCACTATCCAGAAAACCTCAATACAATAGTACAAAGCCAGATGTTATCAAACCTATAGTACAAAACAATCAACTAGCCGCTAAAGTAGTCACCAGATCCCAGGATAAACAAGAAACATTGACGGACAATGACACCACCCAAACTTTTAAACAAGCATTGAACACTGATGAATGGTTTTTGAACAACAAATCCAGCTGTCTGATGAAAGAAGAATACACAGAGGGAAAGTCCAATACTTAGTTGCTTGGAAACATTTACCATCAGCACACAATGAATGGGTCGCTAAACACCATGTTAGGGCTCCAACCTTATTGAGAAAATTTCACTCCCAACACCCTAACAAACCTTGTTGATATGCTATCATGAAATCTCGAATCTTGTGTATATTTGTTTTGTTACAGGTGGATCCTTTTGTTTTCTAAGGAGGGTAGCATGTCAGATCACAAAAAATGTGATACTGCCATTCAAGTGGAGAAGGGGGAGACTTGGATTCGACTAGCATGACCTGTGTCATCAGATATTTTACAACCTATATCCTGGCGCCAAGCAGGACTGAAATCCCCTTTACCTGCAGGAATTTATATGATAGCCATGTGGGTTGTCTCACTTTAAAGGGTAGTAGTGGGAATGCATGTTCGTTCTGGTTCTCAAAGGAAATAGTAAAGAAAACATCTTCACACTTGTGCATTGGCTAAAATATGCATTCTGACTTAAAGGGAGATGTCTCTACCACTTTAATCCTACTGCTTTGCCTAAGGGTATTCAGATTGTGCTTTAGCTGGATGGCTTTCACTTCTGCTTAATAAAAGAATCCTTTTGAACAACTACTTTTCAAGAGTTCGTACTTTCTTAGATTGGAAGGAGAGGCGATCCTTACACTTGTAAGCATTGGTTATTATAGGTGTGGTTTTAAAGCCATATGGCATTGGTTTCTTAGATTGGTTTCTTACCTTATGGGATTGACAGAGGCCTGGAGTCATAAGCTAGTAACACCTCAAGAAATTGGTTATTTTCAGAACTTTACAGTTACTTTTCAGAATCAAATAAACCTATTTATAAACAATGTTAAGTTATTTAATACAGGTAGACCTTGCTTATTAACTTCCTTGTTTAGTGACTATAGGCTGTTGGAAAAATTGTTTTGTATTTATGGGAGTCACAGTATTCCCAGGAATAATTGCCATTTTGCACTTCATAAGCAACTTCTACAAGCAGAGTCAACAAAGAAGCTAAAATCACAAGTTATATCATGTGATGTCTTGCTTAATGCCTTAACAATGGAAACAAGTGATTTAAATCTGGTGTGGTCACATAATTTTTCACTTAGCATCTATGACACTTAGCAACAGAGTTAACAGTCCCAATTGGGGCTGATAAGCAAGGATTACCTGTAAAGGTAATTCCATCCATCCATCCAGTGACTGTACTGTGCTATAGTTTTGCAACATTCCAATGGGTGATTTTACTCCAGAGAAAGAGAAAGTAATCATAATATGGTTTAATGATGGCAGCTCCGGTCTCCCAGAGCTGATGGAATTTCACTTAATTTTAAAAATGAGAAAGATAATAAATGAACATCCACATCTAGGAAGGCATATAATGATTTTTATCTAATAAAGGAAAATATTTATAGCTCAGGGTTTTAAATGAGGGGTCCTTGGTGCTCTCTGAACATAGCTGTTTTCTTACAGATGTTTCATTACCCAAACTAGGTAACATCATCAATGCTAGTGTCACAGCATCATTAGCACTTATGATGTTATCTAGTTTTGAGTAATGAAAGATCTGCAAAAAAGCAACTAAGCTCAGAGAGCACCAAGGACCCCTGATTTTTATCTATTTTTTCAGGAAATTCCATTTTGCTCTCAAGACAAAAGTAGTTAGAACAGATTATATGTGATAATTTGTTGGACTGTTTTCACTTTTTTTCTCAAAAGGTAATGTTGTGTATCATACTATGATGTTGATGAAAAATAACAACTTACCATTTAAAACTTTTTTTGAAAAATAATATTTCTAATCCTGCAGTAATTTGTGCTTGAGTGGGGAACATTCCATTTGAACACATTCCATCTGAATCACTTGTTTTTCACTATGTCCCATGATAAATTCCTTAGTTTAAATTTAAATTTCATAAATTTAGTGAGTGGTTTTCATCTTTTCCTGTTGTTTTAAAGTGGCAGACATCCAAAGATTTTTTTTCATAGTGATAATTTTTTTAAAAGCTTGACTAAGTTTTAAACAATTTCTTTAGAATAGCACATAGCAAAAAAAAAGAAGAAAGGAAAGGAAAGGGAAGGAAGGAAAGGAAGGAAGGAAGAAAAATACTAGCTAATCTAAATTGGGGAATAGAGAAGGCTTTTTAAGCATGAAAATTTCATCATCTTGTCAGCTGGCAGAATGCCTGCTGTGTGGATTCACAAAGGCTAAGAATTACACTTTCATGAAATTTTCCTCACTAACTGCCCTGGTTAATTTGAAAGATAACCCACTGTTCTAATTCATCCCTCAATTGGGTGGTGCAGATTTTATCTTTGATCTGACAAAGCATTTGTGTTAATCGTTTTGGCCCTCTATTAGACACTCTTGGGATTGTGCTTTTACAATAAATGTGTCTGTGATAGCTCTTTAGTCTATTATACTTACAATAGATCTATAGAACTGGTAATTAATTCTGTACTGCTTTGAAAATGGAAAGAATAGGTGTAGCTCTGTCAAGTGCTATTGGAGTTTGTTTAGCTGGTTCAGTTTTGAAGTATTATCCTGGGCTTTCAATGAAATATATATGGTTTAGAGAGCTTCTTCTGAAGTATGTTGCTGTAAGTGAGTGATCTCTGTCCAGCATGTATATTGTTTTCTAACATAGAATCTTAGTTTAAAAGTTGGTGCCTAAGATAACTATGATTTTCTTACCAAGTGAAATATAAAAATATTGACATGAAAAGTAAAAAAATCTACTTTTACTTGCATAATATTTTATTTCCAACTATTTATTAAAATATTAATCTTTGAAAAGAGAAATGTATTTGGTTAAAGTATTTCTTGTTGCATATAAATTATTTTTAATTTGAGACTGACTATGATACCAATGTAGTTTGTATTCCATGGGTTTTTAGCATGTGTTTTAGATATATTTTATCATGTAGGTATTATCATAGCTATATTTATATTATAAAACAAATCTTAAACACATTTATTATAATGATTACCTTTTCCTGGATTTAGGGAAATTGGATTTAGTCTCAAAGCCCTTACCAACTTTGTTGTTCTCTTTCTAGTTCCATGGTAGGTGCAATGTATTAAGTATGCTGAAGTAGGAAGTAACATTCTGTTCGTTGATTGGTTAAAGTAACGTTCTGTTGTGATTGGTTAAGCCGCATGACAGCTTTATAAGAGCTGTCAGGCAGAGTTCTAAGTAGTTTCAGTTATAGCTGTGGCAGATAGCCCAGCCATTGTTAATAAACGGTTAATTACATAATATTCGCATTGTCCATCGTCTTTGATCCAGCCAATACATTTCAGTATCATCCTTATTTTTATAAGGTATCATCCTTATTGTGTCACGTTTTAGTGGCTAAAATGTGACACAATATTTGAGTGCATCTGACCAGCATATAACTTCCCATAAGCTCAATGTATTTGTGTTGTTTTGGCTGAATTTTAAATTGGCTCTTTTTTCCTACCTAAGTCCAGAAGCCTATGTTTCTTGGAATCAAGGTGCATTTTGTTGGAAAAGGCGCAAATGTTCAAGTCTATCAAGATCCTTTGAATCTTGACTTTATCTTCTGTTATGTTATCAGTTTCCTACCTTAGAGATTTGAATTGTCACCCTTCCATTCCCCCGCTGAGTCATTTATAAATATGTTATTATATCTAACAATATTTCCCATGTTAATAATATTTGGATGTATAAGTGCTTCCATAGTCGAAAGCCAAATTGGTATCTTCAAATAATGTTGTTCTCTGATTTTCTCCCATAATAAAGCATTTCTTTGAAAATAACCATGTATCTTACTTTTCCCATACCATAAGAAGGCATGCCAACCCAATTGCAAATCATGTCCCTTCTATGTCAATAACCTTGTATTTCTCAATACAATCCATTCTTTCATCTATATTAACACTACTGCCTGATAATATAATTTCCAATTTGGTAATCCGAACCCTCCTCTAGTTCTTGCATCTTGTAGCATTTTTAAATTAATTCTCACTTTTTTCCCCTGCCAGATATATTTCATTATTATTTTATTAAGATCTTCAAAATATTTTTTCTCTAATTTTATCGGGATTGTTTGGAACAGGAACAATAACCTCAGTAGTATGTTCATCTTAATTGTGGCTATTCTTCCTAGTAACGATAATTGCAAGTATTTCCATTTCTCCAAATCTATATTTGTTTTATCAGCTCATAGTAATTATCTTCCTTAATCATTACACATCTTGCTGTTAATTGAATCCCTAAATCTTTTACTTTCTTTGTAATAAGGATATCTAATCTCTTCATAACTCTTTTTTCTGTTTCTCTGTAATATTTTTCACTAGTATCTTGGTTTTTTACTTATTAATTTTCAATCGTGCCATCTCACTATATTCTTCTATTCTTTTTAACAATTTTGCCCTATTTCTTGCGGATCTTCTAAAATAAACACCAAATCATCTGCAAATGCCTGTAATTTATATTCTTCCTTTTTTATTTCCATACCTTTTATCTCCTTGTCCCGTCTTATATTTCTGTTTAATACCTCCAACATCAATACAAATAGTAATGGGGACAGAAGACATCCCTGCCTTGTGCCTTTCATAATCTTAACCTTTTCAGTTATATCTCCATTTACCATCACATTTACTGATTGCATATATATATATATATATAATACCACTCATGCATAATCACAAAATCTCCAGAACCATAAAGCCTACAGACTTGAAATTTGCCACATATGTTCCTGTTAGCTTCTAGGTGCTCACTAAGAAAGGATTTTTCGAAATGACCATCAGAGCATTAGTATTTCCTATATTATTATTAACACACACTGATGCTAAGGAGTTTTACTCCCCCTCCCCACCTGAAAAGAAATCTGTTCCAAATGTAAAACACCAGCAAAGGAGAGGAATTTCAGTTTTACTTTCACAGCAGCAAGCTGGGGATAGAATAAGGGAGGCTTCTGTGAGGCAAGCCTGAGGGAGAGAAGGGGGATAGGATAGGATAGGCTTCTGTGGGGCAAGGCTGAGGAGAGAAGGGGAGAGGAGAGGCCGATGGTAACTACTCATTAATTTTCAAGCTGTAAATGTCAAATTATCAAGCCCGATCACATAGTTTTGTAGCGGAGCACGGATATTCAGCTAATTTATAATATATTGTCTTAATAATATTAATAAATCTCTCCCCAAAACCCATAGTTTTTAATTGCATTAGCATAAACTGCCAGTTCACAATGTCAAATGCCTTCTGTGCATCAAGGAAGATCAATGCCATTTGTTTCTCTGGATGTGCTTCATAATATGTATATTTTTAATTTGATTTATATGCCGCCCTTCTCCGAAGATGCAGGACAGCTTACAATGTGTTAAGCAATAGCCTTCATACTTTTGTATATTTATACAAAGTCAGCTTATTGTCCCCAGAAACTGGGTCCTCAATTTACCTACCTTAGAAAGGATGGAAGGCTGAGTCAACCTTGAGCCTGGCGAGATTCAAACATGCAGTAATTGCAGACATCTGGTATTTAATTACGATGCTTAGTCAGCAGAGCTATCCAGAACACATATTCCAATGTGTTCAGAATTATTCTTATATTGTCTTTACATGTCTCTTAGGTAAAAATCCATTTTGATCTGTATGTATAAATTTTTTTTAAAAAATCTCTAATCTTTCTGCCATTATTGAACTAAATATTTTATAATCCGCATTCAACAGGGATAGTGGCTTATAGTTTTTTTTTTAATCTGTTGCAACTCTGAGTCTTCTTTCGGTATGAGAGTAATATATGCCTCCATCCATGAATTCGGTATTTTCGCCTTTAACAATAATTCATTGAATACTTCCAACATTGAATTGCTTATAACATTTTGTAGTGCTTTATATAACTCTGCTGGTACTCCATCCAGGCCTGGTGTTTTGCCATCTTTTGGTCTTCAAATTGTTTCTGTCAATTCTATCATTGTTATTCTTTCCTCTAATGCCGTTTTACACATTTCTGGTACTGCGGGTAGTTTGGCTTTTTCTAAGTATTGTTTTATTTTTTCTTCTGAAATTATCTCTTGTTCATATAATTTTTCATAGTAATCATGAATCATTTTCTTTTTTTCATCGTTTCAATAATATAAAGTGTCTTCATCATCTATTAAATGGTGAATCAATTTCTTTTCTTTCTCTTTTTTTAATCTATATGCCAACCATCTTCCTAGTTTATTTGCATTTTCAAAAAAGTTTTGTTTAGAACTTTTAATTTTTTTTGCCAAGTTGTCTTTTTCTATTAAGTTCAGCGTATGTTTTTTCAAGTCCATTTGATTTTTTGTAATTTTTTTGTGAGTCTTTTTGTAATTCTATCTCTAACATCTTATACTCCTCTTCTAATTTCTTTTGAGCTTGCCTCTTCTTTTTGTTTTTCTTTCCCACATATGTTATAGCCAGTCCTCTAATATATACCTTTGCTGTGTCATATACATTCTGTAATGAAGTTTCTTCTTTTCTATTCTCTTTGAAGAAAAAAGCCAACTCTTTCCATAAATTGTATACATTTCTTTTCTTTTAATATTGCTTGAGTCATTGTCTATCTTGATTTCTTTTTTTGTCCCCTCCATGTAACTTTCATCGGATTATGATCCACCCATGTACTTGTTTCAATATTTATTTATTGTATGCTTACATCATCTTTTTGTTGAATACCTTTCTCTGACATAAGCTCTTCCTGGTGTCTAACCTCTCTCTCCTCTCTCAGTCTCTCTTCCTCTTGCAATCCCAGATATTGATTGTAAAATTGTTCTGCCTTCTCTATTGAATCTAGTCTATGTCTTTGCTCCTGCCAGGTCACCAATATTCCCTCAAGTGTCAGCCATTTAAAGTTCACTCCTTTTTTTAAAATTTTAATTTAATTTTTTTTTAATTTATATACCGCCCTTCTCCCCGGGAGGGGGACTCAGGGCGGTGAACAACCAAATTTAAAACATATAATACAAACATTAAAAGAATTTTAAAATTGAATTAAATCATTGGCGTTCCAAATAAAAGTCTCAACCCCATTAAAATACCCAATTTAAAACCCCAGAAATCAATAATAGCGAAAAGTTTTTTGTTAAAACCCCATTAAAATCAATCAAGTAAGGCCGGCTTGTTGGAATAAATAGGTCTTAAGGGCCTTTCGGAAAGTGCGGAGGTCCGGGATCAAACGAATTTCTGGAGGCAGCTCGTTCCATAGGGTGGGTGCCCCCACAGAGAAGGCTCTCCCCCTGGGGGCCACCAACTGACATTGCTTGGCTGATGGCACCCTGAGAAGGCCCTCTCTGTGTGAGCATACTGGCCGGTGGGAGGTTATCGGTAGCAGCAGGCGGTCCCGCAGGTACCCCGGTCCCATGCCATGGAGCGCTTTAAAGGTCAAAGCTAACACCTTGAAGCGCACCCGAAAGACCACCGGAAGCCAGTGCAGCTCGCGCAGGAGAGGTGTCACATGGGAGTGCCCTGTCGCTCCCATAATCACCCGCGCGGCCGCATTCTGGACCAGTTGGAGCCTCCGGGTGCACCCCAAGGGGAGCCCCATGTAGAGAGCGTTACAGTAGTCCAGGCGAGACGTGACGAGTGCATGAGTGACTGTGCATATGGAGTCCCAATCCAGAAAGGGGCGCAACTGGCGCATCAGGCGAACCTGATAAAAGGCCCCCCTGGCCACAGCCGCCAGATGCCCTTCCAAGGACAGCCGTGAATCCAGGAGGACACCCAAGTTGCGAGCCCCCTCTGTGGGGGCCAATGACTCACCCCCAATAGCCAGCGATGGCACCAGCTGGCTATGCCGGGACGCCGGCATCCACAGCCACTTGGTCTTGGAAGGGTTGAGACGAAGCCTGTTCCTCCCCATCCAGACCCGCACGGCTTCAAGGCACTGGGACATCACTTCGAGGGCATCATTGGGGTGGTCAGGGGTGGAGATATACAGCTGAGTGTCATCAGCATACAGTTGGCAACTCACCCCAAAACCACGGATGATCTCACCCAGCGGCTTCACATAAATGTTGAACAGGAGCGACGAGAGGACCAACCCTTGTGGCACCCCGCAAACGAGGCGCCTCGAGGTCAACCTCTGCCCCCCTGCCAACACACACTGCGATCGGTTGGAGAGATAGGAGGAGAACCACCGTAGCACGGTGCCTCCCACCCCCAAACCCCCCAACCGACGCAGCATGATACCATGGTCGATGGTATCAAAAGCCGCTGAGAGATCTAACAGGACCAGGACAGAGGAGCAACCCCTGTCCCAAGCCCTCCAGAGATCATCCACCAACGCGACCAATGCCGTCTCCGTGCTGTACCCAGGTCTGAAACCGGACTGGCACGGATCTAGATAGACAGTTTCATCCAGGTATTGTGGGAGCTGGCGCGCAACCACACTCTCAACAACCTTCGCAATAAAGCGAAGGTTGGAGACAGGAAGAAAATTTGCCAAAACAGCCGGGTCCAGAGAAGGCTTCTTGAGGAGGGGCCTCACCACCGCCTCTTTCAAGGCGGCAGGCAAGAAACCCTCACTCAAAGAAGCATTTATAATCCCCTGGAGCCAGCCTCATGTAACTTCCCGAGTGGCCAGTACCAGCCAGGAAGGACACGGGTCCAATAAACATGTGGTTGCGTTTAAACTCCTCAAAGTCCTGTCCACGTCCTCGGAAGTCACAGGATCGAACTCATCCCAGATAACGTTCTCAAGACCAGCCTCAGTCACCTCGCCGGAATCTACCCAGTCAGAGTCCAAGCCTTCCCGAATCTGAGCGACTTTATCATGCAGATACTGTGCAAAATCCTCAGCCCGCCCTTGCAAGAGGTCCTCCCGCGCTCCCTGATGTAGGAGGGAGCGGGTCACTCTGAACAAGGTGGCTGGGCGGTTATCTGCCGATGCAATAAGAGCTGAAAAGTAATTACGCTTTGCTGCTTTTATCGCCACCAAATAGGTCCTAAGATGGGACCTAGCTAGTGTTCGGTCGGATTCAGATCGACTCATCCTCCAACCACTCTCTAGGCGTCTTTTCCGGCGCTTCATCTCCCTCAACTCCTCAGAGAACCAAGGAGCCGGGCAGATTCGGTGCCGGGTCAGAGGCCGCAAAGGCACGACTCGGTCCAGGGCACCGGCGGCCGCCCTATCCCAGGCGGCCACCAGGTCCTCGGCCGAGTCGTGAGCCAGAGTTTCAGGCATTGGCCCAAGCTCCCTCTGGAACCCATCAGGGTCCATCAGGCACCTGGGGTGGAACCACCTAATCGGTTCCGCCTCCCTGCGGCGGGGTTCGGCGGTCAGAAAGTCTAGCCTCAGGAGAGAATGGTCCGACCATGACAGGGGTTCAATAACTATATCCCCTACTTCTAGGCCATTCAACCACTGACCAGAGACAAAAACCAGGTCCAGAGTGTGTCCTCCTGTGTGAGTGGGGCCAAGAATTAATTGTGTCAGGTCCATGGCTGTCATGGAAGCCATAAACTCCCGAGCCAACCCAGACGCCTCACTGACAGACGGCAGGTTGAAATCCCCCATGACCAAAAGCCTGGGGGTATCAACCGCCACCTCGGCAATAACGTTGAGAAGCTCGGGCAGGGCCGCTGACACGTGGCAGAGAGCCAGGTACGCGATCAGCAAGCCCACCCGCACACCATGGCCCCACTTCACCAGGAGCGACTCACATCCGGCTATCTGAGGTACAGTGGTCTCCCTTGGATCAAGACTTTCCCTTATAATGACCGCCACCCCCCCCACCCCTGCCCTGGGCCCTTGGCCGATGAAATGCTCGGAAACCTGGCGGGCACATCTCAACGAGGGGGACCCCCCCTCTTGGCCCAACCAGGTCTCCGTAATACCTGCCAGGTCCGCACCCCCCTCTTGAATAAGATCATAAATGAGGGGGGCCTTATTAACCACGGACCTGGCATTACACAACATCAACCTCAGGCCCGGACGCCGTAACTCTGAACAACTCGGGGCGTGAGAAGAGTCCTGAGGGCCGAGGCACGCCACCGCTTGGAGACAGCGGCTACGTGCCCCCAACACATGATACGGCCCCCTGCTCCCGCCATATCTGCCCCTCCCAACCATGGCTCTGATGGAATTACCCTCCTTACCTTCTGTAGCGAGCTCCTCCTCACCCCGTTCCCTGCTTCCCGTTTCAGGCCCCTGTGACGAGCCCGGCCTATAACCCTCCCTCCCCTCCCCCATCCCCCTAAAAGGTTAGACAAGGACAGTTTTAAAAAACCCCGCAACCCCCTCTTTGCAGCATGCCACCTCTCGGGGTTCCAAAACCCGTCATCGAGGTAGGCCCTCGATAGAGTGGAGGGCCAAGCCTGCGAGAGGGGGGAATCTCACAGACCAAGAAACTCCGCTTAATTAAACATTTTGTCGCAAACTGATATTATCTTCTTAATTCTCTAACTCTTCTCGGAATTTGTTTTAACACTACTATTTCTTTCCCTTTATACTTCATCAGGTTGTTTCTTGCTCTGTGCAATATCTGGTTTTATTGCTTTCTTGGTGAATCTAACATGAAACTCTCTAGGTAGTTTATTTCTCATTACATATCTAGTATGCACTCTAAATATTACCTCAGTCTCATTCAGAATTCTTTCCTTAGATTCCTCCATTGCTTCCGCCAGCAAATCTGCCATTATCTGCACTAGATTTGCTCCCTTTTCTTCTTCCACATTTTGAAATCTCAAATAATAATCTGCCCTATCCATTTCTAAAGAAATAATGGTTTTTTCTTTATTTTTATCTGCCACTGTAAATCTATAATCAAGCTCTCCCGCTCTTTTCTCTGTTGATTCGGCTTTTTCTTCTACTTTTTGTATTTGTTGTTCATTTTTCTCCATTATTTGTTGGAAATTTTCTAATTTCCCTTCTACTTTCTCCATTCTCTTGTCTACTTTGCCTGTTCTAGCATAGCATCAAATGTTCTCTGACCAGCATGGCTAGAAGTTGCAGATGAGGACCCTGAAGACGGTGCTGATGTTGTTTTCTTCATATTGTAATGTCTTAGTATTTGTAATCTATCAAGTATAAGTAGTATAATTCAACTTCAGTTATAATCCAAGTAAGTCCAAAAAAAAAGGGAAGAGAAAAATAAAGGGGGGGGGGAGTAGTAATTTATAATCCAAATCCAAGCCTTATCAATTTTGTATATCCTTCTTCGAGTTCTTCTTTTCTTCAGGTTCTTCAAACCATAATCCAAATTGTCTCAGGGAGAGGAGTTTATAAAGTAACAATTTATAATCCAAATTGGCCCACCAAGCCCCGAAAACACAATTATAAGTATTTATATCCAAAAAGAGAGTTCACAGAGCAGCAGCAAGAAAGAAAGAACAAAAAGCCAAAAAAAAAAAAAAACCCAACCACAAAACCTTATTTCATAGTTCAAAATATCAGGGAAGTTTGTCTTGATCAGCTTCTGTTTATTTGCCTTTTAGTTTCCAAGAGCTGCACTATTCAAAAAGAAAAGCAAAGTTTCCAGTGTTCCGCTCTCTATCTTAGTTCTTCAGTCAAAACAAATCCTTATCCACTTAGTTCACAGACTCTCAAGGCTATATCCCTTCCTCTCTCTTATGTCCTCCAATTTTCACTTTTGCCTGTGGATGGCACTGTTGCTCTGCTTCTTTCTTTCTTCCTTTTTTAACTGTATTATCTCAAAGCAAGTTGTAAAATGCAACGTTTATAGAAAAAACAAAGTTCATATGTTATATTTTATGTTAATTGATACTTCCAAATTTAAAAACTAAGATGTCCAGTCCGGATTTCTGTGTTTACTCTTCAGACAAGTCTTTATAAGCCAATTTCTTTCTTTTCTTTCTGTTTTTAATGGTTCCAATAGCCTTCCTCACAGCTATTCTTCCGGAGGTGGAAAAGAAAAACCAATTCCACCTCCTCCTTTTGAGTCACACTTTCCTCTGTTATTCCCCAGGAGGTTCTTCTTTAAAAAGTTTTAAAAATCCAAAAATCCTGTATTAAAAGTATCTCGCCAGATAGATCACACCTTCCTTCTGTTTTTGTGCTCTTCCGGTGGCTGCTCCAGCTTTGTAGTGGCTCGCAATGGTCGACTTCCCAGCTGCCAGTTTAGGGAGCTTTCTCCGGATCAATCAGGGAGTTTGCGGGCTCCCTGAGATTGTTGGAGTGTGCTCCCCTCGTTTATCACCCATACGAGGCGATTCAGGTCCAAAAAGGACCACCCGACAGCTGGGATTTTGACAGTTCCACAGGAGTTCCCAAGGTCATCTCGCTGCAACACTAGCCACACATCCTTAATATGTTCAAGAAATTTGACCAGATCAGAATTCCTGAGTTGTATGCAGAAATAGATCCATTAAGGACCACTTGTTAGATATTATTATTCAGTCCATTATGTCAGACCATCATTTTCCATGTTAAGTTTTATCAAGAAGGTGACTAGGATCAGCTTTGTCAAATGCCTTATTAAAGTTAGTAACTCCACACTTTGTTCAGCGAGTCCTTTCTACCTCTTCCACATCTGATTGAAAGCAGACATCAAAAGTGCACAGAAAAACTTTTTCTGCAACACAGTGCTTGGCTTCACAGCTTTTGAATTTTATGATGAAATTGCCTCTTTGGCAATACCTTCTGTCATACATCTGGCAACAGGCAATTTCTATTTTTTTCCAAAATTGAAAGAATACTTTAGTGGGCATACTTAAATGAAGAGGTGGAAAGGACTTGATTAAAGAGATAAAACGTGAAACTATCTGATGTCTTCTCTTTTTGTGTATCTTAGACCAGGGGTGTCAAACTCAATTTCATTGAGGGTCGAATCAGGATTGTTGTCCTCCAGGGGTCAAGGGAAGGCATGTGGCTTCAACAGACTGGGCGTAGCCGGGGGTGTGGCCTACTTCATGTCACTCGTGTGGGGGCCAGGCAGGGTTGGGGAGGGAATCCAGGGGTCACTGGAGGGAGGGATGGGCAGTGGGCGGGATGCTCATCCCACAGGATGAGGTGAAGTGAGGCAGGGGTTGGAGCAGCTACAGCTGGAAACCCTTTGGCAACCATGCTGTGAGGATTCCGACAGATGCCCTAATTAATTCATGAGCCTCAAGCCAGGTTTCAAAAGAAATCCAATTATTTATTAGGAGCAGCATGTCGGTACTTACCCAAGTGGAGTCAGCTCTGACCACGTAATTTTGAACCCCATAATGACCCTGTTTCCACTCTACTCCCTGTGTGAGGGTCCAAGTAATACCTCTAACGAAATCAAACACCAAGGCTTGAAATTCCTCAAAGCTAACTTTTATTAGAGATGTCATATTGGCACATCTGGGAAAACCTGTATCTGAGAGCTTCCGGATTTTCCACACCCAAAAGAAGTTCAAGACCTTGCCCCTCACCCACATGTCCACCACACATCCAATCATTAACAGTCCGGAACAAAAGATATCCTCCTCATTCTTCTCAACACAGCTGCAGGGCACCATGGCATTCACTTCCTATAAAGAATTTTATTTTGGCTACATATCTTCTTCCCTCTATGCAATCCCTCCTCCCAATTTCCCACAGTAGGATTTGTGGCAGGCCTGAAGCCTGAAGGCACAAAGGTAAAAAGATTACTTCCATGTGATTCATGACACCCTGGGTGTGTCATGAATCACATTCTCCAATGGAGCATGTTCGCGGGCTGTAGGAAACACGCCCCTCCTGCTGGGTCCGGTAACCTGGATACAATCTGGAGAAAGGTATGCATAGAATGTGCTTGTAATCATGCCAGCCGAGCCACCCAGTCACTTTTTCCCCCCTCTTGCGTATGGCAACTCAAGACAGGCTTGGAATGCTTTACGAGTTGACATTCAGCTCCCCTCACTTTCTGAAGGCGACCTGTGCAAAGCAAAAACAATTTGAGTACAAGTATAGAACTTAGGGATGCGACACCCCCCCCCCCCCAGCTTGTTTGGATTTTCTGTGTGGAATTTTGCTATAAGGCAATCAGCCTGGATGTTCCTACTCTTTACCCAGGATGCTTCTGATAAGGGATAGCCCTTCCACTTCATTAAGTATTGAAGTTGTCTCCTGTGCCACCTCGAATTGAGGATTTGCTGCACCTCATTAATGGGCTTGACCCTCTATGACCATGGGGTTTTAAGAGGCTACTATGGAATACCGGGAGTATCATTTCATTTCAATTGCACTGTGACTGGATTGATGATCTTTACTTTGGGGAATGGTCCCATAAACTTTGGTCCCAGTTTCTTGCTAGGGAGTTTTAACCTCAAATATTTTGTGGAGAGGTAGACCTTCTCTCCCAATTGGAATGGCTGTTGTGGAGTTCGGTGTTTGTCTGTTTCTTATAGGTTTGCACCGCTTTAGCTAGCACTTTCTTGACATGGTTGCTTTCAGAGTTGCCATCCAATTGGTCAAGCTAACTGAGGAGGTGGGATCCCTTGGGTACTCAGGCATTATTGTACGCAACTTCAGCAAAAGGCAGGGTGTCCGCCCAATTGGACTGCTGATAGTTCACGTAGCACTTCAAGTACTGCTCTACCATGGCATTCAGTCTCTCTGCCCCCCCACTGGTACTCGGATGAAAGGCTGAGCTGAGGCCCTGGGATGATCTAATGGACTGTAGGAATTCTCTCCAGAACTTAGCCATGAAGTGGACCTCTCTGTCAGAGATAATTCTTCTTGGTACTCCATGCAGACAGTAGATGTGCTTCAGGAACAGTTTGGCCAACTGGTGGGCTGAGGGTAGTCTGCTGCAGGGTCTATTACAGTTCCAGCAGGTGTTGCCAGGTTAACAGAGCCCATCTCATCACGAAAGCCTCTTTTTCCCATGCAGCTCTTTGCTTCTCTGTGTCCGTGAACTTCCGGGAGGTGTAGGTGCAGGGCTGTAGGTTTCCTTGGCTGCTTCTTTGTAGTAGTACTGCTCCTACTGCCACATCGCTGGCGTCTGCTTGGATGACGAAGGATTATTCGGAGTCAGGATGCTTCAGCATTGGTTCTTTTCCAAACAGTTCTTCCAGTGTTTCAAATGCCTTTTGGTAGGTTATGTCCCACTGCAGGGGTTGTTCCGGGCGAGGTTCCGTTCCTGGGTTCCCTATCTTTAGGAGGTCTGTCATGGGTTTGGCAATCTTTGCGAAGGAGGGGATGAATTTCCTGTAGAAGTTTGTGAATCCTAAGAAGCTTTGTAGCTGTCTGCAGATGCAAGGGGGTTGCCAGCCTAGGACGGCTTTGTACTTTGGCTGGGTCCATCTCTATTCCCTTGTTTGAAACTCGGTAGTCTAGCCGTGCGCGGTGGAATTCGCATTTTGATTGGTTAATGATCAGAAGTTTTTCCAATAGCTGGCGGACCAGGGATATGTGGTTGTTCGTGGTCTCAGTGTAGATGAGGATGTCTTTCAGGTAGACGAGTACCCCCTTGTAGAGATGCTCTTGCAACACCTCATTTATTAACTGCATAAACACCACTGGGGCTCCCTGGAGTCGAAAAGGCATACTTTGTATTGGAAACTCCCTAGGGGGCAGTTGAATGCTGTTTTCCATTCATTTCCCTCCCTGATGCGTTTTTGGTAGTATGCTTCTCTGAGGTCTAACTTGGGAAAAACTGCGTCCTTGGCTTGGTGAGATAGCATATCCTTCATGAGAGGGAGGGGGTATAGGTTGTGTACACACATGCAGTTTATCCTGCAGAAGTCCAAGCACAATCTCATAGTTCCATCTTTTTTTCTTTGAAAAGGGACTGCAACCCATGGTTTGACTGGCTCGATGAACCCCCTTGCTAGGTTTTTGTCTATATATTTGTGCATTTCCCGGGGCATCCTGGCTTACAATTTGGGTTTTGGTAGTTTTGCCCCAGGGATGATTTCGATGGCACAGTCTGTCTCACAGTGGGGGGTGGAGGTGGGTACTTGGTCTTTCTTAATACTTCCGCGAGGTCCTGATATTCTCTCAGGATCTGTTCGGCCCCTGGGGTCTTGTCGGAGGTGACTGCTACTTGTTCTGGTAGGCTCTTTCAGAGGGTTCTCTGCATGGGCAGTACTTCTATTTGCTAGTGTGGAGGGGGTTGGGGTCCCCTTTCTATTCTCAGTCATTTCATTTTAGAGACTATTACAAATCAAATTATTTCACAATGATTCGGTGGCTCTAGCCTCCCTGGTTCGGTCAGGTGGGTGGCATAGGTTCCCCCCTTAGGGACCCATTGACCTGTTCAAATCGGATCGGGTGGACCAGTCTTTTCACTCTGATCCCCAGTTTCATGACAGTGGTTAGGTTGATCAAGCATCTAGTACAGCCTGAGTCTATTAAGGCTTGAAAAGTCCCCTGGGTTCCTGTTTTTGGGGCTGTGAGGTGTATTGGGAAAATGAAAGGGTGGACTGGCTCATTCACCATTGGGTCATTTTTCATCTTCGTCCTCGCTGTTGTAGGATTCTGGCGACTGGTCATTGTTGCCTAGGATTTCCCACCCTTTTAGCTGGGTGAGGAGGGACCTCTGCAGCCTGGAGGGCCTTCTGTGACATGTCGATGGCATGCTTGTAGCCTCGTTCCAGTCGTGCCCTGGGTGGTGGCTCTGGCCTTGGTTTCGGGGCTGGGGTTGCGCATGTTGATGCCATGCCTATCCCACTGCATCTATAGCATTTCAGTGGACTTCATGAGAGGGCTGGTTTTGGGGTCGGCTGTGGTGCTGTAGCTCCCCATCGGCTGGTTGGTCTCTGGTCTGGTTGACCTCTCTTTAATGTCCGGTTGTTTTCTCATGTCATTGGTGTGCAATCTGCCATCGACTTCTATGGCTACTTGGAACCACTCCAAGAGTCAATTTGGGATATCCCAGTAGGCAATTTGCTTGTCCAGGCTTGTTCTGAAAAAATACACTAACAGCTGCTCTGGTAAAGAGGATAGCTTCCCAACGACTCTCTTAAATTTATGGATGTGCTCTGTGATGGGTCATCCCCTCTGCCTTAGGTTTCTGAGCTCATCTTCATCGTACGGGTCCTCCTCTGCCTCCTCAAATATGGCCTCTAGCAGTCGTAGGAAGTCATCTATGTCTCTCCTCTTGTGGAGAGCTGCTAGCCATTCCCTTGCTTCTCCCTCTAGCCACTCGCCGATGGTATTCACCATGGCTCTTTGGGATGGGTAGAGGTGTCCATAGCACTCTAGGTGGATCTCAGCAGAGTCAAGGAATAGAACCAGCTGGTCTAAGTCCCCGTCAAATTTTCCCCTGAAGCGGGGCGGTTCATTCAGCACTGCTCCTCCCTACTCTTGTTGGCCCCTGTAAGCGTGCACTTGATGTGGCTGGCCATCTTCCTCGGCTCTAGTTCGGAGAGAGGGAGGGAGTTGTCTGCCCTTGGCTGCAGCTTTGGGCTCCTTCTCATTCTTGTGGTGAGGAAGGGGGGCTGTGTTCCCGTCTGTGTCTCCTCACTTCAAAGGGATTGGCTGCAACCAACTTAAAAACCGTGGTTGGCTGCATCTCCCATCTCTTTTGGGCAGCATGACAGCCCCTCATCACGAAGGATGGCTCAGTCAACTTCATCCCTCAGCTGCTGTATGGAACTCCCCAGGGGCTCCATCAGGGGCTTTGGGAGCCTGGCCTGTGCCCAGTCCCACATCCATTCCACTCTTCCCAGCTCACTCAGGGCCTTCCCCCTTTCTGGACATTGGGGTGGGGTAACTCAACCTCAGCTGCTTTAGGGGTTATCTTCCACCAATACTCATCCCTTCTTGCTGCAGGCACTGGAACAGGCTTCTCAGCTTTGATGTCTGGGGAGGGCTGCACTCTGGCTGCAATTAGGCTTCTGGATCCTGGAATTGCCTGGTTGGAGGCTGCCTCCCTTTCAGTCGCTTGGAGTACGGTCTCTTCAGATAGTTTGCCCTCTGCCATGGTTACCTGAGTTTCTCTTCAAGCACCCCAGATGTCAGGGAATGACTCGAGAGGCCAGGACCCTGAAAACCTGGTAATCTTGGTTAATTTAAGGGGAGAGCTGACTCTCTGTCAGGGTTCCAACTGATGCTCTAATTAATTCATGAACCTCGAGCCAGGTTTCAAAAGAAATCCAGTTATTTATTAGGAGCAGCATGTCAGCACTTATCCAAGTGGAGTCAGCTCTGCCCCACGTAATTTACGACCCCACAATGACCTGTTTCCACCCTCCTCCCTGGGTTATCATCTGACCTTTAACCAATTAAAGGTCATAAATCACATTCTCCAATGGAGCATGTTCACAGGCTGTAGAAAACACACCCCTCCTGCTGGGTCCGGTAACTTGAGATACAATCTGGAGAAAGATATGCGTGGAATGTGCTTGTAATCGTGCCAGCCGAGCTGCCTGGTCAGTTTCTCCCCCCTCTTGCCTATGGCAACTCAAGAGCAGGCCTAGAGTGCTTTACAAGTTGACACATGCGCTTGCCACCTTTTGTGTGTATATGGGATGGTTTCCGACTGTAGATGCAGCCTGCCAGCTGCTCAGCTGGCGCATGCTGCGGCTCTGGAGTCTCTGGCCATCCAACCAGCAAGTGGAGGCAGGGGGAGGAATGTGATGCGGACCACTCGATGTGCTAACTCCATCCCACTATCTGTTTTGGCTTGTGGTTGGAGAGCAGGTCGCTGCTGGTTATCTTCTCAGCAGCGACCTGAGGGTCTTGGACTTAGCCTGCATGTGGAGCTTGTTCCCCTTGTGCACCCAATCGTAGCGGCTCACAGTGGTGCCGAGGTGCGTTGGGTGCACGAGAAGGATGCTTTGCCAGCAGGCCCGTCAGGAAGCAGGGAAGGATGTGGCGCTTCCCTGCCCCCTACCAGACCCAACATGCAGCGCTCGGCCAGGCTTCCCTCCCAAGGCTGGAGGAAGACGGCCTTTGATCCCCAGGTACCAGTTTGGGCGCTCCCCTGCCACCTTGCCCGCTCACGCGGAGAGCAGCTCCGCTACCCCCAAGCCACTCTGCCGCTTATGTTTTCTTCTGATAATTTTCCCATGAAGACTTATATAAGCTGAATGGTAGACTGATGGTGTCAACTTTCATTATCAACTAAACTTTTCACCAGGTTATTTGCAGCAACCAGAAGCTTTTGTTTTGTAAATCTGACCAGCTTGTTCTAAAAGAGGCTTTTCTTCATTTTCGAGCTAAGGTCCAATATTCAGTAAAGAAATTAAGAACAGTCTGAAACATACTTCCAAATTAACCATACAATACTTATATGCAAACTTTAATATTATTGAAAAGCTTTGGAGATATCTCAAGCATGCATTGCATGTCAAGACATTTAAGAATATTTCTAAGCTAGTAGACTTCTTCAAAAAAGGATGGGAAAACATTCCTAAAGCAAAAATAGTAAGACACTTAGTTGACTACAGGAAATGTTTGAAAGCTGTTATTTCTGCCTGAGGAGATGTTACAAAGTATTGACTGAAAGGATGTCCAACTTCTGCACCTGCCATATTCACTGTTTTCTTATTTTAAATCTGTAAACAACTGCACATAAATAGTATGTATGGATGCAAATTTGCAGAAAGATGTTTAACTGTATCTCATGCAGAGCTTCTATTTACTTAGAGATTCGTTGAAAACAATGTGACCCAGAGACGCTTAACAATTTTATATGAAATTATATATTATTTATCTTCTGAAATGTATATAACAATTCTGTGATGAATCATAGAGTAAGGATTTACATCTTTGTTTTCATTAATAAAATATCAGAATAATTAGACTCAATCTGGTCAGTTAAGAACTTAATACATTTTTTTGCTTGTAAGTAAATAACCAAGACCATAGATTTAAGGAAAAAGAGAAAATGTGAAGTACAATATTTTCTCAAGTACAATAAGATATGTCTGTGTGTGTGCATGCATATGTGCTTGTGTGCCTCCACACTAATCATAGCATTCTAGAACTTTTCAGGATGTTATCTGATTGCTAGGGAACATGTAGGTAAAAAACTTGTAGTCTTCATCTACATCCTTGGAAGATCCCTGCCATTATACAAACCAAAGTTGAAAGACAATTTGTTTGAAACTTCTTTTTTTTTTTTTTTTGAGTTTTAAAACCAACTTTATTTGATATAAACAGATAAAAGATAAAAAAGACAAAAGTTATAAAAACAATCTTAAGGCTAAAAACGAAGAACACTTCAGTATTACTTATGTTCTAATATTAGTAAGCAAAAGTTTTCTATCTATAACATTTCAATATATAACCATATATATACATTTATCTTCACTTGCTATGATATATTTATGTTGACGGTGTAAATTTACTAACTTTGGTCTCTTGATGAATTTACCATCTGTTTTTTTTCCCCTTGTTTGTCAATCCATTCATACCATCTATTCCAAATTTGATAGTAGTGTGAGTTTTCCTTGTTTTTTAATTTTAGAGTTAATCTATCCATCTCTGCGCACCTATATATTTTATGAATTATTTGTTCTTCTGTTGGCAACTTTTCTAATTTCCAAGACTGGGCTAGGGTTAATCTTGCTGCTGTAATTATATGTAGTGTCAGTGTTCCAAAACTGACATAGAAGCAAGGAGGAGAAAAGTTTGACATTTCACCTAGAAAAACTTTCGGTGAATTCAGTCTCCTGGGAGATGTTGGGAGGGGTGACATTCCTGGGTACTGAAGAGACAGATAAGAGAGAGTATCTGGAAGGCAGCCAATGGAGAGCAGTTTTGGGGAAGGAATAGGAGGGGTTTTGGATGGAGGGGCCAGTACTGTCTGCACCGTTGTCTGGCTTGGATGCATCTCTCAATAAAGAGAATATTTCCTAAATATACGCCTTGGAAATTAAATTATTTCAAGGATGAAATCGCAAGCTCTGACATGTAGTATGATATATTTTATTTCTTTTTTAATTTCTTTTTTAAATATACCTAATAAAAAGATTTCAGGCTTTAGGTCTATCTTTTCTTCTGTTATTTCTGTTATCCATTTTCCAATTTTCGTCCAGAATTTTTTTATTTTTGGGCAGAGCCACCAAAGATGATAAAATGTTCCTAGGGCTTGTCTACATTTCCAACATGTTGGGTTACAGTTTGGGTACATTTTTGCTAGTCTGGCTGGGGCCAGGTGCCATCTATACCACATCTTATAGTGATTTTCTTTAAATGTTACTGCCTTAGTTATTTTACAATTGTTTTTCCAGATCATTTCCCATTCTTCTAATTTTATACTCCTTCCAATATTCCTGGCCCAGGCTATCATTTGGCCTTTGACTATGTTTTCTGCTAAGTCAAATTCAAGTAGATATTTGTAAATCTTTGAAACTAATTTTCCCTCTTGTTTCTAATAATTTGTCAAGTTGATTGGGCTTTATCTCCACTCCTCCATCTTCACTGTCTTTTTTATATCTGTTTTGTATTAACAAATACGGCCACCAGTCTATTTTTATGTCCATGTCCCTAAGTTCTTCGCGGGGTTTGAGTTTCCCATCTTTATCTAAAATGTCTCTATATCTTATTATTGTCTGCTGTATTGTATACTGTGTTGGGGTACATTATATTTGGGTGTGTTGTTGCCTCGAGTGTGGATAACCATCCTGGGACTTTTATGTAGTGTTTGCGTTTAATTTCCATCCATGTTGTGATTAAAGAATTTCTTATTATGTGGTTTTTAAAATGTTTATATGTTTTGTTTCCTATATTCCATAAGTAAGCATGCCAGCCTTTTAATAAATCATGTCCTTCTAATTTCAGTACCCTTTGATTATCTAAATTGACCCAGTCCTTAATCCACATTATGCTTGCGGCTCTGTAGTATGTTTCCCAGGCCGGTAGGCCAAAACCTCCTCTTAGTCTATTGTCTTGTAATATTTTTAAATTTATCCTCGGTTTTTTTCCCTCCCATATAAATTTTGCTGTTAATTTATTCAAGTTTGTGAAAAAAAAATTTTCTAGTCTAATCGGGATAGTTTGAAACAGGTAGAGGATCCTTGGAAGTATGTTCATCTTTATCGCCGCTATTCGTCCTAGTAACGATAGCTTTAAATTCCCCCATCTCTCTAAATCTTTTTTAATTTGTTGTATTAATTCTCCATAATTATTGTCTTTGATTGCTATATTTCTAGTTTCAAATTTATGCCTAGGTATTTTATTTTTTTTACTATTTGTAGTCCCGATTGTTGTTCTAATTTTCCTATTTGTTTTATATTTAAGTTTTTGGTTAAAATTTTGGTTTTATTTTTATTAATTTTTAGCCCTGCCACCTTGCCAAATTTCTCAATTTCCTCCATTAATTTTATTTGTGTCTCCAATGGACCTTCTATACAGAATACAAGGTCGTCAGCGAAAGCTTGGACCTTGTATTCTTCTCCTTTTACTTTAAGTCCTTTTATATTTTTGTTTGATCTAATTCTCCTGAGCAAATTTTCCAAAGTTAATATAAAAAGCAGGGGCGAGAGTGGGCATCCTTGTCTTACTCCTCTTCCTATTTCAAAGTGATTTTTTAATTCCCCATTGACTAACAATCTTGCCCTCTGGTTTGTATATATTGTAGATATTATCTTACCAAATTTCTTGCCAAAATCCATATTTTTTATTTGTTGTTTCATAAATTCCCAGTTGACTCGGTCAAATGCTTTTTGTGCGTCCAGGAAAACAAGAGCTGCTTGTTTCTCTGGATGTTCTTCGTAGTATTCTATCATGTTTATCACCATTCTTAAATTATTTTTAATCTGTCTTGTCAGTAAGAATCCGTTTTGATCTGGATGGATTTTGTTATTTAATATTATCTTTAGTCTATTTGATATTAAATTCATAAAAATTTTGTAATCTGTATTTAATAATGAAATCGGCCTATAGTTACTAATTTGTGTTGGGTCTGTTCCTTCCTTGTGGATTAATGATATATATGCCTCTTTCCAAGATTCTGGTATTTTTGCATCTTTTAATGCCTCATTATATACCTCTATTAATATCCCATTTAATGATGTTCCTAATTCTTTATATAATTCTATTGGCAATCCGTCTGTACCCGGGGTTTTATTGTTTTTTTGTTTCCTAATGATTTCCTGTAATTCTTCTGTTGTAATCTCCCTATTTAACATCTTTTTTTCCTCATCCGTTAATATGGGCATTTGCTCCTCTTTTAAGTATTGATTTATTTCTTCTATTTCTACCTTTTCTTGTTTATATAAATTTTGAAAGAAATTAACTGCTATCTCTTTCTTTTTTTCTGGGCTCTGGTGTAGTTTCCCTTCGTTATCTTGGAGTTGATGGATTATTCTTTTTTCCCTTTCCTTTCTTAATTTGTATGCCATCCACCTTCCTGGCTTATTTGCTTGTTCAAATTGGTTTTGTTTTGTGAATTTTAATATATTGATATATTTTTCTTGTTCCAGTATGTTTAGTTTGTACTTGGCGGCCGCCCAGTTAATTCTCATCTGTTCATCTCCTGGTCTTTCCTGTAGCTTCTCTTCGCAATTTTTAATCTCATTATAAATTTTATTATATTCTTTTTCCCTCTCTTTTTTCTTTTGGCTATTATAGGCTAATGTTATTCCTCTGATATATGCTTTGGTTGTGTCCCATAGATTTTGTAAAGATGTTTGGTTTTTATTGTTTTCCTTAAAGAACCATTTCAGTTCTTCCTCTATTCTTTTGACATATTCTTCTTCTTTCACTATTTGTGTATTCATCATCCATCTACCTTTACCTTTCCTCCATCCTCTCCATTCTATTATTAGTGGATTATGGTCAGCCCATTCATTTGCCCCTATTTCTATTGATTGAATTTCTTGTGTTAGGGTCTTCGTAACCCATACCATATCAATCCTTGACCAAGATTTATGGGGATTGGAGTAATATGTGTATTGTTCCTTTTTAGGGTTATATAATCTCCAGATATCTACTTGGTTTAATTCTTCTATAAGGGATAAAAATGTTTTCGGAATCAAATTTTTCTTATTATTTTTTTTTATTCTGGGTACATCTATAATCTTTTTTAGTATCTATAATTGCATTGAAATCGCCCAGTAAACATACATTCTCAATATTTTGTTCTATTATTTTTTCGTGTAGATTTTGGTAGAATTCTTTTTGTTGGCCGTTTGGTGCATATATTCCAACTAGTAATACATTTTTACCTTTAAGATTAACTTCAATCATTACTATTCTTCCTAAGTTATCTACGTATTTCAATTTACTTTCTATTTCTTCTTTGACATAAACTGCTATTCCTTTTTTCTTCTCGTCGGCTAATGATATATATAGTTTCCCTAATTTTTTAGATTGTAGATACTTTTCTTCATTTTTTCTTATATGAATTTCTTGAAGGCATATTATATCTGCTTTTTGTTTGATTAGTTTTCTAAATGTTTGATTTCTTTTTGCTGGAGAATTGAGTCCATTTATATTTATTGATATAATTTTCAAATTTTTGTCCATTTTTAGGATTTAGTCCTTTTTCTTTTTATTCCTTTACTTCTTGTCCTTTTTTTTTGCTTATTCTTGTGCTCTTGTTGTTACTCCTTTTTCTTCTTCTTCCTGGATTTCCCCCTCCTCTTCTTTTTCCTTCTCTTTGTTGTTCTCTACACGTACGGTTCCTTGATCTTCTCTTCTCGATGTTATTTGGTCTCTTCTCCTCGACTCTTCGCCTCTATCATCTGTTCCTTCTTGCTCCATAATCTGATCATATAGGTTTTGGGCTTTTCCTATCATATCAACTTTTATCTTCCTCCCCTTCCACGTAACTAACACTCCTTCTGGCATCAGCCATCGAAATAATATTTGTTTTTTGTTTAATAATACTGTGAGAAATCCGTAGTCTTTCCTCTACTCTCTAATCCTTTTGGGTATTTGCTTTAGTGTTATTATTTCTTTTTGTTTATAATATATTGGCTCTTCTTTTGCTATTTTAAAGATAATGTCTCTCACCTTCTTCCTTACAAAACGTACGTGGACTTCTCTTGGGAGCCTATGTTGTCTTGCATAGTTCGTATTTACTCTAAACACCTCATCCATTTCATTAATGATCTCATCCTTCTCTCTTTGCAGAATCTCTGCAATTATTTCGGCCATTGTTTGGGTCAGGTCTTCGTCTCTTTCCTCCCGCACGTTTTGAAACCGTAGATAGAATAAAGCTCTTTCCAATTCCAATTGCGCTACCGTATTTTCAAGTTCTTTGTTGAGACCGGTCATTTTTACATCTAGTAATTCTATTTTCTTTTCTGTTTGTTCTGACTTCTCCTCTATGGCTGTAATCCTTTGGTCGTTTTTAGAAATCATCTCCTGGATAAGGTCCATTTTCCCATCTAGTTTCTGAATATCTTCTTTAACTGAATTTTTACTTTCATCTAAATCTCTCCTGGTTTCTTCGTGGTTTTTAAACATACATTCCTGCATTTTTTGCATAGTCTCTTGTATCGTTATCAATGTAGTCTGTACTGTCTGCATATTTATGGTCGGAGTTTGTTTTTCGGCTGGGAAAATTGTTTCTATGGTTTTCTGCGTGGCTGGAGATGCCATTAATCCTACTGATGTTGAAATGGCCTTCTTCCCTGTCTTTACCGTTGTTATTGTAGTTGATGACATTTCTTTCAGAGTTTTATATTGTTGTTCTAGAATTCTGTCTACTTTTTCCCCAAATTAACATCCGTTTCTCAGTCGGATCAGGACTTTTATTTCCCTTATTATATTGCTGTTATACTATTGTTGTCACAATTCTAAACAAAGTTAAATAGTTTCTATTTCAGTCGCTCCTCTGCTAAATGCCTTCTTATATTCACTAATTTGATCTTAATCTATATTGCCTTGCTGAGTTTTCTTGTATTTCTGTTATTCCTCTATTAATTCTCTGTTGTTGTATTTAGTTTTCAATACTATTAATTATATTATTCTGACTTATAATCTATAAATTTCTTGTATAAAAGTCTATATTTTGCAATATACCTTATATAACTATATGACTATATCATACTAAGTAATACTATATAACTATATAATAATATTCTATTACTAAGAAAATTTCTTAATATTACTATTAAATGTTACTAAAAATTAATCTTACTTAAAAAACACTTAAAAAAACATGAAAGTCAAATTTACTTATTATTGCAATATTTAAACAATGCTAGTTTCAATATATATATCTATCAATTAATGGTATTTAAGGTAAGTTAATCTTCTGAAAATATATATATATATATATGTATTAATATTGCTATAGAAAAATTAATTAAGAGATAGTTACAGAACTGATTTCAATATATATGTCTATTAATTAATACTATTCAAAGTACGTTAATCTTCTAAAAGAGAAAAATATTAATATAACTAAAGATAAATTAATTAAGATATAAATGCTTATAAATTACTATAATGTTAAATACACAATGGAAATATTAGTTATTCTATTTGGAATATATTGAAAGTATCTATAGTATATAAATATGTAAATATATAGTAAGATAATAATAGTTAAATATTAATATATATAAGTTTCCCTTTAAAAGTTAATTACATAGGATCTTCTGTTCTTTCCACCAAATTCCACAAATTTCACTTTATAAGTTTATAGTTCATCAAAGGTCCAACAATGTTTATTTCCTTCTTCTTATGATTAGGAAGTCCAGATAGAAAAAGTTCAAAGATGGCAGTCGTTATTTTACACTTACTTTATGTCCCCAGTTTAGTTGTTGTCTATGTTATTTTTCTCCGTTGGTGTAGCTTAATCCAGAAAAGAAAAATTCAGCGTCCTGTTTTCTGTCCTTCTCACTCCAAAATTTATTCTTCCTGGGTATTTTCTCTTTGAGAAGTCTCTTCCGCAGATGATATTATCGTGCCAGGTTTCGCTGAGTCACTTCGCTCTCCTCGCTATTTGCCTCCTGTTTCTTTCTGAGTCTCTCTGTCTCTCCGCTACTCCACCGGACTCTAGGGTTGATCTCCTCCTCGCAGAAATCGCCAGTAACAATATTCCAACTTTTGTCCTCCTGCTCACTTCGATCTCCACCCCGTGCTCACTCTTTCGCTTCCTGCTTTAAAAGATTTGCAGCGACGAGTCTCTGGTCTGGCCGAATTTGCCGTCTTCTTCCTGCGTCCGGGATAAGGGCTCTTCTCGGTGTGGTGGGAGACCGCACCTCTCCACACCGCTTCCTCCGAAGTATCCCTCTTTTTGGCGGTCCACCCCAGGACCGATCTCACCCCCTACGGGGCCCGAAAACGCTGAGAAATTGACACGGAGTACGGAGCGCTCCTATTCCGTGCCACCTCGACCCTCGCTTCAACCGGAAGTCTGTTTGAAACTTCTTGATTAATCATTATCCTAACAATTTTGTGGAAATTAATCATTTGGGGTATTGATGCAGTACATAATATTCCTACCAGTTGGAATGATCAGTAAATGGTCTCATAAATTAATAAATGAAGACTAAAGAGGAAAGGAACAGTTTTGCGATGGTGAATGCATTAGAAATTTAGAGAGCATGTGTTGGTCCTCAGAAATGGCAATCATAAGAAGGATGCTGCCTGTTCAAGAAACAGTACTCGCTGAACACTCACAGGCAATCTGATGATGTCACCCTTAGCCACAAATTGGAGTACAGTAGACAATTATTATACCAGTGACCCTCACTTTCCTCAAAACCACTGAATTTTTTTTGTTGTAAAAATATTTGATATCACAGTTGTACGGAAATTAATCTGAATTTAAGCTCCATCCTGAATAAACTATAATATTTGAAGATAGTAATGATACTAATTGTGATACTTTTAGTATTACTTTTCTCATTTAATATATAACATTCTTGCTCTTTTCCAGAAAAAAATGCTTCATATGTCATATTTTAACAGCCCAAACTCTTGCATAAGAGAAGCTGACATATAAAGGAATTAATATTTTCATTTTTGAGGAAGTTAGTAGTAAATACAACATTTTAACTTTTCTAGGAAATTACTTTACCATTTGAATTACAGAGTAATGCATTGCTTAGACAAGTTGTGCTAGGCTGCTTTTTGTTTTTTCTTTTTCAGATAGTCTTTAAAATCAGTCACCATTTTAAAGAATAAAATACTGTTAAAGATACCAGATTGTAAAAGCTTTGCTGCTCCTTCAGAGTGTCTTGGGGCATCCTCTGATGTGTAATTACTCTTACATCACTCACAAGAGAGAGACAAGAATGCGTTTTCCTTGAACTTAACAGTTTGGGCAATTTTCTATAATCCAGTAAATACAAATTGTACCCTGATTATCACTTCTAGGTCTGTCAGGCAAATTTTAATGGATGAATGAATGAGTCAAATCTGTGCATACAAATATATAAATGTGCAAAATATGGCCCTGAATTTACAAGGCAGCTGAATTTACAGAAGGTCAGGTAAACAAGGCACCCAGTGTAATGATTATTAATTGTTAACAATGCCTTTGGGGAAATATTCATATTTGTTTGTTGAAGACCTAACAGTTTTTGATAATAAATCACCAATAGTAAAAGAAAAGGTATATTCTCCTTCTTTGCAAGTTACCTTGATATTTGCTTTTATCTTCCAGGCTGATAGACATAAAAGAATATTTTTTGTCTCAGAGTCATAATAGCGTTTTTTTTTTCTGTTGATATGGTAGATTCCAGTAGTTGCAATTAAGGTCCAGAGCAGAATGATATAATCCAGAAGGAAAGGTCTTTTTCACCCCACCAAATCTGTTTAATTCAGACACCTATTTAGTCATCAAAGGGATGTTTCTCCTCTAACTGCAAGTTGTTCAGGACTGTTGATGCTCCCACCCTAGATAACAGTTATATTGTGGCAAGCAGTCTCTTTTTTTTATTGAGAGGTTTTTTAAAAAAAATAAAATAAAATCCTTACTGTGAACAGAGTAAAACTATTTTTTTCCTTTAGTTGTGTATGTTGAAATGAGCACTTTGGCAGCAAATGGCTGTGATACAGAGTGAAATTCTACCTCTATTCCTCACAGAAAATGTCTAGCATGTCTTGGGACACTCAAGCTGCAGGTGCTTTGGAAATCTTTCTCCATATAGTTCATATTAAATAATATGATTTTTTTATTACAGCATAAGGCCAGCAGTTAAAAAAGTAAGATAGATAAACATGAAAATGTATAAAGCTAAAAAATGATTAGTACATGATTAAAGATTAGAGAATTTTTTGATAGTATGACATTGATAAATTGTAAGCAGAGGCTAGATAGTCACTTCTGAGGGATTCTGTCACATAATTTTCTTTCATTGGCAGAAAAGTGAACTAGATGCCTAGTGAACTTCCTTCCATGATATAATGTGGTAATCAATTTTGTCCTTCCTAAATAGCACTGGGATAGCACTAAAGTAGCTTTTTGTTACAGAATTGTATCAGGCAAGATGAATGGTAAATGATTTGAAGAGAACAATCTTTATTTTTCCCTACTTTGTCTTCATCATTCATTCAACATTAATTAAGTCTTTTTGAGTTAATTAGAAAACTTTGCAAAGTATCATCTAGGAATTCTTGCACATTTTCTATTCAAATGCAAAATCGGGGGCAAGTACAATCTAGGAGCAGATGGCAATGTAGATGCTCTACCAGGAAAATTAAGACTATATAAAGAATGATTATAGCCTGAATGATTGTTCTAAGGGAGTCTGATTCCTGTCTAGTATTTTTGTAAGAAACTGAGATTTCCTCTAATTCTAAATTCCACCTATTTAATATGGAGAACAGTTAACTAGATAAGACAAAAATAGTCATTGTTGAATGGATCATAATTCTGGAATAGAATCACACTCTTCTCGAAATAGTAGATATGTAATTTGGAAGTAATTCTGATCCAGATCCCTTTCTGATCCAACAATTTATGGCCAGACACATTTTAATAGCAATAGCACTTAGACTTATATACCGCTTCATAGTGCTTTATAGCCTTCTCTAAGCGGTTTACAGAGTCATCATATTGCCCCCAACAATCTGGGTCCTTATTTTTACCGACCTCGGAAGGATGGAAGGCTGAGTCAACCTTGAGCCTGGTGAGATTCTTTTTTTTTTATTGATTTTTATTATTTAAGTATCATAATACAATTTCAACATTTCCAGTTTCTTGGTATTAATATACATTTACTTTGTTATTTACATGATGTAAATTCATTATCTTAATCACAACATACTGCCCGTAGGGTTCCTTCCTTTTATAATCCTTAATATCTAATAATACATTTTATTTATATAACATTACATCTTAACTCCCTTTTATTCCCTACTTTTGGTAGTATGATTCCTATCTGTATACTGTTTTATTTAATCATCCCTTTAACCTTTTGATTCTCTCAAATTCACTTCTCTTTTCTTTTCTTCAACCACTCATACCACATTTCCCAAACACTATAATAGTCCGTTTCCTCTCTGTCATTAATTTCCAACGTCAATTTGTTCATTTCGGCACATTCGAGTACTTTCCTGATTACGTGCTCTTCGGGTGGCAATTTTTTCTCCTTCCAGTATTGAGCGAAGGAGATTCTCGCTGCTGTTATTATATGTGTAATGAGATATTTCTTTATTCTTGTATATTCCGTCTTCAGAATTTCCAGGAGAAATATTTTTGGTTCTAATTCGATGGTGTCTGCTATTATCTCTGACACCCATTTACATATCATCCTCCAAAATTTTTTAGCTTGTGGGCAAGTCCACCAACAGTGATAATACGTGCCTTGCTGAGAGCCACACTTCCAACAGTTTGGGGTCGTATTTGGGTAAATTTTTGCAATCCTGGCCGGTGCTAAGTGCCACCGATATATCATCTTATATTGGTTTTCCTTAAAAGCTGTTGCCTTCGTCATTTTCAAATTTTTATTCCAAATTTGGTCCCACTCGTTCAAATGTATAGCTTGTCCAAAGTTTTTGGCCCAAGCTGGCATTGGGTCTTTTACTAACTCCTCCATCAGATCAAACTCTACCAAATATTTATACAAATTAGCCAAAATTTTCTTATCCGTGCCCATCCATATTTTATCAAAGCCATTAGTGCCTATTTCTATGCCATGGTCTTCTTTATCTTTTTTATATCGTGATTTAATTTGCGCGTATGTTCACCAATCTATATGGGTACCCTGTTCTTTCAATTCTTCCATAGTTTTGAGGTTTCCTGCCCCATCTAATATCTCTTTATATTTCACTGTTTTGCCCAATTCCAATAGATTTGGATATATTATTGCTTCCATCGTGGATAGCCATCTGGGGACTTGAGTATACTGTTTCCGTCTTATTTCTCCCCATGTCGACACTAACGTATCCCTTATTTTATGTTTGTGAAAATATGATTTTGTTCTTTTCCCAGTTTCCCAGAGATATACATGCCATCCCTTCTGAAGGTCATGTCCCTCTAAAATCAAAAGTCTTTTGTTTCCCTAGAGTTGCCCATTCTTTTTTTTTTTATTGAAAAAGTTTTACAATACAAGAATTTTTTCCATTTTTACCCCCCCTCCCCTATCCCCCCTCCCCAACCCCTCCCATCCTCCCTCAACTCCAACCCCTTCCCTCCCCACCCCCCCCTGACTTCCGCTACAAGTTTAAAAAAAAAAACAGGTTTAGAGCAAGGGAAAAAGAAAAGGATTATTAAATATTCAAATTCTAAATTAAACAAATTTCGAAAGAGGAAGAGAAAGAGAAGAAAGGAAAGGAAGAAAAAGAAAGGTAAAAGAAAATAAACATTAATATATTTCTAAAATAAACAATATTGTAGTAAATAAAAAAAAACCCTTAATAACCATTATAATTCTATCCTAACTACACCCCTTAACTAAAGAAAAGCTCCCAAAAACATAAAACATAAGAAATATATATGCATATATGATTATAATCATACAATTATATCATTAAGAAAATTATCTTTTGTTTAATTCATTTCTCAGTCTCTATAATCCAATTTTCAATCTTCTCTTCAACTTGATTGGAGTCAAACATATTTCCTCAGATAAATCCTGCATCAATAATCTTCATCTTGCCGCTGCCCCCATCAGCAAAGTAAAACATTTCTCCACACAACCCCCCGAGTGACTTTGTATAAATAATATCTAACCACGAAGGTATTCACACCTCTAGGAAGATCCATTCAAACTAACTTGTGCTAAACCTAAAAATAGGCTTTCGCAGCCTTAACCAAACCTTGAAGAAAAAAAAGAAAAGAAAAAACCAACTAGAAGCTGCATTCCCAGATGTTCCTTTAAAATTCTTTCAAATCCTGCCACCCTTTGCAATTCAGTCCTTCGGGTTATAAAGTATTTTCAATTACATAGTCTTCTCCTAGATGAGTTCCATAAAGAATATATAATTGGGTAACCAGTGATCGCTGCTAATTTTGCAGCAATCTATCAACACTCAGGATATCATGTCCAATCCAGGATAAACTACATAGTAAAATTTTTGTAATCCATTTTAATATATAAGTTTAATGTTAATCCAACTCAAAGTAAACTGATAACAAATTGTTATACGTCTTAAAAGATTTTTTATAATCCATTTTATCCAAATCTTTCAGTGCTTTCTAATTCAGTATCAGACGATTCACGATGCTCCTTAAATTTATCATCTGTGGTTTCCAGTCGGATTTCCTCATTAACTTCTTCCTGTCGATTAGCATCACCCCCCATTTCTTGAAAAGTACTGGACCTCTGCTGCTGGTCATTTCGAAGTAAAACTTTATTTTTTGAATCTTCCTCCAGCAGTTCAAGGTCCTGTGATCCCCCTCCAAGATCATTGAGGTGTTCAATTTTCTCGTCAGAAAAATCCATAGTAGAATCCTCTGGACAACCACCAAATTCTCCTTTTACTTTTAACACACTTTGATTTTGTTCTTTCTGTTCACATTTTGTAGACTCTGTTTTGGATATTTTATTCTTGAGATATTCCGGTGCTCCCTTAAAAATATTTTGGTAAAAATATTCTGCTTTCTCTATAGTATTCAGACAATGTCTCACACCATGATATCTAAAAATTATACCAACTGGAAAATCCCATCTGAATGGGATATTACTTCTCTTCAGTTCCTTGACCAAGAAATCAAAATCTTTCCTGTCCTTTAAGACCTTCGATGGTAGCTCTTTAAAAATCCTGATTTGTGTACCTGCTACATGCACTCTCTCAGAATAAGACTTTTGTAAAATATCATCTCTCAGTCTTTTATCAGTGAAATAAACAACGACATCTCTAGGCAAATTCCTTTGTTTAGCCAAACGCGAATTAACTCTGTAAACTTTCTCTATAGAACCCGAAATTAGTCCATCTTGTATCTTTAATAATTCTGCAAAGGCCTTTGCACAGGTTATTCTTAAATTTTCTCTGTTGTCTTCTTTTATACCTCTTAGCCGAATTGCAGGTTCCATAGCCTTAATTTGAAGCATGATAACATCATTCTGAATGTTGTGGTTTTTGGCCTCTGCTTCCAGAAGTTTCGTTTGTAATTCTTGTATCTGAGCTTCAAATTTACTACTAATCTCAGTCACTTTCTTCCCCATTGCAGCCACCGCAGTTGAAAGATCTGAAGCTACTTGAGCAACAATTTGACTTAGTTGGTCATATTTTCCAGAAACCAATTCCTCAAGATCCTTCTGTGATCCTTTTATCTTATCTACCACACTCTCTAGGGACCTTGTAATTAACTCTTTTAATTCCAGTTCTGTAAGTCTCTGCAAATGAGTCATTTCAACTTTATTCATCTGACTCAAGGGGGAGCCCCCCCTTCCTTTAAGTTTAGGCATCTTTACTTTTAAAAAGAACCAAAGAAATTCCTTCTTACTTCAATAGAGAGAAAAAAAGGAAAAAAAACAGAAAAAATCTGTTTAACTCAGCCTTGTTCCTTTAAATTCTTTTTCTGTAACAGAATATTTCTTTCAAAGTCTTTCAGGACTGGACTCCGCTTCCATTTCCGCTCTCACTTTGCTTCAAACAAAGCCAGTCGCCATCTTAAAAGACTTTCACTTCTCTTCCTCTCCTTCCCCCCTCCCCTCCTTCCTCCTCCGAAAAATCAGTAGGAAAAAATCCATACTTGCTTTAACTTATCTTCTTTCTTTTCCAACTTGCTCCAATTATCACTTCAATTGTGGTGTTGCTCCCAGCATCTGGCTCCGCTAATTAGCGGAGGACTCTCTCGGCGCGGAGCATACCCCGGGGGTATGGAGGGAGCCATCCCTCTGACCCTTCCCCAGGACAAAGAAAAAATTCCTGGGGCGGCTCAGGGGGGCCCAGCCTCACCCCCAGCAGCTCTCCCTGCTCCTCCGTTAAGGAGCAGGTCTTTCGAGCCGCCTGCCTGTTGCACGGCGGCTCTTACACGCCGAGAAGCCGGCAGGCATAAAAAGCCTGCCTCCAATGAGGAAGGCGCCACCGGAAGTCCGAGTTGCCCATTCTTTTATCCATACTAAATTTGCTGCTTTTTGGTAAATTTCCCAAATTGGTAGTCCTAGGCCTCTCCTATCTTTTTTATCTTTTTTAAGTTTTTTAAGTTTTTAAGTTTATCTTTTTTAAGTTTTTTAAGTTCCTAATTGCAATCCTGGGTTTCTTCCCTCCCCAAATAAATTTTCCAACAATAGAATTTAATTCCCGAAAAAATTTCCTATCTAATTTTACTGGGGCAGTTTGAAATAGGTATAACAGCTTTGGTAGTACATTCATTTTAATTGTTGAGATCCTCCCTAAGAAAGATATCTGGAGCTTCTACCACTTTTCTAAGTCTCGTTTAATATTTTTAACCAAGGGAACATAATTATCTTCTTTGATAGCCAACGTTTTGCTGAGATCCATACTCCTAAATATTTTACTTTCTTTACAATTTGTATCCCCATTGCTTCTTCCAACAATTTTTGTTGATCTTTAGTCATATTTTTTGTCAGCATTTTGGTTTGAGATTTATTTAATTTAAACCCTGCCACCTGTCCATACTTACCAATTTCCTCCAAAATTTGGGCACCTGTTTCCAATGGTTCCTCCATAATTAATGCCACATCATCAGCAAAAGCTTGTGTTTTATATATTTCCTTTCTAATTTTTAGTCCTTTAATTTGCTTATTTTCTCTAATCCTTTCTAATAATACTTCCAATGCTAAGATGAATAAAAGTGATGATAGGGGGCATTCCTGTCTCACCCCTTTCCTGATTTGAAAAGTCTTTGTTAATTCTCCGTTCACTAAAATATTTGCCCTTTGTTTCTCGTAAATCGCAGTTATTATGTTCACAAAATTTTGTCCGAATCCCATCTTATTAATTTGTTGCTTCATAAAATCCCAGTTTAGGTTGTCAAATGCCTTCTGGGCATCTAAGAAGGCCAGTACCATTTCTTTATCAGGGTGTTCCTCATAGTATTCTAGTATATCTAATATTGTCCTTGTATTGTTTCGTATCTGTCTCCCTGGCAGAAATCCATTTTGATCACTGTGTATTATCTTATTCAGTATTATCTTTAACCTTTCTGCCATGATACTCATATAAATTTTATAATCAGTATTAAGGAGGGAGATAGGTCTATAATTCTTTATCAGTTTTGTATCTGTTCCTTCTTTTGGAAGGAGGGTAATATACGCCTCCCTCCATGATTCTGGTATCTTAGATTTTATCAAGGCCTCATTGTAAATATCTAGCAATTTTGGTAGGAGAATTTCTTGTAATTCTAGATTTTTATATAGTTCCTCTGGGAATCCATCCGGCCCCAGTGATTTGTTCTTTTTCAATTTAGATATCGCCGTTGTTAGCTCTGTCATTGTAATTTCTTTATTTAACATCTCTTTATCTTCCTCTTCAATCACTGGGAGTTCTCTTTCCGATAGATATTGTTCCACTTTTCCTTTAGAAATATCTTCTTCCTTATACAGGGTGGCATAGTATTCACGAATAATTTCTAATTTCTCTTCTTCCTTATTTATTATATGGCCCTCTTGATCTTCTAATTGGTATATAATCCCTTTCTCTTTTTCTTTTTTAATTCTGTAGGACAGCCATCTGCCGGCCTTATTTGCGTTTTCAAAGTGATATTGTTTGGATCATTTAATGTCATAAGCCAATTTTTCCTAGTCTATTATATTTATTTTATGCCGTACCGTCATCCAATTTTCTTTCGCTTTCTCATTGTCCGGGTTCTGTTGTATTTCCTTCTCTGCTTTTTCCAATTCTTCCAACATTTTCTTCTGGGTCTCTCTTC
Organism: Masticophis lateralis; assembly: GCA_030761175.1. Lineage (NCBI taxonomy): Eukaryota > Metazoa > Chordata > Lepidosauria > Squamata > Colubridae > Masticophis > Masticophis lateralis. The sequence goes on along the minus strand of JAUDYJ010000004.1, from coordinate 73,491,997 downwards.
TTTCTTTATTTTTGTGTGCTCCATATACTATTGCCAATCCTCTTAGCACTGCCTTTATTGTATCCCAAATTATTCCTCTATCCGTTGGTTCGTTTTCATTTTTTTTTGAAAAAAACTTTTAGTTCTTCCTTTATTTTCCCAATATTTTGTTTATCCCGTAAAAATTTTAAATTTAGTCTCCATCTTACATTCCTCCTTTTATGTCCAATTCTCCATTTAATCTCCAATGGGTTGTGGTCTGCCCATATATTGGATGCAATCTCAGCTGACGTGATGTCCATTCCTATAGTCCTGCTTGCCCATACCATATCAATTCTGGACCATGTTTTTTTAGGATTTGAGTAAAAAGTATACTGTCTTGTATGGATGTAATGATTGCCAAATATCTACTAAGTTCAATTCGTCTACAAGGTCAAAAAAAGATTTTGGCAAGCTTTCCCTTTTTTTCTTTTGGCCCTTAGGTCTTTTGTGGTCCATATTTGGATCTACCACTCCATTGTAATCTCCTATTATACATATATTATTATCCATTTTACTTAATATTTCTCAAAGTTTAATGTAAAATTCTCTTAAATTTTTGTTTGGGGTGTAGATAGCAGTTATTAATATTGGGAAATAGTCTTTCTTAATTTCTACCACTAAAATCCTACCCTTTGAATCTGCGTATTTCAGTTCTGCTTTTATTTCTTTTTTGATGTGCAGAGCCACCCCCCTCTTTTTCTTTTCTGCTAGGGATGTATACAGATTTCCAAGTTTTTTTGAATTCCAAATATTTTTCATCTTTTTTTATGTAGACCTCTTGTAAGCATACTATATCCGCATTTTGCTTGACCAATTTGGTGAAGAATATTTTTCTCTTTTTATTATCATTCAATCCGTTAACGTTGATCGATAAAAGTTTCCAGTTGTCCATTTCTATAACCTTGGGCTCTTTTAATTTTTATTTGATTGTGTGACTCTTTGTGGTCTTTCTGTCTTCTGTACTTCCTTGCTTCCCTTCTCTTCTACTATCTTTTCCGGGGTCCCTTCTTTTGAGCTTCTTTGCTGGGTGAGGTCTTCTTCTATATTATCCGTTTCCAATTCCTCTTTACTACTTTGCTCTTCTTCTGACCCTCTCAGTTGATCTAAAAATTCCTGGGCCTCTACCAGACTTCCTATTTTGATTTTCCTCCCTTGCCATGTTATCAACATACCCTCTGGCAGGGTCCATCTATCTATCTATCTATCTATCTATCTATCTATCTATCTATCTATCTATTTATTTATTAGATTTCTATACCGCCCTTCTCCTACCGGACTCAGGGCGGTGTCTAAAAAGTATACTCCTCTTATTTAATTGATTAGCTAGGAATCTGTACTCCCTTCTCACTTCTCTCACCCTCCTCGGAACTTGTTTTAACACAATCACTTCTTTTCCTTTATAACTAATTGGTTCCTCCCTCACCATGTTATAAAAATGTCCTTAACTTTTTTCCGAGCGAACCTTATATGAACTTCCCTCGGCAACTTATTTCGTCTGGCATAATTAGTTTGCACCCTATATACCTCATCCAGTTCTTTTACAATATCATCTGTATCTTGTTCTAGTACCTCAGCTATTAGTCCTGCCATAACCTGGCCCAAGTTTTCATCCTTCTCCTCAGAGATGTTTTGAAAGCGCAGGTAAAAGGAAGCTCTGTCCATTTCCAACTGCGTTATCGACTCTTCCAGTTCCCTGTTCTGTGCCATTAACTTTTGATCCACTGCTTCCAGATTCTTTTCTTGTTGCTCCATTTTGAACTCCATCTTATTTAATGTTCATTCATTTGAATTGATTGCTGTATATCACTCATTTTTTAGTCAATGACTTTAATGTCCGTTTTCAATTCTAGGTGGTTACTAGATATCTTTTCCTGCATCCTCAGCATTGTCTCTTGTATCATAGTTAACGTAGACTGCATCGCTTGCATAGTTGGAATCATAACTGATTTTTCAGTCTTGGATAAGCCTTCTGCTGACTTCTGCATTGCAGGTGGTGTTGTTGTAATCGTAGGGTTAGAGAGGTTTGGAGTTGTTTTCTTCCCAGTTTTGATTCACTGTAGATGAAAGGCTTGTCATCTCCCTCAGATTTTTTGCCTGTTCTCTCACTATCTTTTCTATATTTCTCCAGACAGTCATCTACTGATCATCCACTAATTGTTGTTTAATTATTTTCCCTTATGCCTTCAATTTTTCTTGGCTAATACAACTCCCTACTCTGTCTATCTCTTAATCCCTTAATTTAGCCCTCCAATGACTCTATCAGATCCGTTAATATCTTCTATATAAATCCAATTATGCCTATTCAGGTACTAATCTTTTTCCACTAATCAAGTCAATAAATACTGTTCACATTCACCTTTCAATCAGTTACAACTCTACTTATCACTAATCAGATATGTTATAATAATCAATTACTTAAATCATCTGTATTTCTACTAGTAATTATTCAAAAATGAAAAGCAATAATACTTAAATTAAATGTTCTCAAGTCTCAAATCACAATTAAATAAATTCTTATTTGTAATATATATATGAATGATTCTATAAACAAACAATTAATCAATGTATATAAGTAATTATATAAGCAATCAATTAGTTTATCAATCAATCAGTTAGTAAATCACGTAATTAAAAATTTATCAATAGTTATATTGGGTAGTATAATTAATTTGTAAAGAAAAAATATACCTTAAATACAAATATAAATAATTACAATACAATAAGTTAAATATTTAGTATTATCAATCTTATACCCAACTCAGTATATAAATTCTAATCCCCTAAATATATCAGTAAGAAATAAGACTAAATAGAAAGCAGTACCACCGTGAATCCACTGATGAACACTAATATGCTGGAATTAGTAGTGGCTTATGTCAGTGTGATTGATTCCTTAATTGTACTTAATCCCTCAGAATCTTCACTTATTAAGACCAAGGTGGGGAGGTGCGGTAGTCAGCTGATTCCAACTTTCACTCCGTCTGTCACTTAATAACTTAGGCTGTCACAGTATTTTAGTCTAGTTATTTACTTGTCTTCTCCCAGTAGTCCTTCCAACTGCTCTAGTCACTCGTCATTCTTCTCGTTGGTTTTTTAAAATGGATACACTTCCAGTTCTAGTCTCCAACTGCTCTTCTCTCTCAATCAGCAAATCCACAAACAAAGATGATCAAAATTCTCTTGTTCCACCCGATCAGCAAGTTATATCTGCTTTCTTAATAGTGCTGCCGCTCCACTTTATAAATCTCGTTTCTCCTCCTCTCTCACCGGCTTCTCTGCGATCCCCTCATGTGTCATCCTCTCCTTCTCTCGCAATTGCTGCTCGTTCCTTTATAGATCCTTTCGATCCGATCCAGCAGCCCAATTCAGACACAGTTCAGATGTGTTCGGGGAAAAGTAAATATGAGTGCTCTCTAACACCCCTTTCACCGGAATCAATTGCTTCCCATCTCGTTGATTATCGCAGCTTCGGGTCCGCCATTAAAAGGCAGATGCACCGTGTTGGTTTGACAGTCCGGCTGAGTGGGTTTGCAGCTCACCACGCAGCCTGCTTATGCCTTGCTTTTGTCCGTGAAGTCCTTCGAACTTCTACGCCTCGAAGGGTCCCCAAAACGCAGCAATATGTGGCAATGGGAAGGAGCGATTGCTCTCACCACGCCATGTCGCCACGAGTCATCAACCGGAAGTCCGAGCCTGGTGAGATTCTATCTGCCAAAATGCTGGCAGCCAGTGATCAGCAGAAGTAGCCTGCAGTACTGCACTCTAACCACTGCACCACCACGGCTTATGTAAATCAGTTTCAGCATTTATATCAGGGGTGTCAAACTCAATTTCATTGAGGGCCACATCAGCATTATGGTTACCCTCAAAAGGCCAGTTGCATGTAAGACTGATGACTCACAGCAGCCAGGTAGGCATGGCTGGGTGGTCACAACCAGATCGCTGCGACTAGTGGGCATGGCTGGATCACAGGCTCAACACTGCTCACTAGGCACGGCTGACACAGAATGGGTGGATCAGGACAGAACAAGTTGCATTTTGCTCTCCCAATCCCAGACTCGTAGGCATTTCTCTGTCTGGTGTCCTCTTCTAGCAAAGTGGGAAGTGGAGGAAAATGTTGCATGTGGAAGCATGGAAGAGAAAGTTTGCAGGAAGCCGTTTCCTCTGAATCCAACTACTCCCTTGACAGATCTCTGGGGAGCAAGTGGAGGAGCAGGAGAGCAGTGCTCCCTGGTTCTGCACAAGGAAGGTTGACCCTTCTCAAAAGGGAATCCCAGTTTCCAATCATGTGTTGTAAGGATGCTGGCTTGTTCGCTTGCTCCCCCACCATCCCCTCCTCCTCTCCAGAGATCTGTCAAGGCAGAAATTGAACTCGGATGAAACTGCTTCCACAAACTTTCTCCTCTGCTCTTCCCTAGCAGCAGCATCCTCCACCTCCTGTGGGGTGCCAGGCAAGGCTGGGAGGAGGGATCCAGAGGTCTCCAGAGGAGGAAGGTGAAACCAGAGTGAGAGCCAAAGCCTCGTTCACCAGAGAAGCCTCACTGTCCCTCTCAGGTCACACATAGGATCCCCAGATGGTGGGGCTGGCTGCCCAGAACCTTGGGCAGTGATGGCAAGCGCTGAACCCAGCCTTTGAGCTCCTGGGGCATTGGTACCTCACACTGCAGCCCCGCTTCCCCGAAGGAGCACCCAGCCTCACTTACCTCCTCAAAGCTGCTGCTGCTGCTTTGCTCGCTCTCCTTGACCAGGTTGCTCATGGTGGGTGCAGGAAGGCAAAGTTCATGGGTTATAGGGAGGTCCACTCCCTCTCTATGTGAGGAGACCCAGTTTTGTAAGCAAAGCATCCTTAGCGATAGGCCAGGAAGAGAGGAAGTGGCAAGGGGATAGCGAAAGGGCAACAGGCTGCTGCTAGCTAAGGCAAGACTTCTCTCAGACCTTCCTTCCCTCTCATTCCAATCCTCTTCCTTCCTCCCTTCTTCTCACTCCTATCTCCTCCCTCCCTCCCCTGCCTCCGTCCTTCTCCTACCCTCCCTCCCTTCTTTCCTTCCCTTCTCATTCCCATCTCCCTTCCTGCCTCTCTCTTTCTTATTTCAGTCTCCGTACTTCCTCTCTCACTCACTCTTTCTCATTCCTATCTCCTTCCTTCCTTCCTCTGCACCCAGGAAGGGATGAGGGGAGGGGGAGGAGGTAGCAGTGCTACTGGTGGCCATGGCTTTCTCATGTGGAGGGAGGGATGGGGAGGGGCCATCCTGGTGAAAGGGAAGCGCTCACATAAAATACACATAAAACCTACGAAAAAGTAAGAAAACAAATACTATACCTTTACAGGGAGGATACAATAGATGAGGGTGTGGCTAAGTGATGAGGCCTTATAAGGCCGAAATATATCTATCTTAGTGTCCCAATGGGCAGTAAAGGGTCTGCTGGCTGCCAGAAGAAAAAAAGCCTAGAAACTAGTGGATTGTGATTTCGCTGAACTAGGGCTGCATAAAATCTTGGTTTACGTAGGAAGAACCTGGCTAAAGAGAAATACACACACACACACACACACACACACACACACACATATGTAAAAGGTTAAAATCTCGGGTGTTTTCCCATGTCATTAAAAGTCTGTTAGTTGAAATATTTAAAATCCTGAATAAAATCCCAGGTTAAGAACGTCCAAAATTCCAAAAAACCAAAACTGTAAGGATCACCTCTCCTTCTAACTTAAGAAAGTGAGAACTCTTGAAATGTGGTTGTTCAAAAGGATTTCGCCATTCAATTGGAGGAGGGGGGACACTTGGATTCGATTTATCAGCATTGCCTCTGTCAACAGGTATTTTACAACATATATCCTGGCGCCAAAGAATCCTGAGATCCCCTTTACCTACAGGAATTTTTATGATAGCCATGTGGGTTGTTTCACTTTAAAAGTTAATGGTGGGAATGCATGTTTGTTCGGGTTCTCAGAGAAACTACTAAAGAAAACATCTTCACACTTGTGTATTGGCTAAAATCTGCATTGTGACTTAAAGGGAGGGGTCTCTACCACTTTAACCCTACTGCCTTGCCTAAGGTATTCAGATCTTACTTTACCTGGATGGCTGTCACTTCTGCTTAATAAAAGAAATCCTTTTGAATAACCAGGTTTCAGGAGTTCTCATTTTCTTAAGTTAGAAGGAGAGGTGATCCTTACAGAAAGCAAGATCTGCAAAACGGTCAACCCAGAGAAGCAATCTTCGCAGTACTGAGGGGACCCTGCAAATCATGTCTGAATGAAGCAGAGAACTGGGAGAAATCAATTGCTGGGGGGGAGGGAGAGACAGCACCCGCCACCCAGTCAGATGCCTGTTTCGTACACCCCATTGGAGAAGATGAGGTAACCCTGGAGAATCCTGAAAAGCCCTACTGGTCGATTGGCATCGGGAAGAAAGATAGCTGGGATGAGAGATTCAGAGGAGTCACACTCAGCAACCAAAAACCGGGGTGGAAACTGGAACTAGAAGCCCTTGCTGACCAGAGGGGAATGACCGAAGCACCACTGGGGGAGGATTATCTGAAGAGGCATATAACCCAATTAGTGATGGAAACTTTGGAAAAACTCAACATCCGAAGGGAGCCAGAGCAACAACCAAAGGGTGCGGGAAGGGCAACAGTTGCAGATGATGCCATGGGAGGCACCCCCCTCCTGGAGCCTGCCTATCAAGCAGATGGTATAGCAGAAGGGGGAGAAGACCCAGCAACCCCCCCCCCAGGCTGCATGCACACCAGTGCCCATTCCCAACCAGCCTCGAGTCCTGCAGCTGGAAAGATAAACTCCCCCTCTTGGGGTGAAGTTTGATGGGAATCCGCAGCAATTAAGATTTTTTGTGGCACACTTGCTCATGCAAGTTCAAGTGTATGGGTGTGATTTCCAAACCGAAGGCTCCTGAGTACCAGTTGTAACCCTAGCCCTAGAGGGTGCCGCTGCCAAATGGATGGTGACCCTGCATAACCAACACACCAAAACTGTGGGATTTCAACCATTTCCTGATGGCCCTGCGATGTCGGTTGAGGACCCACGACCGCATTAAGGTGGTGAAGCAAGGGCGATGGCCAGTAGCAGAGTATACTGAAGAATTCCGGGACCTCGCATGTTGTGTGCACTGGCCGGAAGATATTTTGGTGAGCTGTTTCAAGGATGGGCTGAGTGATGACCTATACAATGCCTGCATGGGCCGAAGTGCACCGAATCACCTACATGAATGGTATGTCACCACTGAAGAAGCTGAGATCAATATGGCAGAAACTAGAATCGAGGGGGGCGAGCATGGAAGAAATCCCCACCCCAATGGAAGCAAGAGCCCCTCGGATGAGTGACAGCGCAATAATGTGGATTAGAAGCCAGCGAACACAGAGTGAGTGAGTAAGGAAATAGACTTCAACGAAAGAGGGGACAAAAGAGGGGACGAAACCTAGATTTAAACATTTTGCGATGTGCTTTTTGCTACAGTAAAGATTGGATTTATAATTGAGGTTTTTACAAAGTGGAGGTTGATTATTGAAGAGAGCAATACGCCGAACTGAACTGAGCAATTGAAAGAGCGTGGGGTGCAGAGTCTCAGAGGATTATTCAGAGCCAGAGGTTTTGGATTGAGCTTGAGAGCGCCAGATTTTATTGAGGTCGATTGGACTGACATGGAGATCGACGAGAGAAATCTGGAGAGGATATCGAATGTGGAACTGAGCAATTGAAAGAGCGTGGGGTGCAGAGTCTCAGAGGATTATTCAGAGCTGGAGGTTTTGGACTGAGCTTGAGAGCGCCGGATTTTATTGGGGTCGATTGGACTGACGTGGAGATCGACGAGAGAAATCCGGAGAGGATATCGAATGTGGAACTGAGCAATTGAAAGAGCGTGGGGTGCAGAGTCTCAGAGGATTATTCAGAGCTGGAGGTTTTGGACTGAGCTTGAGAGCGCCGGATTTTTTTGGAGTCGATTGGACTGATGTGGAGATCGACGAGAGAAATCTGGAGAGGATATCGAATGTGGAACTGTACAAACTATATTAGCACTGTTGTTATATTGTTACCAGTAGGGATATTACTTGTGAAGATAAAGTGACTGGAAACTTAATGGCGTTTCACATATGAGAATCTGACTCACTTTGTGAAACGTTTGCGGAGATGACTTGGAAGAAACCTTGTGATGTGAAAGAAAAGGACTAACAATCAATAACTTTATATACAACAAAGCAGACTGGATTGAAACCCGATTTATTCGGAGATATTAAGTATTAATACGAAACTCGTACTTCTCACTTTATTTTCTTTTTGTGTGTGTGTGTGTGTTTATCTCACTGTCATTGAATTTCAAATAATTTGAAGAATTTATAGAAGAACTGATAATTAATATAAGAATAGCATATTATTTTGGATAGTATATAGAATTGATGAATTTATAAATTTGAAGGTAACTTATAGAGAAACTATAGAAAAGTGTAAAGTATTTAATGAATATTAGAATATTTTAGAAAATTTTATATTCTTGAAGGCTTGATATAAGAATAATTGTGTTAGATTAAGATATACTTTAGGTTTCTAGGATTTTAAGAGAAAAGTAATGAATTGCTAAAGAATTGATTATTCTCCACTGTTCCTATATCTACCTGGTCACCCCCCCCCCCCACTTAGTAAGGAATTATTAAATAAGTTGATTAAGGCATAACCTATAAGAATTGGTGAATAAGAATAATTATTGAGAAATAAGTACATAATAATACTACAAGGTATAAGATAGAACTACTTTAAGGGGAAAAAAAGGATCGGGGGAAAAAAGTGGTTGACAATTTCAAAACATTGTGGTTTAAAATAAATAAGATATTAAAGATGGCAACATCAAGTTCATGGGCTACTACTAAAACGACCAAAAAGAAATCTCCAACACAGACAGTACAGATAGCTTCCCCAGTATGTCAAAAGACAGGAGATGCAATAGAAAAAGAAAAAGCAGATGCCATAATAGGAATGCAAAATATCCAGGCAGCCCTCGCTATGATCCAAGAGGGAATGAAAAGGATGGAGGAGAAGATGAACTACAATCACAATGAAATGAAGAAAAATCAGGAACAAATGCGAAAAGATGTGGGAGAAATAAAAGAAGACATTAAAAATATTGATGAGAGGATAAACACTATTCAACAAAATATTACAGAAAATGAAAAAAGAATTCATATAGTAGAAGAAAAGACAGAAGCCACAAATATGAGATTGGAGAGGGTGGAAAATATGCAAACGATTAAAAATCGAGATACTGAGGACGCATTAATGTATCTTGAGATGGAAAAGGCATCATTTTACCTGAGATTCCAAAACATTGAGGAACAAAGAGAGGAAGAACTGGGTGAAATTATGGTTGAATTAATTGCAAAGGCAACTCATAAAGAAAAAAGTGAAATAAGGAATGGCATAGATGAAATATACAGATCATATACAAATTACGCAAGAAGAAATAAGCTCCCCAAGGAAGTCCATGTAAGATTCTCAAAAAAAAAAACAATAAAAGAAGAAATCTATAGGAAGATGAGAGAGGAAACAGTCATGTATAAAGGAAGGGAGGTACTAACATTGAAGCAAATACCCAAAAGGGCCAGGGATAGAAGGAATGATTACAACTTCCTAACCAAACGATTGAATAAACAGAAGATAAAGTTCAGATGGCTGATCCCAGAAGGGATCCTCATAACGTGGGAAGGAAAGAAGTTCAGAGTAGACAACATAGATAAGGCCCAAGACTTTATAGATCAACACCTGGGAGACGAAGAAGAACAGGGAAACAGAGAGAGCAAAGAGGATCCAAGTTCTATTGATCTTGATATACGAACAATAAAAAATGGAGACAAAGAATGAGGAAAAGGGGGACAGGGAAGGGAAGGAACAGTGGAGACCACTCAAAGAGTAACAAGAAACACATCCAAAACCAAAGCAGCAGATAAGTAAACAAGGATCGAAATGGAAGAAAAACTAACATTTACATCTATAAACATTAATGGTTTGAATTCACCCAGCAAAAGACAACAGATATTTACCAAATTGAGGAAATTAGAATCAGATATAATCACATTATAAGAAGTACACATCAAAAAACAACACAAAACATTATTGGAAAACAAGAAATTAGGAATACTATACACATCATTAGCGGAATGTAAGAAAAGAGTAGTAATATAGGTAAAAGAGCATTTAAGATCGAACTTAATTTATACAGATACGGAAGGCCGGGTGCTAATAATAGAAATCAAATTAGAAACAAAAATTATCCTGCTAGTATCGATATACGCCCCAAACGGAAACCAAATGGACTTTTATAAAAAATTACACGATAAATTAAAAGAATTTGATTATGATAATATATGCATTATTGGCAATATTAATATATTGCATTATTTTTAATTCGATATCAAATACACAACAAGATTACGACAACAATAGGGGAAATAAACTTAAAAGGAAAATACTGCCACAAACATTCCAAAATCTGACTGAAGAATTAACTTTACATGATTCTTGGCGAGAAATAAACCCAAAAACAAAACAATATACATATTTCTCAAATCCATACCAATCATGGTCCAGACTGGATATGGCCTGGATGACGCCACAATTACATAAAGAGATACAAGATATAGAGATTATGCCAGGCATATGGGCTGATCACAACCCGCTCAAAGTAACTTGGAAGGGCTTCCGAAAACAGAGACGATGGAAGATGAATATAAATATTATAAAGGAAAAGGGATATGCAGAGATGATAGAAAAAGAAATGAAGATATTTTTTCAAAATAACAAAAACGAGCAAACATCTCTACAGAACTTATGGGATACATCGAAAGCTTTCATTAGAGACCTAACTATAGCATATACAGCTAAAAGGAGAAAAGAAAAACAACAAGTTAGGGATGATATAATGGAAGAAATTGAGATATTGGAGGCCAAATTGCAAAAATTACCAAACGATAAAACGACACAGCAGAAACTTAATCTAGCGAAACATAAATTAAACTTAAATACAAAGACTGAATTGGCACAGAAAATTAGAATAACAAAACAGACGAACTTTGAGCATGCTAACAAAACTGGACGCTGGCTAGCATATAAACTAAGAAAATTGACAGAAAGTAGATCAATATATCAACTCCAAGACCACCTAGGAATTTTACAACATACACACTTAGAAAAGAAAAATATAGTAAAAGCATTTTTTCAAGATCTCTATCGAAAAGAAGATATATCGGCAGAACAAATCACAAAATATCTACAAAATACCACAACCAAACAGATCAAGGAAGAACACCGAGAAACCCTAAATCGCCCCATAACAATGTTTGAATTAGTGGAAGTACGTAAAATGCAGAAGAACAATAAAACACCGGGACCAGATGGAATACCAGCTGAATTTTACAAGCACTGCCAACAAGCAATAGACCAAATTTTGTTACAAGTTTTCAACGAGGCCTTACTAACAGCTAAAATACCATACTCTTGGACAGAAACAACTATTACCTTAATTCATAAAGAGGACACCGACCCAACACAAGTTCGAAACTATAGACCCATTTCACTGCTCAATGTAGATTATAAATTACTTATGACAATAATGGCAGCAAGACTCAAAACAATGATACATAATTATATACATCCAGATCAAAATGGCTTCATACCCAGAAGACAAATCAAAAACAACCTAAGAATGATTATAAATGCATTAGAGTACTATGACCAGAAGATAAACAAAGAAATTGCTATAATCTCACTCGACGCCCAGAAGGCATTCGATAATGTCAATTGGTCATTCCTTACAACTCAATTAGAGAATATGAACTGCGGAGATAAATTTCTCTCACTGATAAAAAGAATCTACTCACAACAGACAGCAAGGATAGCAATAAACGGTGATATGACCCAATCGTTCAGTATTGAAAAAGGGGTACGGCAAGGCTGCCCTATGTCTCCATTACTATTCATAATGGCTTTAGAAGTATTATTAAAAGTTATAAGAGAAGACGAAGGAATTAAAAGTCTCAAAAGTAGAGGAGAGGAATATAAACTACTCGACTTTGCCAATGACATAATTTTTATATTAGAAGATCCAATTATAACTGGACCCAAATTGTTGACAAGAATTGAGGAATACGGTGAAGTCGCAGGTCTTAAAATTAATAGACAAAAAACTAAAACATTAACTAAAAATATAACACATGACCAAAAATTGAAATTAGAGGAAGATTTGGGAATCCAGGTAGTAAAAAAGATAAAATATTTAGGTATTTGGCTGATGACAAAAACAACAACAATAAAAGAAGATAATTACACAAAACTATTAACACAAATTGGAAAGGATCTGGAAACCTGGAACAGACTACAGTTATCATTTATGGGCAGAATTGCGTCTATAAAAATGAATATACTTCCAAGAATAATGTACCTGTACCAAGTAATTCCAATAAACCCAGGAAGGGAATTCTTTAAAAAACTAAACAAACTAACTATGACATATATATGTCAAGGAAAGAGACCTAGGATAAAAAGAAATGCATTACAAGACACCAAAGATAAGGGAGGATTGGCGTTACCAGATTGGGAGCTATACTACAAAGCGGCAGCACTAACTTGGATCTCAGATTGGATAAAATTAGAAAACAAAAGATTATTATATTTAGAAGGATTCGAACTCACACGTGGATGGCACGCATTTTTGTGGGATGGGCCAGACAAACGACACATGTATTTTCAGCGCCATATTATCAGAGAGTCACTTCTAAAGACCTGGCAAGAAATAAAGAGGGAACAATACTCTAAAATTCCAAGATGGTGGTCCCCGATGGAGGCACAAATCCATCCAAATACTCTAGAATCGGGGAAAGTCATACGTTATCAAGATTTGTTAAATAATGAAAATCAAATTATCTCTAGACAATAACTACGAACCCAAGGTATAAACATTGAATGGTGGCCTTATAACCAAATCCTTTCAAGATATCAATCAGACAAGAAAAAACCAGGAATTGCAAACAACCCAAATGAATTAGACAAGATACTACATGGACTACATCAAAAAATGATAACTAAAATATACAACTTTTTACTTAGGCATAAATTACTAGAAGAAACAGTAAAGGACAACATGATTAGGTGGGCAAGGGATATAGGACACGATATTGAACTAGCAAAATGGGAGAAACTATGGTTACAGAACTTCAAAATAACCAAAGCTACACCTTATAAAGAAAACTTAATAAAGATGTTTTATAGATGGCACTTACCACCGGCCAGAATAGCTAAGATGCACCCAAATACTACAGATATCTGCTGGAAGTGCAAAATACAGAAAGAAACTTATTTCCATGTTTGGTGGAAATGCAGAAGAGCACAACAGTTTTGGAAAACTATTAAAAAAATAATTGAGGAGGTATCAGACATAAAACTAGGCAACAGTCCAGAAATATTTTTACTAGGCATGATAGACACTAAATGCACCAAAGAGATAAAGTACCTCATAATACATATTTTAACAGCAGCTAGGTTATTGTATGCACAAAGTTGGAAATCTGATCAAACCCCAACGGAAGACAAAATTATCTCCAAAGTAAATGATTGTGCCGAGATGGACAAATTAACGCTAGAGCTCCGAGATAAGGAGGATAGTGAATACTATGCGGTATGGCACAAATGGCAAAAATGGCTTGAAAGGAGAACTGAAACAAAAAATGAGAACAAAAATTAGGGTATAGAAGAGAAAGTTTATAGGAAATACATTACCTTTAATATGGGTTATTCAACCATGAATTACATATACAGAGAATTATAAAACCTGTTGACAGAAAAACTGTTATATGTTAGTTTCACTATTGGTGGTGGGAAGAGTGAGGTGGGGGTGGGTGTATTGTTTGTGTGTATTGTTTATCTTTATGTGTATGTTTAAAAACTCAATAAAAATTATTTTTTTAAAAAAAGGAAGCAAGAGCCCCTCAAATCACAAACAGCATTCTCTCTGAGATCTTCAGCCTGTTTCAAATGTGGGAAAGAGGGGCATCGAGCTGCGGAATGTCGTTTGCAAACACCCTCCCAGAACCACCCACCAGGGAAGAACCTTGCAAAACTGGGTCAGCGTGGGAAAGAGACTACCCTGAGGAACAGGGAGACTGTAGAAATTCCATCCTCTACCCTCTGTAGGGAGGAAACCCTGGTATCTGAACAGGAGGAATCACACTCATTCAGAAGCGATCCAGATGATGAACCACTAGTAAGCAAACCAATTAAACCGCTTACCCTCCCCTTAAGACTATTTATCCCAAACCAGGACAGGGACATAAATATTTCCACTCTAGTGGATTCAGGGTGCACTCATTGTTTGATCAGCCCAACCCTAGTAGGGAAGTTAGGGATTAATGTAAGAAAGCTGAAAAATCCCATCGCGTTCTGCTAATTTGATGGGTCAATAGCAGGGAGGGAGCCAGCTTCTTTTGTTTCCGAGCCTCTACATATAGACATTGGAAGCCACGAGGAAATGCTTACATTTATAGTGGTTCCTAGCATGGAATGGCCATTGGTTCTGGGCCTTGCATAGCTGAAAAAATGGAACCCAAAAATCAATTGGAAACAAGGCATCATAAAATTTCAGATGAATGTGACTTTTGCTGAGAATCCACATAAAGGAACAGAGGGGGACAGAGAATCGAGAAACAGCCATGCCTAGTCACGCCATACCAACTGAGGGCATACCCATAGAATACAAGGATTTAGCTGAGATTTTTAGCGCCACGTCACTGACTGTGCAATAAAAATCTTACCTGGCGCGAAACTCCCTAAACCCAAGATGTACAGCATGGACTGAAGAGCTGAGAGCATTTATTGAGAAAAACCTAGCAAGGGGTTTCATTGAACCAGCCCGAATTGCAGCTTCAGTGCTCTTTAGAGAGAAAAAAGATGGCTCTAAACGTCTCTGCGTTGATTTTCGTACTCTGAATGCTATCAGTGTAGAGAACATGTATCCTCTCCCCCTTATGAAAGATATGCTAGCACACCTCGCTAAAGGAAAAAAAAAAATTTCAAAGCTGGACAAGGGAGGCTTACTACTGTGTCAGAATTAAGGAGGGGGATGAGTGGAAAACAGCATTTAACACACCCTCGGTTGCTACCATTTCAAGGTGCTCCCCTTTGGCTTGCAAGGAGCTCCTGCAGTGTTTATGCAGTTAATAAATGAAGTGCTGCATCAGCATTTATATAAGGGGGCTCTGGTCTATTTGGACGACATTTTAATTTATACCGAGACCAAAGCAGAACATGTAAAACTAGTCAGGGCAGTTCTCCAGTGCGCTGCCTGGAGAATCCAAAAGGATGGGTAGTTCCTCAGCTTGCTTGCTAGACTGGGTGAATGTTTCTTTAAGAAACTTTCTTGGCCACTCCTCCCTCGCCCGACTGAGCTCCAGTTCATTCACTCAGTCGAGTGAGAGACTGGGTTTTTTTCTTGGCTCTAGCACACTTGAGAAAGCAAACTGGGAAATTATCCTTCCTTTGGATTTTTATTTGCCCTTTTTCTGCGTCTACGAACGGGCGGTGTGGCCGATTGATGGTTTGATCAGCTGTTCGTCGGAGAGAGCGGTGGGTGAGTTCTCTGGAGGTCCAGAGGCTCCCCTTCGCTCTGCTTTAATTCCTCGGAGCGATACCTTCTCAGGCATCTCCGAGCGATCTTTCTGCCGCCGGCGGTTGCGTTGGCTCCTGGACTTTGTTTTTTGCCACCTCCGCCCGCCACACCGCTCCTCCGTTAATTTGGCGGCCAGGGGCCTCTGCCTTTCAATCGGCAAGCTCCTTTTATTTTTAGAGCTTCGCGGCGCTTTTTGGCGGTTCCTCCAGCCAGCGCCTGTCCTCGGAGACCTTCTTTCGTCAGTTTTGGCGCTTGGCGGCATTTTCGAGCCACACGCCATTTTGTTTATTCAAACGGCTGTTTCTTTTACTGCTTGCCTCACGGACCCATTGATCGTCGGGTGGCCGCCATTTTAGGCATTGGCGCTCTGATTACTGACTGTCTCCTTGCGAAGCGGCTAGCCGAGGTGTTTTGACACCCCCTCGCCCCTTTTCTGGCCTTACTGCCTCACTTCTGACAAGAGGACGTTTCCTCGTTCGTTGCTGTTTTTTCGTTCAGTTAAAGACTTTCATTTCATTTGCTGTTTTCGAATTCTTTATCTTCAATCAAAAAAAAAAAGAAACAAGAGAACTATATATAAATTTTTGTATATACAATTCATAAGAATTAATAAGGACATTGCTATTAATAACTAATTAATTGATTAATTGATTAAAAAATAAAATAAAATAAAATAAAATACAAGAAAATAAACTAAAATAATTAAGGCCTTAGAGTACAAGCCACTTTTCAACGCATCTCCTCTAACAATGGCTGATTCTGATTTGTCATCGGACGTGGAACACTGCAGCCCCCCTGAGGCCAAGAAGCGGTCCAAGGCACCTGCTCGTAACACCAGGCACAGCTCCCTCAGAGCTCGTTCGGCCAGCCCTAATGCCTCTAGGAGCACTTCTGCCACTGACAGGGCTGAGGAAAGGAAGCGTAAAGCCTTTGAGAAGCAATACCTCTTTGCCCAGCAGAGGGCCAAAGCTTCCACGCTTCAGTTGTCTCCTAATAGGAGATCATTAACGGCTCAAGACCATTCGGCCTCTACTCACAAGTCTTCTGAAATGGGGCTTCTTCGGGATGCTGCCTTCCCGTCTGCTGTTCCACCTACTCATGCTCAGGCTTCACTCTCTAGGGGGCGTTCTGTCCCTGAGGCCACGTTTACCCCTACCGCTGCTGGTCTCCGCCCTGCTGAGGGTCTGCAACCAACTTTATCTAAGGATATCCAAGACTTGGTTTCTCAAACCATGTCCAGAATCTTGTCATCCAACTCTCAGGGCTGTTACGCTCACTGTATGTCTTCTTCACATCCTCATGTGTCCCAAGGGTACGTTGATCCTTACCGTGACTGTCTGTATCATGCTGATTCCGTTCTAGCTGAGGATTTGGTTTGGGACGAGGAAGAACCTGATGAAATGGAATTGTCTGAGGACGAAGATCTTCCTCCTGAGAGGCCTTCCTTCACTGGTCTTTTCCGCCCATCTATGTTTAAGTCCTTGCTCCACAAGGCCAAAGTCACGACAAACATGGGATTGTCCAGTGTTACTACTTCTCAACCAACAGAGGCTCAACCTCACGGTGACTTGTTCCAACTGAACAAGCCAGAACAGGAGTTTATTCCGTGCCCTGATCTGTTCTCCGATGTAGTTAAGATGTCATGTTCTCAACCCGCGTACATTTCAGCCCCGAACGGGTTGGACAAAAAGCTTTACTGCTCTGATCCCTCCTTGCAGGATCAGATCCAACTTCCTACTGTTGATGGTCCCGTGGCTCAGCTGACTTCTTCGTCCGTCATCTCCAACGATGTTCTTGACGGTCTACGAACAGAGGACAAAAAGGCTGAGTTGTCTCTCCGGAAGACCCATCAAGCGGCCGCCTGGGCCATTCGGGCTGCTACATCTACTTCTTTCTTTGCTCGAGCTAACCTCATTGGCTCCGCCAACTGCAGGAGCGATTACCACCTGACGATAGCAGGCTTCACCATGATGTTAATAAAATCCTGGCGGCTACCGAATACATGGCTGATGCATCCTTGAATGCGGCCAAATTCGCATCACGTTCCCTGGTATCAAATGTTACTACACGGTGCCTCCTTTGGCTCCGTCATTGGAGAGCTGATCTTAAATCCAAATGGCGCTTAGCCTCCGCTCCGTACAAGGGAACCCTTCTCTTCGGTGACGCCCTGGACCCCATACTTGTCAAGGACAAGAACAAACGAAAGGTCATGCCGTCCTCCTTTCGGCGTCAAGACAGGAGGTTCTCTCCTTATCCTCCGAGACAGCTCTTTCGGATGGATGCCGGACCCAGCGGGTCCTTCTTCCCCAGGCAGTTTTCCCAAGGCGGTGACAGATCATCTGACAGGCCCGCCTACCGTGATAGGGGCAGGGGACAGCCCTCCTCCCGGCGACAGTTCCGAGGCGCTTCCGGAAAGTCTTTCTGTCGGGGCAAGTGACTATCACGCAACCCTTCCCATTGGTGGTCGCCTTCTTCATTTTCTACCCCAATGGGTTTCCTCGTCAACGGATGCTTGGGTCATCCAAACTGTGACGTTCGGCCTTACGATCGACTTCCTCTCCATCCCTCCCATGCGCTTCCTTACCTGTCCGGTTCCCAGCAATCCGGAGAAAAGATCCTTAATGGCTGCAGAGGTTCGTCACCTCCTAGAAATCTGCGCTATCGAGCCTGTACCTGCAGGGGAACGGGGCTCGGGTTTCTACTCTCGGCTCTTCCTAGTACCGAAGTCCTCCGGGGGCTGGAGGGGGATTTTAGATCTAAAGGCCTTAAACCAATTTGTCAGACTTCATCATTTCAAGATGCACTCCCTCAAAACCATTCTGCAAGGGATCCGCAAAGGGGATCTTATGACATCGATAGACATCAAAGAAGCTTATTTGCATGTTCCGATCCGTCAACGCCACTGACGCTTTCTTCAGTTTGCCTACTCAAATCAACACTTCCAGTATCGGGCGATGCCCTTCGGCCTCTCGTCCGCTCCTCGGACTTTCACAAAGCTCCTGGCTACCATTGCGGCTGCTCTGCGACGGATCCCGATACGAGTGATGTGCTATTTGGACGACATCATTGTTCTGTCTGCTACCCCAAATCGAGCGGTTTCCGACCTCTCCAGGGTGACCCTCCTGCTGCAACAACATGGGTTTCTCCTGAACTTGGACAAGAGTCATCTAGTGCCCACCACTCGAATCCTTCACCTGGGCGCTGTCATAGATTCTGTAAGCGGTCATGTGTTCCTGTCTCCCGACAGAATTTACAGCATTCGCTCTCTGGTGAAACATGTCTTGTCTCAGGCGGGTCCCCCTGATCACCTTGTCACAGTTGTTGGGGAAACTGATATCGTGCATCGCAATCGTCCCATGGGCTCGGCTACATTGTCGTCCCCTCCAATGGTTCCTCCTTCCCTATCAGAGGTCTCACCGAGCCAGCTCCATCTCCAAGGTACTCCTTCCTGCAGTAGTTCGTCTGTCCCTGAAGTGGTGGATTTCTCCGGCCATCCTAAAAGGCTGTTATTTTCAGGAACCGTCCCGGATAACCATCACAACAGACGTGAGCCAGTTCGGCTGGGGAGCACATCTACAGTCGTCTGTGGCTCAGGGCCAGTGGTCCCCGAGGGACTTAAGGCACAACATCAATTGGTTGGAGCTTCGGGCTATCCATCTCGCCCTCCGCCGTTTCCAACCTGCCGTGGAGGGTCAACACGTACTAGTCCTCACGGACAATATTACCGCAAAGGCCCACGTGAACAAGGAAGGAGGAACCCGTTCGAAGGCTCTGTTGGACGAGACTCTACGGATGCTACACTGGGCGGAGAAACATGTCCTATCCCTAACGGCGGAGCACATATCAGGGGTGGACAACGTCCAAGCAGATTGGCTAAGCCGGACACAAATAGATCCAGCGGAGTGGCGTCTCCACCCATCCTTATTCCACGAGTTGTCAAGGAGTTTCAGCCATCCAAAGGTCGATCTATTTGCCCAGCCACGGAATGCTCAACTGCCCCGGTTCTTCAGTCGTTATCCTTGTCCGGGGGCAGAAGCCTGCGACGCCCTTCAAAGCGAGTGGCCTTCGGGCCTTCTGTATGCGTTTTCCCCACTACCACTCATTCCCTGGGTGATTCGCAAGTTGCTGACGGAGAAGGCAGATCTCCTCCTGGTCGCTCCGAATTGGCCTCATCAACCCTGGTACGCGGACCTATTAAGCCTGTCTGTCGAGCGTCCTTGGCACATCCCCAACGATCAGATATCTCTCAGCCAGGGGGTCATACTGCATCCAGATCCTCAATGGTTGCAGTTGACCGTCTGGCGTTTGAGAGGATACGTCTGAGGAAGAACAACGTGCCTGCCAATGTTATCCACACTATGCAGTCGGCCAGGCGACCATCCACTAATCGCATATACGACGCCACTTGGCGCCCCTTTTGCTCCTGGTGCTCCAAGACACATCGGGATCCCACGGCTGCAAATTCCATGGATGTCCTTGTTTTCTTACAAGATGGGTTTGACCGGGGTCTGGCTCCCAACACCTTGAGGCGTCAGGTTGCTGCTCTTAGCACCGTTTTATCTGAGGCTGGCTGCAGGTCCCTGACTGTTCATCCAGATATCCTGACCTTCTTACGAGGGGCGTCTAATCTACGACCTGCTACGATTCATAGGTATCCCACATGGGATTTGTCGTTGGTCCTCTACGCTCTGATGTCTTCCCCGTTTGAACCTCTGGCTTCAATCTCACTTCGATATCTCACCCTCAAGGTTGCATTTCTTATTGCGATTACCTCGGCGAGACAAGTTTCGGAATTGGCTGCATTGTCGGTGCGAGCCGATCTTTGTATTTTCCATCCAAATAAAGTCGTGCTTCGCACCGATCCATCCTTCCTGCCCAAAGTGAACTCCACCTTTCATAGTGCTCAGGAGTTGGTCCTACCTGATTTTTGCCCGGCTCCTAGTCATCGTCGCGAGCAACAATGGCATACCTTGGACGTTCGAAGGGCCCTTCGATGGTACATAAAATGAACATCTTATTTCCGTAAATCTGAGGCCTTATTTATTTCTTTCCATTCTTCTACATTAGGCAAGAAGGTCTCCTCATCCACCATCGGACGATGGATTAAGGCCTGTATCGCCACGGCTTATCACTCACAGAAGAAAGTTCCACCTCATAGAATTCTACCGCATTCTACTCGGAGTGCAGCCACTTCTGCGGCTTGGGCCACCCAGGCCTCTATTCTGGACATATGCAGAGCTGCTACGTGGACTTCAATTACACCCTTTGTGAGACATTATAAAATTGACTCCTTCGCTTTGGCTGAAGCCTCCTTTGGTAGACGTGTGCTGCAGTCTGTTTTGAATTATCATCCCCGGGAGGACGCAGCCGCCCACCCTTCAACTGACTAGCTTGGGTATATCCCATCCTTTTGGATTCTCCAGGCAGCGCGCTGGAGAATGGACGTTGTCCTTACCTGAACGTCCCTTCTCTGTGCGCTGATGGAGAATCCAACCCATCTCTCCAGCTGCTTTCCTTTTTCCCGGGAGGTCTGTTTGATTTTTCGTTTTAGGTTAGCACCGTCTTCTAGCTAACTTCGTGAATGAACTGGAGCTCAGTCGGGCGAGGGAGGAATGGCCAAGGAAGTTTCTTAAAGAAACATTCACCCAGTCTAGCAAGCAAGCTGAGGAACTACCCATCCTTTTGGATTCTCCATCAGCACGCAGAGAAGGGACGTTCAGGTAAGGACAACGTCGGTTTTAAAGAAACTTCACTCTGCCAAACTTTATGCTAAACTTTTCAAATGTGAACTCCACCAAAAGAAGATTGACTATTTGGGATACCACATTTCACACCAGGGGGTTGAGATGGATCCTCTAAAAGTGCAGGCTGTACTTGATTGGGACCTCCACACACGCGAAAACAGTTACAGAGCTTTTTGGGTTTTGCCAACTTTTACTGCCAGTTTATCCCTGCTTTCACCCAGATTGCCCTCCCCATCACCAAGCTCTTAAAAACGAAGGGGGAGGACGATCCACAACCAAAGCAGTCACCGAACTGGACTATGGAATGCCAAGCAGCTTTTGAAAAACTTAAACGGCTGTTTTCAGCAGAACCAATTCTAAAACACCCAGACATGGAGAAACCATTTGTCCTACAAGCAGATGCCAGCGATGTGGCAATAGAAGTGGTCCTGCTTCAGAAGAATGAGCAAGACCAACTACAACCCTGCACTTACTTTTCCAAAAAGTTGAATGAGACTGAGCAAAGGTGGGCCATTTGGGAGAAAGAGGCTTAAACAGTTCGTTGGGTGTGTTAACCTTGAGACACTTCCTAGAAGGTAGTAAGATTCCTTTTGAAGTCTGGACTGATCACAAAAATCTAGAAGCCCTAAAGACCCCAAGGAAACTCTCCCCAAAACAAGTACAATGGGCTCAGTACTTTAAACGGTTTGATTTTTCAGTGCTTATCTGCTTGTTTCTTATAGAATTGTGCCGCCTTGGCGAATGCCTTCTTGACATTCTCCCAGGTTTCCTTCAACATTTCCATCCACTCGGTCAAACTGACCGAGGAAGGGGGCTCTCTTGGGTACTCTGGCATGGGGATGAAATCCATACCACTCACTATCTTAAATGGGGTTAGTCCGTTGCTACTGTGGACAGCATTATTATGCGCGACTTCTGCAAAAGATAGGTCCGCCCAATTAGTCTATTGGTAGCACAGATGGCACAACTTTTTACATAACTGTCTACATCTCTTTTCATATGGGGCCACCAGAACTGTCTTCGTACCAAGTGCAGAGTCTTTAGGAAGCCGAAATGCCCAGCTGGTTTAATGTCGTGGCTCCTCTTGAGGATCAGGGTGCGGAGGATCTGGGACATAGCGTTTTGTCCCCTTCCATGCCAGATCATCCCTTTTTGTCAAGAGATGTTGATTGTCTCAAAATTAGGGGTCCGCCAATGTTTCCGTCTTGAGTCTTGTCATTAAGCCACTTGCTGGTTGGCCCTGCTGGTTGCGACATTGCCGTCTGGTGACTACTTGACCACTCCTTGGGCAGAGGGATGATGGCATTTACCACCTGCTCCCGCTCACTGTTGTATTGGGGCATTCGGGAGAGGGCAAAGTTCTTCCCCCCGGGATGTGCTTCAACTCGAAGTTGAAATGATTTAAGTATTGAGCCCACCGGACTTGTCTGGG
Organism: Masticophis lateralis; assembly: GCA_030761175.1. Classification (NCBI taxonomy): domain Eukaryota; kingdom Metazoa; phylum Chordata; class Lepidosauria; order Squamata; family Colubridae; genus Masticophis; species Masticophis lateralis. The sequence continues at coordinate 73,469,135 of JAUDYJ010000004.1, read as the reverse complement.
CGACAACTTTCATGGGGTCCTGAGGGCTTCCAGATTCTTATGGTCAGTCCAAACTTCGAACTGTCTCTGGCCTCCTAGCAGGTGTCGCCAGGTCAACAGCACCCATCTCACTGCGAACGCTTCCTTTTCCCACGTCGCCCATCATCTCTCTGTGTCGGTGAATTTGCGGGATGTTTAGGCACAAGGTTGTAGATTTCCCTGGCTATTCTTTTGGAGTAGCACACCCCCACTGCCACATCGCTGGCATCTGCTTGGACGACGAAGGCTTGTTCGGGGTCAGGATGCTTTAAGACCGGTTCTCTTGCAAACATTACTTTTAGTGTTTCGAATGCCTGTTGGCAGGCCAAGTCCCACTGTAGAGGTTGTCCTGGGTGGGGTTTTGTTGCTGGACTCCCTGTTTTTAGGAGGTCCATCAGGGGTTTGGCAATTCTTGCAAAAGAGGGGATGAATTGTCTGTAGAAGTTCGCGAACCCCAGGAAGCTTTGCAGTTGTCTGCGGGTGCGAGGGGTTTTCCAGTTTAGGACTGATTGTACTTTGGCTGGGTCCATTTCTATCCCCTCATTTGACACTCAGTAGCCTAAGTAGTCTAGCTGTGACTGGTGGAATTCGCATTTTGATAGTTTGACATATAGGTTCGCCCTCAGCAGTTTTTCCAGCACTTGGCGGACGAGGGGTATGTGTTCATCTATGGTTTCCGTGTAAATGAGAATGGCATATAGGTAGACGAGGACTCCCTTGTAGAGGTACTCGTGCAGCACCTCATTTATCAACTGCATGAACACCGCCGGAGCTCCCTGCAGTCCAAATGGCATCACCTTAAATTGGAAATTCCCTAGGGGGCAGTTGAATGCTGTTTTCCACTCATCTCCTTCTCTGATTCATACCCGGTAGTAGGCTTCGCGGAGGTCTAGTTTGGTGAAAACTTTTCCTTTGGCCAGGTGGGCTAGCATATCTTTCATGAGGGGAAGGGGATATAAGTTGTGCACGCAGACAGCACTGATACCTCTAAAGTCGCATAGAGCCATCTTCTCTTTGAAGAGGATCGGTGCCGTGACCCGTGATTTGGCTGGTTCAATGAAACCCCTTTGCAGGTTCTTGTCTATGTAGTTTCGCATTTCTTGCATTTCATGGGGCGTCATGGCATACAATTTAGGTTTAGGTAGTTTCACCCCAGGGATGATCTCGATAGCGCAATCGGCCTCGTGGGGGGGGGTAGAACGTCACACTCGGCCTCGCTAAATACCTCTGCAAGGTCTTGGTACTCCTTTGGGATCTGTTCTGTTTCATGGGAGCTTTTGGATGCGGCCGCCAATTGCTCTGCTGTACCCTTAGAGAGGGACCCTTGTGTCAGTGGCGTTTTCTTTTGGTTAAGCAGGAGGGATTGGGGCCCCTGCATGGTGGGTGTCTCCCCTGGTTGGAGCGGCAGGGGTTGCGGGCCCTTTGCTATCCTCAATCTGCGGGTTCCCTCTTGCCACTAGATGATAGGGCCCCACTTGTCTAGCCAGGAGAGTCCCAGTATGACTGGATCTGTCATTTTGGGGGCTATTACGAATCGAATCATTTCCCAGTGATCTGCTCGCTCCAGCTTCACTGGCTTGGTCAAGTGTGTGGCGTAAGTCCCCCCTACTAGGGATCCATCAACTTGCTCAAATCGAATTGGGTGGTTGAGCTTTTTAGCTTGGATCCCCAATTTTAGGACTGTGGGTAGGTTAATCAGGCACCTCGTGCAGCCCGAATCTATTAGGGCTTCGAAAGTCCCTTGGGTCCCTGTTTTTGGGGCCATTAGACGTATGGGGAAGAGAAAAGGGTGGATGGGTCCACTCATCATGGGGTCGTCTTCACCATCGTCCTCGCTGTTATACAATTCGGGGGATTGATTTCCATCATCTGGGATCCCCCTTGTTTCCGTCAGGTGGGCGAAGACCACTGTACCCAGGGGGAGTTTTCATGGCGCGTTGGTGGCGCGCTTGGGCCCTCCTTCCGGTCGTGCCTTGGGCGGTGGGTTTGGCCTCGGCCTCGGGGTTCCACACACTGCTGCCAGGTGGCCCGTTCCCCCACATCTATAGCACATCAGCGGGCTTTGTGGGACGACTGGTCTCTGGGTAGGCCATGGTGCTGTAGTTCCTCGTCTATTGTGTAGTTCCTGGTCTGGTTGGCCTCTCTCCTTGGCATCTGGTTGCTTTAACATGTCGTTGGCACGCAGCCCTCTCTCAACTTGCATCGCTACCCGGAACCATTCGGAGAGTCGGTTCAGGATTTTCTGATAAACGGTTACTTGGGCGATTTGCTTATCTAGGCTTGTTCTGAAGAAATATACCAGTAGTCGCTCTGGTAATTGAGGTAAGGTCCCAATGACTCTTCTGAATTCATTTGATGGGCCTCCCCTTCTGCATTAGGTTCCTGTGCTCATCCTCCACATAGGGGTCCTCCTCTGCCTCCTTGAACTGGGCTCATAGCAGTTGTAAGAACCCATCTGTGTCTTGCAGTTGGGGGGACCTGTTCTTGAAGAGGGCTGCTGACCCCCTCCTTGCTTCTCCCTCCAACCCTTCTGAAATGGCACTGACTAGGGCTCTGGGGAATTGGTAGAGGTGTCCATAGCGCTCGATGTAGATCTCAGCTGTGTCGAGGAATTGCGCCAGCTGGTCTGGATCGCCATCAAACTTCTCTCTGAACTGGGGTGGGTCCTCCCTTGCTACTCTCTCCTCCCACTGTGGGGCTCTGTGAGTCCACCCTCGGTGCCCCTGGTTCTCTTCCTCATCTCTCATTCGAGGGCAGGCAGGTGATGCTGGCCTAGGCTGCTCTGCTTGCTGTGTAGGGGGGGAACCCATGGATGCACCTTTGGGCTTCCCCTCCTTCTGCCATGTGGAGCAGAGGGCTGTGTCTTAGTCTATGGCCTCTCAGTTCAACAGGCTCCCCCTTCTCCTTTGGCCTGCATGATGGCCCGTCCTCCCGAATCATGGCACGGTCAAATTCCTACTTCAACTCGTCTATGGGGCTCTCGAGTGGCTTCCCTGAAGCTTTTTGGTGTCTGGCTTGCTGCCAGTCTCATAGCCAGTCTGCCCTCCCTAATTCACTCAGGGGTTTCTCCTTCCCTTGAGCGTTCGGGAAGGGGAACTCAGTCTCTGCAGATTTTGGCAAAGCCCACCAATACTCATCTCTTTTTTTCTTGGTTTGTGGCACGATTGTCTGACCTTGGCCATCTTGCAGCTTTGCTAGAGGAGGGAGGGGTGGGGGCACCGTAACATCCAAACTGGCTGGAATCATGACTGCCTCTCCTCCAGTTGCCTGAAGTAAGCTGTCTTCAGACAGTTTGTTACCTGCCATGACGTCCGGACTTCTTCTTCACTCACTTCATACATCTGGAAGGGAGCTGGAGATTTGGAGGTCAGCCAGTTTGGCTTAGAAAGGAGTTTTGGCTGTCTGTCAGGTTTCGAGGTCGTGTCAAATAAATTGCATTTCAAACAAAGGCTTTGATGAAAATCTTCTATTTATTAAGCACGACAATCTAACTCCGACTCCATTCGCAGCCAACATTGACTTCCTGGCTCAAACCCCTCCCTTCCTATCTCCACTCCTCTGGTCTCATTGGCTATCTTCCAAGTCACTCCATCCCTTATCTCCTGCTCCAGCTCATATTCCCCCATCCCATCTCCTAGGGGATATCATCTCCAGGGAAAATAAGTAGGTGAAGAGTCAAACGTCTCCTCTTCACTTCTTATTCAGCATTAGAATGAATACAGCTTGAAGTGCTGACAGCAGAATGGTTTTTCCCATATTCTGTTCTTCTTGGGTTTCGCTCTGTCTTAATGTCTCTTGCTGGATTATATTTCTAATTTTATTTTCGTGGAATCCATTTGCCATTAATACCTCTGAGAGTCTGAAGCTCTGTTTGTACATGTGCCTCATTTGCTAAACATTTAATTCTAGTAATTAAGGTTTTTGCCACTGAATTTATTTGCGAAGGATGATGGTATGAATGTGCGTTTAGGTATCGATTTGTATGTGTCTTCTTTTGGTAGACACTATGTCCTAGGGTTCCATCAGTTTTCTTGTATATTAATATATCTAAAAATGGGAGTTGATTTTCAGTCTCCATTTCCATAGTGAACTGTATCTTCGGGTGCATGTTATTCAAGTGTACTAGAAAATTGTCTAGCTTGTTTTTTCCATGGGGCCAGATGACAAACGTATCATCTAGATATCTGAGCCATAATTTTGATTTAGAAGTAGTTTGTTCCAACGCCCTAATTTCTAATCCCTCCATGAACAGATTGGCAATAACTGGGGAGAGTGGTGATCCCATTGGTGCCCCTTGCATTTGTTTGTATCTTTGCCCTTTATACATGAAATAGGTGTTAGTTAGGCAATGCTCTGCAAATTCTATGATGTGGTTTGGTGGTTGATATTTCTTTTTGATCGTTGCTAGAGCTTCTATAATGGGTACTTGGGTAAATAATGAGACCACATCAAAGCTTACAAGTAGGTCCCCCTGCTCTATGCATTGGTTTCTCAGAATTTCTATGAGATAAGTTCTGCACATAAGCAATCGATTCCGCAAACGGTTGTAGTTGTTTGGCTAAATATCTAGCCACGTTTTGCAGCACAGAGCCTATGGAGTTAACTATGGGTCTGAGAGGTATGCCCTCTTTATATACAGTGGGGCAAAAAAGTATTTAGTTAGCCACCAATTGTGCAAGTTCTCCCACTTAAAAAGATGAGAGAGGCCTGTAATTGACATCATAGGTAGACCTCAACTATGAAGAGACAAAATGAGAAAACAAATCCAGACAATCACATTGTCTGATTTGAAAAGAATTTATTTGCAAAGCATGGTGGAAAATAAGTATTTGGTCACGTACAAACAAGCAAGATTTCTGGCTCTCACAGACCTGTAACTTCTTCTTTAAGCGGCTCCTCTGTCCTCCACTCATTACCTGTATTAATGGCACCTGTTTGAACTTGTTATCAGTATAAAAGATACCTGTCCACAACCTCAGTCACACTCCAAACTCCACTATGGTGAAGACCAAAGAGCTGTTGAATGACACCAGAAACAAAATTGTAGACCTGCACCAGGCTGGGAAGACTGAATCTGCAATAGGTAAGCAGCTTGGTGTGAAGAAATCAACTGTGGGAGCAATAATTAGAAAATGGAAGACATACAAGACCACTGATAATCTCCCTCGATCTGGGGCTCCACACAAGATCTCACCCCATGGGGTCAAAATGATCACAAGAACGGTGAAAAAAATCCCAGAACCACATGGGGGACCTAGTGAATGACCTGCAGAGAGCTGGGACCAACGTAACAAATGCTACCATCAGTAACACACTACACCACCAGGGACTCAGATCCTGCAGTGTCAGACGTGTCCCCCTGCTTAAGCTAGTATATGTCCAGGCCTGTCTGAAGTTTGCTAGAGAGCATTTGGATGATCCAGAAGAGGATTGGGAGAATGTCATATGGTCGGATGAAACCAAAGTAGAACTGTTTGGTAGAAACACAACTCATCGTGTTTGGAGGAGAAAGAATGTTGAGTTGCATCCAAAGAACACCATACCTACTGTGAAGCATGAGGGTGGCAACATCACGCTTTGGGGCTGTTTCTCTCAAAGGGACCAGGACAACTGATCCATGTACAGGAAAGAATTAATGGGGCCATGTATCATGAGATTTTGAGTGCAAACCTCCTTCCATCATCAAGGGCATTGAAGATGAAACATGGCTGGGTCTTTCAGCATGACAATGATACCAAACACACACCCCCAGGCAACGAAGGAGTGGCTTCGTAAGAAGCATTTCAAGGTCCTGGAATGGCCTAGCCAGTCTTCAGATCTCAACCCCATAGAAAATCTTTGGAGGGAGTTGAAAGTCCATGTTGCACAGCGACAGCCCCAAAACATCACTGCTCTGGAGGAGATCTGCATGGAGGAATGGGCCAACATACCAGCAACAGTGTGTGCCAATTTGTGAAGACTTACAGAAAACATTTGACCTCTGTCATTGCCAATAAAAGATATATAACAAAGTATTGAGATGAACTTTTGATATTGACCAAATACTTACTTTCCACCATGCTTTGCAAATAAATTCTTTCCAAATCAGACAATGTGATTGTCTGGATTTGTTTTCTCATTTTGTCTCTCATAGTTGAGGTCTACCTATGATGTCAATTACAGGCCTCTCTCATCTTTTTAAGTGGGAGAACTTGCATAATTGGTGGCTGACTAAATACTTTTTTGCCCCAGTGTATTTTTGGGAGGCCATATAGTTTTGGACATCTCAATGACTTCTCTCTAGGGATGATTGTTTGTTGAACTTCTTTATCTATGGGGCTGGCCTTTATCTTGATTTTGGTAGTTTTTTCCAAATATGTGGTTGGGTCAGTACTTAAGGGTTTATTCGTAACGTCTTGGAGGAGCTCAAGCAACTTTTTATCGTAATCCACCGTATTCATTATCACCATCGCACCACACCAGCCTCGTCACTGTTGGAAAAGCTTGTGTCTTATAAGACTTTGCCACTTTCACTAAGGCTCGCTTTGTATTCTCTCAGCCCTGCTTCAGGGATTCCATCCACTTGCTCAGGGAAATGGAGGATGGCGGCTCCTGGGGTAATTCGTGCATGGGAATGAATTCCATACCGCTGGTGACTTGGAAAGCCAGTGCTGCTGTGTACTATGTTATTGTAGGCTACCTCTGCGAAAGGCAGCAAGTCTGCCCAGTTACTCTATATAGCACCTCAAATTCTGCTCTACCAACGTGTTTACACATTTGGACACCCTATTCATGCTCTGATGAAAAGCTGAGCTAAGCCCCTGCATGGACCCTATGGCCCTCAGGAACTCCCTCTAGAACTTTGTCATGGATTCCACTATCAGAGATAACCCCACAGGGCACCCCATGTAGCCTGTATATTTGCTTTATGAATACTCTAGCTAATTTTCTAATTGAGGGTAATCCTGAGCAGACTGAAGTGGGCTTGCTTTGAGAACAAGTCAATCACTGTCCAAATGACCGTGTTCCTGTCACTCTTTGGGAACTCACCTATAAAGTCCATGGCAATTTCCTCCCATTGGGTCCGCCACTTGCTGGAGGAGGCCAGGGGTGGGGGTTCCTGGTGTCCGGCTTAGCCTCTGGAGATGGCTTGGGCCATGGGCTGTGAGGGGGGATGATGGAGTGGATGACCTACTCAAAATGACTGGTCAATTGTGAAATTTGGGTCAAGGTGTCAGCAAGCAGGTTCTTTCCCCCAGGATGTACTTTAGCTCAAAGTTGAATCGCTTGAAGTATTGCGCCCAGTGGACTTGCTTGGGGAAGAGCTTCTGGGGGGTCTTTAGTGCCTCAAAGTTGTTGTGGTCAGTCCAATCCTCAAACAGTACAGGAAGTGTTGCCTGGAGAGAAGAGCCCACCGGACAGCGTAGGCTTCCTTCTCCCACACTGCCCAACATCTCAGTGTCTTTGAGTTTTTTGGACATGTATATGCAGGGTTGCAGCTGGCCTTGGGGAATTTTGATGCAAGAGCACTGCTGCCACAGCCACATCGCTGGCATCAGTTTGGACGACAAATGGCCATTTGGGGTCGGGGAGTTGGAGAATGAGTTCCTCTGCGAAGAGCCTCTTCAGCCTCTCAAATGCCCACTGGCATTGCAGGGACCGTGCCAATGGTTGGCTCGGACTTGGCTTTGGGACAACCACCCCCCTTTTCAATAATTCCATTAGGGACAACGCTGGGATGAACTGTCTATAAAAGTTGGCAAACCCCAGGAAACTGGAGCTGCTTGTGTGGGTGTGGGGGCAGCCAGTCCAGCACTGCTTTCACTTTTCCTGGGCCCATCTCAATTCCTTCGTTTGACATTCAGTATCCCAGGTAGTCTAGGGAGGCCTTATGGAACTTGCACTGTAAAGCTTTACTGCTAGGAGTTTTTTCATGACCTGGCACACTAGTTTGGTGTGCACTTCCATGGTTTCGCCGAATATGAGAATGTCGTTCAGATAGACTAAGCCCCCTTGTAGAGGTGCTCATGCGGCACTTCGTTGATCAGCTGCATGAAGACAGCAGGGGGTCCCTGTAGTCCGAACAGCATGACTTTACATTGAAGGCTGCCTAATGGGCAGTTGAAGGCAGTCTTCTATTCATCTCCCTCTTTGAATTGCGCTTGTCCCTTAAGTCCAGTTTCATGAACACCTTACCACTTGCCAGGTGGTTAGCATGTCCTTCATCGGAGCAGGGGGTAGGTGTTTTCCATGCATACTGCATTAATTCCACAAAAATCCACGCAGAGCCTCATTGTTCCATCTGGGGTGGCCACCCTAGATTTGACGGGCTGGATGAACAATCTTGCCAGGTTGCTGTATTTTCTCAGATCCTCCATTTTCCGGTGTGTGTATGTGTGTGTCATAGAATGCATCTTTGCTTTGGGCAATTTAACCCCTAGCACGAATTCTATTGCACAGTCAGTGGGGGGGGGGGGTAGGACATTACACTCCTACTCGCTGAATGTGTTTGCCAGGTCTCTACACTCTTTGGGTACCTGGAGGCAGCCTGGTGGTACGTCAGCAGCGGCAGCTACTGTATCACCTGTCCTGGGGCCGCTCAATGGCTTCGGCAGCTGAGCCAAAGGAGGTGGATGGCTGGGGCCCCTCTCCGATCCTTAACTTTTGGTAGCGTCATCCTGCATGATAGCGGGTCCCCATTTGTCCAGCCAACTGAGGCCCAAGATGATTGACTCTGTCATTTTTGGCACCACCACGAAGCGTATGAGCTCCCATTGGTGGTCATCTCCAATCTCACTAGTTCAATGATTAGGGTGGCAGGTGCTCTGCCTATATTTTTTAAAATATTTTTTATTGTTTTTTCCAAACATAAACATAAAATAAATCTTTTAAGAACGAAGTTTTGATCCAGTCATAGATAGGTATAATCGCTTACATTCCTTTAACAAGCTATTCCCAATTTCCCCGTTACGTCTTAAAATTAAAAATCAAAACTCAAATTTTTAACACATATTCTAACATTTTATTCTAAACCAGTCTGTTTTATCACTAAAACCTTAATTTCCAAAAAACCTCTAGTCATTTTTTATATCCAATTATCAATCAAAATTCTATTCAGTTTAACTCCCTCCCTTACATCTTTTAACATAAAAATAAAAAATATTTCTAACATCTTGATCTAAATATTTACCTTATATTTTACCACCACAAATCTTAATTCCCAAATATATACAACTCTATTTTTATTTCAACTTATAAATCAAAGTTATATCTATAACTTTCCTATTCCTTAATCTCTAGACCTGTTTCAACAAGTCCCTCTATATCTCCAACTATTTATTTGGCTGATTTCCAGCATATTTATTTTAGCTGATTTCCAGTATAATCTCTATATTTCTACCTATTTTTTGGCTGATTTCCAATATATTTTGTTTTGGCTGATATCCAGCATATTCTCCTCCACCTCTCCATCTCTTGTTTTGGCTGATTTCCAGCATATTCTCCTCCATACCTCCAACTGTTGTTTGGCTGATTTCCAGCATATTTTGTTTTGGCTGATTTCCAGCATATTCTCCTCCACCTCTCCATCTCTTGTTCAGCTGATATCCAGCATATCTTATTTTAACTGTTTTCTTTTCAATATATTTAATCTGTTATTTAGTTTTTTTCCTAACATTCTCTTCCAGGATGATCTCCCACCAAATTTCTTAATATTTCTAGCATACATTGAATTCAATCACAATTGTATATCTTGTTTTACCTTCCAATAACACATTAATCATTCAAATTTAATCATATTTACCATTCTCAACTTTGTTTACAATTTAAAATTAAAACATATTATATCAGGCATATTCTCTTCTTGTTCTTTCATATTCTAATAAGTTTTTTAAGGTATATCTCGTGTTAATATATACTCTTGTATTTTTATAAAGATCTCATTTTTGCCACCTTTGCATCAATTTTCTATTTTAATTACCTTCTGTTATTCTTCATCTTTATTATTCTATAAGCATCTCCTGTTTATATTTAAAGTCATTTAAACATTTGAATATTTAAGCATCACATTTTAATTTTTTCTATTTTATTTCTTCATTTCCCTATCTGTCCATAAGCATTCCACTTCAAAATCTGTGTTTCCATGTTTAAAACTAAAAGAACTTTAGTTCTTTTGTAACATCTGTTCCATATAAGGTCCATCAGCTTCTCTTTTGTTCCCGTGCCACTTCTTTTGTTCCTGCGCCAGTAAGTTTCGATTTTAATAGTTTCATTATATTTCTTCTTTCTTTATCAAATCACCCATAGCCAGAATAGGAATCTCCAAAATCCAAAAGTTACAAAAATAGGAATCTCCAAAATCCAAAAGTCCATAGTTATTTTCAAAAATCCAAACCAAATAGCAAGTCAAAATATTTCTTTTTCAAACAGAAGGCGAGTCTCCACAATCCACACTTTCGCTTAGTCACAGCAATCTCCATTTTGTATCCATTATGTAACCATCCGTTTATCTCTCTTCTTTTAACTTTTAAAGTTGTTAAGTTCATAATTATCGCTTTTTTCTTTTTCCAAGCATCAAATCAATTCCAATTTAAAGAAAAACTCAATTTTCTAGTATATTAATAATCAATTCTACCAAGTTAGCCTGTACCAAGGCAAATTTCTTAATGGGTCTTTGTTTCCTCTTATTACTTTGTCAGATTTTCATGCCCCACAAATCTACAGCCGCTATTTAAAGCTGGGGGTCTTATTGATAAAAGTCCATACTCAAATGTTCCTTCCCGCCAAGGTTGGTGTCACTCACCAGCTTTGAAGTACCTCGTTCTTTCTTCTTTCCTCCTGAACAATTTTTTCCCCGGCTTGTTGCAGCATCATGGCAGCCGCCATGGCTGCCACCCCCCGCTGCCGACTCAGAGAGTTCCCTCTGGCCTCCGAGGAACTTGCCTGTTCCTCTTGGTGTCCGAGGTGCCCCCCTTCTTCCCCCATCCCTGCAAGATGAGTTCAGTCCGAAGACCCATTGGCGGTGGTTCGTCAGTCGGGGTTTTCGCAGGGCTCATCGGAGCCTGCTATTTCCCCAACTGCATCACCGTGACACCAAACCGGAAGTCGGGCGGGGCTTTGCCTATTAATGTCCCATCTACTTGCTCAAAGCATATGGGGCGTGCAAGGGGCACTGTGCTTATTTCTAGCTTTTGGATTGTGGGAAGGCTGATTAGACATCTGGTGCACCTGGTGTCTGATGCCCTCTATGTCCTCTTGGGCTCCTGTTCTGGGAATCACTATCCAGGATTTTATGGCAAAGAGATAGATAGCTTCACTTACTATCAGGACCTTCTCGCTGGCCTCACTGCTGTTTCTGGTGGTGCCTGTAGGGACCTTCGGAGCCAGTTTCCTCTCCTTCAGCAAAGGGGGGGAACCTCGACGGCTTGCCGGCTTAGCCTTTCTTTGTCAGTCAGCTTGCGCAGGATCCTCTTCCCCTTTGGACTGGCTGGAGTTCACAACTGGGAGTCGGGGGACAGCAGCAAGCACTCTGATGCCCAGTGACTCTGTTGGCTGCATCTGAAGCATTTACTGGCTTCAGTGGGGGTCAGTCTTGAATTGTCAGGCGGCTTCGCACTGATTCGGTGCTCCGGGGCTCGCATAGGTTTTTTCTCTGATGTGGGTTTTTAGTGCAGGTGGATCTCGAGGTCCATGGCCACTGCCATCCGGTACCACTCCTGTATGCAGCTGGGGACTTCTCAGAAGGCGCAAGGTTGCAGAAGGTCTTGGTCCAGAGCTTGGATGAAGAGGTGTTCTGGCCAGTCTCTAAGCTTTCCTGCTACTCTCCAGAATTCCCACACAAGCTCCTTTGCAGGCATGTCTCTCTGCTTTAGGTCTTTGATTTTGGCTTCCGCTTCTGGGCTGTGTCCTCAAACCAGGTCCTTAGTAACTGTGGGAACTTATTGGCATCTTCCAGCTCAGGAACCCCCTAATTGTGCAACTATTCACTTAGCTGCTTCTCCCTCTATGTTATCGGAGATGGCTGAAATAACATGATTGGACTGGTACTGACCCCCGTAGCAGTCGATGTGAGAGCAGATCCGGTTCAGGAAATATGCCAGTTTTCCAGGGGTCCCATCAAAAGTGGCTCTGAAGCATGGTGGGGGAGCAACTCAGACGGCGGTGCTGGAGTTGGCTGGGGGGCAGTCGCTGGTGTCCATTGGCATTGAATCCACCCCTGGCCGGGGTAAAAGGCCCAACCAGGGGGGATTTAGTCCGCAGGAGGCAGCCGGAGGGGTGGCTGGCAAGGTGGGCTACCTGGCCTCGGCAGACCTACGGACCTTTTTTGTATTCATGGGCTGGACTGGCCCGGTATCCCCGGCTGCCAGCTGATCTGTCATTCCAGTAGACGGGGCCTGGTGGGGAAGGCCGAAGCATGATCCGCTTTGCGCCAAGTGGAAAGAGGTGGAAGACCTGTCACATTACCTTGGTTGGGAAAGGTGAACATCAGTTGAGCTAGCACCCAGCTGGGTTGGCTGCTTGGAGGGAGCTGAGCCACAGTGATGATGCTAAGCTGGTCAAATCTCTCAGGAAGGCCGGCTAGAGATTGGCTTCTCAAGGGTGGCAGGAAATTCCACTCCCTGGACTTGCTGAGCTCCAGAGGCCTGTTAGCCCTCCACTCGAAAACCATGGTGTGTTCTGCTTAGGCCAGTTCAATCTGGGGCTCTTGGAATGCTGGGCTGCTTGCAGCCTCGGCTCAATATGGCTCCTGGTGCGTCAGGCTTCTTGCCAACTCTTGGGGTGCCAGGAATCCCATGCCGTCATCCCACTAGAGACCTTCCTGAGCCAGTTGCCAGGACACTTGTTCCTTGGGTCAGGCGCCCTACTGGAGCTGGCCTCCATTGCCACTGCCTCAGCTGCCACAGTGATTGAGGGGAAGAGATGCTCCCGCAAATGCTCCTGGACTTGTCTCCAGTTGCCACCCCCCACCCTGTGACTGCGGTCCTGCCAGTCTTGGAGGGCTTCTCCTCCTACCTCTTCTCCATCTTCTCTGAGTCTTTGCACATCCCGATTGCCTGGGAATGTGACCGGAGCTCAGGACCTCAGACAGTGGCCCCACTGGTGCGGGCCGCTGCTTGGGTGATTTTAAAGGGTGAGTCAGGTTAGTGTCAGGGTTCCAAGTAACGAGCCCAACAGAATCAAAACTCCAAGTCAGGGAGGTTCCTCAAAGAATAGATTTATTAGGCACATAATATTGGCACATCTGGGGAAACCCAACTCTGAACTGTCCCCGGTTTTCCCTGTAATTCAAACCAGAATTTTCCTTCTCCTGCCAGGCAGTCCATCCCATGGTCCAATCGGGTCACAGTCCATGGGTCACTCAGTCTCAGACCCCATCTCTTTGCACCTGGTTGGAAAACTCTTGGTTCTCAGGAGAAAGAATTTTATTATGGCTACAATCCCCCAGTTATCTTTTCTTCCCCCCTCCCGTTCCCACAGCTCGACTTCCTGAAGTGCCAAGGGGAAAAATGGCTCCAGGGCCATTGAAGAGGACCTCCTGCAATTTATTTATTTATTTATTAAATTTTTATGCCGCCCTTCTCCCGAAGGACTCAGGGCGGTGTACAGCCAGAATAAAAACCAACAATATAAAAGTTAAAAACAATTTAAAATTATTAAATAATTTGGCCAATCATCTAAAATTCCAATAAAATTTTAGGCCAGCCCTGCTTCATGAAATAATCACATTTTAAGGGTGCGGCGAAAGATATGGAGGTTGGAAATCCATATTGGAAAACGAATTTCTGGGGGCAGCTCGTTCCAGAGGGCAGGTGCCCCCACAGAGAAGGCTCTCCCCCTGGGAGTCGCGAGTTGACACTGTCTAATCGACGGCATCCTGAGGAGACCCTCTCTGTGGGAGCGTACTAGTCAGCGGGAGGCTATCGGAGACAGAAGTCTCATAAATATCCAGATAATGAGAGAATTAGAGGGGTTTTAGTAGCAGTAGGGTTAACCCCTACCCCCCACCCCCTCAGGGTTCCTTGGGTTTATTGGGGTGTCTATCATGAAATTGCTTTACAAGTCTGCCAGCTTTCACTCCCTCCTTCTGTTCCCATAGCTTGACTTCCTTCGCTGTGCAGCCCTGAAGTGCCAAGGGGGAAAATGGCTCCAGGGCTGACAAGAGAACTACCTGTTGACAGACAGACAAGTTAGAAACATTCTTCCATTACTGGCAGAATTGGAATATCAATTCCAGATGTTTTAGGTGTTGTTCTTAGCTTGAAAAGATGGTCATACTATTTATATAGGTAATGAACAGTCTTTGGAAGTTGCTGGATCAATCTTCAACTAAATTTTAAATGTAAGCAGCCTGAATTTGGAAGACTGATGTCTTGTCATTTCTTGCAAGGACATCTGATAGTAGCTGTAGGTTGAGTCTGGCATGAAAGTGTTCCCGATTCATTCTAGCAGCTTCAGCAGGTCATCAGAACAAGGTTTTTCAGTTTTCTTACTATGTCCACATAAAATGTATTTCCTTCCCAGGCTTATGCCCTCTTGTGGATCAATCTATCAATTCTGCCTACATCTCATTCTCTTTTTCAGAGATTTTAAATTTGTTATTAGACTGTTGCATCAACACACTGATTTACATTTCTCTGTAAATATATTATGAATGGCCAAAGTAGCCTACTGATTTCCTGGTTTGAACATATAATTCAAATCTTTTATTCAATTGGGGTATTTCTCAGATTTTGCTGTAGCAAGGCTGAGTGTTTTGTCATTTTTCTAAAATGACAAATATTGATGCCTGGATTTCTTCTTCCTCATACTGATTAGAAATCAGTTCCAGATATCCTGGAATATCTGAATATCTTTCCCAGCCACATATTTGAAGGGAAAATCCCAGACAAGGAATGCAAACAAAAACTGTGGCAAGTTCATTTGTTGTCGTATTCTTGAAAAGAAGTTTTATATTCACACTCTGCTCTACTGACACTTTATACTAAGAATTCAGTAACCAAGTTTTAACCATTTAAAGTGCATTTAGCCCCCAATATGCTTAGGAGAGTGACATTTTTAGTTTGGTTTATTTTTTATCAATCTGGGAACTGAATATTACATAAATATTGCAGTGGGATCTTCATACAGTCCTTGCTAATCTCTATTCTTCAACAGATGTCACATGATCTGACATTCAGTCACATCCTGGTCATAACCAGTCCAGTAAAAAATTTTCTTGCCTAAGCTTAGTGTATACTTACAAAACCTGCTAGACCCAACTAGCTGTTTTTTAAGTAGGCATCTATTTTTTGTCCTTAGAGGAGATTTTCCTGACACAGTAATACTTTTCTTTTAGTTGATTGTATCAGGCCCCTCAAAGGTCTGATCAAGGTCAAGGAAGCATAGACATCATAAGGTATTCTTAATGCTAGCCTTGAAATACCAAGTTTTGGAAACTGTAAAATGAATTTCCAACCCTCATTTATAGTGAGTCCTTTAAAATGAAGTCTCTGAGTAGTTTGAAACAATTCCTACCTAAGCTGAATTGCCATTTTTAAGATAAACTGTCAAAAGACTTGCCTTGTAACAGTTGATTGTTTATGTCTGTTCTTCCTCTATTACATTTCCAACCTCTCACAAGGGAGTTGGTTCCACCTCCCCACAGATTTTGGATAGGTTTCTCTTGCTTTCTCTTGAATTCCTCTGAGGTGGGAGTGTTAATCTTTTGCTTCTTGAAGGGCTTGCCATTCCAATTTACTGGTTTACCTGACACCCTGACCTGAAACTCTTTTACTCTGGCAGCATCTCATATAGATGCATGTGTCTCTGGTTTTCATGAGAGCCTCGGAGTAATGAATATTTTTATGAATATGATCATGTAGTCATCAGTTGAGCTCAGCCTGAAAAAGATTTTACTTTCAAAAACTGTATACTTAACAATTAATTTTTCTTTAAAAAGAGGGGTTGTTTTCTGGAACTACTACTTTGGTTTTCAGTTTTACTGTCTATGCTATTTCTATGTATTTCTATGTATTTCTTTAGAACTGTTAGGATCATATTTCCTTAAAGAAGCTTCATATTTATTCAATTTAATTTCAGAGCCATCTGATTCCATAGTGTCTCTGGGTGGCTTACAATTAAAAAAGAAGGAGGTAATGTATTAGAAAAAACGATAGCTGATTGAAATGCTAATTCAAAAACAGTAAACAAAAACCGTGGACTCTTTAGACTTTCTATATCCACTGTACCTTATCCTAAAGTCTGGAAGAACAACCAAGCTTTAATGGTTTTCTGAATGCCAGTATGATGAGAGTTTACATGGACCCCTGGAGAAATGTTATTCCTCGCAGCAGGTATTTCAGTGGAGAAGGCACACTTCCTGGCTATAGTAAGAGGATGATATTTTCTGCACGATTACAACCAAGCCCAGAGAGCACTTAGGACCCCTTTTCAGCCCTGAGCTACAAATATTCTTCTTTATTGGTATGACATTCTTTAATTTACAAGATTAAGAGCATACCAGATCTCATCAGTGAACAACTATGAAGGGTTTTGTAGGTGATTACCAGCATCTTAACTTGTATCTGGATTTCAACTGGTAACCAAGTCAGCTCATGGAGCAATAGGGCATAAGAACAAAACACCACACACCCATCTTTCCTCTGCTGCCACATTTTGGCCAGCTGCAGTTTATTCAAGGGTAATCCAATGTGGAATACATTACAGTAATCCAGTCATGAGGTGACTAGAGTGTGAATTGCAATCTGAAGGACCTCCTGGTACATGAACAGACATAACTGTAGCACTTCTTGGCCATAGTTGCCATCTATTCTTTGAGTTGACTTCCAAATTGTGCACAATTTGGACCAGGATTTTGACAACTTGCTTGGTAGGTTTGTCATGAAGACATACAATTGAGTATCATCACTGCATTGATATTTGATCTCAAACCAATAGCCTCACAAATTGGCAGCAAATTCATGTACATGTTAAATAAAAGGAAAAGAGCATTGAGCCCTATGACACTCCGTTAGGGAATGGATGAGAATATGATCTCCTCCCCTCAGATTGCACCATATGAAACTGGCCACAGAGAAAGAAATATTACCACAAAAAGTACTGCACAACCCCAGTCCCTAATACTAGTCTAAAAGGATAAGATCAGTAATATAAAAGAGCAGCTGAGAGACTAAGGCTTCTGGCTTTACCACAGGTGATCAACAAGTGCCACCAATGGTGTCTCTCTAATGCAGGGGTGTCAAACTGGCGACCCACGGGCTGTATGTGTCACGTGCAAGCCATGCCCACCTCAACTCTGTGAATGGAAAAAAGTCATGTGACAGCAACGTGATGCGGCAGGTTTGACACCCATGCTTTAATTAAATTCAGCTCGAAGTGCCAAGGAATCTCTTTCCTCCAGGGTTCTTTGGATCTTGTCAAGTATGCTTCCTTCAGTATCCAGAAAAGAAAGACCCAGACTTCATTGTATAATAAAGCATGGTACTTTTACTAGATATAAAGTGAACGCAACCATGGAAAGCAGGATTCTGAGGCAAAAAGCACAAAAGTTATAGATAGAAAGCATCCCCTCCCATTGTCCACCGTAAATCATCCAATGCAGAAGAGAAGACCTCTAGTCCTGAAGCAGAGAGAAAAAGAGGTAATATCACAACAATTAAAAACCATTACTACCTAACGTTTATCAGGGTATTTGGTGTGAAACAATTGCACTTTTTTAGGAACCCAAACATCACGTTTATTCACCCATTCAGCTTGTGATAACGGGAAGTGTTTCCAGGCCACCAGATACTGCACTTTACTGTGATGTTTTCTAGAATCCAAAATCTCCTTAACTTCAAAATGTTGTTCCCTTTCAATGAGTATGGGAACGGGAGGAGGTTTCTTGGCTGGACATAGAGGGGATGAATGTTCCAGTTTCAGTAAGCTAACATGAAACACTGGATGAATTCGTCGCAAATTCTTCAGTAAATCTAATTCAACTGTTACTGGGTTAATGATCTGAGTAATGGGGAAAGGCCCCACATACTTGGGCCCAAGCTTCTTTGATTTTTGAGGAGTTTGTAAATATTTGATAGAAAGATAAACCATGTCCCACATTTTATAAACATGTGCAGGGCACCTCCTTTTGTCGGCATGGGTTTTATGAGCTTGGTGAGCTTCATCTAAAGCTTTTCAGGTTACTGCCCAAGTCCCTCGTAACTGTTCGATCCACTCAATCAAAGGATTCTGTGGGTTATCTTGAGGTACCTCTGGGATTGGCACAAATTCTTGGCCAGAAGCCACCTTGAACGGAGTGAACCCTGTGCTGCTATGTATGGAATTATTATATGCCACCTCTGCAAATGGCAGTAAATCTACCCAGTTATCTTGCTGGTAATTTATAAAACACCTCAGATACTGTTCTAACATGGAATTGGTTCTTTCACAAGCCCCGTTTGTCTGGGGGTGGTGGCGGAGCTTAACCCCTGGGCGGAGCCTACCAGCATCAGGAACTCTTTCCAAAAGTTGGAGGTGAATTGTACTCCCCTGTCTGAAATTATACGTTTCGGAGCCCCATGTAACCTATACACATGTTGAATAAACATTTTAGCAAGGGTTTTTGCTGAAGGGATCTTAGGACATGGGATAAAATGCACTTGTTTGGAAAACAAATCAGTCACTACCCATATGACGGTGCACCCCCCGCTATCTGGGAAGTCTACGATAAAATCCATGGATATTTCCTTCCAAGGGGCTGTGGGTCTGGCTACACTTTGGAGTAGACCAGGTGACTTCCCCAGAGGTCTCTTAGCTGAGGCACACCCTGGACAGCTCGCTACATATGCCTCTGTGTCCTTTTTGAGTGCAGGCCACCAGAACTGTCTTTTGACAAGATGTAAGGTTTTGACAAATCCAAAGTGCCCCGCCACTTTGGAGTCATGAGCGTGCTGCAAAACTGTTACTCTTAGTCTGGCTGGAACATATAATTTAGCTCCAATCCAAGCTAGTCCATCATGAAGTGTGCATTCATTCGAGTGGGCTTGGAACCACTCGTCAGTTTTCAAAGTCTGTTGTAGTTTCTGGAGCAAATCGCCCAAGAGGCTTGGGTTGCTCTTCAACTGTGCTCTGGTAGTCACTGGTGCCGCCAGTTGGGTTGAAGGGACGCTCGGACGAACAACTTCCTCCCTGGTGCTGTTGTATTGAGGCAATCTGGACAGAGCATCTGCCATGAAGTTCTTCCCACCAGGGAGGTAGCGCAAGGTGAAATTAAAACGGTTGAAGTGTTGGGCCCAGTGAACTTGCTTTGGTGACAACTTACGTGGGGTTTTTAAAGCCTCGAGGTTTTTATGATCAGTCCATACTTCAAAAGGATGCTTAGCTTCCTCAAGAAATTGTCTCCAAGTTAGAAGTGCCCAGCGTACAGCAAAGGCCTCTTTCTCCCATATGGCCCATCTCCTTTCGGTTTCTGTCAGTTTTCGGGATGTGTAGGCACAGGGCTGTAATTTTCCATCTGCATTCTTTTGCAGAAGTACGGCTCCTACAGCTACATCGCTAGCATCTGCCTGTACTACAAAAGGTTCATCCATGTCTGGGTGTTTGAGGACTGGTTCGGCAGCAAACAGCCATTTCAACTTTTCGAATGCTGCCTGACAGTCCATAGGCACCATACTTCACCCTTTGTTTTCAGGAAATTAGTTATTGGCAATGCAATTTTGGTGAACGAGGGGATGAACTGTCGATAAAAGTTAGCAAACCCCAAGAAACTTTGTAATTGCTTGTGGGTGCGTGGCGCAGTCCATTCCAATACCGCCCGAACCTTCCCAGGATCCATTTCTATTCCCTCATGTGAGATGCGATATCCAAGATAGTCAATTTTGCCTTGGTGGAATTCGCACTTAGAAAGTTTGGCATACAGTTCAGCAGCCCTGAGTTTTTTCAGGACGGTGCACACTAATTTCACGTGGTCGTCCATGTTCTCAGAGTAGAATGTCATCCAAATAAACCAGCACCCCCTTGTACAAATGCTCATGCAAAACTTCATTGATCAATTGCATGAACACCGCAGGGACTCCTTGTAGTCCTAAAGGGAGCACTCGGAACTGGAAACATCCCAGCGGGCAGTTAAATGTGGTTTTCCATTCATCCCCCTCCTTAATTCGCACTTTGTAGTAAGCTTCCCGTAAGTCCAGTTTAGTGAAAAGTTTTCCCTTCCCTAGGTGGGCTAACATGTCCTTCATGAGGCGTAGGGGGTAGACATTTTCCACTCAAATACCATTTAAATTCCTATAATCAATTACTAGACGAAAGGAGCCATCTTCCTTTTCCCGGAACAGAACTGGCGCGGCCACCCATGGCTTAGCTGGTTGGATGAAACCCCGTTCTAGGTTTTTGTCAATGAAATTTTGTAATTCCCCCAGCTCACGGGAAGTCATTGGGTAAATTTTTGGCTTAGGGAGCTTTACTCCAGGGAGTATCTCAATGGTACAGTCTGTAACCCAGTGGGGGGGCGGGTAGCACATCTGAGGCCTTCTCGCTAAAGACTTCATGGAGATCCCAATACTCCTTCGGAATTTCTCCTCTCCTTCAATGTGGTCTATTGCCATCTCCGCTTCTTGCTCCTCTCTGTCCCCAAGTGGGGTTCTTCCCTCTCTAGTGGTGGGTTCCTAGCGCGAATGCGCAAAACCCCCATTTTCCAGTTGACTCGCGGGTTCCATTTATGTAGCCAAGGTAGGCCAAGTATAAGGGGTCGTTCCATGCTAGGGGCCACAATAAAACTGAGAGTCTCTACGTGGTCCCCTAATTTCATTTCAATGGGTTCAGTTACAAAATTGGTTGCCCCCCCCCCCGCCATCGATCCATCTAGTTGACAAAATGCAATAGGCCTTTTCAATGCTTTCAGTCTCAGGCCCATCTCCTCTACTACCTTCGGGCTGATTATGCATCTGGTACACCCAGAGTCTAATAGGGCTGGCATCTGTGCGTGAGCCCCTGTGGACGGCACCCTTAATTCTACGGGGATGAGCATGGGGCCCTCAGTGTGACTCACCAGATCATCAGAGTCGGTCTCGCTGTCGTCCACGTTGGTCGGAGTTCCCAACTCACCCTTGGCCCAGGGAGCGAACTCAATGACTTCCCCTTTCAGCGCAGTTTCACGAACTTTTGTGGGTGCTTTGTCCGTCTTCTTAGGCCCTCTGCTGGTAGGTTTTGGCACTGGCTTGGATAAACACTCAGCAGCCCGGTGATCTTCCGTGCCACACTTCAAACACGTGAAGGGTTTCGGCTTGGGTTTGGACTCCGCCCTTTCCCCAGCCATCTTTGGAGCTTCCTTGCGGTAGTAGGAGGATGAAGGCTCCCCTGCACACCCTCTTCGGAGTCGACTTTGGGCTATCTCAAGTTCCACGTCCTCAGCTACTATGTACCAACTGTGCAAATCTTCGGGGACCCCCCGTGCTCTACAGTCTTCGTAGATTTCCTCATTCAGTCTGTCTCTAGCAGACATTTCTGACCACCCTGTCATGTATGGTGCCAGCTCACGAAACTCTTGGGTGTAATGCGCTACCGAACTCCGGCCCTGTTGGATACCCTTCATTTGGAGTCTCGCCTTCCACTCAGCTAGGTGGTCCGCAAACTGCCTCCTAAGAGCTGCCATGAACAGGTTGTAATTACGCAGCAGGGGGGAATTGTTATTGTGGAGGACCACCATCCATTCAGCTGCCACTCCCTCTAGGGCGCTAGTGACACATCTCACTCGTGCTGCATCCGATAAGTAGTCCTCCCCCCAGTCCTGCATGTGATTCCATACTTGGGTTAAGAAAAGCCTCAGGGTTTTCGGGTCTCCTACATATTTTCTGGGGCGGGGGGAATTTTTGGTTTCTTGCGTCTGCAGGGTGGGGCCTGCAAGGCTGGGGGTCCCTGGGCTGCTGTATCCCTCACTTGGCCACCCAAAGCCTGAGATGTATCTTCACCAGCTCCTTCTTCCTCTCCCCCACAAGCCCCTTCCTCTGGATTTACTTTGGAGTATTCTCCTCCCTTCCCTGCAGGGGTTGCGTAAAAGTCACAGGTTTTTTTGGCTTTCTTCAACATCGTGGAGGAGTTGTAGTGCTTGCACTATCATGAGGCTTTCCTTTTGCTCTTGCAGCCACACTGCCTCCCCCTTTCGAGATCTGTAGCTGGTTACTCCGTAGGAGGTCCTCCCCAGGTCCGGCAACCTTCCTATTCCCTTCTTCATCTGGCTCCTCTCTCAGCTGTAAATTCTCCATCCACACCGCAGCCTCTTCCCCTGGCTGGCATGAAGTCATCGCTGAACCATATGCCCCCATCTGAACTAAATCACTTTCTTGATCAGACATCCTGTGAATTTCAGCCCCCTCGGTGTTTGTCCAGGATGGCTGAGAATGAGAATCCTGCTTAATGTCAGGTATGCTTCCTTCAGTATCCAGGAAAGAAAGACCCAGACTTCATTGTATAATAAAGCATGGTACTTTTACTAGATATAAAGTGAACGCAACCATGGAAAGCAGGATTCTGAGGCAAAAAGCGTGAAAGTTACAGATAGAAAGCATCCCTCCCATTGTCCACCGTAAATCATCCAATCGAAAGGTCTCCCAGAGGTCAGGTGGGAGCACACGTCTGGCAGTGTTATCAATCAGGAATGCGGTGACCGTTGACCTGATAGCAGCTTCACCAGTTTGGTAATAAGGCTTAATCGGTTTCGTTTTCCTGGCCGGCATCATACATAGCCCAGCTAGCTACCCCGCTCCCTCCATTACTATGACAGCCAAAGCAGAGAAAAGCGGAGGCTGACAGGATCTGAAGAATTGTAAAGAACTTCCTTTATAATCTTTCCCAGGAAAAAAAAATTAAAGACTGGATGAAAATTGAGCCTGATAATGTGTCCTTGAGGAGAGTGCACACCACAACTTCTTCAAAGCTAAGGGACTACTCTCTCCCTCAAAAAAAAAAAAATGGACCCAGCAAAGGTCACTTCCCAGGTGGTCCTGAGTATCGAGGAGTATTCTGCATATAATAAACAGGTTTCCAAAGTGGCTGACTGTCTACTTCCTTAGGAGTCACGGGATTCAATGTGATCCAGGGGTGTCAAACTCAAGGCCCGCGGGCCAGTTCCGGCTCACAGGGTGCTTAAATCAGGCCCACGGGGCCAGCCTGGAAATATCAAAGGACAGACCCATGGTACCCCTGGCAACTAAAATGCCCCCCCCCGCGCCTCATTTTCACTCTCCATGGCCGCCTGCAGCACTCTGCCAGCTGAAAACGGCCGGCAGAGTGGTGCAGGAGGCCATGGAGAGTAAAAGTGAGATGCAGGGCGCACGTGCAGACCCTGTGCCCCGTTTTGGCTGGCAGGATGCTGCAGGAGGCATCCGTTTCCCACACCACCCCCCAGCCTGCGGAGGAGAACTACAATGCTGATCTGGCCCTTGAAGAAATCCAGTTTGACACCCTTGAGATAACCCTACAGAACCTTGCCTTAGGCACCTCAAATTGGACTTGCCCAGTTGGAATGTGACTCTGAGCAAACCAAAGTAACTTCATATGTAACTACATACACTACAGTGGATTAATGCAATTTGACCTTGCCTTTTCTTACTTAGATGGCTTAATATTTTCACTATAATTTGGATGGAATAGCTGGTATTTCTTTTCCTTGTGGAAGATATCAATTTGCATACAATATACTTTGCAAACAGATAGTATTCCTATGTGTTTTCACATATGTCTTGTGATTTGTTTTATTTATATTGATTGAAGATTCTATTAAAATATGTTTAGAATCCTGTTTTCTGTGGTAGTCAAAGAATCAGTGGGAAGACAAGAAAATTGTATTGAAATAAATTGTTATCTCTGTGTTTTGTGTTTTAGCATAGATTATATCTGCCAAAATAACAGCTGTCATTTTTGTCCTTTTATATTAGTATAGCTTATTTTGCTTTTACTACAAAAAGTTCCTTCCTTCCTTCCTTCCTTCCTTCCTTCCTTCCTTCCTTCCTTCCCTCCCTCCCTCCCTCCCTCCCTTTGTTAATCATTTCTCTATATCCAGAATTCCCCTCCCCCTCAGGAATCAGGATGTTTGAACATTGGTATGTTAACAATACCAGTACCTTATTGTTTAGATTAATAATGCAAGGTGATGACCCTGTTCCACTGCAGGGTTAAAGCATTTGGACTTTAACATTCAGTGACTTTGAAACTTGAATTCTACTTAGAATTTCATGTCATGCGCATCACAGGAAAAAGGATGGGAAAAAAATGTATAAACTGAGCCTATAGGACTTCCTGTGGTGCTTATTAATCCTTTATGGATCATTTGAAATGTTTCTAGCTTATTTAAGCTTTGCTGCTTGTATCAGATTGTTCCTGCAAAAAGAAAAAGTGATCATGCTTTGAATTTTTAAAAATGATCTCACTTGCAAGGAAAAGCACTTTTATGCTCCATTAGAGTTGAATTTGCCAAACTCTTACATCGCATTATCACAAGCTTTACTAGATAGATAAATGTGTTTTTCAAAGACTGAGTTGAACTTTACCAAACAATATATTAAGATTTTGCTGCTTGTAATTTTTTTTGCTTGGAATAACTTTTTGAAGTAAACTGAAGTTTGAAATAACTTATATTTTTAAAAAATGGGTATTTCAAGTATGGAAATGAATTATAACTTGGTGAATTTTAATTTATTAGAAGATCACTTTTATTAATGACATTCAATTTTTTTTACAAAATTTATATCTAGTGTTTTTATATTAGGCAATGAATTGATTTTGTAAAGAAATTAAGAATTCTAATACTTTAGTGTGAAAACTGGGCATTCTACTTACATTGTTTTACACCTTTATCTTTAAAGTTCATGTTTTCTGATTGCATTTTATTTATATCTCATTGCCATGAAATTTGCAATGAGGAACATCTATTATCTGGTATATGAATAACTGCCAAACTAAATAAGGACTGGATTTAATGTTAGTAAATCAGTGGCTGTGTTTTACTTACAGTCTATATCTTATAGTTTGCATGTAACTAGCATGCAACATTTTCTTCTTGCCACTAATGAGTTAACCATTCATGCCAGTTAATCATTCATCACTTCCTACTTGAATAAATTTCTCTAAAAACAGTTAAGACGAGAGATCATACATCAACCATACTGCTTTCCCAGTGTACATTTTTACTGAATAAACTATATTGTATGGTGAATTAGATAAGATAGTAAGTGTGGTTTTTTTTAATTAATATTTTTATTGCGTTTTTACAAGTAAACAAATCTTACTCATCTTATGCAGAACTGCGACCATTTACATACCATAACATTCCAATTCAAATACACTCTGTACATTTTTACTATACATTTTAATTCTACTTCTATTTTGTCTATTTCTTTTCCTTTTTTCTGTTCTCAATCCAATTGTACCACTTTTCCCATATTGCGTAGTATTCCAATCTATTTGTCCTTTCAGTTTAATTGTTAATTTATCCATTTCAGCACAGTCAAATACTTTTTTACTTACTAAACCTTTGGAAGGTATGTTTGTATTTCTCCAAAATTGCGCGAAAGCTAACCTTGCTGCGGTTATTAAATGTAAAATGATATATATTATTCTTTTATCATATTTCCTTTTAGCTATCCCTAGGAAAAATAGTTCTGGGGTATATTCTATCTGATGTTCTGTTATTTTCTGTAACCATCTATGTATTTTATTCCAATACTCCTTCGTTTCATGGCACAACCACCATGTATGATAAAAGGTACCTGGTTTTTGACATTTCCAATAGTTTGGTCTTAAATTTGGATATATCTTCGCTTGCCTAGAAGGTGCCAAGTGCCAGCAATAGAACATTTTATATTGATTCTCTTTGTATTTTGACAATGTAGTTATCTTATAATTTCTATTCCAAATTTTATCCAAATCCTCCAATTCAATTCTATACCTGACATTTTTAGCCCACCTATCATAACTCCCTTCACTCTATCTTCAGCTCTATCAAATTCTAATAAGTAATTATAAATTTTCGTTATCAATTTTTCATCTGGGCCAATCAATAATTTATCCAATTGTTGAGGCACCTCAATTCCATATTCATCTTTGTCTTTTTTGTACCATGATTTAAGTTGCAAATAAGGCCACCAATCTATAATTATGCCCTGTTCTTCCAATTCCTGCCTATTTTTTAGATTACCTTGGCTGTCTAAAATGTCATTGTATTTAACCATTTTACCTATATCTAGAGTGTTAGAGTGGATCATTGCTTCCATTGTCGATAACCAAGTGGGGACTTTTATATAGTGTTTTCTTTTAGTCTCTTGCCATATTTGCATCAGAGCTTCTCTTTATGTCTTAAAAAAATATAAATGAGATTTATTCTTCTTATCCCATAAGAAGGCATGCCATCCTTTTTGGAGGTTGTGGTCTTCCAGTGTAAGAAATCTTCTGTTTCTCAAGTTAATTAAAGTTGCTGCTTTATAATAAAGGTGCCAATCTGGAAGCCTAAAGCCACCTCTGATTCTGCTATCCTGGAGATCTATTAATTTTATTCTTGCTTTTTTACCTGCCCATATAAACTTCATTGTAATTCTTTTTGTACTCTGTAGTCCTAATTCTTCCTCTAATTCTCTTTTCTGTTTTGATCCTACATTTTTAACTATCATTTTTGTTTTTGTTTTATTGTTTTATTGAGTTTTGTTTTATTGATTTTTGTTTTATTGATACTTCTCCGTATCTCTCTATTTGCTGTATTAGGATAGGTGCTGTCTCCCTTGGGTCCTCAATAAAAAATAACAGGTCGTCTGCAAACGCCTGTATTTTATACTGTTCCTTTCTGATTTTGGTTCCTTTAATCTCTGAATTTGCTCTGATTTTCATTAATAACAACTCTAACGTCAAAATGAAAAGCAGAGGTAACAGTGGCCATCCTTGGCGAACTCCGCTATTTCAATGGTCTTGTAATATTTCCATTTATTATAATACTTGTTTTTTGGGAAGAATATATTGCTTCAATCATTTGTTCAAATTTGTCTCCAAATTTCATTTCTCTGATTTGTCGAATCATATAATGCCAATTTAAATTGTCGAAAGCTTTCTGAGCATCCAGAAAAACAAGCACTGCTTGTTTTTCTGGATGGATTTTGTAATATTCTAATATGTTTAATACCGTTCTTATATTATCTCTAATTTGTCTCAATGGGAGAAAACCATTTTGGTCGGGGTGAATAATCTCATTTAATTTTTTTTTTAATCCTTCCTGCTATGATAGTCATGAAAATCTTATAATCAGCATTCAAAAGTTAAATTGGCCTATAATTTTGGATTTGATTTGAATCGGTACCTTCTTTCATAATCACCATGATATATGCTTCCCTCCATGAAACAGGCATTTTTGCTTCCATCAAAACCTCATTGTACAATTCTAAAAGTATTGGTTCTATTATTTCCCCCATGTTTTTATAAAATTCCCCTGGCAGACCATCTGGTCCCAGAGTCTTATTGTCCTTTTGTCTTTTAATTGCTTCTTTTAATTCCGTAATTGTTATCTCCCTATTTAACAAGCTTCGCTTTTCTTCCTCCAGTATGGGCATACTTTCCTCTTTTAAATAGTCCTCTATTTTATCTGTCTCAATTTCCTCTTGTCTATATAGATTTTCAAAATATTTTAATGCGATCTTTTTTATTTCTTCTTCCTTGTTTTGTAAATTTCCTACCTCATCCTGCAAATGATGTATTATCCTACTTTCTCTTTCTTTTTAAAACTTGTATGCCAACCACTTCCCCGGCTTATTTGCGTTTTCAAAAAGATACTGTTTCGTATGTTTAATGTTTTTTGCATAATCCGCTTGTTCTACTAAGGTTAATTTATGTTTGATTAATGTTAACATTTCATTAGTTTGTTCATCTCCTGGCTTTACTTGAAGCTTTTTTCCTAGCTGACCAGTTATGTGTCCTGTTGTTTCCGTTTCTCCTTATTTCTCTTTGACATGTAAGCTATTGTTATCCCTCTTGTGTATGCTTTCATTGTATCCCATAAATTCTGTAGGGAGGTGTGTTTTGTTTACATCAAGGAATAGGATCAATTCTTTTTTAATCTTCTGGAGGAATTCATTTTCTTGTAATATCTGCGGATTCAAAGTCCATCTTTTAATTTTCCTCTTTTGACGTCTCCATATTATTTTCAGAATTATGATCCACCCAGATGTTGGGGGGGGGATCTCTACATTTTCTATCTCCTTGCTTAATTCTCTGTTTGTCCATACCATATCAATTATCGAGAAAGATTTATGAGGATTAGAATAAAAGGTAATTTTTTTTCCATTGGGGTTTAATATTCTCCACACATCTATCAAATTTAACTCCTTGACCGTATCAATGTATTTTCGGAATACATTCCTTTTTTTTTGTTGTTTTTGCTTTTTCTTATCACTAACATAATCTTTTTTAATATTTACTATTCCATTGTAGTCCCCCACTATATATATGTTTTTACAATCTGTCCCAATAATCCTTTCATGGGTTTTCTTATAAAACTTCCTCTGATTTTTATTGGAGGTGTAAATGTTAACTAATAACATTTTAATTTCCTCTATTGTTAATTCAAGCAATAATACCCTTCCCTTAGGGTCCTCATAAACTAAATTAGCTTTTATTTCTTTTCTAATATATACCACCACCCCACTCTTTTATTCTGCCAGTGCTGAAAACAATTTCCTCAATTTGTTATATTCTAAATATTTCTGGTCTTGTTTTTGGATGTGCACCTCCTGGAGGCATATAATATCTACATTCTGCTTCACCAATTTCGTGAGTATTTTTTTTCTTTTCACAAAATCAGTAAGTGGGTTTATCCACTTGCTGCTAATCATCCTCTTTCCTTTCACCTTTTCCAACATTGGAGCCTTCTCCAGAGATCTTTGCATAATATGTTCAGAATAGGATACTTTGAGTCTTGTCATGTATGCCTTGAGTATGAATTCTGGCTTCCTTTGTTCTATGATCCGTTTGTTTTCTTGGCTGTCCATGGTATTCCAGGGAGCCTCTTTCCAAAAGTTCAAAAGGGTCAAATAGTCTTTGGAAGTGCTTGGAATGTAAGATTGACCTCTTCAAATCTGTTGGCCACCATTATTCTCCATATTTGTGATATAGCTTGATTAGGAACTTTACTGATTCTTCCTGTTGCTTGCCAAATTTCTGCCAATATTCTGTCACTTCCTGTAGTCTTTTGACCTGGAATTGATTGGAGTGCTGATCCAACTTTATCTTTTAGTACTAGAAGTTATTGTAAAAAGGTAATGTCTTCTAAGGGATCTGGGAAGCTGGCATATTTACTATCCAGTATCTCAGTATACTCCTTCTAGTTTTGTTTGCTGTTCTTTAAATTGGTTACTATTTGTTCCTTTTTTACATTCATCCTTAAAATCTTTGTTAAATTCATTTCACAGTTTCTTTGGTTTTCTATCAATGAGGTTCAGGATTTTAAAGTGATCCCTCTTTAATATGTTGGGTATATAGCAATACCACTTAGATTTATATAATGTTTGATAGTGCTTTACAGCCCTCTTTAAGTGGTTTGCAGAGTCAGCACATTGGCCCCAACAATCTGGTTCCTTATTTTACTGACCTGGGAAGGTTGGAAGGCTGAGTCAACCTTGAGCTGCTCAGAATTGAACTCCTGGAGTTAGCAGTGAGTTAGCCTGCAGTACTGCAATCTAACACTGCAACATGACTCTTGATATGCTCCAGATTAAGAGTTCCTCTTTGAGGGAAATGGCCAGTTCAGAAATGTGAAAAATAAATAAAAATAAATAATTTTGTGGAAGTTGGTTAGCTTTATTCTTCTTTAATTTAAATTGGAAAATGCATGTGAGTAGTTTGATGATGTAACTAGATTCCTCCACTTCCTTTTAGCAATAATATGATCAACTTGATTTCTATGTTCTCCATTTGATGATGTCCACATATAAAGATGGTCCTTTGACTGTCTGAAGGTGGTGTTACCTGTGAAGAAATCATTGGAGTAGCAGAAATTGATATGTCATTTCATGCTTTATTTTGGCTTCCTAAATGTATAATCCAATTACATTCTCTTCCTTAATATTAACAGTATGGATCAGGATTTAAAATAAATGTGGGGAAAACAAAGATGATAACTAAGAATATGACTACAAATCAAAAAGAAGAATTGGAAAGAGTAACAGGTTGCGAGATAGTGAAGAAGGTTAAGTACTTAGGAGTTCATATTGCAACATCAAATGGAAAACTATACAAGTACAACTATGAAATGTTATGGCATAAAATACAGACAGAGATGGATAAATGGAAAAAATTACAATTATCTTTGTTGGGAAGAATAGCAGCAGTTAAAATGAATGTTTTGCCGAAATTTTTATTTGTTTTCCAAATGATACCAATACTTTAAAAAGATGCAAATCTGGAAGAATGGCAGAAAGTCATTAATAAGTTTGCTTGCACTGGGAAGAGACCAAGAGTTAAATTAAAAATAATGAAGGATACACGTGAAAGAGGAGGTTTGAAAATGCCCAATCTAAAATTGTATTACGAAGCAGTTGTTTTATCGGCAATTAGTGATTGGATTAATTTAACAGAAGAAAGAATATTGAATATTGAAGGGTATGACTTGGTATATGGTTGGCATGCTTATTTAGTTTATGATAAGAAAGTGGACAGGATTTTTAAAAGCCATATATTAAGGAATGCGCTTTTCCATGTCTGGAAAAAATATCAATATAAATTGAATGATAAGATACCCATGTGGACAGTGCCCAGACACGCAATAGAGAATATAAGTATAAAACAAAGACAGGATGTAATTACATACAAAGAACTTTTGATTATAGAAAGGAATGTATTACAGTTAAAGCCTCTGAATGTATTAAGAGAGGAAAGGGTAATTCAAACATGGTTTCAGTATGTACAGCTACAGAACAGATGGAAAAAAGATCAGAAAATTGGTATTATACAAAATGAAGAATATTTGATAAAACAAATTAGAGATCAGAGGCCAATGCATATAAAAAGGTTATATAACATATTGATAGAAATTGATTCGGAGACAGAGTTAGTTAAAGACTGATAAAATGGGCACAAAAATTTGAAGGGCCAATAATGATGGAAACCTGGGAAACGATTTGGGTAAGGAATGTAAAATTTACACAAGCTCAAAATTTGAGAGAGAATTTTTATAAAATGTTTTATAGATGGCATCTGGATCCAAAAAAATTAGCTTGTATGTATTCGAATTTACAAGCTAAATGTTGGAGATGTGATTGTGTTGATGCTACTTATTTTCATGTTTGGTGGACCTGTAAAAAAGTTAAAGCATTTTGGATAAAAATATGGTGGATTATTCAAAATAGTCTTAAAAAGCAGAAAAAATTTACTCCACAGCTGTTTTTGTTAAGTATTATAAGAGATTGTACGGTTATAGAAACTAATTTGATTTTGAGCTTAATAACTGCAGCAAGACTTTTGGTGGCGCAGTATTGGAAGAAGGAAGATCTACCATCTATTGGAGAATGGACATTAGAAGTAGTAAATTTAGCAGAGATGGCGAAAA
This sequence comes from Masticophis lateralis, assembly GCA_030761175.1. Lineage (NCBI taxonomy): Eukaryota > Metazoa > Chordata > Lepidosauria > Squamata > Colubridae > Masticophis > Masticophis lateralis. The sequence goes on along the minus strand of JAUDYJ010000004.1, from coordinate 73,437,586 downwards.
TTTCAGCATATTTAAAAGATTCAAATGAAAAATTTATGATGGAAAAGATGGATAGAGAATATTCAAGGCAAATATCAGACTAAAAAATTACAAATAGCTTATGAATAAAGAATGAGTAAAGAGAGCTTATAAAGTACTTAAGGTTACATTAGTAAAAGGGAGTTAAAAGTTCAAGAGGGTGATAAAAGACTATAGATTATTATCTTATATTAGTTTATGATTGTTAAATGTTGTACCCTGTATTTTGATTTGGGAAGTGGGGGGTGGATGGGTTAGGGAGGGGAAGGTGGGGAGGGGTGGAGGGAGGGGGAAGGGAAAATGTATGTAAAATTTTTCAAAAATTTTCAATAAAAAATATTAACAGTATGGCATTCTAGTCACAAGGAGCACATCTTGCTTGCGTACTACGTCATTTCCAAGTTGAACTAGATCATAAAATTCATCAACCGCTTCTTCTGAAGAGTGGTTGGAATGTAAACTTGGGTAATTCTCTTATTAAAGAGTATTCATGAAGTCTAATTGATATTATTCATTCATTGATTGTGCTGTAACCAAGTACTGTTCTTGCCTAATTATAAAACCCACACTTTTCTTCCTTTGTTTTTTACATCTTGAGTAATAAACAGTGGTCCTCTGGCTGAAAGTATCCAGTTCTAGTCCATTTTAATTTGCTAATGGCTAGGCTCAACACTGTCTTTTTTGTATGTTGGAAAGAAAAGAGTGACTGTTCAAGCTCTAATGACACTGTTTTAAATAAGAAATAAGAATTATAAAGGTAGTGTGGTCAATCCTGTAAAAATTCTGAAGTACTTGGAGTACCTTGTGGCCTCTGTGATTGTTACTGTTAAAACCAAATTTATATAGTTTCTGTTATACACAAACATCCCTTATGCAAGGACAATTGTGTGTATTTTGCTGACATAGAGTTCTATGCACATGTGATAGAAAACATGTTTAATTGCACATAAGAGAGTAATATAGATATTAGAGATGTATAAGGTACTCGTCACAAAGTGACTTTCTTCACACAGTTGGTTTCCTAGAAGATTGTGGTAGCTGCTCTAGGAATCTTCCCAGATATTTTACTGCCTTGTTCAGCAACCCTCTTAACTTGTGATGGTACTAAAAAGTATCTTTACAACCAATGCCTGTATTTACAACCTTCACAGCTGAGATGAGAACTGTGCATGCCTGAAGATGGCGGCTCTTGGTTGATCCTCCGAGGCTGAGGGAGGATGAAGGGGGCTTGTGGATTCCTGTATGGGCCGAATATGAACTTGTGGCCCTGACCCAGCAAGACGACAGTGAGGTCAGTCCGGCGGAGGGCTTTTCAGCTTTTTACATCATCCCGCTGGCTGGCTGGAGCTAAGGAGCACCACGGAGCCGAGGGGCGTGGTGAGCGTTCGAAGCTCCGGCGCCACCACCGGGAGATTAAGGAAGCTGTGGGCGGTGGCGGCCTGCTCGGCATCCACTGCGGCAACGGCTGGAATGGCGGGAGGTGGCGATGGCGTTAGTGGCTTGTTGTGGAGTCACCCCCCCCTCCTGGAGGCACATGGCTGCCAGTGGTGTGGCATTGATCGTGGCGGCGGCAGGCAAAATGGCCACTGGGAGAACACTGAGGGGAAAGACGCTGCCCTGCTTTGAACTTATGATTTGGTGAAATTGTGTCATTATCAGCTGTGGAGGGGAAGACAGCTGAAGCAGGTTACTTTTTCTGGAATAACTTGGTGGCCTTGCTGAAGACCTGTGACTCAGGGGGGTAAGGAGATTGATGGAGTGGAAATGGCTGGGCGATGGTGTGTGATTGGCCTGCTGCCCTGGTCTATCTCCCCCCCCCTCTTCCCCCCTCTCTCTCCCACGACTTGGTTGTCGGCGTGGTAGGGGTCGCTGCCTCCCGGACTATATCCTGCTCATCTTTTCAATGTATACTCCCCTCTTGAACATTATCACCGCTGATTCCCTGGCTACGGCTGCATCATTTTTTACCACCTGTAACATCTGTTGGTGCATTGTACATCTGCACCTGCAACGTCCTGCTACGAGGAGAGATTCCAGCCTGGGCGCGGGCATCGAGGGAGTTGACTTTGTGCCACTGCCACGGGACATGACTCCATCTATGGATACCAGTCTCCGTGAGAGGGCGACTAGGCTACTACTTTCTGGGGGCAGCGGCCTGAAACTCCTCTTCACTGCCGTGAGAGGACAGTGAAGTCCGATGACTCGCGCTGGACATTGGCGGACTCTTTCTCTCGGACCTTGTCTAAGATACAATCTGAATGTTGGCCTTATTCATTCTCCCAGGCGAAATCGAGATGTATTCCTCAGCCGAACTCTTGGCGCTGTGAGATTCCCCCCTCTCACAGGCCTGGCCCTCTACATTATTGAGGGCCTACCTTATTGATGGATTTTGGGACCCCGAGAGGTGGCATGTGGCAAGGAGGAGGGTGGGGTTTTTTTTTAAGAGGGCTTTTAATGAATTTTTATGGGGTCACAGGGAGGGTGTGGGTGGGGGTAGGAATGGACCTGGGGGGTCCCTGGAGCGTCAGAACAGCAGAGCGAATCGGAGGGCCATGGCGGGAGGAGACGGGGAAAGGGTTTAGGAAAGGTGACGGGGGATGAGGGGAAGGGCCATTCTTTCTGTACAGTGGGTGGGAGAGGCAGATATGGCGAGTGTAGGGGGCCGTATCATGTTCGGCGAGTACGCACCCGCTATTTGCGAGTGGTGGCGTGCTCCGGCCCCCGGAGGCGCCTCCTGTAATCCTGGTTGTTCAGAGCCTCAGGGCCCAAGCCTTTGGCTGATGCTGTGCAATGTCAGGTCCACTGTAACTAAAGCCCCCCTCATCCACGATCTAATTCAAGAGGGGTGTGTGGACCTGGCGTGGATCACGGAAACCTAGTTGGGCCAGGAGGGGGGGTTCCCCTCGTCGAGATGTGCCCACCAGGTTTCCATGCATTTCATCAGCCGAGGGCCCAGGGGAGGGGCGGAGGGGTAGCGGTGATTATTAAGGAGAGTTTAGATCCAAGGGAGGCCACTGTTCCTCATGTAGTTGGCTGTGAGTCCCTCTTTGTGAAGTGGGGCCATGGGGTGCAGATGGGTTTGCTGATCGCGTACCTGGCTCCCTGCTACGTGGCAGCAGCCCTGCCTGAGCTGCTTGACGTAATAGCTGGGGTGGCAGTTGAGACCCCCAAACTTATGGTTATGGGGGATTTTAACCTGCCATCTATCGGTGAAACATCGGGGGCAGTCCAGGAGTTCATGGCTTCCATGACGGCTATGGACCTGACCCAGTTAGTTCATGACCCCACTCACATCGGGGGACACACGCTGGACTTAGTTTTTACCTCTGGTCAGTGGCTGAATGATCTTGATTTAGGGGAGTTAGTCATCAATCCCTTGTCATAGACAGATCATTCGCTCCTTCGGCTGGACTTTCACAACGCTTCCCTTCGTCGCAGGGAGACGGAACTGACTTGGTGGTTCCGTCCCAGGCGCCTGATGGACCTGGAGAGGTTCCTGACGGAGCTTGGGTCATTCCCAGAGGCTTTGGCTCACGACTCGGCTGAAGACCTGGTAGCTGCCTGGGATAGGGCGGCTGCTGGAGCTTTGGGCTGCGTCGTGCCTTTGTGGCCTCTGACCCGGTGCCGATCTAAATTAGCTCCTTGGTTCTCCGAGGAGCTGAGAGAGATGAAGCGCTGGAAAAGATGCCTAGAGAGTGATTGGAGGGCCAGCCACACTGAATCTGACCGGACACTGGTAAGATCTCATATTAAGACTTACCTAGTGGCAATAAGAGTGGCAAAATGTAATTATTTCTCCGCTCTTATTGCATCTGCAGAGAACCGCCCAGCTGCCCTGTTTAGGGTGACCCGCTTCCTACTGCAGATGGGAGCTCGGGATGACCTCTTGCAGGGTAGTGCTGAGGAATTTGTGCAGTATCTGCATGATAAAATCGCTTGGATTTGGGACGGCCTGGACTCCAATTGGGTAGCCTCATATGGGATGACGGGGGTGGATCTTGAGAATGTTATCTGGGAGGAGTTTGACCCTGTGGCTCCCGAGGACGTGGACAGGATTTTGGGAAGACTAAACACCACGACATGTTTATTGGACCCGTGTCCCTCCTGGTTGGTACTGGCCTCCCGGGAGGTTACATGAGGCTGGCTCCAGGGTATTATTAATGCTTCTTTGAGTGAGGGTGTCTTCCCGGCTGCCTTGAAAGAGGCGGTGGTGAGGCCCCTCCTCAAGAAGCCTTCCCTGGACCCGGCTATTTTAGCTAATTACCATCCGGTCTCCAACCTTTGCTTCATGGCGAAGGTTGTTGAGAGTGTGGTGGCGCGACAGCTCCCTCAATACCTGGATGAAGCTGTCTATCTGGATCCGTGCCAGTCGGGTTTCAGGGCAGGTTACAGCATGGAAACGGCATTGATCACGTTGGTTAATGATCTCTGGAGGGCTCGGGACAGGGGTTACTCCTCAGTCCTGGTCCTCCTTGATCTCTCAGCAGCTTTTGATACCATCGATCATGATATCATGCTGCGTCGGTTAGAGGGTTTAGGAGTGGGAGGCACCGTGATGCAGTGGTTCTCCTCCTTTCTCACTGACCGTACGCAGTCCGTGTTGACGGGAGGGCAGAGATCAACCTCAAGGCATCTCACTTGTGGGGTGCCATAAGGTTTGGTTCTCTTGGCCTTCTTGTTCAACATTTATGTGAAGTCGCTGGGCGAGATCATCTGTGGTTTTGGGGTGAAATGTCAACTGTATGCCGATGACACGCAGTTGTACATTTCTACCCCGAACCACCCCAATGATGCCCTTGCCATGATGTCCCATTGTCTGGAAGCCGTATGGAACTGGATGGGGAGAAACAGGCTCAGACTCAACCCTTCCAAGAAAGAGTGGCTGTGGCTTCCGGCGCCCCAATTGGTGCCATCTTTGGCTATTGGGGATGAGATCTTACCCCCCTCAGAGAGGGCTCGCAACTTGGGCATCCTCCTGGATGCACGGCTGTCTTTAGACAATCATATGATGGCCATGGCCAGGGGGGGGCTTTTATCAGGTCCGCCTGATTTCCCAGTTGCGTCCCTTTCTGGATCGGGACGCCTTATGCACAGTCACTCATGCCCTTGTCACTTCCTGTCTGGACTACTGTAATGCTCTCTACATGGGGCTCCCCTTGAGGAGCACCTGGAGGCTCCAACTGGTCCAGAATGCGGCCGTACGAGTGGTTATGGGAACGACTCGTCGCTCCCGGGTAACTCCCCTCTTGCGTGAGCTGCATTGGCTTCTGGTGTCCTTCCGGGTGCGTTTCAAGGTGTTGGTCACCATCTTCAAAGTGCTCCATGGCTTAGGGCCGGGGTATCTACAGGACCACCTTCTGCCACGGAATATCTCCCACCGCCCAATACACTCTCAGAGAGTGGGCCTCCTCAGGGTGCCATCAGCCAGACAATGTTGGCGGGCGACCCCCAGGGGGAGAGCCTTCTCTATGGGAGCTCCTACCTTATGGAATGAACTGCCCCCGGATTTAAGAAAGATTCCCGACCTCCACACCTTCCGTCGGGCTCTGAAGACTGTTGTTTCACCAAGCTGGCCTGACTGAATAGATTAATTTTAGTGGGTTTTAAATTGATTTTAATGAGTTTTAATAAGGGGTTTTAATATCGGCCAAATAGCTTTAACTTATTTTAGTAATTTTAATTTTTGTGTGGATTGTTTTAATATGGCTGTTAACGCCCTGGGTCCCTCGGGAGAAGGGCGGTATAGAAATGCAATAAACTCAACTCAAACTCAACTCATAGCATCCACTTAGTAAAGTGATCTCCATTAGAGTCAATACATGTTGTCCTATTCTTCACCTGCTGTTTCCCTTTATTTCCCTTTGTACAGCAAAAATATGGGAAAGGGATTACAAGAGAGTAAGCAGGCACACAATGGTAAATACACATTGAAAGTAACACTGTAGTACCAGCAGCCAATGCTGCCACTACATTAGTTTCAATGTGCATTCCCCACTGTGTACCTGGATTTCTTGTAATCTGTTCTGTTCTATTGAATGTACAGTCAGGTCCAGAAATATTGGGACATTGACACAATTCTAACATCTTTGGCTCTATACACCACCACAATGAAGTTGGAATGAAACAAACACAATGTGCTTTAACTGCAGGCTGTCATCTTTAATTTGAGGGTATGTACATCCAACTTAGGTGAACGGTGTAGGACTTACAGCAGTTTGCATATGTGTCTCCCACTTGTTAAGGGACCAAAGGTAATGGGACACAATAATAATCATAAATCAAACTTTCCCTTCTTAATACTTGGTTGCAAATCCTTTGCAGTCAATCACAGCCTGAAGTCTGGAATGCATAGACATCACCAGACACTGGGTTTCATTCTTGGTGATGCTCTGCCAGACCTCTACTGCAACTGTCTTCAGTTCCTGCTTGTTCTTGGGGCATTTTTCCTTCAGTTTTATCTTCAGCAAGTGAAATGCATGCTCAATGGGATTCAGGTCAGATGACTGACTTGGCCATTACATAACATTCCACTTCTGTCCCTTCAAAAACTCTTTGGTTGCTTTTGCAGTATGCTTTGGGTCATTGTCCATCTGCACTATGAAGCACCATCCAATGAGTTCTGCAGCATTTGGCTGAATGTGAGCAGATAATATTGCCGGAAACACTTCATCCTGCTGCTTTTGTCAGCAGTCACATCATCAATAAATACAAGAGTACCAGTTCCATTGGCAGCCATACATGCCCATGCCATGACACTACCACCACCATGCTTCACTGATGAGGTGGTATGCTTAGGATCATGAGCAGTTCCTTTCCTTCTCCATACTCTTCTCTTCCCATCACTCTGGTACAAGTTGATCTTGGTCTCATCTGTCCATAGGACCTCATTCCGGAACTGTGAAGACTTTGTTAGATGTTGTTTGGCAAACTCTAATCTGGCCTTCCTGTTTTTGAGGCTCACCAATGGTTTACATCTTGTGGTGAACCCTCTGTATTCACTATGGTGAAGTCTTCTCTTGATTGTTGACTTTGACACACATACACCTACTCCCTGGAGAGTATTCTTGATCTGGCCAACTGTTGTGAAGGGAAAGAATTCTTTGGTCACCATGTTTTCCGTGGTCTCCCGGGTCTTTTTGTGTTGCTGAGCTCACTGGTGTGTTCCTTCTTTTTGAGAATGTTCCAAACAGTTGTTTTGGCCATGCCTAATGTTTTTGCTATCTCACTGATGGGTTTGTTTTGTTTCTTCAGCCTAATGAAGGCTTGCTTCACTGATAGTGACAGCTCTTTGGATCTCATCTTGAGAGTTGACAGCAACAGATTCCAAATGCAAATAGCACACTTGAAATGAACTCTGGGCCTTTTATCTGCACATTGAAATTGAGGTAATGAGGGAATATCATACACCTGGCCATAGAATAGCTGAGAAGGCAATTCTCCCATTACCTTTGGTCCCTTAACAAGTGGGAGGCACATATGCAAACTGCTGTAAGTCCTACATTGTTCACCTGAGTTGGATGTGCATACCCTCAAATTAAAGCTGACAGTCTGCAGTTAAAGCACATTGTGTTTGTTTCATTTCAACTCCATTGTGGTGGTGTATAGAGCCAAAGATGTTAGAATTGTGTCGATGTCCCAATATTTCTGGACCTGACTGTAAGTACAAACATTAATTCTCTTCTTACTATTATTGCATTGCTTGGGTAAGTATTCCAAAAGATGGGAAAGTGATTAGGAGGTAAATAAAAGCAGAAAGTGTGAAATTGATTCAGTTTGTCAGTTTTGAACTGCCTTTTTTAGAATGAAAACTATAGAAAAATCTCAGAATCTTGAACTTTATATTTTGCTCCTATATATATTAAAATGGTATATTTATCTGAGAGATCCTTAGAACCTATATATTTATGGATTAGGGAGAAAAGACGTTAGCAATTTCTCTATCAATGAGAACATCAGTCTTTGTACAATAATTATAGCATTTCTGTGTTTTTCTGAAAAGAAGATCATGTCTTATATTAATTTTGCTCCAAAAGACACATTAGGGCTTATTTTCCAGTTGGGTCTTGTTTTCGGGAAAACGTAGGAATAAGTAATAGTTTTCCCAACTTCTGTAAAAATAGACCAAAGTGGTAGAACTGTACACTTCACTGTTATGGAATATCTCTTGCTACAAAAAGTAGCTTCTAGGCACCAACTCCCACACTACTCTTTGATTGTTAGCTGAGGAAAGGTTATAAATAATCTTTTCTTGATTCTAAATTGACTTTTTTCATCTGATCTTATGAGTTTCTTTAGCCTAAATATTGAGCTTCTTAGGTACAGAGTTGGTGAAAGGAAAAGTACTATGTTTTGTGTAGTGTTTTTTTATTTTTTTTAATTCTGAGAATTTCTAAAACATGGAAGACAGGAATGGATGTTGAGTGTGAATAACTACCATGTTTCCTCGAAAATAAGAAAATAAATAATCTTACATTTTTTTGAGCCCTGAAATAAGTGCTTGGCCTTATTGCCATGCACTCAAAAGCCCAATTGGGCTTATTATCAGGGGATGTTTTATTTTGGGGAAAACAGGATAAGTTAGGACAGGTAAAGAAACAGAAATCAAGAAAAAATATTCCCACACTTTAAAATCCTAGTTGTACCTAGTTTTAATTACAAAGTAAATCATTTTCTATGTTCTTTTATTCTTAACAATGGTATGTTAATTGCCTGTTTATCTCAAGGAGTTGACCTATGCATCCCAAGTAGCCACTTCGTTCAATAAAAATAAGTGTCTAAATGAATTCACCTTGGCATTTTACCTGTTCCTTTAATTTGTCACATTAGGTTATTATAATATATTGCAGTAAGTTACAGAAATAATTATCTAAACAGAGTTATCTTTTTTTTGTTGTTGTTGTTCTTTACCAAATCAAAGGATTGGCCAATATTAACCAAAAATGTGTTATATCTGGTTGTTGTTTAGCACTGATATGCTGTACACACAGTACAGTACTGTATTTGGGGGTTAAAATGCAATTTCAGGGTATGTAGAGGTTTCCTGTCCTTTGGCATTTAAATTTTAAATTCATTTTAGTGTGCACACTTACCTAACCAGTACTAGAAGCAGCTTTCTGAAATGCTAAGTAGTTTGTGTTTAATTGTCTGCAGCAGAACAGCTGCTAATACCAGAAAAATGCCACCTCGTCATTAGGCCTGTTGTGTCCAAAAAAAAAGTAGACAAGACTTCTATAGCTACCCTGGCTGTTTTGGCACATGTATTCTCCTGCACTCAGTTTTCAGTGAAGAGCTGGAGGACAATATTGTGTAATTAAGGATTCTATTAAGATGAAGAAAAGAGCAAATAGAGTTGGTTCGTTCTCCTAGCAGAAGAAAAAAAATGTCTGGAGTGGGGGATACTGGTAGAGCATAGTGAGGGAGAGAAGTGGGTGGAGAGACTAAGTCAGGGCTGTTTGTTGAATATACTGTTAAGAACTGTTACCATCCTAATTAATCAAGTTAGAAATTACAGCTGTAGTTGGTTTCCCCTCAATTCTTGTTATCAATTTTCTTTTCTTTTGAAACAAAGCAAATATAAATTTTGTGTTCATTTGTCATTTGTTCTTTGACTTCAGCATCTCTGAAAATAACAATGTAGCACAAAAGACCAGTATTTACCTAGTTGTAATGTGGGTTGCCATGGTGTTTTGCAAATTATTGCAATTATGTTCACCATGCGAGTCGCCCTTGGTAACTGGCGAAAAAACTGATAATCCTGTTTTGAACAAAAGGTCAAATTGCTGAATAGAAAGTCTTGATTAACTAAAAGATGTACAAAGTGGAATTATTTCCTACCATTCAGAAATAGTTCTTGATCGGGTTTGGGGGAGGGGGTGAGTAAGTACATCTGATTACTGAAGTACAAAGCATTGAAAGGATGTTGTCTTGAGCCTTTCATGTAGTCTTAATAGTGGCTTTTTTGTCAAATTTACCCATTTGCAGCATTGAAAGAGGCAGCTGCATTTAAGCTGAAGATGGTGCTTTTTCAAGAGTTTAGTGCATGAAAAGTTCTCAACAGTATCTACAGTTTACTATTAGTCTGTGGTCTGCTAAACTGATGTACTGCATTTGAGCCCATTGCTTTCAGTGCTTCTGAAACCCTTTGACTGATGATCTAATAAAGTGCTCTTACTGGACAATCTCTGATCAGATACTTGGAAAAAAAATCACAAGTTTTTCGAGTAAGAGAAGGGAAAAATAAAAGATATAGTGAACATTTGTTCTTACAGATGTACAAAGACAACGTATTTTCCCTTTTAACAGAAATTATTGGTGTTAGATTTCTACTAGTTTTTCAATTAGTTCTTTCTTTCCGATTTTAATTTATATTTCTCAAATAAAGATTTTTCAAGAGCAAATAAAATATTTTTCATAGTCACCTTAAAGGTAACAGCTGAAATTTGGGAGAAGCCGTGTGAAAGCAGAATGAAAGCAAAATTACCCTTCTCAAGTTGGTAGGTTTTCATTCTATATCACCTAGCAACCCCTTGGCTCAGTCAGCTCAGTCTACCTTTAGTCTTGTTTACAGACTATTCAAACTGCCCTTTGAAAGCATGAAAGATACTCAGTTTCATTAGCACCATTCTCAAAGAGAAAATAATTAAACTTAAAAGAACAAACATTGCTTGGAAATGCTTTTACACTCTTTTTACTGGTTTTGAAATAGTCACCGCTGAGATTTTCAACATGCTTTTCCATGTTATTTAAGCTATCTCCTTATAAAATGATTGTTAACTTTTAGTCATTTTTAAAATATTCAGTTAAATATTTTTACATTATCAATTGGCAACGTTGCCTATCTGCTAACCTTTAACATCTTTTTTTTACTTTCATATTTTATACACACACACACACACACACACAATTTGTTCTGCTGATATAGATTGCCTAGATTTTCACTTGTACTTTGTGAATGCCATGGAGACTCATAAAATATAGCATATTGTATTCATAGTAAGCATGGAATTGTACATGCCATGAAAATATCACTTCCTTTTTCTTTTTTACAGTGTTTGTATTTTATTAAAATTCTCCTACATGTACAATATATGACTGGACCATATAAGTTCTTTGGCAGCTGATAGAGAAGCCAAATTATTCTTGAAGGAAGGTACTATTGTGACCTATTATGGCCTGAGAATGTTGCTTTGAGTAGGATGAATAGAAGAATATTTTGCAGAATAGCCTTGGATATACTTCTAGAGGTTTTGGATAGATGGATGGATGAAAAGAGAGAGAGAGATTTATATGATTTTGTGGGTGTATACACACTGATTTTTTTCCCAAATGTAATTTTTCATATATAGTCATTTTAAGTATATTTTCTTTTGATGTTTGCATGGAGCCAGTTTTAACTGCTCTGACATTGTCCTATAGTAGTAAAATAACATTGCTGGTAATTGTTGGCTTACTTTATCAGAATGTGGTAGCTATAAAGACTTGTATTCCATCCTTTTATATTGTTTAGTTGCGTTTAGATATTTAGACCTTTATTGCAGATTAAGGCAAAAGACTGAGATATTGATCGATGTGAAACAGAGCAGAACAAACCTATTAATTTACTGCATAACGAAGTTTTAAAGGTTGGAATACAACAACTTGTAGTCCTGGTACATTTGCTTAAATGAAAATTTGTGTTTGATCCTAACCAATCATAAGTATTGAGAGCATTCTTCACCAGATTGATGAGAAGATAAATTAGTCTGATAACTTGAATGAAGTTACATAAGATTGTACATTTAAGAAATACTTTTAAAATCAATAGTAATATTTAAAATTCTGATATTCATGTTCAATATAGTTTGCATTCTGTCTCCTTGATAGCTTTGTATGACATGATTAATTAACTCCTTGTTTATTCTGTTCAGCATTGCTCTGAAATTTAACTAATTCAGATACAGCACTAATTTTACCATATTTTGTCTTGGTGGCACAGCAGACTAAAGTGTTGTTAAGTAGCACTTAGCTGCCAGCTGCGTGCAATTACTGCGAGTTCAAATCTCACCAGGCTCAAGGTTGACTCAGCCTTCCATCCTTTCGAGGTAGGTAAAATGAGGACCCGGATTGTGGGGGCAATAAGCTGACTTTGTATAAAAAAGAACACCACTTGGGGGGGCCAAAAGCCCTACTAAGCATGTATATACAAAGGTATGAAGACTATTGCTTAACGCATTGTAAGCCACCCTGAGTCTCCGGAGAAGGGCGGCATATAAATTGAACCAATAAATAAACAATAAATAAATATTTTCATCCTTTTCCAAAAGCTGTTTGTAAGGGAAAATATAAATAATTATTTATGAGCTAAGACTGTCCTCTTATGGAAAAACCAGCAACACTGTCTCTATAGCCCATGTTCTCTTATATAAAGCTTCTATAAAAACATCATACCTAAGTATTCAAGCACTCAAGGCAGATCTGGCTTAATTTGTTTATAGCTATTCCAACAACAAACCGGTACAATTCAGTTTCCTTGACAGTGACAGCTTTATATTATCTGTAAAACTGAAGATATCTTGATTGACTCAAAGATCTCAATACAATTTTATATTTGTATTTTATTTCACTTGAAACAAAAACTATTGTGTTAACTCACAGAATTCTCATCAGTGACTGTAATAAGGAACTAACTAACTAGCAAATGTAGTATGTTGAAATGTTGCAGAAAAATAAAGGAGACAGTTTTTGAAATCAAGAGAAACTTTATTTCTGGCCAAAAGATTCAGACAGATAAAATAAAATCTACATCTGAACAGCTTCTGTCTTTAAAACATACATTCTTATACTCCTCCGTAGTAACAAAACAGAAAATTTGTGAAATTAGCCTTAATAGCTAGGCCCCCTTATTGCTTAGGTAGGAAAGCTGATTCATGCTTATCCATGTGGTTTAGTTCTGCATTTTGACATGGTACGAGAAAGTGAGCTAACTCTGTGGTTTGACTTTTTGAACTCTGCAACTGTCTCTTACAGTAACAAGTCAAGGGACCTTCAGAGATCATCCAAGCCAACCCCGTATCATTTCACTCTTATATCCAAATCTCTCTTTACGTCCTACTTTAATACAACATAGATTTTAATATTTCAGTTGCCATATTTGCACATCTATTTTGCCTAAGAAGACAGCTATTCTACTTTGTGTGCTTTATTTTCCAACTTTCTTACCATCCTTTTATTATTTCAATTTTTTGCACAACTTTGTTAATGTCCTGCTTTAATTATGTTAAAATGCAGGAACTCTTTTGAATGTGGCCAGAATAGGAGCCAGGCATATCTCAGGGGGATGGTGTTCAAGAGGGCAGGTGCTATAACTGAGTAAGCATGCTTCTGAAGTCTCAACAAGTATTTATGCTTAACTGATGGAACCTGGAGTACGCCAACTCTGTCCAGCCTTACAGATGGGTCATAAGTCATGGAAGAAAGATGGTCCTTTAGATAACAGACCCTATGTCATGAAAGGCCTTATAGCATTTATTCCATTGCATTTGGAAATTTATTGGTAAATCACATAGGTCATGAAGCCAAAGATTTATTGGCCCTGAGAAGACATGATTGCCTATGCCACTACATTCTGGACCAACTATGGCTTCTGAGTGCTTTTGAAAGGCAGCCCCTTAATGAGCACATTGAGGTACACTACACATTGTAGTGTAGTTCATACACATTGATGTATGAAATAAGCAAAATATGTGAGTTTGCCCGAAGGGTCCCTGCTCTAGGTAAATGTGCAAATGGTACATAAGATGGATTTTAGCAGACCTTACGAGCTAAAGAAACCCCCAAATTGTGCACAGAAAGGGGAAAGAGCAATCTCATTTGGGACTAAAGATGAAAATTCCCTGGCCCCTGAGGGTCCAAAAGGCCACAACTACTCAGTCTGGTCAGAGTTAAGTTTAAGCCTCAACTCCGACAAACCTTAATCTCTTCCTATCTAGTCCAAATACTTGGATAAAACTTTGAGAACATTCCTTGGCTGATCTGGAATTTAGATATATTATTCAATATATCTGCATTTTGATGAATCCTGATCTGAAAATGATGGATGAACTGATCAGTAGCTTTATGCCCATGTTAAACAGAATGAACAAAAATTATGGCCTTAAGGTACCCCACACACTGGAAGTTAGATCACTGCCCTCTAAAAACACTGGCTGGACTTAATCATAGAGAAAGGAGGAAAACTATGTAACACTGCGCCTCCTACTTCCAATCCTTCAGGTGAAGCAGAAGTATATTAAAGTTGATGCAATCAAAAATCACAGCAAGATCAAAAAGAACCAGGATGGTTACACTACCCATATCCTGGCTCTACCAAAGGCCATCAACAAATGAAATCAGTGTTGTCTCTATATCACATCCAGGCCTGAAACCTCTCTGAAACAATCTGGAGAATCAGTTTTTTTCAGGATCATTTGTAATCATAGCCCCACCTCAATAACCTTTCCTAAAAAAAGAGATGGAAGAAAAGTTGTCCAGTACATTTAGGTCTAGCAAATGCTTCTTGAAGAAGGGAAGAGACCACCCCCCTCCTAACTTTATGAAATTGAGATTACAACAATGGAATAGGAATAGAATAGAAATAGAGCAGAGCTGGAAGGGACTTTGGAGGTCTTCTAGTCCAGCCCCCTGCTCAAGTAGGAGAACCTATACCATTTCAGACAAGTGACTGTCCAGTCTCTTCTTAAAAACTGCCAGTGATGGAGCGCCTACGATTCTGAAGCTGTTCCACCGGTTAATTGTCCTTCCTCTTAGGAAGTTTCCCCTTAATTCCAAGTTGCTTCTCTCTTTGATTATTTTCCAACCATTGTTTCTTGTCCTCCCCTCCAGTGCTTTGGAGAATAATTTGACCCCCTTCTCCTATGTGGCCGCCCCTCAAATACTGGAACACTGCTATCATGTCACCCCAATTCTTCTTTTCTTTAGACTAGCCAAACCCAAAACCTGCAGCTGTTCTGTGTATGGTTTAGTCTCCAGCCCTTGATCATCTTAGTTGCTCTTCTTAGAACTTTTTCCAAAACCTCAACATCTTTTTTGTCGTATGGTTACCAAAATTGGTTTCAGTATTCTAGATGTAGTCCTACTAGGATTTTATAAAACGGCACTAATATTTCACATGATTCTATGCCTCTGTTTATACAACCCAGGATTCAATGGTGAAATCTGTACTGGTTTACTACCGGCTCGCTGGCCGTGCATGCGTACCATGCACCAAACATGCGCTGCATTCATGCACAATGCGTACCAAATGTAAGCTGCATGCACACATGTGCAGTGCGCACCAAAAAGAGGCTTGGGAAGATAAGTAAAACAGTGGGGGGGGGGGATTGATCAGCTGTGGAGGTGTGTGGAAACCTTTTTAAAAACTTTAAAAGCATTTTTTACTACTGGCTCAGGTGAATATGTAGTAAAAAATGCTTTAAAAAGTATTTTAAAAAAAGATTCTGACGATCGCGCAGCACAGCTGATTGTTGGAGCCTTTTTTTTTTTACTTTTTAAAAGCATTTTTACTACCTATTTGCTCAAACCTGTAGTAAAAAAAATGCCTACAAAGTAAAAAAAAAAGTTCCAACAATCAGTTGAGCAACGTGCAATCGTCAGAACTTTTTTTTCTTCTTTTTAAAGCATTTTTTACTACCAGTTCGGGCAAACCGGTAGCATTTCACCCCTGCCAGGATTGTATTAGTTTTTTTGGCTGCTGCTATACACTGCTGGCTCATAAGAGAACAGATGCATAAGGTAATTTTCTTAAATTTTCATTTAAGAAAATTCATATTTTGTTTTGCAACACTCAGCCTGTTCAGGTTCATTTCCAAAGTTTGCTACCCACCATCAGATTTGGTCCTTTTATTTTCCATTTTCAGAGAGTTATTGAACAGCCAAGCAGGCGGAGTCCTGAGCAACTTATTTTCAATGTTCTATTGGATTGGAAAGGTATAAAGCAGACATATCAAACACAAGGCCCACAGGCCAGATCCAGTTAGATCTGGCCTATGGGGCCACCCTGGAAACAATGAAGGACCGGGTCATGGCGCCTCTGCCTGCCCCAGACCGACTGGGTGCTGAGCTACAATCTGGTAGTGGCCATCTAGGCCGGAACATGGGCAGCCTTAGATCTCACTCATGGGACCATTCTGGAGCTAGCAAAGGGACGCCCCGACCCTGTTCCCTGGGCTCGGACAAAGGAGGCAAGCATGCAGAGCCTTGCGTCTCTGGAGACCATCTTGCCCCACAGGCTGAGCACTTCCCTTTCACCCAGGACACCAATGCTTGCTGCCTCCTGTGCACGTGCCCAGGGGGCGGAGGGGGGGTGGCACCTAGCTGTCTCCAGGGTGGCCACATGGGTGATATCTAAGGCTGACCACATTCCAGCCTGTATGGCCACCACCACGTAGATCAATGCTGTGCCCACCACCAGCGCTTCCATGCCCCACTCATCGGTCTGACCTCGCAACCCGAGAGGCTTCTCTTTCACGAGGACTGCTCCTGCCCTGGTGTGGGAAAACCATAGCTCCCAATCTCTGTACCTCTCCTTGTCCTTCCTGAACATGGAGGAAGGAAGGAGATGAGAATGAGAAGGAGGGAGGCAGGGAAGGAGGAAGGAAGGGAAAGAGGAAGGAGAGGCAGCTTGGTTAGAGTTGCCCTAGTTCATGCAGTTCTGCATCATCCTGAATCCATTGAGACTTGGATTCAAAGAAGAAAACAATTTTGTGTTCTGTTTTGTCAGAGACAGGACTTTGTTGGCAATCCAAATTAACAATGGATTCTTGAATTGTGAGCTCTTAGGAAAGTATCCCCTCCTTGTATCTTGCAAGCAGCCATTTCCAGTGAGGAAAACAGGACAAAGCAAAGTGGGGAGAAGGGGATATTTTCCTTTGCTATATTTCCAGTCTGAATTAAATCATGGCAGGCTTCCTACAGGAAAGCGCTTTTAAGGATTATGTATTAATAGAAAAGCAACTAACTTACCTCTGTTCCAAAACACTAAAGCTGTTGCACATAAAAATCAGAGGAGCTCTGTTCAACTATTACAGCCACCGTTTGACAGTTTTGCTGTACTATTGTCTGTAGACGACCCCACTAAATGCAAGCACAGGATAAACTGAGCCTGGTTTGTTCTCAGTCTTTTAAGTCAGTGGTCATCAACTGGTGGTCCAAGAAAATTTTGGTGGTCCATGGAGAAATTTTCGTATTTTTGCATTTTTTATATTGCACTCATCCTCAAGCTATGGCCCCTGAGAGCATATATCCAGCCCACGCGTGGGAACACACGGCTGCACCACCCACATCACCCTGCCCACACACCAGCCCCCACTCTTAAAGGCGAGTGCAAATCTAACCTTGAGCAGAGAGGTGCGAGCCATAGGAATTGGAACTGGAAGGTAAGACCAAGAGCTCGCCGCGCTCAGCTGCCTTGGGGGGGGGGGAGGTTCAGCTGCCTTTCGGGCCTACATCTCTCATTCTGCAAGGCCTCTGGGTGGGACTGTAGTCACAGGACTGGCTGGTTGGTCATCCCGAAGCAGCTCCTCCGCCAGGGTGCACCAGTCTGCTGAGGAGCTGCCTGCTCCCTGGCAGGCCAGTATACCCAGGTGGAGGAGCTACTCCGTGATGAGCAATGGGCCAGTCCTGTGAGTGAGACTACTACAGCTCTGGAATATGGGACTGGCTTTGGCGGGGCTGGAAATCTCTGCCCTGGGGTGGCACGGGCAATGTGCAACTTTGCAGGTGGTGCAATATGCAAAAAGGAGCACAGCCCTCACCATTTGGATTGAAATAATGGTGCTGTTGCGGCGGCGGGGAGGGGTCAGCACAAGAGGGCAGAAATGGCGGTTGCAATGGCTGGAAACTGTGGGAGTGAAGCACTACTTTCATTTGCACAGCAACAGCATTCCACTTCGGTATACTTGCAACAGCCAGTGGCGCAAGGCAGCCCTCGTCTCCTGCCGCTTGGGACTCAGAGCTATAAATGGTGTCTGGTCCAGGGGACAGCCGGATTTTGCTCTTCATTGCAGACGCCAGATCAGCCCCCTGCAAGTTTTCATCTCTTGAGGAGCATTCCCTGAAGCAGTGCGGGAAACTTTGGTCGGGCTCCTCGAGAGACGATGCCCAATCTGGCATCCGCAATGGAGAGCAAAATCCAACTGCTCCCCGGATCAGTCATCATTTATCGCTTCGAGTCCCAAGCAGCAGGAGATGAGGGCTGCTTTGAGCCACCAGCTGGGGCAAATATTCCAAGGCGAATGCTGATGTTGTGCAAGTTCAAGTAGTGCTTTGCTCCCACACTTCTTCCGGCCCTTGTTGGTGCTCCGTCACCTCGGTCTGCTTGACTTCCTCTCAGCCCCAAGACACTGGCTGACCCATGAGATGAGAGAGAGAGAATCAGAGAGAATGAAAGAGAGAGAATGAGAGGGAAAATGAGAGAGAGAGAGAGAAAGAGACAGAATCAGAGAGAGAGTAAGAGAGAGAGAATGAGAGACAGAGAAAGGCAGAATGAAAGAGAGAGAATCAGAGAGAGAGACAGAATGAAAGAGAGAATCAGAGAGAATCAGAATGAGAGAGGGGGGGAGGGAGGGTGCCTGAAGGATCCCATCCCATCACTGGGAGTCCAGGCGCTTCAGCAAGCGGCATGCTGGATTCGTATTAGTGGTCCACTGGATTTAAAATTATGAACTTGGTGGTCCCTGAGGTCCAAAAGATTGGGGACCCCTGTTTTAAGTGGCCACAAACTACTAGCAAAAGTGGCATTTGATCACAAGGCAAGGAGCCATTGAGAAATGTTTCCCCTTTTGCATTTGAGCATCCAAGATGGGACAGGAAAGGAGAAGGGAAAAGAGGGGAAAAAAAGAAGCAAAGAGGGGAAGAGAGCAAGGAAGGAAAAAGGAAAGAGGAGAAGGAAGAAGAAAGAAAGGAGAAGGAAGAGGGAAGGAAAAAGAAGAAAAGGGAAAAAAGGAAGGAAGAAAAATGGAATTGAGAAGGAAGGATGGAGGGAAGAAAGGAGATTATGAGAGGGAGGAAGGGTCTCAGGGAAGTCCTGCCTTAGCACTTAGCCACCAGCAGCCCTGCTGCCCTTTTGCCATCCCCTTGCCTCCTCCTCGCCTGATGGTCTCCCATCCTAGAGCTGAGGATGCTTTGGTTACAAAGCTGGGTCTCCTTGCAAGAAGAGGGAGTGGGCCTCCCTCTGACCCACAAACTTTGCCCTCCCGCATATACCATGAGTAACCTGGCCAAGGAGATCAAGCATAGCAGCAGCAGCCTCAAGGAGGAGGTAAATGCAGTCAGGTGCCAACTTAGGGAAGCAGGGCTGGGCTGGGCTGTGGGGTCCTGGTGCCCTAGGAACTCAAGGTCTGGGCTGGGTGCTTGCCCTCCACTGCCCAGGGCTCCAGGCATCCTGCGCCACTGTCTGGGGGTCCTCCATGTGGCCTGAGAGGGACAGCGAGGTTTCTCCTGTGGACAAGGGTTTGACACTCGCCCTGGTCTCACTTTCCTCCGCTGGGAACAATGGATCCCTCCCAGTCCCACTTGGGCCACCACAGGTGCCACCCGACACAAGCAAATTCAAGCTGGCCATGCCCAACACAGCCAAGTCCCCCGAGGTCAACCATATCCCTGATGCCTCCTAATGAAATTGAGTTTGAGACCCCTGGTATAAGGAATCTAGTCCTTGTTGTTTTTTCAGAGGCCTTTGTCCAGAAAAGCCAGAAATAAAAGTTCCATTGTATTCTGGATCTATTTGCCTGTACTTACGAGGGTAATTGTAGATAAAAGTGTTAGAATGTAGAAGGACAAATCTCATTTACTTATTACAGCTTTGAGAATATTAAGACTCACACAGATAAAATAATTTGAATATACTGTAAGTTGTTTATTTGGCCTTTCAAAAGCATTTTAATGAAGTTCCTTATAAAAAAGAACCTGAACTAACTGAGCAATCATTGGATGAATAGAGATATTTTATTTATTGGTAACTGGATAAAGTGAAAATCAGAAATGAACGATTGTCACAGTGGAAGTTTTTAAACATTAGAATGGATCTGGAACTAGGTAGACAAATGAAATGAGTATATACTCAATTTTTAGGATATTTATAAACAAAGGCAAATGGCGAATTCAGTTCAGTATGCAAATGTAAATTAATACACATAGATTAAAAAAAATCCCTTTATGTGCAATAGTCCTATTGTAATCTGAACTAACAGGATTTAAATACTAGGGATGTGCCAAATATTTTATGAAAACATTTAGTGTTTGGCTTTATAAAAACTGCAGATTCATATTGGGTACAATTAGAAATAATTAAAAAATCAGCATATTGGGGTAGACTTACGTTTCTTCTTTCTTTTATATTACTAGAAACTAGGATATCTAGTGAAGATGAATGTTGGGAGATTCAGGAGGATGCTTATTTGTATATTTATGGTGAAGCTGAAATATTTTTACTCAGATGTAGTGATGGACACCAGCTTGGACAATGAGGACTGGATTCATTGCATCTGAGTTCATAAATAACATTAACTTACAACTATGATTACTGAATAAATCATATGTGAAGCTATTTTGACAATCCAATCCATGATTTACAAATTAGCTGATTTTCAAAACATGATAACCCAGAAATAAGCCAGTTTACAATAATGAATGTATGATAGAGTGCAATGCTATTAATAGTTACTGATTATAAGGCTACAGATACCACTTCTAGTATTGGTGTAATAGAAATGTTTTTATTCATTTTTCATTTGTGGGTTTTCCATAGATAATTTCTATGAATTCTGGGAATAATGTTATGAATTTTTGGCTTATAATTCAGACATAAATGCCTGTTCATACTACTGCAATGTGGTTTATTAAGCTAAAGTAAATGGATTGATATGATTAATAAACAAATGAGCATATATGTACTGTATTGCAAAATAACTGTACAGCAAAAACACTGATTCTTCTCCAGACATTCTTCTATGGCTTGGAAATACTTTCCAAGTCAGTGCTACTAGCAAAAGTGGTTAGGGACAATATTTGTTGCAGTGCATCTGAATACTTTGCTTCCCATCTGGCATCTTTTCATATTGCTGGGGGTCAGGTGACATATAAATGTAATAAATTATTATAGTTGGTTATTATTTTTGTTGATCATATGGTCATCCAGATGTTTAAATTTGATTTGGCATTTTGTAAAGGATGGTACATACACACAGAAAGAGATGGTCTGATACACACCAATGAAGTAGTAGTTTTTCAGGAATGAGGGGAGCACATTCCAAGGAGAGGGTGAGATAAGAGACACACAACCTGAATAGGAGACAGAGGAGAGAATTAGGATAGCCACTGGAATTTCCCAGGGTATGTCCACTGGAGAATAGTAGTAAATGTTTAATCTTTCAAGATTCTGTCTAGTCAATGTAAGCAGATAAAGAACTGAACCTTGGCTAAACTGTTCTATTTGCGCTAGAGCTGGGCCTGATATATTTTAATCCATTTATCAAATCCTTCCCAAAGACCTAAGATAGATAGATGTTATTTTATGAAATTGAAAGAATTGTTACTGGATGTAAGCTGTGTCCAAGTAAAGCTGCCTTTTGCAATTGATTTATGATGCTTTTGTTAATGTTGATGTAGTGCTCCTGTTTTTTTGAGATTGCATCCAAGGCTCCTATTATTAGTAGTACTATTTGTGCTTTCTTTTGCCACAGTCATTCTACTTCTGTTTGCATGTCTTTGTATTTCATGAATTTCTCCAGTTGTTATTGTAGTTGGTCTTGTAGTCAGCCAGATGTTTAGACTGGATCTGGCATTTTTATTCACCTATTGATTTCTTCCCAAGGATATGGGATAGGCAGATATTGTTTGATGATTTTAAAGGTATTGTTGAAAGATGTTATTTACTACTATCTCTCCGTACATTAAATTATGCCCAATATAATTGAGAATCATTTAAAGACAATATTATTAAAGTTGCTTATCTTGAATAATGAGGAAAAATTGCAAAAATGAAATTCTTTTTTCCTCTACAAAATCTAGCATTAGGTTACATAACTATGCCTGGAACTTTTCTAACTGTAAACTTGTTGCTCTGTCCTTTGTTTTTTATTTTAATTTTTTTAAACAACTAAAATATATTCTGTATAAACTCCATTTGCATATTTAACACAAATCCAGGGCAAAGTGTATTTGGTGCAAAATGTATTGTAGAATTCTTTGGTCATGTAAGTTACAATCAAGGAAATAAAGGATTACTTTTTCTAGTTTTCAAGATAATGAATCTTAATTAAACAGGGTTAACAATAATATACACTAGTATATTCATTTGAAACAGGCATGTGTTGAATGTGATAAAGCTATATTTAAAGCAAATGAAGAACAGAAGCTTAATTATGAAAGCAACGAGAGGAATAAAGAACTACATATTTCTCGAATTGCTTTTCCAAAACTAACACTGATCTTACTTATCTACAATGCAATTTCCAGGAATAATAACGCTAGTTATTGTTATTATAAAAATATATTAACAGATAATGAGTATAAATAAATGCAATTAAGAACTGAATACAGAAGTAACAAAGAATAATATCAATTATAATTGTTAGGAAGTCCAGACAAATAACATTATTTTCTACATGAAACTTGGTACATGAAACAAAATATATAGTACCTGGGTATTCGCTTTAGCTCTGGGTAACCTAGGTTTCCTGTTTATCATGGTGTAATATGTCATGAAGGGATAAATTATGTGCAAAACTAAATTTCTCTGTGTAATTTATTGATTAGAAGGAAGTTGTTAATGTAACAGTATATATTATATCTTTATGGACAATGTTGAGATAAGGATTATAGTGAATGGCTTCCATTTTAAAGAATAGTGTTATTCAGTCTGCTAGAGCATTTTCCAGATGACAGGGTCTACTCTTGCTATGAAGTATGGAAATGAATTATAAAGATTGTTCTTTAGTACCCTTTTTAGTACTCTAGAATCCAGATAACCCTTTTATTTTTAGGAAATCTATAGATAATGTACTGGATTAGGCAAAGTTTAGAAAATAGATAGTAAAAAGTGCTATATAATGAAAGGAGAATGGACAGATTTTCAACATTTTTTGCAGCATCTAAGGGCAGCAAAAGGTTCTGGTAAAAGCACAATGACATCAACAAAGGAGAGGGAAGGAATTTTTATTCTTTCACATTTTTAGCGTGGGAAGTTATAAATTAAAGACTGTTGGGGATTATTTGTATAAAAGTCACCTTGTGGTGAGATGGACAGCAAACAAACTTAATAAATTAAATAAATCAGGTTTTTACAAATTATTAATTACAGTACTGTCACAAATTTTGTTTTAGTTTTCAGCCAAATTTTAGTGCCATGAATTAGAGGATTGAAAAACAGCTGCTTTACCTACATTTGATCTTGCCCAATTAATGGTGTTAGATAAGATAAGTGCTGTATCAAGTTTCCAAGGTTCTCTAGAATCAAAATACCAAGTTCTGATTTTGGGAGATAAATGTGTTTGAGAAATGAATGAATTTTAGAGTTTATATATTTAGCAATAACTATACCTCTATCCCTTTATCATTATTAACTTGATCAACCTAAAAGAAATTGCCTGAATAAATCCAAAATCATAGAAAATTAATTATGTGCAGGAAGAAGATACCAGATGCCTTGAAGAAGGGCAATAGTACAGTTGCTCACAAATATTTAATGTCCCTGATTCTATTGTATGTCTCAGTGAACTCTGCATGAAACGAGGTAACTAACTTCTTTATGCAAATTTGAGTGGAATGCACTTCTTTAAAGACTTCAGTTAAGAAAACTAAACAGGACAAGTACAAAAGAATCAGTACTTTGTAATATCCCTTTGGGAGGAACAACAGCTTTCATTACTACATTCTTTTATTTATTTTTTATAGACAGGAAGTTTCTATTCTTGTTCCTACTCTTTCTTGCAATTCTTTTCAGCTCACAAATTTCCTTTGATCTCTTTAGTTACCATATGTGTTTAAGATCTCCCCACAGATTTTCAATAATCAAATCTAGGAACTATGAAGTCCATTCCAAAACCTATAACTTTCTTTCTTGTAAGTACTTTATAATATTGTTGAAATATCTAATCTCTTTTTGGTTTCAGTTTCTTAACTAGCCAGGATATACTGTATACACTGTGCTCTTCTGAACCCAGAGAGTCTTAACCAGTGGTGGGTTGCTTCCGGTTCTGTCTGGTTCTTGCGAACCGGTAGTAAAAGCGGTGGGAGGCTCCGCCCGGACGTCATACTGGACTATCTGCGCATGCACAGAAGCTTCTGTGCATGCATAGAAGTGCGAGCAAAGCGAGCGCACAAGCACACTCCCGTTGTGAACCGGTAATAAAGGTAAATAGAACCCACCCCTGGTCTTAACAATGAAACACTAATCACTAATAGGATACGAGGCCTAGGCATTATGTTATTTGGAAAGCCAGCTATTCTAAAGCAAGAATTATAATTTTTATAATGCAAGGATCATTCCATCATGAGTCATAAAGGAAAATATATGTTTAGTTCTTATGGAAAGATTTGAATTGAAATATCTGTTGATTTCAGTTTGCCACTTATCAGAGAAGCCTTTAAATACATTTAAAGTCATTCTTAGAAAATTGGAGATAGTGACCTACTTCAAAACTAAAAGTGTATGTATCTTTGTAAATTGACTAAGATGAAATATATGACTTCCGGTTGGCGTTATCGCAATGGGGTGGTGGAAGGAGAATGGTTTCTGTTCTCTAACCTCAAATTTTTTGCATTTTGGGGACCCTTCAGGGTGCAGAAAGGCTGGAGCGCATTGTGGACTAGAGGGAGAGTCCAGAGTGCAGAGAAGTGAAGGGCAATCACTTGTTGCACAAATGGACACCACTGTTGAACCAGCACGAATGTGTCTGATAGCTTGTTATGGCAGACCTGAAGCTGCGATGAGCCAGTGAATATAGGGAAGAGAAGATTTTTACTGCAGACAGTGTCATTTTAAGCAACTACCTTGAATACCGCAAGATTAAAGATCGTTTCGAAGAACTGAGTCCGGTCTTAGCTGATTAAAAGATTTCCAGGGAGAGAGCAAGCGGCGATTTGGCGGAAGGAGAAATGAGTCAGCATATTACATCTAGCTGTTAAAATGGCGACGAGGAGAAAAGTGTGAAGACTGTGAAGGTGCTGCAAGATTATTGATAATTGGTGAGAAAAGGAAATAGAAGACGAAGAAGGAGAGAGAGCTGGTATAGTAGAGTGATAGAAAAGGACAGGATCGGAATCAAAAGGAGAAGAAGTGAGGGCTGACATTGCCGTGTTTCAACAATAAAAGGAGCCAATCAGACGACTGTTTGAATTGTAAAAGAAAGGAAAAAAATTTCTTTTTGTTCCAAGAGAACTTTCGAATAGAGGATCCAAAGGATATTGAGGTGAAATCGAAGTGCAAGGGGGAAGAAAAGTGATCCAAGGAACTATATAAAACCTATAAAAATATATACTAACTACACTGCCGAGGCATAAGAGACTTGGGAGGAGTCAACAGCGGTATTTGAAAGAAGGCACCGGAGAAGACATAAGATTTGTACTCCTAAGAAATTGGTTGTCTGAATCTTAATGTATATTTA
The DNA here is from genome assembly GCA_030761175.1 of Masticophis lateralis. Classification (NCBI taxonomy): domain Eukaryota; kingdom Metazoa; phylum Chordata; class Lepidosauria; order Squamata; family Colubridae; genus Masticophis; species Masticophis lateralis. The sequence continues at coordinate 73,411,928 of JAUDYJ010000004.1, read as the reverse complement.
ATCCATTTTATAACTTTCTTAGTGATCAAGTGAATAATTGTGAATTAATCTTGAAGATTTAATGACATTTATATCTGATACTAATTATATTATAATTATATTAATTGCAAATATTAGTAGTAATATTGATAAAATGTATACCTTAAAAAGAGTGTAAACAATTTATAGATATTAGATATAGATGATATAGATTTTGTGAATATATGAAGTATTGATAATTGATATTAATTTGTTTAACTTACTGTAAATTGAGATTTATATTTTTGAATTAACTTGAGATATATATCTACTTGACTGCTAATAGATACCCTAATACTAATTGCTAGTTTTGATTCTAAAATTGATATACATATAGATTTGTTCAGTGACCTAAGTTAGTTTGATTAATTAATATAGAGTATTGATATTGTTATTTATCTTACCTTTACTTTTGTATATTTATAGCTATACTAATAATAATAACAAAAAATAATAACAACAATAATAACAACAAGTAGATAGTATTTGGTTGATGACAGTGTGGAAAAATATTTATAAGATTTTGGGAGACCAAAGCAAAGTATTGAAAGAGATGACCAGTCTTACAACAACAACCTTAAAGGCAGGGGAAAAAACAGCATTGAATCCAACAATGGTGTCTCCCTCAAACCAATGATCGACGGAGGGGCCTTCAAAGGCGAAAAATCTACTACGGCTCCAAATATGCAAACAAAGCAAGCCACCCTGACATTGATTCAAGAGACAATGGTAAAGATGCAAGAAACGATGTTCAACAACCATGGTGAAATGAAAGTTGATATTCAAAAATTAGATAGTAAAATGAACTCAATCCAGGAAGCAATTCAGAAGAACAAACAAAAAATAAAAATTGTAGAAGCTAAGGCTGAGCAAATTGAAAAAAAAATTGGATCAGGAAGATCAGAAGATGATGGCCTTAAATAAAGACCTCAAGGACTCTGTGATTCAGCTGGAAATGGACAGGACATCGGTCTATTTGAGATTCCAAAACGTGATTGAAGCAAAAGATGAAGATCTTGGACAGATAATGGCAGAGAGTATAGCAGAATATTTACAGAGGGATAAACAAGAAATCGTGATGGAAATAGGCAAGGTGTATCGAATTCAAACAAATTACACTAGATGACATAAATTGCCTAGAGAGGTCCATATCAGATTTGTTAGAAAAAGGGTCCGTGACATAATATACAATATAACCTGAGAAGAACCTATGATTTACAGGGGAAGGGAAATCACCACCTTGAAACAAGTTCCTGGAAGAGTTTGAGAGCAGTGTAAAGACTATCGCTTCCTGGCTATACAATTGAACAAACGAAATATTATGTTTAGATGGATACTTCCGGAAGGAATGTTTGTCACATGGCAAGGAAAGAAGATAAAAATAGACAGTTTAGTGATGGCACAAGATTTCCTTGATCAATTGATGGGAAACAAAGAGGAGCAGAGCAGCAAAGATGAGGTGGAGACCATAAACCAGGAAGAAGAACTTTCACACCAACGAGATGCCAAAGAAGGAGCCCCAGAAAAGAAGAATAAGAAAGAAAAAGAAAATTAAGAAATAAAAGGTAGTAAAACAAGAATTCAAAGGATTACAAGGGCAAATAGATACTAACACTAGATAGATAGATTAAAGAATGGAAGACTGGAAGCTCATATCAATAAACGTAAATGTATTAAATGCAACAGCAAAAAGAAGACAAATATTCACAAAGTTAATTAAGCAAAAAGCAGATATAATATACCTCCAGGAGGTAGATATTCGGAAGCAGGACGAAAAATATTTGGAATATAGCGAGCTAGGGAAATTATATACAGCTTTATCAGAGAAGAAAAATAAAGGAGTGGTGGTATATATTAAGGGGGGAGAATAATAGCCAAACAAATCTATGCAGACTCAAAGGGAAGAACTTTAATGGTGGAAATAAATAGAGGGTATACTTCAATTTTGTTAATAGTTATTTATGTGCCTAATAAAAATCAGGGGGACTATTATAAGAAATTACACGAAAAGATAATTATGACATGTTATAGGAATATATGTATCATGGGCGACTATAACGGGATAGTAGATACTAAAAAAGACTATGCCAGTGGTAAAGATAATAAGAAAAGAAATACATTACCCAAAACGTTTTTTAATATGGTAGATGAACTAAATTTAATAGACATGTGGAGAACTCTTCACTCAAAAAAAAAAAAAAACCCATACTTTTTACCCTAACCCTCATGCATCTTGGTCCAGAATTGATATGTTGTGGATGAATAGGGAACTAGGTTTAGGAATAGAAAAAATTGAGATTTACCCAAATATGTGGGCAAATCACAACCCCCTTGAGGTAACATGAAAAGGCCCCCCCAAAAAAGAATTAGAAGATGGACGTTAAACCCTCAAATATTAAATGAAAAGGATTGCCGTATTTTTTGGAGTATAAGATGCACCGGAGTATAAGACGTACCTACCTTTTTTGGTGAGGAAAAGAAGAAAAAGAAATCTTCCTCTGCCTCTGAGCAATTTTGCCTTGTTGCAGCAAACAGCAAACAGCCTGCTTTACTTTCATTTTCATTTTCAGCATAGCTTGATTAGCACAAGGGGAAAAAAATATGCTCCAGCAATTTATCTCTTTGCAGCAAGCAGTAGAGCCCTGTGCAAAACAGCTGAGAGCAAATCAGCTGAGAGTCAGGAGGCCGATCCAATCAACTTGTGCTAATTAGGCTGCGCTGAAGCTGAAAGCTGTTTTTTCTTGCTATTTGCTTGCAAGGAGGTAACTGTCAGCTCTATCTACCAGACAGGATTTGTGTATTTTCCACGCCAATACAGTTGTGCTAAGACTTGATCCGGCGTTTACACCGAAGGTGAACTCTTTATTTCATCAATCACAGGAACTCGTGCTACCGGACTTTTGTCCGTCTCCTCAACATCCAAAGGAGCGTCGATGGCACAAGTTGGACGTGAAGAGGGCGCTTCGTTATTACATTCATCGTACGGCTGAGTTCCGACGGTCGGAAGCCTTGTTAGTGTCCTTTCACCCGTCCACGATGGGTCAAAGAGTATCTGCTTCGACTGTTGGACGCTGGATTAAGGCGGCTATTGCTACTGCGTACGAGGCAAAGGCGAGACCTATTCCGGGCAAGATTTTGCCACATTCAACCCGAAGCGCGGCCTCCACGGCTGCTTGGTCGGCACAAGCCTCTGTATTGGATATCTGTAGGGCGGCGACATGGACATCAATGTCCCCCTTTATCAAACACTACCGTATTGATGCTTACGCATCTGCAGACGCCTCGTTTGGCCGTAGGGTCCTACAGTCTGTGATTAAGGATGGGGGTTTGGGGGAGCAGTCAGCCTCCCGCCCTTAATTGGTGAACTTCGGTATATCACACCTATGGATTGTGGGAGCAACGCTGTGGAAAATGGACGTTGGCTTACCTGAACGTCCGTTTTCATGGCGTTGCGACCACCATCCATTCCCTCCCTAGGGCTTCCTGCTGTTGTACCTGGGGTGAGGAAATGACTTTCCTCGTTTGGAATTGTGTTTTTCATTGTACTTGTTCAGTTCTGATTACAGTTGTTCGCGACTTGTGTCAAAGGACTGAGGAATCATGGGGATTGTAGGCGTGTCCCCAGCACGAAGGAAGATATCTGGAACTTTTTTTCTCTCAGTTGCTGTCAGGAAATGAGGTCTAACTCCCACCTATGGATTGTGGTCACAACGCCATGAAAACGGACGTTCGGGTAAGCCAACGTCCATTCTAACAAATAAAAGTTTTTTTTTCTTTATTATCAAAATGTGAGAGGCATTTTATTTCTTTAGACAACTCGAACTCGGACAGACAGTCAGGAAAATATCTAAAAAAATGCTCTCTTCAAAAACTTTTCTTCTAAAAATATTTATGCATTCCTAAGCTACTCCACGCCGACGTTGGCAGACCTTCAGATGCCTCCGAAGGTAAACAACCTTATCAGAGGCCATGGAAGAAAGCCATCTCCATCAGAGGTTTGCCTCAGAAAAGGAAAAAATTATGATGCCTTTTGCTGGACTCCCATCAAGTGGCAGGTAAGGGGGGAAGGTTCTATGGCTCTCCAAACGGCAGCATAGCCCCCCCCCCCCCACACACACACAAGGAAAAAAAAAGATGAGAGAAGAAAGCTCCAAAATGCACTCAGGGCTTCCCTCCCTACTCAGCAAGCGACCCAGCCCAGCCACGGCATCACTCCCCTGCACCCAAATGGGAGATGATGAAGAAGCCCAAGGGCACCGTGGGCAGGCTCACAGACCCCCGCAATGGGAGGAGTGGCCACCAAGGGTGGAACCACCCCGATTCAGAGGGAAATTCGATGGGGATCCGGACCTGCTAGCTCAATTTCTCGATGCAGCTGAGATTTACATCGAGCGCTACACACACCTTTACTCTTTCCCCAGGGCTCTGGTCAGTGCCATCGCAGAAGGTCTGGAGGGAGAAGCAAGGAGCTGGTCAGCGGCCCAGTACAAATACAGGGCCCCCCAACTGCAAGATGCAGATGGTTTCTTACAACTGCTACGAGCCCGCTTCGAAGAAACAGGGGACGATCCCTATGTAGAAGATGAGCTCAGGCACCTAATGCAGAGGGGGAAGCCTATCCAAGAACATATCCGTGAGTTCAGGAAAGTTGTTGGGACTTTACCTCCTTTGCCTGAACGACTGCTAGTATACTTCTTTAGAACAAGCTTAGATAAGCAAATCGCCCAAGTGACCGCTTATCGAGATATTCCGAACCGACTGGTTCCGGATAGCGACGCAAGTCGAGAGAGGGCTACGTGCCAACAACATGCTAAAACAACCACAGGCAAAGGAGAAAACCCAGCTGGACCAGGAACCGTCTACCAGACCAGAAACTACAGCATCACGGGCCACCCATAGGCCATCCACCCCACGGAGTCCATTGAGGTGCTACAGATTTGGGGGAGTTGGGCATTTGGCAGCAGCGTGTGGAACCCCGGGGCCAAAAACAGAGCCCCTGGCCAAGGCACGACTGGAATGAGGACCCAGGCACACCACCAAGGCACCATTAAGACTTTCCCCAACTGCAGAAGTTTTTGCCCATCTGACTGAAAATAGGGGGAGTTCCGACGATGCGAATCGACCCCCCGAACTGTATGATGACGATGGTGAAAACGACTCAATGGTGAGCGCACCCATCCACCCTTTTCTTTTCCCCATACCCCTAACAGCCCCAAAAACAGGTACCCAAGGGACCTTCCAAGCCCTAGTAGATTTGGGTTGCATGAGGTGCCTGATTAACCTACCCACAGTCCTAAAACTGGGAATCAGGGCTAAAAGGCTCAGCCACCCAATCCGTTTTCAGCAAGTTGATGGATACCTACTAGGGGGGCGGATGCCACACATTTGACCGAGCCAGTGAAGCTGGAGCTAGCGGATCACTGGGAAATGATTCGGTTCATAATAGCCCCCAAGATGACCAACCCAGTCATACTGGGACTCTCCTGGCTGGACAACTGGGGCCCCACCATCTGGTGGCAAGAAGGGACCCGCAGACTGAGGATAGCAAGGGGACCCCACCCCCTGCCGTCACAACCAGAGAAAATGGCCCCTCCTCCCACCCAGGGGGCCCAACCCCTCCCTCTAGAGGGACAAAAGATGCCTCCAACACAGGCGCCCAACCCGCCCTGTAAAGGGACAACAGAGCAACTGGCGGCCACCTCCAGCACCTCCCACGGCCCGGACCAGATCCCAAAAGAGTACCAAGACTTGGCAGAAATATTTAGCGAGACCGAGTGTGACGTATTACCACCCCACCGCGACACCGATTGCATTATCGAAATCATCCCTGGTTCAAAACTACCTAAACCTAAATTGTACGCCATGACACCCCGTGAAATGCAAGAACTGCGAAAGTACATAGACAAGAACCTACAAAGGGGTTTTATTGAACCAGCCAAACCACGGGTAGCGGCACCAGTTTTCTTCAGGGAGAAGAAAGACGGCTCCATGCGTCTGGTGGTCGATTTTCGCGGGATAAACTGTGTCTCCGTGCACAACTTATACCCCCTCCCCCTCATGAAAGACATGCTAGCTCACTTGGCCAAAGGGAAGGTTTTTACCAAACTAGACCTTCGTGAAGCCTACTACCGCATACGCATCAAGGAAGGAGACGAGTGGAAGACAGCATTTAACTGCCCCCTAGGAAGTTTTCAATTTAAAGTGATGCCTTTCGGACTACAGGGAGCACCGGCGGTGTTCATGCAACTGATAAATGAAGTTCTACATGATCACCTTTATAAGGGGGTCCTGTCTACCTGGACGACATTCTCATTTACACGGAAACCATAGACGAACACATACCCCTCGTCCGCCAGGTGCTCGAAAAACTGCTGAAAGTGAACCTCTATGTCAAACTGTCGAAATGCGAGTTCCACCAGTCACGGCTAGACTACTTAGGCTACCGAGTGTCCAATGAGGGGATAGAAATGGACCCAGCCAAAGTACAATCAGCCCTTGACTGGTGACCCCCACGCACCCGCAGACAACTGCAAAGCTCCTTGGGGTTCGCGAACTTCTACAGACAATTTATCCCCTCTTTTGCAAAAATTGCCAAACCTCTAACCGACCTCCTAAAAACAGGGAGTCCAGCAACAAAACCTCACCCAGGACAGCCTCTACAGTGGAGCCCGGCCTGCCTACAAGCCTTCGAAACACTAAAAGAAATGTTTGCAAAAGAACCAGTCTTGAAACATCCTGACCCCAACCAGTCTTTCGTCATCCAAACAGATGCCAGCGACATGGCAGTGGGAGCGGTTCTACTCCAAAAGAACAGCCAAGGGAACCTTCAGCCCTGTGCTTACACTTCCCGCAAATTCACCGACACAGAGAGACGCTGGGCAGCATGGGAAAAGGAAACATTTGCAGTGAGGTGGGCGCTGTTGACCTGGCGACATCTTCTAGAAGGAAACCAGACACTGTTCGAGGTTTGGACTGACCATAAAAACCTGGAGGCCCTTAGGACCCCACGGAAATTATCACCCAGACAAGTCCGATGGGCCCAATACTTCAATCAGTTCAACTTCGAGCTGAAACACATCCCAGGGGGGAAGAATTTTCTGGCCGATGCCCTCTCCCGAATGCCCCAGTACAACAGTGAACGGGAGCAGGTGGTGAATGCCATCATCCCCTCGCCTCAAGGAGTGGGTCAAGTAACCACCAGACGCCAGCATCGCGACCAGCAGGGCCAACCAGTGGGTGACCTGACGACACGGCTCAAAACAGAGACATTGGCCGACCCCTGGTTCCGAGACAATCAGCATCTTTTGACAAGGAGGAACGACGTAGCATGGAAAGGGACGAAACTTTACGTCCCAGAGACTCTACGCACCCTAGTCCTCAAAAGGAGCCACGACGTTAGACCAGCAGGCCATTTCGGCTTTCTAAAGGCTCTGCACTTAGTATGAAGACAATTTTGGTGGCCTCACATGAGGAAAGACGTGGACAGCTATGTGAAGAGCTGCACCATCTGTGCCATGATGAAAAACCGACCAGGAAAACCTCCTGGGTTACTGCAGCCAGTAGCTGAACCGACAAGACCATGGGAGGAGATTGCAATGGACTTTATAGTAGAGCTGCCGAGGAGTGGCAGAAACACAGTGATCTGGACCGTAATAGACTTATTCTCCAAACAGGCACATTTCATACCCTGTAGTGGGCTACCCTCAGCCCGCCAATTGGCCAAGCTGTTTGTGAAACACATCTACCGCTTGCATGGAGTACACAGAAGAATCATCTCCGACCGAGGTGTCCAGTTCACAGCGAAATTTTGGAGGGAATTCCTACGATCCATAGGATCATCCCAAGGTCTCAGCTCAGCATTTCACCCGAGCACCAATGGCGGGGCGGAGAGACTGAATGCCATGATAGAGCAGTACTTGAGGTGCTATGTAGACTACCAACAGTCGAACTGGGCGGACCTCCTATCTTTTGCAGAGGTCACGTACAACAATGCTGTCCACAGTAGTACAGGACTAACCCCATTCAAGGTAGTGAGCGGTATGGATTTTGTCCCCATGCCAGAATATCCCAGGGAACCCCCTTCTTCAGTCAGCTTGAACGATTGGATGGCAATGCTAAGAGAATCCTGGGAGAACGTCAAAAAGGCATTAGACAAGGCGGCACAGGCTTATAAGAAGCAAGCAGATAAGCACCGAGCCCCTCAAAGACCGTTCCGAGTAGGAGAGAAGGTCTACCTCTCCACCAAGTACTTGAGACTCAAACTCCCGACTAGGAAATTGGGCCCGAAATTTATAGGACCATTTCCTATAGTAAAAATAATCAACCCGGTCACGGTACAATTGCAGTTGGCCCGGTTACTAGGAAAGCTACATCCCGTTTTTCACAGTAGTCTTCTGAAGCCTGTGGTGGGGTCAACTTTAAGGCCGGTGCCACGTGATCCCCCAGGGCCATTGATCATTGGGGGCCAAGCTCATTATGAAGTACAGCGAATTCTCGATTCGAGGTGGCACAGAGGCCGCCTCCAATACTTAATTAAGTAGAAGGGTTACCCATCGTCAGAAGCATCATGGATGAAGAGCACGAACATTCAAGCTGACCGCCTTATAGCTAAATTCCATGCAGATCACCCAGACAGGCCGGGAGGGGGTGGGACAGAGTCCCAGATGGGGTAATGGTATTAGACCTGTTGTTTTATCTTGTGCAAGTTTTGCTGAAGAATGAAGGGAGAGGGGCCGGATGTCAGCCTCTCAAATTGCATTTCATTCAGGGCTGACATAGTAAAGGGGGAGTTAAATTCCTGTGGGATTAGTAAAAGAGACTGCCGTAGAATGATTTAGATAATGACTAATAAGGATAAGGAAGCAAGCCAGGAAAGGGAGGGAATTTGGAGCAGAGGTCATTTCCTGACTGCATATGAATCCGTGAAGACATTGTTCTAACAAATAAAAGTTTTTTTTTTCTTTATTATCAAAATGTGAGAGGCATTTTATTTCTTTAGACAACTCGAACTTGGACATATAGTACCATTAAGGACTACTCATTGAGTACAGTTTGTCAACCAGTTACAAATCCATCTGGGGGTGATGCTATCTATCCCACATTTTTCTAGTTTACCAAGAAGTAGGTTGTGGTCTACTTTGTCGAATGCCTTGCTGAAAACTAAGTACACTATGTCCACAGCGTTTTGCTGGTCTACTAATTTAGTCATTTTGTCAAAGATTGTAATAAGATTGGTTTGGCATGATCTGTTTTTATCAAACCCGTGCTGGCTACTAGTTATAATTTTATTTGTATCTAGATGTTTACAGATTTATTTTTTGATTATTTTTTCCAGAATCTTCCCAGGTATTAATGTTAGACATGGCATAGAGTTTTCTGCCTAAGCAGAGGGTTGTATTAGAAGACTTCAAAGATCACTTCCAACTCTGTTCTGTCCTGTCCTGTCCTGTCCTGTCCTGTCCTATTCTATTCTACTTGGATTTACCAAATTATTTTATAGATTATAACCTGCCACAAAGCTTGTGTGGTACACTATAAAGCTTGTGTGGTAGACTATAGTGGTGGACTATAAATATTTCAAATACACAAAATGATGAATTTTTTTCTCTTTATCTTCTACATGTATAGCCAAAGAGGTAAACCTCATTGATTCTGAAAAATACCAAACATTAGTAGTCAGCAACACTTCCATTTAGAAGAAAGGTATTTAAATAAAAGTGAGATACAAATAAATAAATGAATATACTTATATAAATAATATATTAATAATTAGCACAATAATTATGTGAAGTTTCCAAAAGATTCCAATTAATTCATGAGCCAAGAGCCAAACTTCAAAAGAAATATAGTCATTTATTAGGAGCACCATTTTGGCAATATTCGGATGCAGTTAGAAGTAATCCCACGTAGATTTATGTTCCCCTATGACCCTGTCTCTTCCCTTCTCTCTGGCCATGTCATAAAACACATTCAGCAAATTAACCACTTTGGCTGGCTGTGAAACCCAAAACTCTCCTACTGATTGCAGTAAAAAAGCATCTGTGGAATGTAGTTTCAGTTAGGGAAATCGATCAGCTCCATCAGTTCTCCCTCCCTCCTGCTCATGGCAACTTGAAAGCTTTGCAAGTTGACAAATTATTTCATTTATCTATCCTAAAGGTACTTTTTCAAAAGGCAACTGGACTTTCTTGTTTTTCTTTGAAGGGACGAGCACCCTTCGAAAATGCAGGAATATGAACAGATTTCTAGAAAAATAGCAGACTATAGAAAGCATTTACACTTCAATTTGAGATGCAGAAACCTCCATGTGGCCTCAATGACTTTCTAAAAGAATGCAAATGACCAGCTGTCTGCAAGAAGTATAAATCCTTCCATCCCTCACTATCCAGTCAGAGCTGAAGAAGCTTCTTGGATGAGAAGCGAAATGTCTTCAAGGAAAAACAAGAAAGTCCAGTTGCCTCTTGAAAAAGCACCTTTGGGACAACTATGACCTGGATGACTGAGAATTTCTACAGACATTTCATTTGTCTACATACAATCCTCTGATACAATCCTCTGACTTGCTGCTGGCTTCTGTGGTTCTGCATTGTGTCCAATGTTGAGTAATTTGTGGATCCTTTAGATATTATACTGTAGGCTATTAACATCTGTTAACAGTTCGTTTATTGACCATTTGAAGTTACAGTGGCACTGAGAAAAGTGTCACTTTTTTCAGTGCCACTGAAAAATGACATTTTTCACACTTAAGATCATTGCAGCATCCCTATGGTCATGTGATCAAAATTCAGACACTTGGCAGCTGACTCATATTTATGACAGTTGCAGTGCCCTGTGTCATATGATGACCTTTTGTGACCTGACAAAGTCAATAGGGAAGCCAGATTCACTTAATAACCAGGTTATTAACTTAACAACTGCAGTGATTCACTTAACAATTGTGGCAAGAAAGGGCATAAAACGGGGCAAAATTTACTTAACAAATGTTAGCAACAAAAATGTTGGGCTTAATTGTGTCTTTAAATCAAAGACTACCTGCGTTAAAGTTGCTAACTTAAATTAATAACAACTGGAATTCTTTGACATCTGGATGGATATCCACTGTCCATCCCTATATTAGACAGTGATGGGATGAAGTTGAAATACTTTTAACGTGAGTTGCACTCCTAAAATATCAGATTTATAGCTGAAAGCTGTACTACTGAGAAAGTGACTGTCAGCCTTACCAGGTAGACTAGGCAGGAAACAATGCCAGATAACCTAATTCTGCTTCACTGTAAAGCTACATTAACAGAAACTTCCAAATATGAAAGTACAATTTTCTCACTGTCATCTTTGTATCCCAATAATTTAGGGAGCATCACTCCAGAGCCCCTTGCTATACAGCTGTGATCTATGCTCCCACTTATCTGACTGTTCTCTAGCAACATATTTTTGTCTGGTCTCCCATAGTCATTTCCACATATCATTATATTGATTTAACACCAATTAATATGTGTTTAAGACTAGCAGAAAAGGTATGGTTTTAGATAATTACATTTTGGTTTTCTCAAAAACAAAACAAACTCGAGCACTATGCTGTAAACATATCTATTAATGAAAACTATCTGGAAGTTGCATTTAATAGGCTACTAGCTGTGATCATTCATGGAAATATTTCTCATTGTGGTTAAACAGCAACATTGGTTTCTGCTTCATTTCTGGCATAATTCAAACTGTTTACCTTTAAATGCCCTGCATAGCATGGGTCTGACAATCCAAGATGAGTTGCCTGATTAGCAGGCAACTCAGCGGAGATCGTCAGAGCCATTTAAAAGAAAAAAAAGGCTCTGATGATTGCGCAGCTCAGCTGAGCCTGGAGGGCGGGGGGGGGGCAGATGTGTTAAAAAGTCGTCTTATACACCGGAAAATATGGTACATTTTCCAGTGTGCTATCTTCCTTCAGTAGCATCTTTCTCTTTGCTTGCTCAAGTTTGAAACTTCAATGTCTAGGCTAGAGACATGTGAATATGTGTGCTGGTTGTTTTATTTTATTTTATGCTACATGACACTGAGTAGATGAAGTTAAAAATATGTTTTTCTCTATTTTTAAAATAACATTTCTTACTTGTTTGAGCCTTTTTCAGACTGTTTGACTTTTGCTTTTAAGTCTATCAGGGGAATACCAGATTACATAGATCCAATGTAAAAGTAAGGAAGCTGGACTAGAATCAGGAAGACTCACTTATGGAAGTTAATTGAGTTTTCTTGAGACAGTCACTAACCTTCAGCCTTGGAAATGAAGAGAAGGTATAATGTATGTTGTCTTGAGTTCCTTGGGGAAAAGTGTAATCTAAAACTACATAAGAGCAACAAGAGTAACCATGACAGTGTAACATTGTGAAAAAGAGAATCTTTTGCTACCTTATATATGTGTTAGTGGGTTTTTCATAGATATGTTTGAAGACATTTGTTAAAACTGAGATTCACACCATCAAATTCACATTTTACATTTAGCCTTTTGAAAGAACATGGGACCCCAGGTAGGACATACTTCCTGAATTCCAAATGTTTCAATATTTCATAGATTAAAATTATATAGTATACAAATGCCATCAGCTAATTCTTACTCTCATTAAAATTTGTTTTGATAAAACTAAATTCTCTAGTATTTTCCAAGTTGGATTAATGGATTTAAAATTTTTAATCTATAAAAGTATCCTGGATGAGTCAGGTGGTATGGAAAAAATTTAAAATAGCTAGCAGTATATGGTTACAATGGGTTCATGTACTTTTCATTTCATTTAATTAAGAAATGTCTCTCCATGCTCTAGGAATAAGGAGACTGTACTTGTTACTTCAGAACTGTTTCTTTATCTATCTGCAGATTTAATGGTTTAATTGATTAAAGTTCATTATGTTTTTTAAAGTCAGACAACATATCTTTAAAAACTAACCATTCAGATATGTAAACGTAAGTTTAGATTTATTAGATTGTGTGGTGCTAGAACAGAATTTTACTT